>OU744735.1:18682346-19329247 GCA_916613615.1 Steromphala cineraria | reverse complement strand
ATAAAACGTGTGTTAGGGTTTGCAAGGAAAGTTATTAGCCCTCTTGAAGGTTTAACAAGGAAAATTGTAAACCCTGAAAAAATGAATTACTATGATTGTGAACCCTCCTTGAGGGATACACAATGTTGTTTGTCCCTCTAAACAGGTGATTCGATTTGGGAGACCCTTTAAAACATCACAATATGTGACTAGAAGGTTAATAATCGTTAATAATCGCATTGTACTTAACTACACTGCATAATGAAGATTTCCTAGCCTTACTTATATAAATAGAGAGCGTAGGATCCTCTCCCAAAAAATTTGTTCATTCAGGATTTATCCGTTGCTTTCATCAATTTCTGTCGACCAGGGGGTCAAAGTTTTACGACACATTGAACATAGAGGGCATTGCAAAGATGTTTCCTGTCCCTACTGTTAAGGGGATGTAGTGTTTATGATATGAATCTAGCTGAACCTTTCGTTGCGCATCCAAGGAATGGATCATTTTCGGCTATATGATACTCACGATACTAGGCATTAGGTCTGTGACTTTTCTTCTCATATAGTTAGCTCATGCCATATGGTACTATTTTCAATTTAATCTACTATTACACTACACATTGACATTCTGGGTTATACAGTTAGACTGTTAACCAGGTCAATATCTATTTTTCTAGATCCGAGGAAAATAATATTGACTGAGGTTGATATTGTTTTCCCTTCGGGTCTATAAATCAAGTCATCTGCTTCACTGTTTTCATTCACGACGCAGCTCAAAACTCATCTTTTCCAACAGTACTACATGTGACTCTTTTGACAATGTTCACAGCGCTAAGAGCATGCTTTAATAGATTGACTATAGCGCTTTATAAATATTCATTCATATAATTACAAGATTGTTCCCTCACCAAGAATTGTTTCGTTTAAAGAACAAAAATCTAGGGCCCAAATCCTAGAGTGGACAAGCCAATAATGTTATGATAACGATAGATGACGTCACGAAAGGACGGTTTGACGTCATCGAGGGTATCTGTAGTAGCTCAAGACAATATCAATTTGGGTCGGACCATTGATCAAGTCAAAATAACACTCTGTCGATTGTCACGTGACCGCAACCCAACGAACACGTCTGCCAACAAAAATAACTTACATAATAATTTCAGATGGCGACCTTGCATTCCTTATGAATTCGCTGTTGGTTAACGATCAACTTAATGATATCACATTTGTATGACGATAACGTCGCAAACTACAGTGGTAACACTATTGCGGTAACATTCCATAAACTAGGGTAACATTTGAGATGGAATATGTTAACCCTAGTGTCATTGCAGTAAAGTAACAACCAATACTGGGGTATTTTTTTTTTTTTTATGATACTGGATACCTTTCAAAATTAGCTTTTTGGCATTTAAATGATAATATTGCATTATTGCCTTTTGGTATCTCATAGGTGAGTAACTCTTGTTCCATTGGAGTTAGAAAATTAATTTGACTGCAATTAAAGTATGTTCTATGTTTCATTTAAACGATGTGTTGTCGATATTTTATGTATGCCTTTAGATAAACTTACTTCTAAACTTATGTCTTTAGCTCAGGCTATGAATCATGAAGTGAATGAATCCATTGTACTTTTCAAAATGGCATGACCGGTATGCATATTGTCTAGACTAATGTGAATAAATTGTATAAATGATTGTACATATATAATAGTAACTGACTGAGAACACTCGCGCACGTGAATAATGAACGTCGAGGCCGTTAACTTGAATCCGAAGTCGAGGTCGGTAACTATTTTACAATCAAGCTAACCTCTGCACCAACCAACCACATTTATTATTTAACGCACTTCTTTCCTTTAATCAAAACGTTTCTTAAAGATATTGAAAATACGAAACGTTCACTCAAATTGGAGAAACAATGTTGATTGCAGGTAGCCGACATTAGAATGATTCTCTCGTGCTGCACGTGCAATCTGTGAAATTTACTATTCCCATTACTCCCTACTAGATAGTTGATGTTTTCCACCAAAGTACTTAGCAAACAAGCTTAGGTTTTCATGCAATAGAAACATAAAGGGACACCTCTGAAGTCAAGAAGGATATTCAGACCGTATCTGTCCACAATTGGCTAATTCATCATGTTAAAGAAAACCTCCCGTCACGTTTTTGTTAGTCCTGACAACATCACGAAATTATCACATGTCATTCGCACTTGATGTCAACCGTCACTTGTCCGCATAAATCACGAACTTGTTGCTGTGACTTAAGGAACCTTCACTTTTATTTTGTCACGATAGTCTCAACGATATTTCCGCAAATTATGTTGTAAACAAACGCAAGTACACGTCTTGATATGTATTTTTGTTTGATAAATAAAGATAGAAATATACGTGCAACGTGTCCTTATAAGGTCGTCATAGACTTTACAAGCCTCCAGTTTCAGTACTTATAGTTGCTTATTTTGGTTTATAAACCATTGCAAAAACACTTATCTACTTATTTGTCAAAAATCGCTTATTGTCTTCCTAATTATCAAAAATAATGATACCTTGAGGTTCAAGGTTTATTTTAACCAAAACAGTAAGCATGTTTTGTTACTTATTGTATTTAGTTACCGCAATTACTTTAGTATAGTACAGAATGCCACTATAAGTATAAGAATCCATTTAGATTTTAGAAAATAAGTTTTAAACAAATACAAAATACACATACTTAGAGGCTATAATTTTCCATATTTAAATTATGTTTTTAATTTTACTGTATCCGTTGTATTTTTGGCAATATTTTGCAACCTTCATGAAAGAGAAGACAGTTTAGCAAAATGACCGACATGAAGCCGAACCAAGTGTTGACATCTTACAACTGCGTTTCTAGTTATGAGCTTGAAGTCACTGTCGCACGCGGCTAGATTTTTATTCCTTTTTTTCCGAATCAGGTACCAAAGTTTTTACCCATCGGACGCAATTTCGGTAGTTGAGACACTGTGTAAATCCTACACGCATAATGATTACGTCACCGAAAGCGGGTTCGTTCAATGCTACGCTCTTTTTAAAGGGGGTATTGTGCTCTTGGCGTCGAAATAAGTATGTTATTGTTGTTGAAAAAGGTAAATGTGGTATCAAAATTTCGACGAAAGACTTTTCTACAGAGTGATGTATTTATATTCTCAATAGCAACTCAAACGCGGTGTAAATCCTACACACATAATGATGACTTCGCCGACAGCGGGATCATAAAATGCTATGGCTATTTTGCAGAGGGTACTGCCATTTGGATTAATGTCGAAGTAAGTATTTTATTGTACATTAAAACATGAAATTTAATATAAACTTTCAACAAAGGTTTTTCTACCGAGTGATGTAATTTTTCTCTCAATAGCTCCATTGAACCATAAGCCGCATGCAAGTTTGACGTTGGGGCTTTAAAAATTGTAAAATTATGGACATATAATCAAACAAAAACATTTAAAAGTAAACGCGACCTAAGGATAAATGCATTTATTATATGATTGGCGGTGAAATACCGAGATTTATTTATTGCAAGGAAAAGTAGGGTTATATAGTGAAATAAAAATCCATATTTTAAGAAAAGCAGTAAAAAGTCATATTTTCACTGCAGTGAAAATATAATCCATATTTTCACTGCAGTGAGAAAAATAGGCCTGAACCTATTACCTCCCTTTGAAACACGATTATCTCCCTTTGAGGAAATCGAACGCATGCCTCGCTTCACGGCGTTGGTAAGGATTGAAGAAAAACGACTCTTTAGGATGTTTTCGGTATGTAACTGTTTTCAGTTTGCAGTGCCAATGTATCCTACGATACCAAAAAGCCACGCGAAGTTCATATCTTGTTGCTGTAATAATTGTTCATTTTATCGTAAAATAAATTTACGAAGCGAGAGAGATGTCACACTGACATAGCGCTTCACTCACTTATTAATTCGCGTCAAAACTGACGTTCCAAAATAAATAAGGAGCCTTTGTTTCAGCTAGCTAGTTGTAACCCAAAACTTTTTTTGTATATGATATCAATAAACATTCACACATTATATATTGAAACAAAATTTATTTCGATTAAATATCGATTTATTTTTATCGAACTATTTTTTACAGTGAAAGGATAAATGGAGTTGCTAGACTCAACAGCAAAACTTTGCCTTCCGATATCTGACAACTCTGATGATCTTAAAATTATATAATAAACAGACTATTTCATTGTTTTTGCCGAATATCATTTCTATCTCATCGAGTGGAGTGAGAAAGTAATATTTTCACGACTGGCGCAGCATAGTCTCTATCTATCAATGAAAATGTAACATGTTATTGTGCCATGGGCACAAAACAAATTTCCGATGTACTTGTACTTAGGACAATAAAGTGTTATTATTATTATTATTATTGGAACAGTGACTGATAACATCAATGACCTGACGTCATCGAACAATGCTCTGGCGCAATGACACACTCATGACGTCATATTGTTGCTTAGGCGACGGGCTCTCTTTGCAGTCGACTCAACGTTCATGCTCTTCCGTTTTGATAGAAAAACAGCGATAAGATCATAAAATAAATAGAACATTTGTCTTTTCTTGAAAAATACCATTTTTATCTCATCTCGTGAGGCAGAAAAGTTTTATATGTTCACTCGTGGCTGCGCTACTCGTGAAAATATAAACTTGTTTCCTCACTCGATAAGATAAACATGGTATTTGTCAATAAAAGACAAATATCCTCTAACTCTTAACATTCCTACATTTCTACAAACAAATAAGGGCAAGAAACTAGACTTTAAATCCCTAGAATATACATCGAATGTAAGTAAATACTCGTGCATGGAATATGACCACGTTTTAATCTTTCTAGATTTTAATGCTGCAATCTTTGTCGCCAACTCTGCCATGTGTAAGCATACTGAAACGTTGGCGTATGTGACCTTGACAACAAGGTCATTATCTGACAGTAACGACATTCCTCATTGGCTATTCCTGGGAGTCCGACATGAAACTGGAACTGGATGTTCTTCACGTAATCCACGATCTGATTGGCTATGAGGAGTTCGAGCAGTTCGTACTCGCATCCTTCGCAGTTTATTGAAAGTAAGTCAATAGGCTTGTTTTTCACATCAATTTCATAAAAGAATTTGGTGATTTCCTTGATTTGTGCAGTTTCTTCCCTTGAATTGTTTGACTTTCGCCCCATTTTGAACAATGACGTTGCGTCAGAGTTAACGTTGATGGTCAAGGTCGTATCCTTTCTACCAAGGCCGAATTTGAGTAATTTGAATTTCCTGTTGTTCTTGTAACGTTCCTCGAGTATTTTCTGGAACTTTGGCATCGGTTCTAAAGCTGTGTAGAAGGGGTTATACTTCTTGATTAGCTTTGCAGCGTCCTGCCCCGTATATCCCCCTACCTCTACAACAGAACTGTTTTCATTCAGATATGAGTGACCATTTACACGCTCAGTCTCCATCGCACGACCGTTGATCTTCCATCGGGATTTCAACAGTTGGTCATATGTTTTCACACAGTTAATGACATTAAGCATTTCGGCAGAAGTTAATCTATAAATGACGTCGCTTTGGCATGTGATAGGCCGAGCTCCGTTTTTGGGGGGAGATGATGTTCTCTCGGATGATGGTTTGTCGGTGAATTTTTCCGGGAAATTAGGCTTCTTCAAAAAGAAGAAGATGAAGAGCAGGCTAAGGGCACACAGGGCCAAACCAACAATTGAGAACCGTCTCATGGCAGACTTTCCTGAAAGGAAAGTTAAGAAGCATTATAATCCAATGAACATAAACTTTTTGTATTAATCAACTTCTCTGTGAGTGTATATGCACAGCATTAGAAAGTTCATTTTCATCGAAATCAGAATTATAAATGAGATTAGTGAAAGTATTGAAGCGATAGCGATTTGTGTGTGTGCGTATGCTCAGAGTCGTATTGGACAAGTCATTCTCGTATTGGCCTAGTTTGCCTGTATTGGCCCAGTTTGCCTATATGGGCCCAGCTTACCTGAAATAGCTCAGTTGCCAAATCGTTTATCCTGGGCCGTATAGATTGTATAAAGGCTATATCAGGCAAAGTTAATTATAATGAACGTGTATCAGTAACATAATCGCAACAGTACTCACTTTAAGTATAGACTTTTTGCACCCCGTTTTGAGAATACCGTCAAAGTTTACAGGTGAACGCTTTAAAAATTCATTGGTTTTCTTTGTACGAATATCGACCACAAAAAAAAAATAGATGGATATTAGATAGAATAGATATTTTAAATTTCCATACAATTAGCACCGTGAAACTATTCACATGTAGCTTAGACAATAAGATGTGTTCAGTGAAAAAATAGGGATCTGTTTATTGTCACCGGCGGGAAAATGTTCATATATGTTTTGCAAGAATTGGCGGTAAAATGTCTATACATCAGTGTTTTCCTTGGCGATCAGCTGAGGGGTCATTTTGGCTTATTCTGAGCATATTGGACCCTTTATAATGGCAAAGGTATCCTACTTTTTAAGGGAAACCAAGCCAAAAGGGTGGGCACATGTCCCCAGGACCCCCTCTAGGGACAACACTGATACATATAATCCAAGAATCCTCATACATCAGGCCTGAAGATTATCAACTTAGCAGACATTTCTAGCAGAGTCTGATTAAAATCGACCGTGTTTCGAGGGAAACAAACAATAAAATATTTATCAGAGTTTTCCTCTCCACAAGGATCTGAAAGTACCCAAGCTATGCGCAGACAAAACCTAGTCACATGCGGACCAATCACATCGTCCCTTTCAAAAACCAACATGGCGGTGATCGCGTAGAAAATGGATTTCACAGGAGTTAAGTGGCCCTAGCTCTTATATCAAAAGCTTTTGCCGCCGTCCTTGTGATTGGCTGGATGAGCTTACGTCAGAACATGCGGGTAATGGGGGTGCCTTCAGACTGTGAATGAGAGGAAAGCCGGGCTGGGTGTGGTTTGAACCCCAATAGAGATAATATTTTTACACTCTTTTTAATATTTTTACACACTCGATTTTAATCAGACTGTGTCTAGCCACAACGGCGCCAAATTAACAATGGAGTTTATCAAGGAGAAGTCCGTCATCTGACATTAGTTCACATCTTGTGTAATAGAGAAAGCCGATGATGAGGGCTTTACGTCTAAAGAATGTCTGAACGAATGGGGAGGACATTAGCTTCCTCCAAGCAGCGATACCGAGGTAGAAGTCATTCTCTCTCTTATATACCGAAAAACATCGCAGGTTTTAATCATATGAACAGCCTCCTTCAAAATGGGGGAAAAGAGTCAGCCCTAAACTCTCACTTAAACCATTATAGTTGTAGGTTTATAAGGACCCACGAAATAATCTAATTTCGCCTTAGAAGCAGTTGTGGTATCGTGCTATGACTGTTGGATTCAGTGTGCACTGAAACAAACAACTGCATTATTGTATTTTAATTAAGAGTTATCTTCGAAAGACACATACTAAAATTCACCTGTAAAGTTAACTCCTCAACATAAAAAATATTCAAATTTGAAGGACATAATGAGTTATGAGTTTTGTTAGCTCATCAGTCTTGAAGGGCTTTGTAAACGAAAGGAGGGCCTTGTTAAAAAGAATTCGAGCAGTTGACTCTGTAGGTCATCAAACTTTCTATAATTAACTGAATAAATCGTCATATTGGTCACCAAGAGGGCCTATATCTTCACCAACTCTTTGAAGATGCTATGACAAAATAAATGTCATTGAAATTTACTGTAAGATGCCATAAAACAAGTAAAGAGTTCTAATTAATCCCCTATATTTCTAGTCTTGTAAATGATAATGATAAAATAGATATATACAACCCCTTGCCAAAATTAAGTCATCATTAGCAATATGTCAATACACTTACATGTATAGTACTTTTGGCAAGAATAATTTATATTAATTGTGGACAAGTCATTATTCTACCATCCTACTTAACGTAACATCGGCTACACTTACGAGTATGTCATATACTTTCATCTTTGATGACGGATGATTAAGTGACACATATACAACCTTATGTGAGACCGTCCATTTGACCGCCATGTTGAATTTGATAAGCACCGTATTCCCTCAGGAATCTAGTATTTTCAAACGGTCTACACCATATGCGTCTATTCTAGGCAGGCTTCTATTCAAGGCAGGCGTTTATTCCGTAAGAAGGGAAACGGTACAGACTATTTTGTAAAAAAAATGTAATTAAGGCAGGCGTTTATTTTTTTCAGAAAGCAAAATGCAAGGGCGTCTATTCGAGGCAGGCGTCTCAGATTCAAGGTAAGCGTGTAATTAAGGAAATACGGTATGCTGCTTTTTGCTGTATATGTGAGGTTAAGATAGGTACAATTACCTTTTTATAATCGGATTATCAAATAAACATGATGCTTTGTAGCTGAGATGATTTAGATCTTATCAATACATTTCGGCTTCAGCCCTGCCACAACTCTATTTATGAACAATATTCTACCAACAAGTTATGGGGAATGGGAATTTAGAGGGAGATGACTCACTTTTGTCCGCATACTGTAGTTTTATATCGCAATTCTCAGACACTGCGTGCTTGTTCTTGACAATTGGCAATTAAATGTTGAATTGATTACACAAAGGCTACTTGAGGAGTTTTTAATGCTCAGATGTAAACATTTGCATTGTTGGCATACACTATTTCCTGTTGATTTGATTTGATTTTTTTTCTATCGTGAATTTAACCATTTTAAAATACGACAACTCTTGATCGCCCTTTTAAAATCTTTAATATCGGTTGCGACCCGGAAGTAACCCCAAATCGGTCTGCCAAGATGGCACTCAACCTGGTTCCCGGGCCCATGTCCGCGTGCGCTACCTACTGTAAACTACTACTGTACCGCTAAACTTATAGTCAGTCTCTCACAAATAATTCTCATAAAAGATTACTTTATCCAAAATAAAAAGGGGAGAAGAGAATTGGTTATTTGATACAGATCTAAACTTGCTCTTCAAGAGGTTTTGCTATGTCAACATGTTACTGCTTGAAAGCACAGACGCTCCGAAGTTATGTAACAGATGATAATGAAACCTTTTTACAGAGGTTTCTCTCTATATTGAAACTACTTTCAGCCAATGATAATTGATTCAGTAAGCGTATCCTGATGTTTCGAACGACCAAGAGACAGAGCCGTGCCAAATTGTTAACCACGTTAGCATAATGGTGAAAAGAAAATTGTCAAACTTTAATTTGGATACTAATTTCGATAAAATTTCTATGTTGTGACAAGTATCGTATTTTTTTCAACAATATATTAATAATCGTGTTCAATAAACACGGCCTTCGCATATATGAATGAGTAATGTAGTAATTTGGCGTGTCATTAATATTCTATGATCGGAAACAACATTCCATGTTTTGTATCAACCAGGAATTCATGAATGAGTTCTGTTTTGGTGTTTTGTTCAATATCGCGAGCGCTACGTACTGACTGACGTGGCACACAGTGCTCCTCTACCCTCCCCCGAAAACATGCTACTGAACATGCCATTGTAGTCATGGTTGCAAACATTCTGGTTCCCTGAGTGTGAAGCGCAGCGTAATACACTAAGGGAACCAGACAGTATCAAAGGAACCAGGTATTTAGTCGAGGGCGAGGCTTGCAATACACCGCAACAGCGTTGTTCGACTTGTAGCCGCATTAGTTTGTGGTGTTTTTTTTGCTGTTTTACATTAGATCTATGCCACCTAAATTGTGTCCTTTAAGGTAGATTTTAGTGTGAATTTTAAGGGTAAAACAAAAGTAGATGATGTAGTAGTAGTAGATGTTACTCAATTCTCTCCCCACAGTTGATCAAGCCTATGTTCCAATAAGCCGAGTTTGTGGGTAAGAATGGGAGATGCCCGATGGGATGCAATCAAAGTTAGTTGTGCATTCAGCGACGCTATACTAAAATATCAATTTGCTGCTGAATCATGGTCAAGGCATTTTGATATAAACCACCTTTTCAATTCGAGAATCATTGTCATTAGCGAAACAAAATTGAAATAGATTTGGGGTTAAAAGGTTTCCGCCTGGGGAAACTGTAAGAAATCACCGATTGTGGGGAGAGAAGGATGTTACTCATGTAGTAGTGCTGTCCTATAATTATGTAATGTTTTTTCTATTATGGTACATTCTGTACAAGGTCTGTCAACATTATCATATTCGTTTTTTCGTAACCACCGATTACGCTATTGAAGCTGCGATTACTCAATTTCGTATGTTAGATTCGAGGAGTTCTACTGCACATCGTAGACCGGTAACTAGCTCTAAAACCAAAGTGCCCATTACCAGCTATTATACTCACCCCTTTTTGCGCGAGAATCTCTCCGGCTAGAGACATAAGTTTGTAGATGATTACTGTAGGAGTTGGTTTTTAGACTCATGTCATTAAATAACCCTTGCAACTACACAACATTCAAGGTTCAAAGTATAAAGATTAATATATGCTCTTTACGATGATATTTTTCATTTTGATTTATATTATTATGTGTTTGTTCCTGTTCGTTTTTACAAATTGCATTTCCAAATACATTTTCTTCCCTTACAAACATGTATATCATGATCAGATCTTGCCGAACAGGGTATCTTTCACAGGCAAAATAAAACAGTTCTACTTATGTTTTCAAATTTCAAGGCTCGCGTAAAAGAGACGAAATTCTCTTCTTTACAGAAATATATTCAAAATTACTTTAACACAATTACCCATTGTTCCTGCAACGTTTGAAAATAGTGAAAAACTGAGGAATTCTGTGACATGCTTCGCTGATAACGAGTATCTGCTGAAATGGTGGTAATTCAAAGTGTTCCCAGATGTATAACTTAGTTGTTAAAGCATTATTGATTTTATATTTGCAATTTAGATTAATTCTATGCTAAAATTTGTAAAGGGTGGATACAAAATGTTCGTATTGATTGTGAGCTCCAACAGCCAACATTACAACTTTTGAAAAACACTAGTTACAAAAGTGTAAACAGGAAAACTATCTTATTGAATGGATTGAGAAGTTTAAACGAATATTAACAACTAAGTGAATGAAAAATACGACTCTCAAAATTTACTATATTTGGAACTCCCCCACCACCTGTTGATCCGCAAATGGTGTATGATATAAAATACACATTACTTTTCTGCTGAACAGACAGTTACTAAGTCATTACTACAACATTACAGATAACACAAAACTTATTTTGAAGCTTCTATGACAGCGATTAGAGAGTCAAGCTGAGCATCAAGAGGTTCAAAAGTGTCAAATGATATCAACCATGCGTTAAAGGGGCAGTAGCACGTTTTTTGATAATTTTATATTTTAAAATGTTCACTGATAATTGTAAGTTAATGATAAATGTATTACTTTGATAGTGTCAAAAATCTCATAACACAAACCAATTATCCATAGTCAGAGGACAAAATATGAAGATTCACCTAAAATTCATGGACGGCCATTTTGTGTGAACACCTTTAATTTATTTTGTGTAAGAAAAAGGAATCGCATGGCTAAACTTTACATTATACATTTGAATTATTACTGCTCCATTTAGTTTAAATGCATTGTCTTTCAATTGGAGCCATAAATTTTCGATTTCCTGACATATTACATCGGAACACAAGTGCACTGTCGCGTCGCCAAGATTAAGTTTATTGGAATACGTGTCTGTTAATACCTAGGTTCTGCGGAAATATCATGTGAATCCTTTTTGAGTACATGTGAAAAGTGAAGAATAATATGATAAATCTATATCGCTTGAATAACACAGCATCTGTTACTTCCTGAACTGTCTTTACGTCAGCTTGCAGTATTTATGGATATATTTAGAAATCATTTTCTAACTTTGTAATATATGTTTCGATTTATGACGCACTGACTTAAATTTCATGATATTCATCCTATATTGATTTGCTTTAATATGAACATGAAAGTTTCAAAAGTAAACCTCTATTCATAATATAAACTCAAAATATCTCCCATATTCACGCCAAAATAACAGATGATAAATACTTGTTTTAAGTGAAAATATTTAAGTCATAAGCTAATTCACACGTCAAATTTACATAGAAACTAGTAATATAGCCTTACGTTTTACTGATTGGCGCGCATATAACTGTCTGGTTTTCGGTCATAGCCCAGCCCTATGGTCACTAAACAGCGTAGGTTGCCTTTAAAATCAGACTGACCTGTAAATGATACTATTGAAATAGGTTTGCTCACAAACTCAAGTAGTGATCTTTAAGCCATCAGACAAGATGCGTTCAATTTTGTCGTCCATATTATGATCATATTTTATGTTCTACGTTCTAATATCACTGTTCTGTTACTCGCACGGATGAAGAAGAAACCACCCTTATAGACGCATTATTTCTATGAAATAATTCTTTAAAATTGAACGCGTTTTCTGGGTTTTTTTTTCATATTTAAGTTGTATAATTGTGAACTCTAGACTTGCCATGTGAGGACCTACATGTAGACTGTATCAAGGGATCCTTGTTTTTCCACGGTCATGAAAGAGGGCTAAATTTAAGACTTTCACTGACCGTAATCAGTAGCTCAGCTTAACCTGTTACATAGTGATAGCCATGTGTGTTTACTTAGTCTCAATGACGCAACGAGGTCAAAGCTCATGCAGTGTCTTGGAGGGCAGGTCATCCGTCACACTCGACCGCTTAACGAGCTAAGGGCAGATAATTTCAGAAACTGACTCTAATAGCTGGTAATGTAGAACAAGCGTCGCAGATTTGAACAATAATTCTAGTAGCAATTAAAAGATATGTTTCCTAATTGATACCGACAGAAGTGTATAGGCCTACATTCTCTTGAGCTTGACTCTTACTCGTCCAGTTGCCTCCCCCGTCCCCGTCCCCGTCCCTGTCCCCTTCCCCGTCCCCGACCCTGTCCCCTTCCCCGTCCCCGACCCTGTACCCTTCCCAGTCCTCGTCCCCGACCCTGTCCCCGTGCCCGTCCCCGTCCCCTTCCCCGTCCCCGACCCTGTCCCCTTCCCAGTCCCCGTCCCCGACCCTGTCCCCGTCCCCGTCCCCGTCCCCGTCCCCGACCCCGTCCCAGTCTCAGTCCCCGTCCCCGTCCCCGTCCCTGTCCCCGTCCCCCTTTAACTGAATCTCCTGACCCTATATACAAACCATTTTAAAAGGTTTTACTTGTTAACTACAGTATGGGTATAAGACTAGAGAACCGCTTTCACTGCCTCTTATATCAGCCTCGGTAACAATGTCCTCCAATATTCAGTAGCTCTATAGACTATTTATCACCCTTTATCCTTTCATCTAGGAAATCTAATTTGATAGTATATACTTAGAATATATTTCAAAAATAATGTCAAAGGGTACGATCGTCGCAATTTGATCAACAGCGACAGTATTTCCTAACCAAATGTTTGACATTAATTCAAAACGTGTTGCACACCCTTTCCTTGTATGCTCTCTGCATTGAAATAGCACCGCCTATTGATACACCCGGGACAGCGAAAGCTAATCAAGAAATTTCTTTCATAAAATCCTATAACGTGACATGCTTGATTGCCCCTGTACTGCAAACTCTTCAATAATCGTCTGCGATTATTGATTTTAAGCATCGATTTGATCCGGCGATTATTCAAAATAGGGCGTTATTCGAGGCAGTAGATTGTGGTTGTTATATTTGTGTACAATAAGACCCATTGTGGGCCCATTGTGAACCAGTTGTGAACCAGTTGTGAACAAGTTGTGAACCCATTGTGGACATTGAAATAGAGTTTCTCGCCAATGGTTATACGTTTCTTGAATATTCACATATGCTAGAATTACCTCGAAAAAGGGATATTTGCGTTAGTTTTTTAACGTTTTCAAATAAAACGAGGCATACAACCTGGCCTATTATTCAAGGCAATTGATTATTCAAGGACTCACGATAGTCCCAATGCATTAACGGGTGTAAACTAGAGCACTACACATATAACAATCAACGTCATTATTTAGGAATTTTACAAACAATGCATTTCGAAGTTTATTAAAAACAATATGCAGATGCCCTTTTAAACATTCCTTTCTCGACATGGCGAATTACATCACTTCAATATTCACTTTGTTTCCCAATAACTTCGATATACCTCATATTGATTACTTATTTACAGTTACATGATAGGCAGTCAAACTAAATTGATTTAACCTTAAAGGGGCAGTAGCACGTTTTTTGATAATTTTATATTTCAAAATTGTAACTGATAATTGAACGTTTATGCTAAATGTATTACTTTGATAGTGTCATAAATCTCATTACACAAACCAATTAGCCATAGTCAGAGGACAAAGTATTAAAATTCACATAAAATCCATTGGCGGTCATTTTTTGTGAACACCTTAAATTCATTTTCTGTAAGAATGGCAAGGCTAAAGTTTACATTGTATATTTGAAATGTTACTGCTCCATTTAGTTTAAATACATTGTCTTTCAATTGGAACCATTAATTTTCATTTTCCTGACATCACCTTATTTCCCCCCTCAAAACGTGCTACTGCCACTTTATTGTCAATTGCAGATAATTACACCTGAGTTGGTTTTAGTCATAATCAATTTGTTCATTAACAAATAATATAATAGTTAATTTTTGTTGGTTGAATGATAGAAAATGTTCACTCACTCATTGATCGCATAACTATTTGAGCGACGATTAAAATTGCTGTCAGCAAATAAGTGCGTTATTTTGATTCTATATATTCAAGATTCACAGAATACTAAGAAAAATACTCTGTAAATGTTTGTTTTATAATGCCTGCTCCTACCTTTGCTGGCGAACTAAAATTATGTACCGTTGATTATAATATATCGCTTTGGTGTCAGAATATAATTGAACGACTTATATAACAAACTATATGATTACATAACATGCAAAAGTAGTACAAATATAATATTATTACAATAATTCTTCACTGCGACTTGTCTTGTACAACCAAGTTTTGAAATTTGAAGAAGATGAAGAAATACCAAATACCCACCACCTTAATTAAATGTGAAATTCATATTCTCACTTAAACAAGAATTACCCTGTGAAATATGGATCAGAAATGCAAACAAATCAACTTATAAATTCTCTTCCAAAAGTGTTCATTTCAAACTTTGATGTTGTTATTAAGCTATAGTAATAGATACAAATACTAAACGGCGTCCAGTTTGATAATTTGTTTATGAAACTCATGAATGGTATTGGTATTTTGCCCATCTCTGAATCGTGAAAGAAGCGAAATAAACCTACCTTAACCAGAGCTAAGTATTAGCTTCTTCTTTGCTTCTGGACTTTCGGCCCATTGACAAGATCTTCGGTCCTAGAACTCAGAAAGCGTTGTTCCTACGGTGGCCCATAAGGGACATTTGTGTTTTAACAGTTTCTTGAGGTTCTCTTTAAACAGATAGATTTCTTCCAACACATGAGCTTCTAACAAAATGAGATACAAGGAATCAAACAAATGCACATTTTGCAAAACAGAGAACGAGTCAATTCTACATATATTTTATGATTGTAAGTTTACAGAAACTATATGGAAAAATTGGAAGAATGGATACTAGAAAAAACAGGAACCTATATCATATTTTCTAAAAAGAATATCATCTTAGGATATACCGAAAAACGAAACTATGTCCGGAATTTGCTGATAACCATTGTTAAGTACAATATATTTAAAATGAAACAACAGGAGAAAATTCCAAACTTTAAACATGTACAAGAGGAAATTAAAACAGCATATTTTGTTGACCGATTTAACGCCTACATAAATTGTAAATATGACAGTTTTATGAATTTCTGGTCAATTTGTCATTATCTAGTCTGAATTATTAGATCAGTTTTTAATATTAACTATTTACTACCTAATGTCAGATTGAACTTTGAATATTTAATTGTCTATACATCAAATCTTGTGTACGTTGTTAAATTATTACTTGTATATACGTGTTACAAGTTTGTTATGTATGGAATTGTTATTCTTACATGTCCTTCTTCTGTATGGAGTTTTGAAAAAAAAAATTAAAAAAAAAAAATGAATGAACAAATAGTGTGATATTGAACAATTAACGATGATTAAGAATTGAAATGGACAAGGGCGCAAACGACATTTTAGAGTCTTTGCTTTTGTAGAATATTTTTATATTTATGTTTATATTTTGTTAAATAACAAAAATCATACAGTTTTTAAAGAATCTGTCCATGTATATTGTGCCATGTTATAAGATCAGAATATATATATTGAATGCACTGTATAACATGCCTGTGGCCTTTCGGTACAGGAAATAAATTTAAATTTCGAAAACTTCCGTAAACAAACCTATCGAAATTTTTATATCAATCGGTTTTATATTTCCCTCAAAAAGAAATCAAATGATTTTTAAAAGATTTTATATTAACGGTGGCACATAAGGGCCATCTGTTTTTTTTAAATTTTTATCTTAAAATTTCAAGAAAAAAAAATAAATTTCAAGATAAAAATTAAAAAACAGATGGCCCTAATATGCCACCATATATATTAGGTCGAAGTATAATAAAATATAAAAGCTTTTGATCTAAATTTGTTTTGATTGTAAACAAACATTCATTGGACAGTTGGCATAGCCTATTTTCATATTCAAGCTGAATGATATCCTTAGCTTTATGATATTAACCAAACAACGTGTGTGAATAAAGTGATTTCTATTGCTACAGCAATCACAAAGACATAGTTATCCTGTTAGTTTGGCTGCATGGTTACCTCAATGAATACGTTTGCTTCCATGTGAACAATACTGCTCCTAAGCTATTGAATACTGGGAAGGTTATTTTGTTGCCATTGGGCATTTTATTTGTGACTTGTCTCCTCGAAGATCACATTTTAAAAACTAGTGACATATTACTGTTTACTGTGTATAGACCAGAGAAGTGTACAAGAATTTCCTTTTGGTTTGTGGGCGGGGAGGGGGGGGGGGGTATTTGTTTAACCAGTACAATTTTTTAAATGAAAGAAAACCTTTTTACTTTTATCAGAAATTATGACAACAACGACTCTCATATTAACAGTATCCGAATTCTCCTGGGAGGGATGCATGTAATAGGTATATCCACAATTCCCGAGGTGTATCGCTCAACACACCTCTTGTTTAGATCGTGGGTCTCCGATCCGCGAGGAGTAGCGTACAGGATGTGTATTGAGTGCTGCACCGAGGGAAGTGTTGATGTATCTGATTTATACCCCACTCCGGTAGAGTTACATTTGACGAAAACGTGCTTTTAATCCTGCTCTATGTACATTCTCTTGACGTAACTATAGATCAATAGAATATTAACAGTTTGCTTCTAAGTGCGGTTTAGAAACCATATAGGCACTAACTTAATAACATTAAAAGTTGGTACAAACTAGTACTTATACATAGGCTTCTATAGGAAAAAGTAACAATATAGGGGGCCGGACCCGGACAAAAGCTACCCGTCAAAAGCCACCTGGACAAAAGCCACCCGGACAAAAGGCATCTGGACAAAAGCCAGCTAGGACAAAAGCCACCAACTAATTTATTAAAATATACCACTAAATTAAATATATTACTTTTTATGACATTACATGACATTATTCAGTCATATGATTCAGTAACCAACAATTATCCAAGAAATTGTTTTTACCGATATGTACATAGACATAAGAATCTATCCCTTGGAGTACTAGTTGTAAGCTGCCATTGTGAGGCACTTTGTCAGGCACTTATTAGTATGTTGATTATATAGCAACCAGAAGTTAGCACAGGATTCAAGATTCAACATTCACATTCGAATGTTGAATATTGAATATGGTGCTAACTTCAGGTACAAAAATCAACATTCGCGAATCTGAATCTGAAATTAAATTTCACATTCACATTCGAATCTGAATGTTGATTTTTTTTTCAACATTCACATTCAAAATGAATGTTGAGTTTTTTCAATTTGGGCTTTCAAATCATATCTTATGGACTCTACATGAACATACATGAACGAATGTTGAATCTGGAATTTATTTCCACATTCAGATTCGCTCTCGGACTGCCTCCGGGCATAGATTTGACTACCGCGTAATACCCAAACACTGTCTCCCGATGAATGTGCGAGAAATCCAACATTCGCGAATCTGAATCTGAAATTAAATTTCACATTCACATTCGAATCTGAATGTTAATTTTTTTTCAACATTCAGATTCAAAATGAATGTTGAGTTTTTTTTCCATTTGAGCTTTCAAATCCTATCAACAGGAACTAATGTTGAATCTGGATTTTATTCCCACACATTCCCTTATTTGATTTATAAAACCTTCATATCCAAAATATTTGTGAAAACAACGTGTTTGTAAATTTCTACGACTTTAGTATGATACCACATTTAATTACATTTTCTAAGCTTTATTTTGAATTCGCTGCTCATGCAGTTCTACCAATATTTTATAGTACTTATCATAGAATTCAATAAATATTTAGGATCGATGTAACAATTATCATATGGAGAGCTCCATCACAATGGGAACATGTAGAATAAAATTCTAAGATGCTAATATTTTAGAGGGATTTAGGGATTTCTTATATGTTTGTTTTTTAAGATCAAAACCTTTATTGTAGTAAAACATGAAGTTAATTCCTTCCCTTTTTGCATAAAAATACTATTAAGTTTGTAACTTCGTCTTAATATATTGTATATGGATATTGATATTTGTAAATAGTTCATGTTGAAATTCTTAAATCGTTGAAATTCGGCAAAACATAAAATCTTAATTCGCCTACACAATCTTCGCACGACAAAACGTAAATTCAATGATAAACAAACGATCTGAGAGACAGCACTGTCTGTTATACACAGGTGTGTCCCAATTTGTTCTACGGTGTCCGGCCACTTGAATACACATAACGCTTGAGTGCACTCTATACTCCGGGTGTTTAAAGGGGCAGTAGCACGTTTTTTGATAATTTTATATTTTAAAAATTGCACTTATAATGGTAAGTAAATGCCTAATGTATTATATTGACAGTGTCAACAATCACATTACACAAGCCAATCAACCATAATCAGAGGACAAAGTATGAGGATTTACATAAAATACATTGGCGGCCATTTTTGTGTGAACACCTTTAATTCATTTTTGTAAGAAAAAGGAATCGCATGGCAGAACCTTACGTTATATATTTGAATTATTACTGCTCCATTTAGTTTAAATACATTGTCTTTCATTTGGAACCATTTATTTTCATTTTCCTGACATCACCTTATATTCCCCCTAAAAACGTGCTACTGCCCCTTTAATGCGCTCAAATGTTTGACAGTGGGGAATGCAAAGATGAGCATAAGAACTTGTAATAGATCAGGATGAATATATATGTCCTGTTCCCCAGTGGTCAATACCTTTGTCTAAAATTCATTTTTTTTAAAAAACGATATTAACATGGGATTCCGAAATAGATGTTTGAATGCTTGAACAGATGTTTATAAACTGTTCAGTATTTATAACATTTTCAATTATGTTGCAATTAATCAAGTTTTTTTCATATTTCTTTATGTAGTTATGGTCCCTGGCACTCTCTGTATTCTAGCCTGGTGTAAATGCCAATGACTATATGACTTTGCTTGCTTATCTAAATGAACTAATATATATATATATATATATATATATATATATATATATATATATATATATATATATATATATATATATATATATATATATACACAAAGTTCACAATCATAGATTGTCAGGTCCAACTCTCAGTTATTGAAATATATAAAAAAGTTCGAAGTTAGAAGTAACGATCCATTAATTTTGGAAATTTGGGAAATCAAATCAGTAATTACTTTATTGAAAATTGGCGTCGGTACTTAGATGACTGCTTCATATTGTGGCCATTTTCAAATAACGATCTAGACACATTCCACAAGACATTGAATAGTATGAACGAACATATTGTATTTACAGTGGAAAAAAGTGACACTGAAATTTCTTTCTTGGATACTGTTGTAAAAATATCAAATGGACGCTTAGAAACGGACTTATATTATAAGCCAACGGATACTAAACAATTCTTGGATTTTTCATCTTGTCATCCTTCACATACGAAGAGGAGTATCCCATACAACTTATCAAGACGTATTTGTATGATATGTTCAAATGAAGATACAAGAGATATCAGACTCAGGGAACTCAAAGTATTACTACAGAGACGAGGATACCCACCTACTCTTGTCGAGGATGGAATCAATAAATCTTTATCCATCGATAGAAGAGAACTCTTAAAAGTACGGAAGAAAGAAAAACATCAAAATGTGGATATTGCTTATATGTCAACTCATAACCCCCTCAATCCAGATTTTTTTCCAGAGTATAAAGCAAAATGTACCTATTCTAATGTGTGATGAAAAAAAGTGCCGAATTGTTGATAATGTAAATTTTATCAAGAGTAAACGCCAAAGTAAAAGTTTAAAACAATGTTTAACTAGAGCAAGATTTGACATAAGCAGTACACCAAAAGAATGTAGAGTTACTAAATGTAACAGAGGTAACTGTGGAACATGTCCATATATACTTTGAGAATTCAAGTATAAAATTCATTAACAGAAGTGAGAGATTTTATAATAACTATGTATTTCTATAGCGCCTTTACCAGTTGAGCACAACTGCTCAAAGGCGCTGCTGGAGTCTGACAAAACATGGATATATACAACACAGGGATTGTCTATGGATACGACTCATTGAACAAGTGTGTTTTTATGGCACTCTTGAAGTCATCAAGAAATGGAATAGATCTGATGTTGTCTGGCAGTGAGTTCCATAGGGCCGGACCAGCTGCTGCAAATCTACGGTCGCCATATGTTGCTGACCTTGAGGATGGAGGGTCAAGTAGATTCTTGTTTGCTGATCTGAGTGATCTGATTGGCTGATGATCTTGACATGATCAACCAGACATGATGGCGCCATTTTATGTGCGCTTTGATATTGACTGTGCCGCTAAATACATCATTTATGTTATTATATGCCAAGGATGTTGTGCTGAATATATAGGACAGACTGAGTGCCTGAGAGACAGGGTCCGTGTTCATAAACAGCAAATAAAATATCCTGAGACACGCTGTATACCACTGAGTGCTCACTTGGATACATGTGCAAAAGACAAGGACATTAAATTCAAGATCTTTCCATTTTACAAAATGGACACAAAAAATAGAAAAATGCGACAATTAAAAGAAGACTATTTCATTAAAATGTTAAAACCACAACTTAAAGATGGTCACGGCTCGGAATAAAACCCTGGAAAGCGAAAATTAATTAGGTCACAGCGAGTCGGGAATCTCAATCAGCGTCATCCCTACTCAGCGCTGTTTGCTTTGCGCAACTCGCCACTACTTGCCGTACAAGCGCGATATGCTCAACCGTATGCGGGTTTCATACTTTGCATAATCTTTTACTTAAAACTGCAACATTCAGTACTATTATTTATGAATATGTTGTCCAAAACAATGCATTTGAGCATATCGGTACCATATTGGAAATCAATTATAAAAATGTGTTCCGGACAATGGAATTTTCATTCGGTTACTGAATTTCATCAGACAGATATTTGTTCTACATCTTCATTTGGTTTATTAACCTAGACATTCTGTCGGCGAAGGAAATAACGTTTAATTGGCGGCAATTGCCTTGAACACATCTATTGTCCACTCAACCAGACATGATGGCGCCATCAAAAAGCAACCCGACAGTTATATGACTTGTTACGACACATGACTAGAGTCACTGGACATCAATAAACTGACACCTTGCACCTGTTATCTGTAATATCCGTCTTCATAATACACAACTTCAAATGGCATATGTCCGGATGTCTTAATTCATGGTTCTTTAAAAAATATATATCATGTGTTATTCCATGCTGTTCAATTTATTACACAAATTTCAAACGATGTTATTTAACCATGAAAAATGACAATACAAAATAAATGAGTCATAGGAGAGAATTGCTTTATTTTTTCAAACCTCTTACCTTTCTTCTTATCAGTTGTCTCGACAGTTATTATGAGCAAAAGATGATTGGTTTAACAATATTTTATTTCAAACAGTAAAACAAAAAACGGGCTTATTAGGCTTTTTTTAAATGTCTTTACACGATTCATAAACTCGACACAAACACAACAAAGTGTGAAACTTCAACCCGATTTGAAAACTTTTTCAAACTTATAGATCACGAACTTTATTCATTACTTAACATATAATATTTTCTTTATATTATCTAATTTTTAAATTTATATACCCTTTCTTCTTTTCTATTCCCAATTCCTAATCAAATAAAATTGTCACCACTTTTGAACTTTTGTCAACTATACTTGGGTGTCTATGACCTATTCTAAATTTTCTCCCCCTATTCATAGCCAATAAATAAGACATACACCCCGAGTCGGCGACATCACCAAACGCTGGACTTCAAACCAACAACAACAACAGCAACGTTGTTTACATACTTCTCATGATATTTAATGTTTTGCTTTACTTGTAATCTTGCAACATACAGTACTTTATTACTTATGTCTGTGATGAAAAAAACTATACATTTGAGCATATCGGTAGCATTTAAGAAATGTTTAATAATGAAAATAACGAACCTGCTTACTTTATCGATTTTCATTCTGTATAATGTTCCAGTTTGGGAATTTAGGAACGGACAATAAAACTTGAATTCACTTACTGATTGGTCAGATATATTGTATGTATGTGTATGTATGTACTTGTATGTTTTTACAAAGATTTTAAAAGTTATATTGTGTCTCGTAGGCCACATGGCCGGACGCTGTTTTAAAAATGTGATTTATACCCAATGGTATTTTAATGTATATTTCAGCGTGTGATAAATAAAATATTTTTCTTCTTCTTCTTCTTCTATATTGTTCTTCAGCTTCAGTCGGCTTCATAGCGGAAATTGTCTTATACACATCCATCATCCACTAAACAAGACCCGATGGCGTAATCAGTGACCTGTTACGAAACGCTGCAAGAGCCACAAGACGGCAATAAACTGACACAAAACACCCATATTGTCTGTGACATCCGGCTCTATAATACACAACTTCAAATGCCAGATATCCGGTCGTCTTCAATGTACCTATAAATATTTGCTTTAATGCGTCATATCCTAGTATAAACCATCGAATGATGTGAAATGGTAATTGAAAAGATGTTTTATAATTGATTATCTTCATATTGTACGATTGACATAAAGGATATGTGAATACACTGTTTTTAAAATGCCACGAACACACACCAGACAAAAATTATTCTTTTTTAAACAGACAGACAAACAGACAAGTTTTTTTTATTAAAGTCTCACTTGTGTACATTCATTTTATATTTACATAGAAAATGCAATAAAATGCACGGATGCGGTTAAAAGTACACAACCAATCACTTGGTGATTTATGAGAGACTTAAAGCAAAATATATTCATATGCATAAAATAAATATAAAACTGTACATAAGTTAAAAGGAGAAAATATTGTAGAGAACCATAAAAGTAAGAGCTTAAAATTACGAATATAAAAGATGACGGCGTTTTGATAAGATAAGATTGCAGGTCCTGGCAGTGTGTAAAACAATATTACAGTCACTAAAAAGAACGTAAAACTTTAAAGCATCGGTAAAACTAGTAAAATTAGAAAATATCTTGGCACTTTTCCTAAAAAATTCGTCTCTCTCCTCATTATACAGTGGGCATTTAAAAAAGGCATGGAATTCATCCTCAAAAACAACAAGATAACAAGAACTTTTTAACAACATTTTGAATCACAACAAGAGCGAGAATGTAACAGCCAATCAGTGATCGCGTGTCAATAAGGGGAATCCCCAGTCAAGGTGTCGCCCGCGTCGCTTGCCCGGCGCCCAGTCTGAATCACGTGATCTTGTTACTCGCAAAATCCATTACATAACGATCTCCTCGGCGATGGTCAATTATCGAGGAAGCCATCCAGCCAAGGGTTCCTTTAATGCTTAATAGTAGCATCTTGTATTCTATCAAATTCTTATTGTGTCAATCTTACCGCTTGCCTGATTGTGACGTCATACCATTGTTATGTCAAATTCAATGTGACATCATAACGTCATAACTGTATTTTGTCAGACTCCCTGATGATACCATTGAAACATGTTGGAGTTTTGATTGGCTTCGTGTCATTTTTTATCTTTTCATTATATATATATATATATATATATATATATTAGTTCATTTAGATAAGCAAGCAAAGTCATATAGTCATTGGCATTTACACCAGGCTAGAATACAGAGAGAGCCAGGGACCATAACTACATAAAGAAATATGAAAAAAACTTGATTAATTGCAACATGAGGACAATCCACAAACACCTGCACAAAGTTTGATTGATCTACCTCTAACGGTTTTCGAGATATGTACCTGGACAAAAGGACAGAATAACTGCTATATACCCCCGATTACTTCGTAACGGGGGTGTATAAAGCTTATGATAACATAATTATAACTAAATCATCCCTTGATGAAAAATTGAAAATGTTATAAACACTGAACAGTTTATAAACATCTGTTCAAGCATTCAAACATCTATTTCGGAATCCCATGTTAATATCGGGGTTTTTTTTATGAATTTTAGACAAAGGTATTGACCACTGGGGAACAGGACATATATATTCATCCTGATCTATTACAAGTTCTTATGCTCATCTTTGCATTCCCCACTGTCAAAAATTCGAGCGCATTAAACACCCGGAGTATAGAGTGCACTCAAGCGTTATGTGTATTCAAGTGGCCGGACACCGTAGAGCAAATTGGGACACACCTGTGTATAACAGACAGTGCTGTCTCTCAGATCGTTTGTTTATCATTGAATTTACGTTTTGTCGTGCGAAGATTGTGTAGGCGAATTAAGATTTTATGTTTTGCCGAATTTCAACGATTTAAGAATTTCAACATGAACTATTTACAAATATCAATATCCATATACAATATATTAAGACGAAGTTACAAACTTAATAGTATTTTTATGCAAAAAGGGAAGGAATTAACTTCATGTTTTACTACAATAAAGGTTTTGATCTTAAAAAACAAACATATAAGAAATCCCTAAATCCCTCTAAAATATTAGCATCTTAGAATTTTATTCTACATGTTCCCATTGTGATGGAGCTCTCCATATGATAATTGTTACATCGATCCTAAATATTTATTGAATTCTATGATAAGTACTATAAAATATTGGTAGAACTGCATGAGCAGCGAATTCAAAATAAAGCTTAGAAAATGTAATTAAATGTGGTATCATACTAAAGTCGTAGAAATTTACAAACACGTTGTTTTCACAAATATTTTGGATATGAAGGTTTTATAAATCAAATAAGGGAATGTGTGGGAATAAAATCCAGATTCAACATTAGTTCATGTTGATAGGATTTGAAAGCTCAAATGGAAAAAAAACTCAACATTCATTTTGAATCTGAATGTTGAAAAAAAATTAACATTCAGATTCGAATGTGAATGTGAAATTTAATTTCAGATTCAGATTCGCGAATGTTGGATTTCTCGCCGTCCATCGGGAGACAGTGTTTTTAGCAGGGTATTACGCGGTAGTCAAATCTATGCCCGGAGGCAGTCCGAGAGCGAATCTGAATGTGGAAATAAATTCCAGATTCAACATTCGTTCATGTATGTAGAGTCTATAAGATATGATTTGAAAGCCCAAATTGAAAAAACTCAACATTCATTTTGAATGTGAATGTTGAAAAAAAATATACATTCAGATTCGAGGAAGACAAGAGTAATTCTATGGATGAACAACTTCTTTATTGGATGGTGGCGACGTTTCGGTATAGATTCTTATACCGTTATCAAGCATATGGTGAAAAATGAGGAATACAGCAATTGATACAGTTTGGTATGATAATGAGAAAACAATATCAGTAACAACAGGATAAGGTAACAATACATCAAAGGATAATTTACATGAAGTTTAAGAAAACATAGGATGAGTGGGATACCACGATTTTATGGTCCATTCTATTTATGTTTAAGGTTGAGGAAGTGTGGCTGCAGACATTGGATGAGATGCCAGATGACGACCGATGTCTTCAACTCGCAGACTACATCACCAGCAACTGGATTGAGGGCAGTGTGCCGATTGTTTCATGGATAAATAATTGTTATGTCTAGAAATTGTTTTGACATGTGTCAATGTTATATTTTGACTATAGTAACACCTGCTATAAGCTGACACTGTTTATGTAAACACCAATGCCCCGCTTGCAACACTTATTGGACGCCCCTCGTATATGCTGCAGGTGCAGGCCTCCCACCAAAGAAGAAGAAGTATGAGGACATGCAGAGGAAGCTGAGCGACCTGAAATCACGACTGGACTCCGGACACATCGCCGTGTCCGACTACGCTGCCAGAACTTCCCATCTTCTCAAGCTAGTTTAATTTCCTGAAACATTGTCCATTATAAATAACAGTTTAAGGTTAGTACATTAAATTAAGATAATGATTACAAGTATTATGTCCAGTGTATGTATTTTATTATTTTGTATCAATTTCTGTGTTATATATTTGTATTTATGTACAGAAATGTCTGAACAAGATGTAAGACATAGAATAATAATTATGATAATGTAAATTTGTGTTTTTTATGTGGTCACGAGGTCGGGGGAACCACCGATCGATTTGTGTCGCCTGGTGTCGAAGATCGGAGTTGTTTAGACAAGCACCTATTGTTTAATGTAGATTGGAGTAAATCGGGAAGGAGCTTCCGTTAGCTTGAAGACGAAAACGAATTTCGCTCCATGTTTATACACGCCGAAAATTTTCGTCTTCGAGCGACTGAACCCTTGATAACGGTATAAGAATCTATACCGAAACGTCGCCACCATCCAATAAAGAAGTTGTTCATCCATAGAATTACTCTTGTCTTCCTTATACCATCAACTTCTAGAATGCCACTCAAACAGCTCATTCAGATTCGAATGTGAATGTTGAAAACACATTCATCGGGAGACAGTGTTACGGTAATACGCAGTAGTAAAATCTATGCCCGGAGGCAGTCCGAGAGCGAATCTGAATGTGGAAATAAATTCCAGATTCAACATTCGTTCATGTATGTAGAGTCTATAAGATATGATTTGAAAGCCCAAATTGAAAAAACTCAACATTCATTTTGAATGTGAATGTTGAAAAAAAATCAACATTCAGATTCGAATGTGAATGTGAAATTTAATTTCAGATTCAGATTCGCGAATGTTGGATTTCGTACCTGAAGTTAGCACCATATTCAATATTCAACATTCGAATGTGAATGTTGAATCTTGAATCTTGTGCTTACTTCTTGTTGCTTCATTATATCAGTATTTTCTGGTGACAAAGGACTTTTATACTCCTTATACAATCTGTATCTTGTGCTGTTTTATAGAATACTATTTCAAGACTGATAAAACATATTTAGAGCAACAACGTTCAATTTTCGTAAGAATAAAATCTTATTACCAACTGATTGACTGATCCATACAAAAGCCAAATCCATGACCAAACAGCATTATACGTATCGATATGCATAATTTGAATATCCAAAGTTGTCTAAATTAACGAATATTTCAAATGCTTTATTAGGTATTCTATGATTGGGTATCTCAATTAATTTCAACCAATATCTAGCAGCCCGACATAAAGCGTTGAAATATAATGGATATCGGCCACATTCGCCGTAAGTTATAGCATTTGGCGTTTGTTTACCAACACTAAGTAATCTTTAACATGCCATGATATCTACATGTATTTTTTTTCAAATCTGTTAAAAGTAAAACCTCAGACCCCTGAACCGTATAATAGGATAGGTTGAACCTGGGAATCAAATATTGAAATAAAAAACAAACAACAATCACTAAACGAACAGAGTATCAGAGATGTTTTATATCTTAATTCCTAAAATAAATGTGTACCGGAGGAGTAACAACCATTATTACAATGAGTTTACATAAAGTTGAAACGTTAAAATATATTTTTAATAATAATTAATATTTCTCTCCAATCACTAAAACAAACACACAAAATGTGAATATAATGCATGAAAACACATATTCAATGTCTATTGAAAGAGACGGAAACTCTGTATATACGTATTCATGGCGTATGACATAGCCACTAAATAGCTGCTAAAACTATAAAGAAATACTAAGAAATTCACTTTTATATGTAGCCTACTGGGTTAAGCGTCACTCGTTAAGTTGTTTGGAGCCACATATGCAAAACTCCATCATTAGATTCATTTTCGTCGAGAAGATACCGCAAATTGCCAGAAAGTATCATTTCAAAGCTAATCGATGTTGCATATTGACAATAAGACACGTTTATAGATGTATAATGATCGAAAACCGGACAATGGCGCGTCAATGAGTCAAACGGAATTTTGAAATCTTAAAAAGATCTCAGAATAACAGTTACGAGTTTATATTTTGATAAGTTACATTGATATGTACATGTGAGTTTCTATGTATGGATTTAGCTTCCATTTTTTCAAATAAATTTAGACTGTTTAAAAATTTCCATTGAAAACAAGTATTTATCACATACATGTAAGTGTCATGGATATGTGAGTTTTTTAAAAAATGAATTATGACATTTACGTTAGCATCAAAGCAGAACAATATATGGTGAAAATCATGTAAACTCGTAAACGTCACCACAAACAAGATTGTTCAATCCATGCTTGATAAATACGTTAGAAACCCGAAATTTTGAGAAGTCAAATAAACTACATGAAATTATTTTGCAATATCGGTTTAACTTTTAATTGTCATTTCAGAAATTGTAATTATGAACATGTTGCTTTATCTGGAACGGATGGCGTTATGGCGTTAAGTATTTTACAGTAAGGATGCTTTTACAAGTTAGTGTTCAAAAAGTCTATATATGTATATAACATCTACTAATCTTCCTACATGTATGTGTCGATAACATCTTTTTATATAGAATTGATAATTTTCAGCAACCGAAGATTATTTAACTGACATACATATTGAATATCATACTCTGATGTGTGAAATTGTGTGTATCTCTTTCTAACACACGTTAGACAGTTAAGGAATTTGTGTTACATTTAAGTGAGCATGAAATTCGAAATTTTATAACAATATTCAAAATTAATACACAAACATATATAAAAATATATACAAATGAAAAATACAAATATTTACAAATGAACAAATAGTGTGATAGTGAGCAATTAACGATAATTAAGAATTGAAATGAACAAGGGCACACATGACATTTTATAGCGTTTGCTTTTCCACGTCGGCACATTATACCGACGACCAGATCACGCAGATGGCAAAATTTCAAATCATTCATGTAATTCATGTGAAGTTTCATTTGTGAATGATTTTATAAGCTAAAGTTCCAGTATTTTTTTCATGAAGTTCATCTAATTCCTGAAAGGTACGATTAGCGATTTTTTTCTCCTTGTTTGATTATCTTATTTAATTTATTTCTATTTGTCAAAGACAGAGAGCCAAACCAACACTGTATAGAGAACATAAGGACAGATTGCACACAAGTTTTATAGAAAAGTTCCAAAATAGTTGAGTCAATGTGAAAGGATCGTATAGTTTCCCGAGAAAATGAAGGCGAGATTGGCACTTACTATAAATGCGGTCTGTATTTTCAGAGAAATTTAACTTATTGTCAATTACAGTTCCAAGATATTTGTAACTACTCACTACCTCGACAACGTCTCCATTGATACTGACTGGATCAATTGCTGTTTTATTTCTTCGAAAATCTATGATGAATTCCTTTGTTTTTGATACATTAAGTTCTAAAAAGTTTACACGACACCACTTCAGGAAATCATTAATTTCTTCTGTGTACGAAATTTCACTGTCAAAAAGTAAACTAAACTAGTGTCCAAAAGAAACGTTACCGAGTGTTAGCATCGACAATAAAATAAAAACAAACCCATAAAGAAATATCATTTTGGTTTAACTTTAAAGAGTGTCCTTTTCACAAAATGTGTATAAAGCTTCATTTTAATCAAGTCAGAATAACCGTCAGGACAAGCCTGTAAAGATGAGTGGGGTCCAATATTTGAAAAATCATTTAAACACTGATCGCGAAAGAGTGGATAAATGTCACAATACGTGTTACAAAGTGATGTTAGTAACGGTTATGTACACCATAAGAGTCTATACAGGCAAAACCACGTCTACCGGCTGACGTCGTCAAACGTCTGATGACGTCTGCGGTGATCCGTTGACATTCGTTGAGGGGGCATTGTTTAACATCCTGGATGTTGGATTGACGCACAAGACGACTTCTGTTATCCGATTGAGATAAACCCATAAATGTTCGATTGGGTTCATATCGGGTCGTGCCCAGTCGCGACTCTGCCACCGGTTAACTCGCCTGGCCATCAGTCTGTTTGTCAGGTATCAGGAACCATTCGCGGTAGGATGGAGTGGCCGGATACCATGTTGTCGCAGTATCCGGTACACGGTCTATCGACTGAATCTGTTTCCCAGTGCTGTAACCACTGTTGACGCTGTTGTGATGGCGCAGTTCCGAAAGTGTTATAACCGGATGTAGTGGTCATCACTGGCAGAGGTCAAGGGTGGTCTGCCGATTTTGGGCAACCACATGATCTGGCGACGTCTGCGTGTGAGGCCCCTTGTAGGTCATTTCCAAGGACTCTCTCTCTTTTATTGACTGTCAAACATGGCATTCTTTGGTGTTCTTTTTGTTGCTATGACAATAACGTGTGGGTCGAGCCGTTTTATACAATTTATCTGCCCATGCAACACTTGCTACAGTCAATAATTCCTTTTCTACAAAATTCCCTATTTAACCGGAAGTGATGGCATGTTCTCGGTATTTTCAATCAAATACACAGTATTTGGTATACATGATATACAAAATCATGTTTCCAAACGAAAGGATAACAAAGTAAAAAAAAGATTTGGAAAAAAAAAGTGTGTAGCGTTTCTTTTGACACTAGTTTACTAATAGCTGTGTCATCAGCGAACTTGAACCTAGAACAGTTTGGTTGAGAATTTACACAATCATTAGTATACAAAGTGAAAAGTATAGGAGACAATACACATCCTTGAGGTCTGAACGTACTTTTTAGCACATCTATCGACACAAAATTTTCAAAACGATATCATTCTAGTATGTTGTGCAATCGAAGTGTTTTGGGTTTCTCGTCTGCTCTATCTTCTCGTATTCACTATCAGCCTGTTCCTCGCAGACCAAACCCGAATAGTGGTTTGAATGTGATGGTGTGATATCGGAACCATCTATATGGACCGCAGTCAGATATTCCTTATCCGCTTGTCCTTCAAAAATAAGATCTTCATAGTGATTCATCTCTGCTCCCATGTTACTGTTGCGTGCTTGCTCCCCCTGAAATGATATCTCTACTTGTGCAGCACCTTTTGGACCTGTTTGGGTGTCATTCTTCGATTTTAATGTCCTATTACGCCTCCTGGAATCAAGGACAAAACATTTTAACATCCAAAACAGGAGATATCGCTTTGACAGCAGTTTTTGAACAATGCCCTTTAATCAGAAGATACATGACATCACAAACAGTTTATATCATCAGTAATGACGTCACAATGCGATGACGTCATAAACACAACGACGTCACAATACAATAACGTCGTGAACACGATAACGTCACAATGCTATGACATAACTGGTTTAGGAGTTTTTAGGTGTTCAAAGATGTACATTTTTTCATGCTGATATGATGAAGAATGATTTTGGGTGATCAATAGAATCTCACCCTCGTGCCTTCTGATATCAAATATATCAGCACTCGTTGATTAAAGTAAAATCGGATATTTGTTACTTTTATCAACTTGTGTTGATTTATTTGATATCAGAAGACATATGGGTGAGATTCTCTATATCACCGTATTGCAATAAATTCGCACATTACCAAGTGAAAATATTAATGGTAAATTGGGGAGACTTTCGATCATTTCGTTTTCAAAATTAACATAAAAATTTACGTTACGACATTAGTTATGGAAAATTGTATGAAATAATCAATTTATTTAGGTCTTTTTGAAAAAATGTTTAAAGGATAAAAGTTTATTTCAACGATTGATTAAAGTCTGTTACACGAGAATGCTTTTGATTTATTATATTTGATCTTAAAAGACTACATCCACGAGTGTATAAAACTTACATTCGATAAAAAAGGAAGCCAACGATACACCCAAGGACAAGAATGACGAATCCGCACACACATCCAACAATCAATGCGGTATTATTATTTTCTGGAAAATAATGAAAATAACATTAAACATAAAGCCTTCTGTATATAGAGATTACATAACGAAATATTTTCAAATGTTTTTTCAACTCGCGAGAGAAATTCAGAAATACAATTTTAGCACAGGAAATTATGGTTTAGACATACTTATTTCCAAAATGAAAAGAATCGGACTTGTAAACAAGCAAGAGCTTATCTCATTACCGGTAGTATCTTTTAATAAGACATAAATCTATGTATTGCAGAATTATGATAAACATGTTATCAAAAAGATAATATTTTGAAAGTAAAGATTTAAATGTGAATTCGAAAGTTCTTACTTGGTCGTATCTCTGTTACATGTTCACCAAAATACAAGTCAATTCAAAGAAAATAAAAGAGAAATAAAACTACATACATGCGAGTCTCAATTCCAAATCCGATCCAATCTCGAATGATACTATAACATTTCCTTTTATAGAAAAAAATCGAGGTTCCAGCTCTCATGGCCTTATGCTTATGGAAAAGAAGACGAAAGAGTTTTAAAGGTAGCGATAACCAGACAGGGGAGATAACCAGGACAACTCCTCTCGCAGGCGTAAAAAGTTGGTTAGAAATCGGGGTCAAAACAGGGGGATGGTTTTACGTTTTTTCGAACCGTTGCCTCTTATTGCGAAAAAAATCGAAATACTACAAAAGAAAATAGGATAACAAATCCAGACAAACTTATTTTTAGATTTTCATTTATGTGACGTCGGATGTTGACTTTGTAAGGAGAAAAATTTCAGAAATGTAAAAAACGTATTTTCGCAAAGCGCACATGTCTACAAAAAAAATCATGATGTAGAATAATTATTCAGCTACAATTTGCACATTCTCTCCCCACAGAGGCAACTCAGTCATACCTGAATTAGCCTCTGTTCTATTACGCCTAGATCCTGTGGTTCCGGCAGATTGCCCTAGCGGCAAAAAGTTGTAACTTGAGATAGCTCCCTTATCTGCAGCCAATGAAAACACCTTTTGGATATCAACGACTTTGGGAATTCTCAACGGTCGTACAGTGACTTTCGAAAGCATCATGCCTTTAGGTTTATTTTTCATTAACAGTGTGAGAGGGACAATATTTAAAAATCAGATATGGATAGGGTTTTTCATTAGAAACATACTGTTTTATAATTGTGTAAATTGTTCTTTGTTTTGTGATAAATTTTATTTTAATAATTTACCAAATAAAAACTAATGAGAAGGTAAAAAAGCGATGTTTTGTAGAAGGAAGAGTTATCTCCCCTGAATGCCGAATCACCGGGAATAGCCGAGCTTTTGCGAATGACCCCTTTTGAAACGGCGTCGCTGATTGCACAACTAACTTCGATTGCCTCCAATCAGATTTCTACTTTTCTGTCCCGTGTATTAGCCGTAATAGAACAGAGGCTAATTCAGGTATAACTGAGTTGCCTCTGTGGGGAGAGAATGCAATTTGCACTATCTATCGGATTTTTATCACAACGTACTCACATCAAATAAAATAAAAGAACGACCATACCGTCTCAATCAGAGTAACTCCCACATGCAATCGACCGCTTTCATTGGCTGTCACGATAAAAGCGTGAGCTAAGATTGTGTTTGTAATCATCGTTTTTACGACTAAATATATGGTAAGGAACATCTTTCTCGAATCTATTGTGCTGTTTCTTGAGTAGATAGACGAATTAAAACTTAAAATAAAGCTTTAATAGTTTTAACTTATAACTTACAACTACTCAGATATAATAAAGGATGAGTAAAGATTTACGTAACCAACATATGACACAATAACAAACTGTTTTTGAACTTTTTTTCCAACAGAATTTTTTTTTTAAGTGTACAAATGCGAATTTTAACTTGCTCTGTTTCATAAATCACATACATTAAATTAAGTGAGTTAAATTCTACCCCCCAAAAAAATCTATTTTCTAGGCATTTTATATCTCGGAAATTTCTTCTTTAACCCTTCAATATTTTATACATTATTATATATGTATTTTTAAAGTTTTAAGATGGTATTTCGATAACTTATACTTAAATTTGGCAATACATGATACTCCTGTTTTGTTTAAGCTTATCAAATTTGAGATATCTAACTTCACGAGATGAGATAAAAATGATATTCGGCAAAAACAATGACATAGTCTATTTATTTTATAATTTTAAGATCATAAAACGCAGTCGGAAGGCAAAGGTTCGTTGTTGTGATGAATGACAGTCTAGCAACTCCATTTATCCCTTCTCTGTAAAAAATAGTTCGATAGAAATAATTCATTATTACTCGCCCGTGTAAGATACCGCAGTGTAATATTTATACGACAATATTAAACTAGTGTAATAACACAATGCAAGGATGACGTCATAGAAGTGTGATGTTGTGACGTCACAGTGTCAGCGCGTCGTCACAATGGTTGCTGAGTCGCGAAAATGTTAGTTTCAGCGACTTATCGGCAAATATGTTTGATTTTTAGGGCAAGTAATAAACAGAATACTAAACTCCCTTCCATTTAATAACTACTTTCAGCCATGTGTACAAAAGTGAGCAACTTTCCAGTGTTAAAGTCATCTCAATAAAAATAAATAAAAATAGTATTAAATGGAAGGGAGTTTAGTATTTCTTTTTTATTATGGATCACAGGCTCACCAAAGCTATAAATTATAATCCCAACTAGTCTAAGTTCGAGCTTTCTTGGCTTTATTCTTGTGGAGAAGAAGATGAATAAAGCCTTTCTGGTGGTCGACCATGTGGCCCTTATTAGAAACTATGATTTATATAATTTATAATCTTCACTAGTCAAGGAGTCTGTATACAAGGTTTCAGCTTTCTGGACTCCTGAAGAAGAAATAGAAAATGTGTCTTAAGGGCGTAGCTCAAAAGTACAATCCTAAGTGGTCGGGGGGACATGAAGTTTGAAAGGAAGTCGAAAATACACAAAGTTTACGGACGGACGGACGGACGGACGGACGGATGCTGTACACCATGCCATGACATGCCATGACATGTAATTCAGGCCTGATGAGATAAACTTCCTTGAAAGGCATTTAGAATATAAATAAAGATAACATTTCACCTTCTTTGTTCCCATCAACGTTAAGGTCTTGGCCAGGAGATGTGGTATATGGCGAACCTTCTGATGTCATCTTTCTTGTTGACGGGAACTCTTGCAGGCCTCCTGTTGTGCTTGTAGAGGTGCCTTCTGAAGAAAAAAAGTTAGTCTCTTGGATTTCCTTTGCTGGACTTGTTGAAGTTAAATCTGATGTTGAGCCTTAAACAGTAATCTCTGATTAATTGTTTTTTTGTATATTCAAACATTATTCATCATAACTTGTACTAAGTATCCCAACAATATGGCAATCCGTCGTCAGTCCCCCCTTTCATTTTCATAATCTAGACTCATAAGGATGTGGAAAAGGCAATTCCAAACTTCCTAGCGATTCGGCCAGTAGTTTTCGAGACATTGATCTGTTCTCATATTGGCACATTGGCCCAGTAATCGTCTGTAAATTGAATTTTTTGTATGTGACGTAATTTTGTCGATATGAATGCAAACATAGCATTTTAGGACTCAAAATACACACAAAAGTCTCAAAGCGGATGCACAATGACACACATAAGCAACATTTATGTACACATTGTGCAACATGCGAGAAATTCAGGAAATATATTGTTTAGGACATATGGTCAACAAAGTATTGATAAGAGTGGCGAAACCGTATTAAAGCTGGTTCGCTAGAAATCAAGGGAAGTAACTCTCTTCGTTCAGCCACTGTGTAGTCTAGGGTTGAAGAAATTGTCGAAGAACAGTTCAATTTTGGATGGAGGTAGATATATGTATAATGGCATCAACCCTATATCAACTACCGTGTTACATGTTCGAGGGATTTGTGCATCCGAGCCTCATAATGTTAAATAAATATGGAAATCCATACATAACGCTAACTATTGGTAGCGTGTTGTTTTACATAAAGTGTAAATAACCCTGTTCAAGAATCTGAGGCCATTTTAATGTGATATCCAATTTACACCTAAAGGAAGGGTCTTATCAAACCTAAATAAGACTTGACAAAAGAGACCAACCTGCATTTGTAGAGAGCTTTGGCGTTCTTTGTTGAACACTCAGGGTCGAGGTTGAAATGCTAAACAGTACGTTGAATACAGGAATCGAGCAGCAGTCGTAACCATACACAATAGTTGAAAACTTGTGTGTTGATTCCATGAATACAGTCCCTGTCCCGGTTGTCGTGGTACCCACTTTATAGTCTGTATTTGGAATACTCACCCATTTTAAAATTTTGGTTGTCTTTAGTAGTCTGTAATTTACAGTGAAGGCATGAAAGTCATTGTTATCATTTCTTGTAATTATCTTCAAGTCTGCATTTTCAGGAATGTTGAACACAGCAGAGTCGACAAACTGTTCCACTGGAGGCAGCATGGTGCAAATAGATTCGTTGAAGAGTCTACCACCGTCGTGAACTTCAGCTTTTAAACAGAGATAAGTCATCACAGGGTTGGAACTTGTGAAATGTAAACTCCCATTGATGATAACATCCTTGTGATAGAAGGTTCCCTCGTCAATTGTTGCAGTTACCCCATCATTAAAAATTATCGATGTATTGTCATGGAGAGAGGTTATGCTGACGCAATATTCTTCAGTAACATTGTCAGCAAAGAAGAAATCTATTTTGAAAGAACCAACTGCAAGCACATACTCTTTTCCAAAGGCTTCGTTTGGTAACAGCTGAGGAATATATGTATGTCGACCAAAGGAATCTCCATAATGGTGTTCTGTAAACACGGCAATAGCCCGAGATGCAGACACACCCATACCAGAAGGTTCATTATACACTGTAACTGCTTGGTATTCTCTGAGATTATAAAGTGCAACAGTGCCATCCTTCTTCGTCACATCAATCGAGGCTGTCCAGTTCCCTGTTGCTATCATGATGTGTCTATTGTTTACAACACTGGCATCGTATGGAGGAATGGCATATTTCTTCCCAAGACTTGAAACCGGAAGTATTGGAACAGACAAAGCTTCGTTTACATCAGTATCCTGTAGAAACACATGTAAGTGCTCACTATCAGTTTCCACAGTACACACTGTCGGCTTGGAAGGTAAGTCGAAGTAATCTTCCACATAAGGGTATGTTTCCCGAATGATTACACTATCAGAACACCGCACTTGGTAGAAGGATTCAGTTTCCCCAACAGCCACTATGTGTGGACTCCGAGAACTTGGCGCAACAACAATGAAAGATTCCATGGCATCTGCAAAGACAACGTAAAATGATTAATAACAAACACAAAGGTCGTGAGTGGCCTTAAGAAGGTATGTGCATTTATCATATAATGGAGGGTGTTATCGATGCAATAAAGCTATCGGATAAACTTGGTATCCGATTTGCTCAAAATCTGATAAAGATGCAAATTAGGTCAAAACCCGAACTATTTTCTCCATGCATTTCATACGAGTCCTAAACCGGTCACTAACCATTGATAACGTCCTCGGGAGTTTTCAGGTTTTGTGTTTTTTATCGAATAAAATATCGTACAAAAGCCGTCAGGGTAAACTTATCACGCATTCGTATTTAGGAAATTATAGCTTGGTTATCGAAGCATTTCAAGTTGTTTTCATAGTTCGTTTACAAAATATAACAATATGCAGCTAACAATATCGACTATCGACCAACTTATCAGCAAAAACAAATCATATTCTAGTGAAAGTACAGATTATCTAGTAGCGGAGTAACAAACGCGACAACCTCACCTTCGCAAATAATCGGCGTTTGGTCTAAGGATACCGTAACTGAACTGGCGTAACAACAACAAATCTGCATGCAATGACAATGCAGCTTTTCAAAATGCAGTTAGAGTTACTTCCCCTGTTATAGCGACGTTGACAAGTGGTTCTTACACATTTTGTGTTATTAAAAGATACAAGGCTTACTCTTATATTGGGAATCAGACTTGCACTGGGAATCAGAAAATGTCGATAGATTGTAGAAGACGTTTCTAGAACTGTGAAAAAACCATTTCATGAAGGAATATTTCTAGACTGTTCACAACTCAACATCGCCGACAATATGACCTTCACCTTGGTTTATTGTGAAAGCAAATTGAATTACTCCGTGAGATCTAGGTCAAACATATTTTTAGAAGGAATCATATTTTCGTTTAAACCCGTTTATTTCAAAATGACATTATATGATAAAGAAATTATTAACCGAGTGTGTTTCCGTATCATTAATATCATATAATAGGAATAAAAATGTATGTATTATGCTCGCCAAAGGCTCGCATAATACAAATTTTATTCCTATTAGGCCTATATGATATTAATGATACGGAAACACACTCGGTTAATAATCTCTATTGGTGTGGCGCATACATAGTTTTATTATAAATGGCAACAGACCTATCAAATCTAAAAATTAAAACCTATTTTAGCAATGTAATCTGTAGGCAAAGTGACAATGACGTGCCTTCAATATGAAATGCTCTGTAGACACCATAACCCTCATTTCAAATCGTGATATATCATCCCCTTCTACAAATAAAAGAGGATTTTATATGAGTGACATACTATGTTTATGACACGAGTGGTTAAATATTAGTATTTCCCGAGCGAGAGCGGGAATATACTGCTATTTAGGCACGAGTGTCGTAAACATAGTATGTCATGGGCACGAATATATTAATATTCTGTTTATTACCGTAGTCTAACAATTTAAGAAAATACTCAAAACCTACTTCGCAGCATAGTCGGACTAACCGCCGCCGGCCCGTATAGGTTATGATGTCAAAGGATTGTTTATAACGTGACGTCAAAATGAAAAGTAATATTTTGCTTTAGGGCAACATCATAATAATATTAACCTCGATTTGAATGCCCCAGTAGGTTATAAAACAATTTCTAGTACGTCCTTTTCAATAATAGATATCATCAATATCATTTATCTAAAATATATAATTATTACAGGAGTGCAATTACCTGCAATTACTGGCTGATCTTCCTCTGCAAACGATAGACCATCGATGTAAAATGTTTGTTCTGTGAATGTAATGGCAATGCTAGGAAAGGGTGATTGACCAGTTTCTTCCCGTTCATACCTAGTCAAGAATCTACCCAATTTATATCTGGACTGTGAAATAGGTTCCCATTCCCCAGAGACAAAGGATCCTGAAACATCTATAACAGCAGTGAATAAAGTAACAACAAGAGTTGTATCAACCAGCGTCACAGTCTTTCGTTCTCGATAAGATGAAACTGGCGGGAACAAGGCAAAACCTTTCCAATCCTCGTTACTCCTACAGAGTTTTACCATGACAGGTTTGTTTGCAACAAATTGAAATGTTTCGTTTTTGTGGAGAAAGCGGGTCAACATATTACTTGCTGTTGAAGCCAAAGTTCCATTGTTGAACGAGATCTCAAAGCCATCTTGTTCACCGATTATCTGAAGCTGGAAGGGAGGCAGGCTGTCATCAACCGCAACAACAAACTCGTCAGAGAACAGTTCAACCGGAAGTAACTGGGCATAGGTGTACACACTCGTACTGTTGGCTGTTCCACTGAACACTGCTATGGACTCTGTGCTGTCGATTCTTGTTCCACTCAGGTCGTATCTGACCCTAAACGTAAATGCCTCGTAAGCTTTTAAACTGATGCTTAATGTGTCTCCTTTTCCATACCTCTGACCATAGTACAAAAACTCCACATTTGTATCAAATATGACAGAAACTTCTGCCTTGAGTTTGTACGCTGTTATCACAAGAACTGAATACTCCGTATTGTTTTGGATACACGAAGACACCAAGTATGTGGTACCCAGTGAGGTGACAGGAAGTGGGGAGAAGACGTTGTATTTGTATCGATCTCGGGAAAACCTGGCGTTGCTGCAAGATAAAAGTTCACTGCTGTTGTAAAACATTGTAAGGTATTTGAAAGATTAGTGAGACGTCTCTCTTGCAGATGAGTATCATAATGTAATATAACATTGCTAGCATTGAAATTTTAATCTTAAAACTAAAGATCGAAGGAAAGCTGTCCCCGTTTTATAACCATAACTATCACAACAACGAAGATAGCAACTTGCAATTATGTACCTCGTATGACTACTCTAATCCTTAAACAAACAATTTAATAACCCGTTTTGTACTTCAAAATTCTAAAGTCAATCAAGGTCAAAGGTCAAGGTCACGAGTTATAAAATCTCTAAAAACAATCCTTGTAAACACGATAACTTGAGGGGTTTTGTGCTCAGAAAGTCCTATTTGGTATTTATCACTTTTGGAGAAGTAACCAATTTCAAGGTCAAGAGATAAAAAAATACTAACTAAATCCTTTAGATAAGTGAACTTAAAAAGGCCCGGCTACAATCTATCAAGGTCAAGTCATAGCAAGACCAAACATTGAATGTGGCCATTGATTGTTGACCTTCAAGGTCACCAGGTAAGAGTTCAATCACCTTTGATTAGATTTTGAAAAAAAAATTAGGTTTAATAAATTTTTAACTGTAACAGTCATTGTCCTTTGATCACATGATTCAAGGGTAGAGCTGTTGTCATGTTCAACCAATGAAACCATTCTCGCTTACCAGATGCTGTTAACTGTGACAGCCATTGCCCTATGACTGCATGATATAACAGCAGATCTGTTGTCATATCCAACCAATGTACCAATTATTTTACTTGATGTTGTTTACTGTAACAGGCATTGCCCTGTGACTGCATGATACAAGAGTAGAGCTGTTGTCATATCCAAACAATGTACCTATTCTCTTACCTGAGGCTGTTTACTGTAACAGCCATTGCCCTGTGACTGCATGATACAAGAGCAGAGCTGTTGTCATATCCAACCAATGTACCTATTCTCTTACCTGATGCTGTTTACTGTAACAGCCGTTGCCCTGTGACTGCATGATACAAGAGCAGAGCTGTTGTCATATCCAACCAATGAACCTATTCTCGTACCTGATGCTGTTAACTGTAACAGCCATTGACCTGTGACTGCATGATACAAGAACAGAGCTGTTGTCATATCCAACCAATGTACCCATTCTCTTACCTGATGCTGTTAACTGTGACAGTCATTGCCCTGTGACTGCATGATACAAGAGCAGAGCTGTTGTCATATCCAACCAATGTACCTATTCTCTTACCTGATGCTGTTTACTGTAACAGCCGTTGCCCTGTGACTGCATGATACAAGAGCAGAGCTGTTGTCATATCCAACCAATGTACCTATTCTCGTACCTGATGCTGTTAACTGTAACAGCCATTGACCTATGACTGCATGATACAAGAGTAGAGCTGTTGTCATATTCAACCAATGTACCTATTCTCTTACCTGATGATGTTAACTGTAACAGTCATTGCCCTATGACTGCATGATACAAGAGTAGAGCTGTTGTCATGTCCAACCAATGTACCTATTCTCTTACCTGATGCTGTTAACTGTAACAGTCATTGCCCTATGACTGCATGATACAAGAGTAGAGCTGTTGTCATATCCAACCAATGTACATATTCTCTTACCTGATGCTGTTAACTGTAACAGTCATTGCCCTATGACTGCATGATACAAGAGCAGAGCTGTTGTCATATCCAACCAATGTACCGATTCTTTTTTCCAATTTGATGCCTTTCCGCTTAGAGGGGACTCCATAACCGTGATGTACATTATGATTTTGATAGGAAACTCTCACAGACCCTCCTGCTCCATCAGTTGTTACATCTATTGAGCTGGGACTATGAACTGACACGAGGTAATCTGTACCTGAATATAAATGAAATACTTTTGTTTCAATTTATCTTTAGGTAGCTTTTATAGATCAAAAGAACAGAGATGCTTGAAAGTTAAGAAACAACTTTTAACTTTCTAGCACCAAGAATTTTTTTTTCATTGCAATAACATATACATTGTTAAATTCAACTGTTACAGTGAATCTTCATTTGTTGCCAAGGTCATTTTAGTAACATGAATTCACTTCATTTACAAGCTGATGATGTGATAAAGATTTATCAACATATCAACATATATATTGAAATATAATTGTTCATGGTTGGAAAGCTACCGTGTCCTTGTATTTTAGGTATAAACTAACTATATATATTTGACATCATGACTAATATTAGCAGGGAAGACCAGAATGAATAAAATTTTGTTTGATTCGCATTTTTTAAAGGTATGTAATGTGTAGCTTTAATTTTGTAATGATTCAATAAGTTTGAAAGTTGGATTGTCTTAGGAAACTATTTTAATATAAAGTATATTTCACTACATGTACTAAATGGACAGCATTTTGTGGATTATGATTTTTGTCCTTAAAACCACAAATGACATTTCAATATGAAAGATAATATTTCCCTCAGACAATATATCAAACCAGCTGGATAATTTCGTCCATGCATTCGCAGTATAAGGACATTCATAATGCAAATAAATATGTTTAAGGAGTGAAAATGGGGAGTCAAAGTATCTTGTATTTTGTCATTATTGTGGATAATTTCGAAATGCAACCATCTTAACTTAAGTTCAAGTCAAGTTTATATAAAGATAAACATAAATTTGTAATCTTGTATTTTTTAGAATTTCATATTAATATATTAGATAAGATAACAAACCTCTTTTTACACAGAACATTAGTTTCCGATTTCTTTCATATTGTGAAAGTCAATCACCTCTGGAGGAAATATCTTAAAACAATTTCAAACTGTATGCTTTCAGTTCACAAATGATTCTAAATTTCAGAAATATTTAACTTTTATGTAAACTGGTATTTTTGAGACGATTGCATTGAAATCAGTTCTTTTTCAGATATCTGTTCTTGAACAATGTTTTTTTTCAAAAGAAGTAAACTTTGAAAGGGTGCTGCCCAAAACAAATTTTGGATTTTCTCATTTTAAGACAAACTTTTTACAGGTTAATGGCTCAGCTACATAAAATATTTTAAAAGAATCGAATCAAAATGCCGCCGATCCACGTGACCTACAAATTTGTCATGGTTTAGATTACGTTTTTCCAGACGGACAGACAGACAGTATTTATTCAGTATTCAAGGCCATGGCCCATATTTCAATGACATATTACAAATCCAAGTGCTGCTGGTAGACTAGTTACAAAATACAAATTGCAAAAATTGGACGAAGCGTCCGTAAAATATCACAAGAAAAAGTATATGGTTTTACAAGAGTTTTAATTTTGTTTACCTCAGGTAAACAAAATTAAACTTTGTTTACCCCAGGTAAACAAAAATTAAAACTTTGGTTACCCGAGGTAAACAAAATTAAAACTTTAATTTCCCCAGGTAAACAAAAATTAAAACCTTGTTTAGCTTAGTTTAACAAAATTAAAACTTTGTTTATCTCAGTTAAACAAAGTTAAAACTGTCTACCATTAGTTATGCTAGAAAATGAAAAGGCTCATCATGATGTTTAACAAGCATTTAACAGCAAAGGTCAATGAAGAACATTGATGCAGAAAATCAGAATAGAGAAAGGAAGACAGTAGGTTTTTGAACTACTCAATCGTGGTCAGGTTTGGACTGACATAGTTATTGAAGGACACAAACGACGACATCTTGATAAAGTAAGGAGTCAAGTGGTGTCCACAGATAAGCTCTGAACGCAAAAAAACGACTAAATAACGACATATTCATTAAGTTTATTGCGTTTATACCGTGCATGAATATAATAATTTATTGCGTTTATACAGTGCACGAATATGATAAATTTGTTGCGTTTATACAGTGGATGAATATAACATTTCATCTAAGCATTAATATAATAACAATAACAAATAAAAAACAAAACTGCACACAGAACACTATCATCTTACCGTCACTCAAGTTGCTGTGACTCTTGCTGTCACTCATCTTGCTGTCGCTCGAGCTCATCTTGCTGTCTCTCAGAATGTCTACAAAGACCCGTAGAATTTTATTGTCCACTTTAAACCCGCTGCCACTGTTGTTGCTGCTGCGGAAGATGGTTCTCCCACTCGGCGCCTGGCCATATTTATGTTTATGTGGCAGTATAACTACTGCATGGAAAGAAGTTCTTTACAAGATATTTACAAAGGATTAAATAACTATTAAAGTACTTATTTACAAGATATTTACAAAGATTAAAGTACTTATTTACAAAAATAATCAAGTTAATAAATATCTATTAAAGATGATATTTACAAGATATTATTATTTTGTAAATGTTTGTAAAGGTTTGTAAATATCATTCTCAATAACATTGCAAATTTTGTAAACATCATCTTCATTAATGTTGTAGAGCCAACTTCATTAATTCATATTGTCAGGACCTCGTTACTCGTTTATACTTTATTTTTGGGTGCCTGTGACTTTGTAATTATTATGATGTATACAATCATTACCTTGGCCTATTTAGCGCGGGGTAACCATAACCGGGGTGTGTGCAAAATAAGACTTATCACACTCATCATACAAAACTTAGACCTCGCACGTAAATACACATAACGCAGTATTAAACTATTAATAAATGGAATCGTAAACAAGCTAAAGTGTGGGAATACTGCAACAGAATACACAGAAGAAGATTGTCCTTGTGACTTTGATATTTGGAACAAACAGATAAGAGTATAGTATATATTTTTTTTAAAACATCACTGTAAGGTAAAGATTAATGTTTTTTAAGCATTTCTAAGTTAACATAACCATCTTTGGTAAGGCAATATTTTCAAATGAGATTCAAATGCACTAATATGCAGCGGCCGCAAATATTCCGCCCGTCACAATTTAATGAAGAAAAGAAAAGAATAAGAAAATAATTTATTCAAGTGTCAAGCGATACATGTTTAAAAATTCAGTAAAACATACGTTTATATAAAACATCGCCCGGCCAACTTGGGCCTATTTGACACTAATTGACTAAAATATACAAATAAAAGCACTCTATGGTGATAAAAGATAATATTGCATTATCACACTATCGTCTATGTATTACCATTTAAAATATCTGTTAAAATACACATTTTTATGAATTGTTTTGTGAGAGTCTAAACATATTTTTTAATAATGCGGCAACTGAGTAACTAAGTTTATGATGATTCAGTAGAAATACGAGTTGACCGTTCGATGACAGATGGGGAAAACTTTGATTTATAGACGAGCGAAGATCCAAAGGGGAATTATAATGGCTGAATATAGACAGCAAGTAGTTAGAAAATGAACCTCGTCCTCGTTTGAATTACAAAAATTACATAAACGATTTTCAAGAGGAGTCTTTGTAAAACGACCAGTCTCGATCTCTAAGGGGAGGGTGCCGCTTCTAAATTTAGCTAAATAGCCACAGAGTGCTTTGTCGTTGATAGATTTTACATAATCCGAAGTACAGAAATTAACTTATTACCATTAACTTGCCCTCTATTATTCCAGAGCTGTGAATACATATTATTAATAACTATTTCTAAAAGTTTACATCTTAAAACATCAAAATCTACACTCAAAGATAAATTATGACTTTCAAATAACTTAACCACTAAATAATCCCAAGTTTGAGACACTGACAATGACCATTTACACCTGATTGCTCGATCTCATTAACAGGCCTCATTAATCACCTCACTAATTGCAATTAGGCGATTAGGTGTTTATTGCAGTAGCACAGGCGTCGGGGTTAGGCTAGGGTAGGGGCTGAATGCTCACTGACTTGTATTGATGAGCTTATCTTATGCTTTTTATCCGATTTCTTCAAGTTCTTCTTATTATTAAGGATTCAGCTTGAAAAGCTGAATCCTTATTGTTATTGGCGTGTTTATTAAGGATTCAGCCATAAGGCTGAATCCTTATTGTTATTGGCGTGTTTCTTTTTTTTTTTTTTTTTATTATTCCACGATTTTTGTGAACAGGATTCAGACCAAACGGCTAATGCTATCGAAGCCAAATTTCACAGGCTGGTAGACCTTGTTGAGGAATAGACATGCGAAGCTTTTGGGCCGAATCGACCAGTGCATTAAAGGTCCAGTTCGATTCCAAAATCGAAAATTTAACATTGATTTTTTTTTCAAAATGCACTTAGAGACTTGAAATTTTTTTTAAAAGATGTGCAATCAAAAATGCTGCAAAAAAACAAATCATGGCAAATTCGTAGGTCACGTGGTTTGGCCGCCATCTTGCTTTTAGTGCATTTTCGACCATTTCTGACCCCACCCACCTTTGAAAATCTTCTTCTCTGAAGATACTTGCACTAGAGAGCTGAAATTTATACTCAATGTAGCTGAAGCATTGTAGTTCTGAATTTGACTTCAACAAAGTTCTAACTTTAATACTTTTCTTGCTGTGATTTTTCAAAGTTGACCAAAATGTAAAAATCGCAAACTTCAAGGGCAGATAACTCAAAACCCAGACCATAGAAATTTATGATTTTTGCATGAGAGTTAGACATTGGCAAGCCCTTTAAGATAAAAGAATAAAATCGCTCGCGAACAGTCATTTCCGGTCAGGGTCAGAGGTCAAACTTTGCATTTTGGAAATGTGGTGTTTTGGTGGGTATGTTTGAAATATCGTAGCGAATCAACGGCGTACGATAACGCTTTGTTCTATACATCATATGGAAGCCAAAAGCCTATAGATTTTTTTTAAATTTGACAGAAAATTTCTATATTCGTTTTACATTGAGTTACAGCCCTTTGAATATTGTCAATTCTGCTTTCGTTTTGAATGCATAGGATACAGATATGTTGAAAAAGTTGTTAGTCATCAGTGATAGACGACAAATCATTGTTCCATATATCATTAGAAAGCCAAAAGAATACAAAATCTTTTAAAAATTAACAATAAATTCAGTTACTACATTTATATTGAGTTACGGACCTTTGAATATTGTCAACCCTGCATGCGTTTTAAATGCATTTGATAACTGTTTGTTTGCAAATTGCGTTAATCATCAACAAAAGATTATAACCCATAAGCTTTTGACTGAAATCATTACATTTGTGCATTACATTTAACACCATACAGCGCTGAATCCGCTTGTCGTCGCTTGCGACTATATTTATTTTTATTGTTCCCAGAATTTTGTGAGCAGGATTCAGCCCAAACGGCTGATGCTATTGAAGCCAAATTTCACAGGCTGGTAGAGCTTGTTGAGGAATGGCGACAATAAGCTTTTGGGCCAAATCGGTCCATACATTAAAGGTCCAGTTCGATTCCAAAATCGAAAATTTAACATTGATTTTTTTTTCAAAATGCACTTAGAGACCTAATTTTTTTTTTAAAATGTGCGCAATCAAAAATGCTGCAAAAAACGAAATCATGGCAAATTCGTAGGTCACGTGGTTTGGCCGCCATCTTGAATTTTCTGCATTTTTTTCAAAAGTCCGACCCCAGGCACATTTCAGGAATCACCACTCGGCAACTGCTGATACTAGAAAGTTGAAACTTACACATGATGTAGCTGAGACATTGGCCTATAACAAGTTTGTTTCAAAATTTAAAAAATCGAAATAGTTTTTTTTATAAAAATCTTCAAAGTTTGCACATTTTGCAATATTCAAGGGCAGATAACTCAAAAACCCGACCATAGAATTTGATGATTTTTGCATGAGACCTAGACATTGGCAAGGTCTTTAGGATAAAGAAATAAAATCGCTCGCGAACAGTCATTTCCGGTCAGGAGCAGAGGTCAAAGTTTGCATTTTGGAAATGTGGTGTTTCGGTGGGTATGTTTAAAACATCGTAGCAAATCAACGACGTAAGATAACACATTGTTCTATGTATCATATGAAAGCCAAAAGTCTATAGATTTTTTTAAAAATGAAAAGAAAATTCTGATTTTTTATTTACATTGAGTTACGGACCTTTGAATATTGTCAACCCTGAATGCATTTGATAACTGTATATTTGCAAAATGCGTAACTCATCAATCATCAACAGACATATCTCACGAACCATTTGAGATACTTTTATAATTTTTATGTCAACTTGTAGAGAAAAGAATTGTCTTTATTTCCATGTATCATTTGTCTATGCGCGCACAGAAATGAAGAAGCGGTGCGCGCTCTACTTGCGCTCCGGCGTTCGCTAATTGAACTTGTATTTAACTCGCGCACCTTGCGGCACTCATACCTCACGAACCATTAGAGATAATTTTATAATTTTTATATCAACTTGTAGAGAAAAGAATTGTCTTCATTTCCATGTATCATATGTCTATGCGCGGACAGGAATAAAGAAGCGGCAAGCGAAATATAAGACATCGTTCACACGCGCTAGTTGCGCTCCGGCTATCGCTAATATAACTTGCATTTACCTCGCGCACCTTGCGGCATTCATATCTCACGAACCATTAGAGATAATTTTATAATTTTTATATCAACTCGTAGAGAAAAGAAATGTCTTCATTTCCTTGTATCATACGGTGAGTGCCGTCGGTTAATTTGAGGGATAAAATAGAAAAACTTTACACTGATAGATCACATTGTCAATTAAACTCTTTGTTGGGGACTGACAATAAATTGTCTAAGTGCGTCTCATACACTTTGATAGCCTTTGTGGTCAAGATTTAGTTTCAAGACCAAAGGCACGGGTGGGTGCGTAGGTAGGTACAAGCAAGTGTACCTTCCCTTAATTGAAAAGGGCATAATGACGGCCACTATCAGCTCTTGGGCTCTTGGGCTCTTGGGCTCTTGGGCTCTTGGGCTCTTGGGCTCTTGGGCTCTTGGGCTCTTGGGCTCTTGGGCTCTTGGGCTCTTGGGCTCTTGGGCTCTTGGGCTCTTGGGCTCTTGGGCTCTTGGGCTCTTGGGCTCTTGGGCTCTTGGGCTCTTGGGCTCTTGGGCTCTTGGGCTCTTGGGCTCTTGGGCTCTTGGGCTCTTGGGCTCTTGGGCTCTTGGGCTCTTGGGCTCTTGGGCTCTTGGGCTCTTGGGCTCTTGGGCTCTTGGGCTCTTGGGCTCTTGGGCTCTTGGGCTCTTGGGCTCTTGGGCTCTTGGGCTCTTGGGCTCTTGGGCTCTTGGGCTCTTGGGCTCTTGGGCTCTTGGGCTCTTGGGCTCTTGGGCTCTTGGGCTCTTGGGCTCTTGGGCTCTTGGGCTCTTGGGCTCTTGGGCTCTTGGGCTCTTGGGCTCTTGGGCTCTTGGGCTCTTGGGCTCTTGGGCTCTTGGGCTCTTGGGCTCTTGGGCTCTTGGGCTCTTGGGCTCTTGGGCTCTTGGGCTCTTGGGCTCTTGGGCTCTTGGGCTCTTGGGCTCTTGGGCTCTTGGGCTCTTGGGCTCTTGGGCTCTTGGGCTCTTGGGCTCTTGGGCTCTTGGGCTCTTGGGCTCTTGGGCTCTTGGGCTCTTGGGCTCTTGGGCTCTTGGGCTCTTGGGCTCTTGGGCTCTTGGGCTCTTGGGCTCTTGGGCTCTTGGGCTCTTGGGCTCTTGGGCTCTTGGGCTCTTGGGCTCTTGGGCTCTTGGGCTCTTGGGCATTAGATAAAGGGAGGCCGTCCTGATTCCTGCCTAAATGCTCGGCAGATTCCACTGGCAAGGGTGTGACGTCCTCGATTAACTCTTTTTTCCAAAATGCCTGTCGTCCTCCTGAACTTTGAAATATGCATTTCCTCCCGGCCGCATGTTCTACACTTTGTGCTTGTAGACATTTGATGCAAACACGCTGTCCAGTCATGTACATTCGATTTTGGTCACTAAATCCGTGCATACGGCCACGGGACACCGGAAGACGTCGCTACAACGTTCTCTGAACTCAGAACAGCGCTAGCCTCGCTAGACATCGTATTTTCGACCTAAAACAACACACCAAGGAGCTCGAAATGGTCAAAAGCACGCTCTGACCTCAAACAACACATCAAACAGCTCAAAACGCTGAAAAGCACCCCTCTATACAATGAATTCATTCTCGGATGCGAGATTGTTTGTTTTGCCTTCGTGAATCCAAAGTCTTAGTGCTAAAGTTCCATTCAAATCACAGCCGACTCGCTGGTCCAGTGGGAAAAGCCTTGGCCTTTGAAACCAAGATGCTAACTTTTAGGGTTCAAGTCCCGCTTGAGCCAACAAACTTTTGCAGATCTAACTTGTTATTTTTTTGCTTAGGTAGAACATATTTTGGTCACATTACAGTTAAATGGCATGAAATATATATTTTTATGCAAATTGATTTTGGATTCGAATTTGAAATTAATGTCTATCAAAGTACATACACAAACACAGGCCTAAACGTTGAGTATCAAGTGAAATCTGGTCATTTTGATAATGTATTAGTTACTTTTTAAATCTCAGAAAAATACGTCATGTGAAGGTCAAACACTCTGTGAAGGTCAAACAGGATGTCTTGAAGAGCTAAGTACTGCCGCGGCAGTCCTAGTTCAATATGACATTTACGTTTGCAATTGACAGAGTCTTTTTGGCCTTGGTAATACTGAAATCGTGACTTTTAAAATTCGTCTGAACGAACTATTGACTTCATACATACATGCATTGTATATATTTGTCATACATATCATCACCATACATCGCTGAATCCGTTTGTCGTCGCTTTGCGACTATATTTATTATTTGTACTTTTTTTGTGAACGAGCTACAGTTCAAACGGCTGCTCCAAATTCAACCAAACTTGGCATGAAGATACCCCTTACTCTGGAATCGACATGCTAAGCTTTTGGGCACAATCGACCCGTACGTAAAAGGTCCAGTTCGAATCCAAAATCGAAATTTTAACATTGATTTTTTTTTCAAAATGCACTTAGAGACTTGAATTTTTTTTTAAAAGATGCGCAATGTAAAATAACGAAAAAAACGAAATCATGACGAATTCCTAGGTCACGTGGTTTGGCCGCCATCTTGATTTAAAGCACTTTTCAAGGACTTTTTAACAACTGTCTGACCCCATGCGCTTTTGAGGAAACACCACTCGGCAACTACTGATACCAGAAAGCTGAAACTTGCACACAATGTAGCTAATACATTAGCCTATAACAAGTTTAGGTTGAAATTTAAAAAATCGAAATAGTTTTTTTTATAAAAATTTTCAAAGTTAGTACATTTTGCAATATTCAAGGGCAGATAACTCAAAAACCAGACCATAGAATTTGATGATTTTTGAATGAGGGCTAGACATTAGCAAGGTCTTCAAGATAAAAGAATTAAATCGCTCGCGAACAGTCATTTCCGGTCAGGAGGAAGGGTCAAATTTTGCATTTTAAAAAGTGGTGTTTTGCTGGGTATGTTTGAACCCTCTTTAACAAACATGCATGTGAAGGTCAAACATGCATGTAAAGGTCAAACAGTATGTGAAGGTCAAACAGGAATCTTGAAGACCTAAGTACTGCCGCGGCAGTCCTAGTTTTCATATTAGACTTATATTTCCTTAGATTGTATATTACGTAAGTTTAGTGTAAAGCAACACTTTTTGATGAGACAGAAGTAATGAAATATGAATATAAAGAACTAAAAAAGTACATATTAATTAGAGAACAAACTATCTTATTACTTAGTAGCTTCAGCTTTCTTAATCCTAATGCAAGGTGTTTGATATTTTCGACCTGAAGCAGAATGTTTGCATTTCTTGTGGAGCAAATGATTAGACTCTGAGCAAAATAGGCATGCTGGTTTGTTCTTTAATGTCTCTTTTCTATTTATCTAGTATCTCTAATGTCTTACATACCATTAATGTATCAACAATTGTGTTGTACCTCTGACCTTTATTTTAGTTAAGTACTTCTTGAAGAAGAAGAAGAAGAAAAAGGAGCATTCATTAAACCTCTAGACCCCTGTGAAAGGAACCTTAATCTAAATTTCAAAGATTGTCTTATCAATGTTGAACACAATAATTATAACGAAACAAATAAAATTACCATTTTATTATGATCTGTCAGATGGCGCATTACTGCGTGCATTTATGCCAGAAATGCCCATTCGATATATTGATGAACTCTACTTTTGCTTTGCTACTGTGTCTGTAACATGTGAATTCTGACTGACTGAAAAAATGGCAATTAATTGTCTGTGGGTGTGAGAACCCATGATGCCTTACATGTGTCATTTCTTTGGGTAACAATTGGATTACATTGTCATGATTCATATGAGTCTATTAACCTTTGTTTTATTTGGTGCAGCTTTTATTTTATTTGGTTCAATTTGAGAGTTGCACATAGTTTTATTGTATTATTTTTCACAAAGGTGATACAGAAAATAGTCGTGAATAGATTATCATCTGACAATCTTCCAAATTTGTCTCATAGAAAAGTAGTAAAGGCATCTTAATGAGTACATGACCCTCTTTTAAAACCTTTTGAGCAGCATGAGAAAATAAGATGAATAGGTATGAACTTGAATATAATAACCAGTCAACTGTTACACCAGTTGTTCTCAACTCTTGAAATCATATTGATGCAATATCATCTTGTTACGCACCTTATACATTTTCTTGTATGTGCTTATGCTCTTGGTCCGGAAAGCTGCCGACAGTTAAACTATTCCCTAACCCCCTTTACAAAAACTCATTTTTTATCACGAATATGGCATTGGATAATCACAATTGGCCCATCATAAAATTATTCTGATAGCACGGCTTTCCATCTCCAAATACATATAAGTTTATTTAAGAACCTAGCTATCTGAATTTTTAGATATACCACAAGGTGCATGCCTGCAATAGGAAAAGTGCATGGTTAACGGTCTAGATTTATTGATAAGGCTGTACAATTTCAAATGGTAGATTTAGAACATATGATTATTCAAATTAGAAAAGAACTTTGCTCATCATATTATGTTATTTAATCATTATGGGGAAGTAGCATATAACTTTGTAAAAAGGCTTGAAAAAAGAGAATATGAAAAATTCTGATATGATAACTGATTATGAAAACTATAATAACAGTTATCAAACACGACATAACATTGATTATGAAACTTTCCCCCAAAGTATAAGAATTAACCATGCGTTTTATATACGTTATCCTTTTAAGGTAAATCATTATGAAAATTACCGAAATCTTCAGTTTGCTAAACGACTTCGACATTTTGGTGTGTTTTGGCGAATGTTCATAGTTTAAAATAGCATTCTTATCCGGTAGTATACTAATTTGTTAAACTGGTTTGGTGGTTATATCTCAATTGTTTCAAATGTTTCCCCCAGAAATACTTGTATATTGGTATTAACTCTTTAAACCCCTTGGAAAGTTTTTACCTTTGTTTTAGTAGAACGTTATATGTCAATGTCGTTTTACATCTGCATTGGTTGGTTATCTCATAACCACCTTTGTCAGTTATGACATGACAGTATCAAACGAGAAGATCAACATTTGTGAATCATGAAAGTATTATTCGAACCCGGGACCTTATGTTGTCAAGCAGTGCCGTTACCACTTTAGCTACCGAGGACCAACTCGATGTAAATTGTGTTGAACCCTGTCTGTATTATCATATCTAATTTTTTTTAAATGAATTAGTTTTTATGCAAGAAACCTAGCAGGAGTGTGTTGTAAGTATCATATATGTTGGTCAGAACATATTAAGCCTGCAAAGTGTATCGCTAAAACAGACCGGGTTATTATTTACTACATTATAGTTTAATTGTTATCCATCACAAACATATATTCAATCCTTATTTACATTGAACGCATGTTTTATGAAGAGGTGAATCACAGATAAAATGGTTTGTCACGGAAATGTTCCTGAGCGCCACTGGCACTTGATATGCTAAATGTGGATATTAGGCGCTTTATAAATTCAGTATTATTATCATTATAGCTATGCTTGTAGTAAACATATATTCAGTAATTGATTTGACATCAAAATTGAACTATTGTAAGCATACTTGTGAGATATTTGCCACTGTTATATGCTCTTAGTTCTTGTATTGGTACTTGTCAAAGTGTGTAGATGTCTAATGAAAAGTGTCTCTGTTTTTTTATATAAATTCTTTGATTGTTGTATCAGAGACATTATATAAAGTATATATGTATATAGCGTCTCTGGCTGTATGCAGATATGTCTGATTTGCCGTGTATGTTTGTCTGTGATGTTAGGTAATATTCGGACATAGAAATGCTAGAGGGAATATGATCTATAGAATATTCAATTTGTCATTGTAAAAAAATGTTTTTGGGGTAAAATATGTACAGATGATTTGTAAAGTGTTATCTTGCCCATCTCAGTTAAATTTCTTCATTAGTTACTGTATAACTAATGAGAACACACTATTATTACAACACATGTATAACCAGATAACAAAATTGTTTAATGACTGTGTATTGTTAATTAATAATAAGAAAACAAACACTTTAAAATACCATTTACACATTTGCCAATTGATTTATTTATTTATTTCATTTATAAGATTTTTTAATTAATCATGATTTCAAAAACAATATTGCAGAGAGATGTTTGTGTTTAATGTCAAGCATGTTGTATATAACTATGAGTTACTTCCAATCGTTCAAGCTCCGCCAACCTGTTTTATTACCTACAATATCGATTGAAATCACGAGTCAAGGTATTGACGGGACTTTTGTGTATTTTCGGTTGTCAATTAGCAAACTTTGATGTAAGAGTTCTGCACTTTAACCAATATACATATGCATTAACTTAACAGAAGGTCGGCTCATTAAGTGTTGTTCACTGAAGCCGAACGCCGTGGTCAAGTTAATTGTAACGGTTGTGCGGTCAGCCGTGACTGACTAGGCTCAACTATCTATCCCGTAACAGAATTTTTTAACTGAATTCTCTTCAATCAATGTTTATCTATCTGATACGTTAAATAGGTTTTCAAAAAGTATAAAGACACATACATTACACAAAAGAATTGCGATGTGGACAACACAGTCATTTATCTTTTCATAATAAACAGGTATTTTAATTTTAATGCACATTATTACTTTGTAGTTTTTCAAACTTTATGAGTTTGTGTAATCTTTATAGACATACATGACAATAAGGAAAATCTAGATATTATTCTAGCCTTTATTTAAACTTAACTAAGCTGATTTTATCACATACGAGAGAACTTGATTTCATGCATTTTGCAAGAGTTACTTTACGACAGGAGTTTGATGTCTTGATATAACATTTGAACGCGTTTGTAAACTAAATAACTGTCTGTACATATCCACAACACGATTCGGAATGATATGATTAATCGTACTCATTATAGAATATATGGAATTAAGACTGATGTTGATCATCTTATCATCAGGTCACCAGCAAACGTTTACACCCTTTAAAGGATATTGGGCTTACATATTTTGAAATTTACTTCAAGTTGATAGGAATGAACTTGAACATCAACTAACCTCGACCTTACTACTTCTCGATTTTCGTTCAAAGGTTTAAAAAAAAAAAAAAAGCTGGACTTATTTCTTCGTTAATTTGTCCAATAAACATCTTTTATTACCCTTTCATTTAGACAGCGTAAGTATCGGCTGTGAAGAACCCACCTGGGTTAGGGGCCATAAAACCCGCGCGGGTGTGACGTTATAAACAGATTATACAGAGTAACGCATCATTATTTCAACTGAAATACCGCCTAAATAATTATTTAATCACCATGGATTTGGATACCTCAGGTAAACAAAATTAAAACTATCTCAGGTTTACAAGCTTGTTGATCCCTTGTTAATCTCAGGTTTACGATAGTTTTACGCTCTTGTAAAACCATTTTTTTTGTGAGCGTATCGCCCCTGTGGCCCTTATTATTATTATAGGCCAATATTACTCTTAAAATAGCATAATCAAAGACCAAAGAGATTAAACTACAAACAGAAAGTAACAATTTTAGGAGATATGTTTTGTGTGCTTCTATGAAATTTCTGACAAGGAGAAGTTTACACTGCTGAATTGAGGAAAGATGATATTTTACAGTAGCTTCAATCACTTTCAAGTGCCTACACAAGTATGATAAACTAGACTTCACATGAAGAACACAATGAGCTTACATTGCAAAATAAGCTAACAGTAAAAGATATAATCCTTATATAATGAAAAGCAATATACATACACTTTGGTGGGCCTATGAATCCTTACATGCTTAAAATGTGACAGTGAAAAGGTCAACCATGTGACCGACAAATCCATACATGAGGTCCCGTACTAATGTGATGTCTCTATATCCCTAAACCTAATCATACTGCTTATACAATTTTCTTCTCCAGAAGCAAAAGTGCTAGAAAGCTGAAACGTTGTGTTCATACATAAACTAGTGAGGATTATAATTTTTAATTTTTTTGGGCCCGGGGACCCCTAAAAACCTTTTTTATGTTCTTCTCCAGAAGCATAAGGCCTAGAAAGATTAAACTTTGGGTACAGACGTCTTGACTAGTGATGCCTACATGTATAAGGGCTACATGGGCCAATCCCTTAAAACCTATTTTCATTGCTTCTTCACCAAAAGGCCTAGAAAGCTGAAATCTTGTGTACAGACTGCTATTGAACTTACAGTGTAGGAGACCTTATGGCCCCCTAAAAAGGACTTGGTTAACCTTTTGATCCTATGCTATAAATCATCAATTGAATATTTGAGCTATTTCCATTTCTGTATTGATTACAGGTATCTGAAATCACATCGCCTAAAAAGTTAATTCTAGGATTTGTGACCCTGTTGCCCCTGCAAAGGGGGAAACCACATTGGCCACAGCAAAATGAAATATGAAGCCTGATGATCTACAGAGCCAATGGCTCTCTTTTTATTAAACTGTAGGCGAAGTGCCCTGAATGCAGAAAATACTGCAGTTGATGTCAAAGGGACATTGGCATTCTGTAAAGTGGAGGGTTCAAAGTCATGGGCCATGACCCCAAAACTATTAATTGCATCATGCCTAATAAAAGTAGATGTTCATTACTGAAAATTATTGAAAACTCACAAAAAAGATTAGTCAAAAACTTTGAAAGGAGTTGATTTTGCATGACATGGAAAATCTAGTTCTGTTTAAGATCAAATCAAATTAAGAACAAATCTGTAAGTTCAGTCTCCATTGCAACAGTCAAATCTATTCTTTGGAAGAAGTTAAAAAGGCATTATTTTTCCATTAGCTTCAATGTGGTAGGCTTATAGTGTTTTAACTCTGACCCAGAAACAAATTTTAAGTTGTGTTTCTTAGAGAGGTTATGTAATGTATTTTTCTAAGAATGATAGATCATTATCTCCATTACCATTATCTATGGGAATGCAATGAACACATAATTGAGACAACATACATATAAATTAGTCTTTGAATCAGCATTTTATACCCGGTTTTAAGAATGCCGCCGAAATTAACAGGCGAACGCTATGAAAACTCATTAAGCGTGACATGCATTTGCACATCTAACATTATGTCTGGAAACAAACCTCCTTCAAACCAAAAGGATGTATGTGTAAAATTCTGATTAAGTAAAAAAAGTACAACTACAGCTGCGTATCTCAAGTTTGTTCACTTACCTTCGTATTCTAGTGAAAATATCATATGATTTGTATCGTCTTTGAGACATCGTATCATTGTTAAAACGAAACCGATACTGATGGCATATGCATTTCACTGCATAAGTTAAGATTCAGTTTGCGTTGTCTTATTCGTATATCATACCTTGCAGATAGCTGTAACAAATTTGGCAGTTCATTGAAGTGACCAGGGGTCAAATTTTCGAAAACACTGATTTCTATTTTGCTCTTCAAAATCCTTCATAAATGATCCACAACTTTAGATCTTATTCATATGTGTTCCTTTCCGCTAATGCAACGCAACTGTGCTGATTTTTCTCTACAAAGTTTACATTGATGATTTTAATTTAATTTAATTTTACAAATATGACCGCATCTGTCTATTCAACAATACAAAATATCGACATTTAGCACCAGTAACAAGACGATCCCGAAATACGGTTTGGGAATGGTTATTTTACGCAATTGATGATCTTCTGTAAGTGGTCCTGGAGTTAATTTATGAACGTCAAAACGAAACCCAAATTACATGATATTTGCACTAAGATCACAAGCAGGTGAACAAACTTATGGTATGCAGCTGTACATCTAATGAATACTCTGTACTTGAATTTTATGAAACGGTGAGTCAATTTTGTTGTCGGATGCCCTTTGTTGGATGTGACTGTACCAATATGCGGAATGTGATATGCAAAACAGTGTGATCCCTAATATAACATTGTTGCATTTTCAATACGAAGCGAACCTTATCCTAACCTTACCTTAATACATTTAATAGACCAACCACTGGTAAATATAATGTATGTTCAATTATTTTATTCTTGATATGTGTTGTAAAAATACGGAGATTGATCATAACTTACTATAGATTATCCACTGTGTCGTCTATCTATTCAAAATAGAAAATGACATAATAATATATAATATATTACCGTTCACACTTTTTCTTTCTTTCTTTTTATGAATTCTGAAAGTAGCAATTTACCATTTCAGTTCACCTATAAGAAACAAACAAAGATGTCATTTAGTGGAAGAAGAAGTTGAAAGGGGAAAAGTTACCATCGTTCAATATACCAACTTCCATTGAGCTCGTCTCATTATGTTTGAGTTCTGATTTGGAAACTACATTCTAGGATGTGTTTCAATGAAAAAACAACATTAATTATCGGAGAAGCTAAAAACAAGACACCACTGCCTATGATAATAGTTCAACACACCACGTGTCAATGAGCTTGGTGTAAAATTGCTAGGGGAAAACGTTCAAAAGTAAAACGTTACCATTGTTCAACATATCAATTTTGATTAAGCTAGTCTTATGAATTTTGAGTTCTGATTTAGAAACTTTACAACATTCTAGGTTGTGTTTCAATGAAAACAACCAAAATTAATGACCGGAGAAGCTGAAAACAAGACACCACTGCATATGATAATTGTTCAACACACCAAGTGTCAATGAGCTTGGTCTAAATTGTTCGGGGAAGAAGAAGTTGTAAAAAGTTACCATTGTTCAACATACCAACTTTCATTGGGCTAAGTCTCATGATTGTTTAGTTCTGATTCGGAAACTACAATGTTTTTCAATGAAAACAACCCAAATTGATGATCAGAGAAGCTCAAAACAAGACACCACTGCATAAAATGATTGTTCAATACACCAAGTTTTATGCACAAAACATTGAGAATAATCAAATTAATATATTTCATCTGCATCGCATTTTGATTTATTGATTTTTTAAAACATTAAATTTGATTATTCTCAATTTTCTGTAGTCTTATGATTTTTATGTTCCGTCAAGTAAAAGGAAAGCCACTTTTAGAAGGAAGCAGTCATTTTTTTGTCCCAGATAACTTTGTTTTGGTGTGCGATAATAAATTAACAGATGTTTAAAATGTGTGGTTAAGAAAATAAATTATAAACTGCTAAATCATTTTGTTTCAATATCCCATAATTCCATACATCAAATTCTGATACACTATTTTGGAAATATTTGTAAGGCCAGATATTTGTGGTTTAGTTATGATATGCATTTCCCTGCTAATTCCTCTGGAACTGAGACAAAAGGTATACAATTAATACTTTATTATGAAATTTTTAAACTTCATTATAAGATTTAAAATTTTGTAAACTATCTTGCACTTCATAAAATATTAAATGAATGAACAACTTCATCACCAATTTACAGCAATGTCAGTTTTGTGCTCTAGTATAGATATAACATTGAGAAATTATCTCTTCAATGTTGGTAATTGATGTTATATCTATTTGAAAGACAATGTGTTGGTTTTCCCATTTATTCTCAGACCAACAGAAGATGCTTAACTTTAACATTAGAACTTTAACGTAAATCATACTCATGTAATAAACTAACCAAAAAAGTTGGGGTATTTTAAGAAACAGTCCAGAATAGTAAAACAAAATTTGATTCAGCTGTTGTACCATGCTAAGTCACACATACTAACACACGCACACACATCGATCTTACACATGTAAATGAGAAGCCAAAAACATTGAAGAGAGGAAGTTTATTCAATAAGCCTGAGGAAGCTAAAACACACAATGAAGGGAAAATGTGTATGTAACATTCATCTAAATACCTAATACCAATAAAATAGCTAACATCTCTTCATCTAAATTATTATTTTTCATTTGAATCAAGTTTAATTTTTAATAACAAATATAATAATTTACTTCGAAACCTTGATTCAAGTTGTTTATTATCTTTTCAAAAACTGATTTCCTTTTAGAAATATCAACCTTAATCAATGATCCAATTCCAATTGAACATTTATTGTTTTCAAATTTTCAATTAAAACTTGACTATGTAAGCTAGAAATTATTTTAGCAGAGGCTTAATTTTAAGCAAGAATCACATACAATTTTTTAAATGTGACTGTAAAAGATATGCATAAACGAATGTTTTTTTTTCTGTGCACATCAAATTCATTAATTCAAATAAAATCGGATTATGTAAAGAAGGAACTGTTATAAATGATATAAAGCAAAAAACAGCAACTATCAAACAAAATATAAGTGAAATTTCTTTAGGAAGGCTAATAATTAAAGATGATGAAGCGAATTTAAAATTTCTGAGTACTAGTAAAAAGAAATATCTGCATAAACATGTTCAACACCAAATAAGTAACCAAGGTTATTTTGGATAATAAAGAAAAGAAAATAAGCTGTTTGTCACCAGCTCACTAGGTTGATAATATTACTAAAGTTGAAATAATTAAAAGAAACGACAAGCAAAAGTATAGTAGTCAAATAATCATAACTGTTTTGAGAACCAGATGTGAACCAAGGAATATAACTGATAATTGAATAAAAACTTGTAATGACAAACTGGTGGAAAAGTAAAACAAATGTCAGAAAAATGTTATCAATGCTGGAATAACAAAAAAATTACTTATGCTGGAATAACTAAAAGTAATGACTCAAGACTGTATTAAGGTTAGGTCAAACAATTATAACTGATGAATTATAACTATAAATGATTTAAGAATTATAATAGACTGACTGGCTGAAAAGTAACATGATCAAGTCTTAAACTCAGCTGTTCATTAATCAAAGTTAAGATGAACCAAGTGCTATATAATAGTTTTATAAGTCCAGTTTTACAAAGTATTCCTTATTTTGCTTAGATGTTCCAAATCCTCTGTAAGTATAGGTAATTCGTATTTAATAACTGGCTAATTGAACTTTGGAATGGTCCAAATCCTATATCGTAACTAGGTAGTTAAAGTTAACATGATGCAAATCCTTTGTAAAAACTAGCCATTTGAATTTTGACATGGCTCAATTCCTATGTAACAACTAAGTAGTTAAGTTGATTCATATGTAATAACTAGCTAGTTGAACTTTGCCATGATCCAAATCCTATGTAACAACTAAGTAGTTTGAAATGGTCAAGATCCTATGTAACAACTAAGTAGTTAAGTTAATTCATATGTAATAACTAGCTAGTTGAACTTTTGCTTGGTCCAAATCCTATGTATCAACTAAGTAGGTAAGCTAATTCATATGTAAAAAAAGGCTAGTTGATCTTTGACAAGGTCCAAATCCTATATTATACACCTGTTCCACACTACGTCCAATTTCGTGGACGTATACGTCGATTAATGTCAACGTGCGTCCGATGAAAGTCCATATCTAGATTAGACCACGTATTCTAGTAATGGTCACATGGTAACAGAATCATACATAACAATGTTGTTTGAAGAAAAGGAGGAGGAAAGAATTGATGTTAAACTTTGTTTCAGCTGAGTTTAAGCGTGATGCCAACGAGATATTTGAAATAAATTATTCGTACCCCTTTGTTCTAGGAAGTGGTTTCCTTGTGAATTAATAGACACGTTAAGTCCTTATACTATTTATATGGATTATTAAAACAAACACAGGTACAGTTGTGACCAGTCACCAAAGCAACGAGGTGGAAATACCCTAAAACAGGTGTCAAAATATGACGTCATCAATGGAATTGCAAGTCCAAGGTTATAGCTGGATAGTTGTATGGTGACATTGTCCAAGTCCTAGGTTATAGCTGGATAGTTGTTAGGGAAAATGGTCCAAGTCCTAGGTTAAAGCTGGATAGTTGTATGGTGACATGGTCCAAATCCTAGATTATAGCTGGATCGTGGTATGGTGACATTGTCCAAGTCCAAGGTTATAGCTGGATAGTTGTATGGTGACATTGTCCAAGTCCAAGGTTATAGCTGGATAGTTGTATGGTGACATGGTCCAAGTCCTAGGTTATAGCTGGATAGTTGTATGGTGACATGGTCCAAGTCCTAGGTTAAAGCTGGATAGTTGAATTGTGACATGGTCCAAATCCTAGATTATAGCTGGATCGTGGTATGGTGACATTGTCCAAGTCCAAGGTTATAGCTGGATAGTTGTATGGTGACATGGTCCAAGTCCTAGGTTTTAGCTGGATAGTTGTTAGGGAAAATGGTCCAAGTCCTAGGTTATAGCTGGATAGTTGTATGGTGACATGGTCCAAATCCTAGATTATAGCTGGATAGTTGTATGGTGACATGGTCAATATCCTACATAATAGCTGTATAGGTTAAGGATGACATAGTCAAAAACCTACATTATAGCTTGATAGTTTATGGTGACATTGTCAAGGATCTATGTAATAGCTGGATAGTTGTATGGTTGCATAGTTTAATTTCTACATAAGAAGCTTATTAGTTTTAATTTGATGTGGTCCAAATCCTACATAAAAGCTTGATAGCTTAAATGTGACACGGTTCAATGAAATAGCTTGAAAGTTTCTAGTAATTGATAGTAATGACTACAGATGATTTACCACAATGAAGATTGTTTTTTTTATGTCAGCTGACTTACAGTTGAGGTTCTTCTCATTGATTAAACCCAATTGTCAACATCCTGCTCCTCTTTCTTAACTTCCTGGGCATTCTGTATGGCTCTTTTCATCTCAGCCTCCATCTCTGGGTCCACAGGTTTTGGGGGGGGAAGTACAGCTCTCATCTCGGTCTCAATGGTCTGGATCCTCTTATGAATCTTTGTATCAAACTCTCTCTGCTTCTGACGGACAATATCAGCTATGGATGAAGTTGCATCTTGAGCCTGCATTCTTAGGTCTAGTTGTTTCCGGACAATTAGCTGTTTCTCAGTTTCCGGATCCAAAGCAAGAAGTTGGCCAAGACTGGCGACCTGATCCATGATATGTTTTTCAGAGACTTCAACGTACATAGATGACAGGTTGTTGACCATGAATGCAATCTTGTTAGCTTCTGAGGCTTGTGTAAATATCATGTCTCTGAGCATATCAGAAAGGTTGTATTTGGTGCGGAATTTTTTTCCCTTTTCTGCACTTTGAACAAAGTTCTTGACATTCTCCTCCATGCAGCATTTGATCAAGTTGGACATTGTTTGGAAGAAACGTACCAATTTTCCCCATTGTGTCTTAACCTCTCCTAATGCTCTTATTCCTCTCTGGAGTAGCTGTTTTATCTTCTCAAAATCTACTTCGTCAAGCTTGATGGCTGCCAATTCAGCAATGACATTGGCAATCTTTTCACTTGCAGCTTCAGCTCTCTTGCTGGTTTCCTTAAAATCTTGTCTTGCAGCTTCTAAAGTGGACGTTGCTTGGTTGACTTTGAATTGGAAGTTCTCTTTACATGCATCTGTAACAGAGTCTGATGAACTTTGTTCCATCGCAGATGCCTGTGGGGTTGGATTTGCCATCGGTGAGGCTCCAAATGTCATTGTGCAAAATTGTTGTAGCGCTTTTGTTTTATTATCAAGTCGTGTCAATAACAAGTTGATATTGTTTTTCTCTTTTTCACCAGTGCTCATTTGTTTGTTGTAAAGTGATAGTACCTTACAAAGCTCAGACCCAGCCTTGTGTATGTCTGTAACTGTAGGCTTAGCTTTTCCATTGTACTTGCCAAGTGCCCCTATAACATCATTGAAAGATGCTGTTGCTAAATCAAGGATCGGGACTTCAGCTTGAGTTCCATTCAACCAATTAGAAGCTATCTCATTCAGTTGTTGCACAGCTACAGCCAAATTTTCAACTTCAGACATCAGAAGATAATCCTCTTTGGCTTTAGCTTGACCCAATTTTGGTTTTCTAAGTGATCGAAATGTGGCAGCATTAGAAAAGTTAGCTACTGACCCAGTTAAAGCTTTGCCCACGTTTTCAAGAAATCTCATTCCCATCATTTTGCCTGCAGAGGGCATGGAGTCCATTGCTTTTTCATACTTCTCTCTTGCATTCCTCAATTGATCTCTCATGTCCTTGTACTCCTCGTCAATTCTTTTCTTACTGACTTCTGCCGCCTTCATTCTTATTGTCTTCACCTCTTTGTCTGCCTTTGCCTTTCTTAACTTTTCCTCATATTCTCCCTTGGCCAAGGTACAGGCTTCCTGTAGTTCACCTATCAGCTCCATTACATCCGTAAATACTGTTTCTACTTCCTGTGCTTTTACTGTGCACGTTTCCGAAATTCTTGTAATGTTGCTCAAAATATCTGGTACCAATTCTTCAATTTCCTCATTACTGCCTCCAATGATGAACTGGAAATAAAGCATAACATCATCACTTGTTTAAATATTTAGATGTCATATAAGTATAACAACTTTGATTAGCATTATGTATTGTAGCATGTCAATAAATTATATTTCTACAAGATAACTAATTAATATCTTCAAAATCAGTTATGCAAAATTTAATCAGAGGATCAAACATCCCATATCATTTGCCGCAGAAGTACAAAAATGTAACATGTATCTAGCAAAAACCGCACACAGCCTATATAAACACCTTTTTCATCATTGGTGTGAAAGTGTGAAATCATGAAACTTAATACAACATGGTAAGGCCAAAAAGGAAATCCTTTTTCTTGATTACAAAATTGATTTTCTTACAATTCCTCCTATTTGTGAGATCAATGTATTTCCCTTAGAAAATAATGCTAAAGCGCCATAGCGTGTATAGGATTAGAGCTCTGTACCTTTATAGCATTCTTGACATGCTGTGGAACTTGAAGGGTCAGAAGACGGATTTGGTCCATGTTCTTGTTGGCAGTGTTGAATGCTGACCATCCTTGATTAGCAACTTGAACCATACTTGTGCGTAGAGAATCGGGATGTCTGACATGTTTGAATTCTTTTCTTTCCATGTTGTCAGAGACCAGCGACACATCCTTCTCTAGCGTGACAAGAACCAGCTGTCCTAGAAGGCAAACTGACAGAGGTGCCGGGTTTAGCATTTCCTGCCAGTTCATGTGGGGTCCAAGCACCAACATCATGTCTTCCTGGGAACATAGAAGCCGGACAAAATGTAACAAATTTCTGCGTATTTAAGAAATAAAGTTCGCTCTACACTGATGTGTTAAAACAAAACAATACCTTATTACAATATAGTAAGTATAGCAATGAATATTTAAAGTTTATGACTTTGTACCAAATTAAGAATATTTCTAAGATGCCTAGTGGTTAGAACAATCATACAAAAAAGGTATAGCTTTTACATGACATAACAATTGAATGACGCTATCCGCTCTTCCCCGCTGCCCCCTCGTAATCATGCGTGTCCATGGTAACCTTTGATCTCGGTTCTATCAATCAACATGGCCGAAGCCGGGGTTGGGACCCTTGGTATCATGTCTGTCACTGGTCACAGAAATGAGCAGTCGTTGAAAAGCTACATAACAACTCCATCTTACAGGGGAACAACGCTGCGACCAATGCTCTGCCTCCAACATGCTTGTCAAGTGACCACGTCGACATTCCACGCCAGGTCACGGCGCCGTAGCATTTGTGACGTTGACACAAGTCGATTGTCCAGCTTTAGGACGTTGATTTGGCTTCTCACTTGGGTTGGCGACCACACCCCCGCCGTTTGTTCCGCATCGAGATGGGCTCCCCACCCTTGGTTGGAGGCGTCCACAAACAGGTGACGTGTTGCTAGCGGTTCCCTGAGGGGACCCCCACCAACACGTTGGACTCCTGCTGTTACCAGGAGAGGTAAAGTCTGAGTTCCAAGGGTATGGAGAAGACGTGGTGACAAGCCTTCTCTCTGACATGCACATTTACGAAGATCTGCAGGGGACTGAGTTGCAACCTTTCCCTTCGGTCGAGCTCAAGAACCCTAGCAGCCTTTGCCACTTGCGTAGTGACAGAGGCCCCCGAAGCGTTAGCTCCAGGAGATCTCGGTAACATTCCATCTGTTCTGTGGTAACAAAGGCTTTGTAGATTGCGGTGTCAAGGCGTGCGCCCAGAAACACCAAGGACGTCTTAGGGAGCAGGTCTGACTTGTCTAGATTGAACAGCCATCCCAACCGCCTGAACAACGCTATCACAAAGTCCCGTTGAGCCTCCAGAACAGATGGGGATCTGTTGTGGCCGAACCCGTCGTCCAAGTACATCAGGAACTGTACGTCCACTGTGTGGAGGTATTGGACGATACGCTGGGTCATGCGAGTGAACAGCCACGGAGCAGACGAGATCCCGAACGGGAGGATGTTTCACTGGAAGTGGCGGCCCCCTAGGACGAAACGGAGGTACCTGCAATCCCCATGATAAATGCGGACGTGCAGGTACACGTCCTTCATGTCGAGGAATATCATGCAGTCCGAGGGCTCCTGTAATCGCATTACTGACGGCACTGTCGACAGTAAATAATTTGGCGGCGGATCTAGGTAGGAGTGGTTGAACTCCTTCATGTCGTTGACCAGCCGCCACTTTTTCGGGTCTCGCTTCAGACCGGAGAGTAATAACCTGAGGCAAGGACTTGAAACGGGAGTTCCTCCACGGTCCATTTGGAGATAAGCGTCTTCACCTGGTCCAAAGTCAACGCAAGCCGATCGGACTCCATCGGTAGAACAGGTCAACGGGGGGCGGCGTAACATGGCCATACGAAAAACCCCGCTCCAAGATCTTGCAAACGAATGGATCCAGGCCCAACTGTCCAGTTGAGTGCGAAATGTGCGAGACGGCCTCCCACAGGCCGTCCTGAGCAGGGACCACCTGCGGCAGTAGGTCCGGAGGTACCTAGTCATTGTTTCTTGTCATCAGTTTATCATATGAATCTTACCTAACGCATTGATAAGGAATAAATCAGAAGACAAAAGAAATACAATAAGGCATTTAACTGATGTCCTGAGACTCACCTATAGAAACAAAAAGGGTTTAAATTCAGCACAATGTGCTCAATGATTTTTTTAAATTTTGCTCTGTGTCGTTCCAAACCGATACAGAAAGGCATTGCTTGTTATCTATAAAGACAACTTAATGCTCTTTAGACAACATTTAAAAATTGAAGCGCATTTCAACAACGGTAAGCATAGTAAACCTACTTTTAAGGCGGTTGTTTACATAGTTTGACAAAAAGATAGATAGATAAAGACATGAGGTTGATCGAAGAAAGATAATGCTGACCTGTTCTCGTGCATAGAGATTTTCTTTTCAAGTACGCTTCGTTCATAACCATATTGCTCTTATCTTACATTTTACCTTACACTATGAATTGACGTAGGATAGAATTCAGAAATGGAAGTATTTAACGTCGAAACATTTTAATCTTTGAGGCTGTGACGTGGTTGGATATTCATCCACCGTTCTGTCTCTATATAGGCACAATAAAAACTTGTTTAAAAAAGCAATAAATTATCTGAATTACGAGTTGGTAATAAACAGGATCCATAACTCGTTCCCCTTTCATATCAAATGTTTGTTCCTCGTGAAATTTTTTTGTTTTGTCACTCTCCAAGGCTTGTGACAAAGCAAAATTATTTCACTTAGGACATAAACTTGATATGAAAGGGGAAGCTCGTTTGATATCCTATAATTATCTTCAAAAGTCCTTTGTCCTTTGTAATTAAAGGATTTTAATTACTCCATTTGGCAAATGATCTAGTTTTCCTCATTCATCTTTTGCATATTCATGAATATTAATGAACCTGTGATTCAACTGTATTTTCTTGGTATAACTGATAGTTTTAAATTATCTTTCAAATAGCAGACACCTATTGATTTGCATAGGTTAGATTGTGCAAATAATGAAGATCTTTGGTAGGTAGATTGCATTATGTTTTAAATTTCCATTCATTTTCATTTCATATTAAAACATTCTTGTAGAAACTTGATGTTTTGTTTAACGGCGATTAAGTTTCAGTAATACCGATATTCTGTTTGCTTTTTCATTCCTAGCAACTGAGATTCCTTTATGTTTTCAAAAGGTTATATATTCAGTATGAAACATTTTATTAATTTCCAAATACTTTCTCTCTCACATATTCAGCTGTGAATGATCCAAACTCTCCAGCGTATCTCAAGGACCTGGTCAGTCTCTACACACCAGCACGAAGCCTACAGTCAGAAAACAAAAGCCAACTTGTCATCCCAAAGACCAAGACAAAACAAGCCAGTCACGCCTTTTCTGTATCCGCCCCAAACCTATGGAACTCTATCCCCCTTAACATTAGATGTGCAGAAACTTCAAACTCCTTCCACAGACAGCTTAAGACACACCTTTTCTCACTAGCTTATCCCCACTAGACTCTGTTACGCAGCGTTGAACAGCTTTGAGTTGGAAACCAGGCGCCATTGAAATCAATTATTAAGGATTCAGATTGTAATTGGCCTGTTTTTATTAGTATTAAGGATTCAGCCAATTTGACTGAATCCTTATTGTTATTATGTCCCCCGCAAAGCTTAATGTTTTCAGTTCCGTCCGTAATTCCGTGGTTCCGTGGTTCTGTGGTTCCGTGGTTCCGTAATTCCGTAACGCTTTCGTTTGAACTAAGTGCATATTTGGGGATGCTTTCGTTTCCGGACCATATCTCCAAAACGGTTCAATATTTTTTAACGAAACTTGGTATGTGGTTAGATCTAATACTGGAGTGGTGCCTTTTGCTATTTTGGTTAATATGAATTTTTTATTTTTTTCTGGTTTCCATGGAAACATTTTGAACTAAGTGCATATTTGGGGATGCTTTCGTTTCCGGACCATATCTCCAAAACGGTTCAATATTTTTTAACGAAACTTGGTATGTGGTTAGATCTAGTACTGGAGTGGTGCCTTTTGCTATTTTGGTTAATCTGAATTTTTTATTTTTTCTGGTTTCCATGGAAACATTTTGAACTAAGCGCATATTTGGGGATGCTTTCGTTTCCGGACCATATCTCCAAAAAGGTTCAATATTTTTAAACAAAATTTGGTATGTGGCTAGATCTAGTACTGGAGTGGTGCCTTTTGCTATTTTGGTTATTTTGAATGTTTTATTTCTTCTGGTTTCCATGGAAACATTTTGAACTAAGTGCATATTTGGGGATGCTTTCGTTTCCAGACCATATCTCCAAAACCTTTCAATCTTTTTTAACGAAACTTGGTATGTGGTTAGATCTAGAAGTGGAGTGGTGCCTTTTGCTATTTTGGATATTCTGAATTTTTTATTTGTTTCTGGTTTCCATGGAAACATTTTGAACTAAGTGCATATTTGAGGATGCTTTCGTTTCCAGACCATATCTCCAAAACCTTTCAATCGTTTTTAACGAAACTTGGTATGTGGTTAGATCTAGAAGTGGAGTGGTGCCTTTTGCTATTTTGGATATTCTGAATTTTTTATTTGTTTCTGGTTTCCATGGAAACATTTTGAACTAAGTGCATATATGGGGATGCTTTCGTTTCCGGACCATATCTCCAAAACGTTACAATATTGTTTAACGAAACTTGGTATGTTGTTAGATCTAGTAGTGGAGTGGTGCCTTTTGCTATTTTGGATATTCTGAAATTTTTATTTTTTTCTGGTTTACCATGGAAACAGTTTGAACTTAGTGCATATTGGGGTAGGGACTGTTTCCGGGCCATATCTCAAAAAGTATTCAATATTTTTTACGAAACTTGGTATGTGGTTAGATCTAGTGTTGGAGTGGTGCCTTTTGCTATTTTGGTCATTCTGAATTATGTCATATTCCTGGTTTCCATGGCAACAGTTTGAACTTAGAACATATGGAGGGAGAGGACCAATTTCCATAATGGGGGTAGGGTCACTTTCGGATTAAATGTTAGCGGGGGACATCACAGTGCATCACATGCACATATTTCTAGTTGTTATTGCCGTGTTTTTTTATTAAGGATTCAGGCAATTTGGCTGAATCCTTATTGTAATTGGCGTGTTTATTATTATTTCACAAAACTTTGGCATAGTTATAAGCCAGTCTGATTTAAATCGACCATACTCCGAGGAATAAAATATCAAAAATATTGTCTCTATCGGGGCTCGAACCAGCCAGAACATCCTCTCCGTCTCGGTCTGAATGCACCCACCTCTATCGCATGTTCCTATGACCAGTTTAGCGCAGACAAACCCAGTCAAAAGCTAGCCAATCACATCCTCGCTTTTAAACAGCGTTTAGCGGCGATTATGTATAACAAATGGTACACTGGAGTTACCTGCCCCTGCATGATATCGAAGCTTTTACTGCGGCCCTTGCGATTGCGACAGATGAGCTTGCGTCAGAACATGCGGGTAATAGGGGTGGCTTCAGACTATGAATGAGAGGTAAGTCGGGCTGGTTGAAGTTCAAACCCCACTAGAGACAATATTTTTACACTTTTTTTCTTTGAATCAAAGTCGATTGTAATCAGACTGAGTTTTAAGCTAAAACTAATATAAGAATAATAATGCAAAAATGAAATCATGACAAATTACTAGGTCACGTGGTTTGGCCGCCATCTTAGTTTTAGTGCATTTTCGAGCGTTTCCGACTCCACCCGCCTTTGAAAATCTTCTTCTCTGAAGATACTTGCACTAGAGAGCTGAAATTCATACTCAATGTAGCTGAAGCATAGTACTTTAGAATTTTGGCTTTTGAGAGTCCCTACGTTAACACTTTTCTTGCTGTGAGCTTTCAAAGTTGACCGAAATTTAAAAATCGCAAACTTCAAGGGCAGATAACTCAAAAACCAGTTCATAGAATTTTGCAGTTAAACATTGGCAAGGTCTTAAAAATAGGAGAATAAAATCGCTTGCGAACACTCATTTTCGGTCGCTAGGTAGCATTTCCCTAACATGGTGTCAATTTGCAAAAATTCATTTAGACATATAAAACTTATATAAAAAGAAGCGCAATGAAATTCTATAGAAAAAAGTCAATCACAGCAAACCTGTAAATATAGTACGTTTTGGGGAAATCTTTGATTTGAAATTTTCCTTTGTCTGCAACCTACTCTTTGTGCAGAGCGTTAGCTTGAGGATTCAGGCGAGAATGTAATGAGGCTATAAATAGACACTATGCAAGTAGTCATTCACTGGCGCAACAGACAGGAACTGTAGGTTACATGCCTCCAATAGTGGCAATTCAAGATGCATTTTATAACAGTAAGTCGCTGACAAAAATTCAGTGAAATACAAAGAAGCGTTGTAAAATCTCTTCTAAAGGCCCATTCAGTGAGATATTCACTTGATTGATGATTTTCTAAAAACGCTCTAGGAACTTAATGCATTGACATGAAGTCATGAAACTTTCAGGACGGACTCCTGACATGTTTATTTTTGTGCTGAACACTCTGTAAATACGACTGAACGACTGTTCGTGAAATCTCGTGAAAGGCCCATTCTGCTAGAGATTTATTTGATTGATGATTTTCTAAAAACGCTCTAGGAACTTAATGCATTAGAAGAAAGTCATGAAACTTTCAGGAATGATAGTTGACATTATTATCTGTATAATGAAAATGATAGATATACGGCTGAATCCTGTTGTCGTTGCTTGCGACCATATTTAAGGATTCAGCCATAAGGCCTATCTTGTACCTTATCTTGAAATGATAATTTCATGAAACTTTCAGGACAGATCGATAACATTATCATCTGTGTAGTTAATATGTTAGTTTTCGGCTGACTCCAGTTATCGTCGCTTTCAGGCTGAATCCTTATTGTTATTGGCGTGTTTTATTATTATTTTATTTCACCGATTTTTGTCCCACTTCTACAGCCTTAACGGATCAACCGAATTTTACGAAATTTTCAGGGATTGTAGCTTGTATCCTAACTTAGATCAAAACGTCGCCCGATTTTTTAATTTCCATTTTAGTTTTGAGTTATCTCCTCTTAAAGAAAAAACTTCAAACCTCAATTTCTTGGTAACTATGGGAGATAATTGCATAAAATTTTCACCAAAATGTGGGCAACATCAATCCCAATTGAATGCACTATAAGCCGTTTTCGGCCGTAATAATATATTTTTTGCTATTTTCGAAAAACTGAAACTTTTCTGAAATTTCGCGGTTCTGACGGTACGCGTCTTTGAAAATCTTCTCCTCACTAACTGCAATACATACAGACGCATGCTATGGCTAATTTTAAAGGTGAATAAATGCTGTTGCAAGGATACTCCCTTTTAATTCACTATTTTGAGTAGTTTTTGCGCTACATCGATTTCAAAAACGACCATTGGAAAAAAGGGATTTTTGACGCGTCACGTTCAAAGGGGGGCTAAACTCTGTTAGGAAATGTTTATTGCATTCTGTTCTACAATGATTGTGCAACATATTCACTACAGATCATTACTATATAAAGGTTGATAGTTAAGGAAATAATTGGACATAAACAACTGTTTTTAATTTTTTTTGCGATTAATACATTTTTAGAGGGTTATTTTCTTTTGAGAATTTTAGTTTCGAAACTGCTCCAGATAGAATTTTTTATCATTGATGTTTTCTGAAGCAGATGTAATGAGTAGACAGAAAAAAATATCAACAAGTCATGATAAACAAAATTCTGTCCATGACCTGTCCTTGAATAATTTTTCGCATATTTCAATTATCCATTGGTCCTTTGTTAATTAAGATATCATAAATTTGATTATACCTTCACACGCCCCATCAAAGGCACACTTTTTCCTATATTACATATTATATTATATAAGTTGATAGTTAAGGAGCTAGAAAGACAAACATCGGGTAGGGGTCTAAAAAATTTCATTTGTTAGTTTTTTCACTAAAGTTAAAAAAATCGTTACTCCTTTACTATTTAAGTTATCTAAACAAACTATAAATCAATGGATGCGCTTGCTAAAGACAAACATATTTTGTGTGGTAACTTATTATGGAAATCTTAACGGTTAATGTATTAAGTTCATAAATTGCTTGTATGGGTCGTCAGCTGTTCTGTATAACAGATCAAAAATTACTCTAAATTATTCATTTCTTGACCGATTTGGATCAAATTTAAAATGTAGGTCCATCTTAACAATCAAACACAATAAACGAGTGCAAAATGCAAGGTTTGGGAACTAAACTTTTTATCATAGGGTCCACTGCGGGATTCGAACCAGAGTTGGGAATTGTCTTCTTTGATGTTTTTATGGATTGGTTTACCTCCCTTAGACCAGTGTTGACAAAGGATATATACATTTTAGACTTCAAATGTCTGTACCTGCAGAATGGTTGCAGATTATTCCACCAACTTGTCTGCGCATCACTTGCAGCTTCGTAATTCTTGTTTGCACATACACAAATTAAACATGTAAACAAAGACAATTCTCTCCTCTACACGATGGGAAAATAGAAATATCCAATGGTTCGGGAGCTTTTGAGGCTATAAATTACATCTCTTTTAACATGACCATTGAATTGTATTAACTTATATTTTTGGCATTATGATTTGGATTTGAATTTGAAATGTATTTATATCAAAGCACATACAGTAATTATTCAATATGACATAAACGTTTGCAATTGAAAGAGTCTTTTGGGCTTGGCTCATTTTCCTCACAATTTTTTATCAAAGTCGATAGAAAAAAATGTGGAAAAAAGTTGCTAATGGCTCCTGAAGCTTTACGTGTCAACAGAATTGATGAAATTTTCAGGACTGACTCTTGACATGTTTATCTATGCCAAGAGTAGGCTATAATTGCTATATATTGAATCACTTTAAAAGGCCCATTCAGTTAGAGATTTATTTGATTGATGACTTAACAAAAACGGTCTAGGAACATTATCCATTGGCAGAAAGTCATGAAACTTTTAGGAATGACTCCTGACATGTTTATCTTTGTACTGAACACGATGTTAATGCGGCTGAATCCTGTTGTCGCCGTTTGCGGCTATATTTATTATTATGATTATTATTGATCTGACTATAGAGTTCGCAGTGATGCTCCAAAAATGTGAAGGGCTGATCAGCGTTTACTTGCAGTAGGTGAGTCTGATGGACAAGCCTTCTAATGATATACCATACATGCTCTATCGGAGCAAGATCAGGGGAATATGCAGGCCATTGCATCCTAAAAACACCTCTCTGTTGGAGGGAAACACATGCTCATTGTGGTTTTGCGTTATCATTCTGGTATGCCGTTTGTGGTCCAAGGGAGTTAATTGTGGGAACAAACTGGTTTCCAAGAATGTTGTTCCTGTCCCTGTGCAGACCACACCAAACCTGTCATGCTCATTGACGGTAACGCCATGAAAGCTTTCCTTGGGTCTTGCTCGTCCATCATTAAACTGCAATGTGAACAGGGACTTGCCAGAAAACAGTACTCTTGACTCTTGGTCACGATTGCATCTCAGATGAGCCCTGCACAATGCTTCACATGCTGTTCTGGTATGGCAGCCTGCTATGGATCCCTGCAGCCCGGAATTGGTTTCAATTGACTGACGTCTACGTTTGATGCATTTCTTAACTGTAAACGAAGAGAAGGTGCCTCAGAGATGAGGTTACAACATAACAGTCCTCTGCATGTGACATTGACCTGCCTTCCCTGAACACGATCGGTTCTGCAACCGGCCGGTGGCATTAAAACGCCCCTGCGATGAATAACTGCAGGCAATTTCTAGAGATGACTGGAAATCTCCCTAATGAATATGCCTTCTTGGAGCCAGCCTATTGCCCTGGCTCTGTCAAGCATGCTTAACGGTTATCGCATTTTACCACTTAAGCAAACTGGAAACTGAAGAATGACAATGATGCAAAAGCCCTGTCTCCATCCACACGCTTATTTAGTGTCATGTGAGTCAATTGAAACTTGCAATCATTTTATGTGCAACACTGGCAACTTCACTCCTCGCAACTATCATATAGCTTTATCTACCCTTTCAACATTGAACATATGAAAAAAAAATCAGATGTCCTCAAATCTTAATAATTTCTGTATTGTTTTTAACAAAGAGAAGGGACCAGGTTGTGAAATAGTAGATACATTCCATGCTTTTCAATCCTTCAATATGTGGATAGTGGTGAATGCTTAGTATAAAAGACAACAATCTGTTCTCCAAGATGCTGCAGTGTCGTATCATACAATAATTTCACCAGCCTTGGCCATGTGAAATGATTGCGTCTGAGAGATGGGTAATTTTGTTTTAATTCTGTCAAGAACATTGTCCTCAACAGCCTCTACTTCTACACCTCTCAAAAGCGCATTGTTATTCCAGAGGTTGCGTCACTCATAATCTTCTCGACCTCAAACCACTGTTCTGAGTAAAATAGCCAATGAAGCCCATAAGTTTTTCAGCGATTTAAATTCTCATTATTTGCATACATAGTTGCAATGCCGAATTACTATCAACCCAAACTGTTTTATATCTAATGAAGAATTGCTGCAACTGTCCATCCACGCACATGGTTGAAAACAGTACATGAGGCTAAATGTTGCTATTGTCCAAAATGTTGATAATCAATAAAACTTCTTGTCTCTTGATAATTCCAATTTCTAGAATGCATCTTAACAATCAAATGATTGTGGCATTTTCATTTCATTTTGTCATTATCATTGTCATTTTTAATAGTCATTGTCATTTATACATCTCTCCTCATTTGTAAAATAACCAACATTATTTAATCCATGTTTGTTAGTAGTTTTGAACGAAATATAATTACAAAAGCCCAGAAGAACAAATTATGCCAGTTTAAGTTCTAAGAGGATAGTTATATTGATGTACTGATCAGAGCACGTGTGTCAGGGTAGCAATTTTTTTCAAAATCACTTTATTTGATTACAGATAACTGATATATTAGATTATTGCCATTTTTTTATCATTATGAAATTAAGAGATTGCACTGCTGACCAGGTTATCATTCTTTTAAAAACGTATGTATATCTTTACCAACACATTTAGCACATAAACATAAAGAAAGCTCCATTGCTAGGAATGTAAAGCCAAGCAGAATATCAATAAACCTTGTAGGATGAAACCCAATCGTTATGGGCCTTCTGCAACAACTTTTGATAGTAACTTTGATATAATCTACAATAGATCTTCATTGATGTTTGCACAATGGTAATAAAATCAATGACAGTCATAAGATGTATGTTACATGAAAAGAACTCACATCTATCCGTAAAACCAAGAAACACAAATTTAATCCCAGCCTCATTATTATTCATGAATATGCAAATGATGTATGATGCAAACTAGATAACTTGCCCAAAAGGTTTATACATAATCCTTCAATTTGAATCATAAAGTATCCTTCTATGTTCTGAACCAACAGAGAAATGGCAGTTTAAGCGATTTACATGGACTTTTAGCATTTTTTATGGTTGCCATGAAAACGGCTCCCTGAAAAATTCTTGCAAGAGCGGTCGACTTGCCAACATAATTTTTCTGGCACCTTAATGTGTCCTTTAAAAGCTTATATGAGGCCAAACAAAATATAGCAGAGCGATCCCTTTTTTCTGAGAATATGTTTTTATGTTACCTGACTTACAAGTATAATAACTATTACTTTCCTTTTTCAATGTTTCAGTCCTCAATATATTGCATAAAGTATGTAAATATGATAATAAGGTCAACATTTAAAATAGAATACAATGTTTGATGAATTGAGAATAAAACAAATATTATTGAAACCTTTGTTTATCCAACTCTTTAAAGGAGCAGTAGCACGTTTTCTGACAATTTTATATTTTAAATTTTTCACTGATAATTGTATTTTAATGCTAAATGTATCAAAAATTAATGACAAATACCAATAATACATAGTTACAGAACAAATTATAAAGATTCACATAAAGTTCATTGGTAACCATTTTTGTGTGAACACCTTGAATTCATTTTGTGTAAGAAAAAGGAATCGCATGGCTGAACTGACATTATATATTTGAATTATGACTGCTTCATTTAGTTTTCATACATGACATCACCTTGTTCAATGTTGAATTTTAAGTTTTTATATTTCTAAACTGTTTTTCAAAAGATTAACGTTATAAGCAATAAAAGATATTTGTGTATACTGTAAGTTTTACCTTGACATTTGTGTAAGAATTATTCTGATAATTCAAATAAATACAATCAACCCTCTACAACAGAACAGCTTTTGGTAGACTATAACAATGACAATACTCCAAAATCTGTCACTGTTATTGTATCAATAAAGCATGTGAAAATAGATATGTTAAATTTGTGAATGAGAACCATGTGATAATGTAAATACGAACATTATAATTACATCTGTTAATGCAAATGGTAGTTTTTTTAAATATCTTGAAATATGTTCAGAATGTTTTTATAAGATAGAATGCCATGTGATGCCATATAATCAATCTTTCACATGCTAGCTGTATAATTATGAAATTGTTATTGATTAGACTTAACTGTGGCATATTTATACAGTATTTATATATTCAATATACACATAAATCTATTTTTGATTGTATTATGTCATTGGTTTTCTCAATTACCACTTCCTTGACTCAAATTAAGATAGTACATAAGAGTTGCAAATTCAAGTCACATTCCAGATATTTGCTTCGTACTTTGATGTTTTATTTGCCAATAAAAAATATATTGGAGTGTGCAAAATATTATATTATATATATATTTGTATATTAAACATACATCATCTCAATTAAGCACAAACATATACTTTGATAAATAAATACTTAAAGCAGGAATGTAAAATTTGTGAACATGTTTCTTTACTTTTTTTATGAATGCAACTTAAATATTACGTTTAGTCTAAAAACATAGGCTAAACTGAATCCAAAATTTTGAAAAACTGCCTAAGAGAAAAACAAATGCATAAGAATGATTTTGAAAAACAATAAGCCTGTAAGGCCCGATTGGCTTATGGCATGGCATGGTGTCCAGAGTCCGTCCGTCCATCCGTTAACTTTGTTGAGATTTCGACTTCTTCTCCAGAACCATAAGGCCTAGAAAGCTGAAACTTTGTGTACAGAGTCCTTGACTAATAAGGATTAAAAATTGTAACTTTGGTGGCTTTTTGGCCCCTAAAAAGTGACACAGGGGCCACACCCTTGAAACCTATTTTCATCTTTTTTTCTCAAGAAGCGGGAGGCCTAGAAAGCTGAAACCTTGTGTACATACTCCTTGACTAGTGCGGAATATACTCTATAGCTTTGGTGACCCTGTGACCCCTAATAAGGGCAACAGGAGACACGTCCTTAAACCCTATTTTCATACTCCTTGACTAGTGAGGTATATAATTTGTAGCTTTCGCGGTCCTGTGATACCTTATAAGGGCCACGCCCTTAAAACCTATTTTCATCTTCTTCTCTAGAACCATAAGGCCTAGAAAGCTGAAACTATGTGTACATACTACTTGACAAGTGGGGAATATAATTCATAACTTTTCATAATAAGGGCCACACCCTTTTAATCTTTTTCTTCATAAGCTTCAGACATAGAAAGCTGAAGCATTGTCTACAGACTCCTAAGTTACGGAGGATTCTCAATTGTACATTTGGTGACCATGTGCATCCTGCTAAGGGGAGAACCACATTTGCCACACCCGAAAGCAAAATTGACATGAGGCCTGATGAGCTACAGAGCCAATGGCTCTAATTTTTGTGTTTATGAAACGATGACATGAACTATCCTTGCAACATAGAAACCGAGAGAGTTACTTCCCTTACTCAGGTGTCCTTGACATTGACATTCCACAGCAATGTGAATGAGGGCAATGTTATGATTAAAAAGGGCTAAAAGAACAAAAAATAGTTAAGTTTTAACCATATATGTTTGAAGGGCAACCGGGATATGTGTATTTAAAAAATAGAGCCATGGGCTCTGTAGCTCATCAGACTTTTGATGGAAATAGGTTTTAAGGTTTTGGGCCATGGGGTCACAAAATCTACAATTCAAAATCCCCATTGGCCAAGAAGTCTACACACAACCTTTTAGCTCTCTTGACCTTATGGAACTGGAGAAGATGAAAATAGGTTTTTAAAGTTTTGACCCCTGTGACCCTATTTGGGGTCATGGGGTCATGATCACAAATTCTACAATTTAGAATCCCCATATGCATTGGCCAAGGAGTCTACATATAATTTTTTAGCTCTCTAGACCTTATGGAACTGGAGAAAAAGATGAAAATAGGTTTTAAAAGTTTTGACCCCTGTGACCCCATTTGGGGCCATGGGTCACAAAATCTACAATTTAGAATCCCCATTGGCTAAGGAGTCTACACACAACTTTTCAGCTCTCTAAACCTTTTGGAACTGGAGAAGTAGATGAAAATAGGTTTTGAAGTCGAGTTGAGAAGAACAGACGCCACAGACGCCACGCCACGCCATGCCCAAAGCCCATCGGGTCTTTCAGATTTTGAACGAACATCGAGAAGTGGTAAAGTCGAGGTTAGTGAATGCTTAAGGCTTAAGAAAATCCTTAGAAGTTTAGTGAATCCGGGCCCTGGTTCCAAAAAGACTTCTGTGGAGTTCTCAGAAGGCAGACAAAAAAGAAATACCTGAAGCAGATGAATCAAGTGTTTAATGGCAAGAAAGTCCATGCTTCTGTGTGTCCGTCCACAGCCCCTAGACCAAGACAGCCCCGAAAAGTGGAAGAATGAGCTTCCACCCTGAGAGAGATGGGTCCGCAAATAGTTCTTGAGTGGATGCAAACTCTACAAAACAGACATTGTAGTAGATGTTTGTTTGAACCTTCCACTACAACAGGTAGTTGCAAAACTTGGTCCTGATGTCGTCCATCGTGATGCGATGCTTGAGAAAGCCTCTCTCTGATAGTGAGATATGTGTTTGACATCAACAGAGGAGATCAGCTGCTAAGAAAGAACCAGAAGTGGCACAGAAAATAGTACAGAAAAATGCCTCTATGCAGTACTTCATGTGTTAACATTTTTGCAAGATTTACAGGACTTAAAGTAAATACTGAAAAACAAGATTGATATGGATAGGATCAAAGAAGAGATCCAAACACAAGATGTGCAAGGATTTCAATCTAGATTGGACACAGTCACAATTTAATTTTTTAGGTATCCAATTTGTGGAGATCTAGAATTAATGGTTGATATTAATTATTCAGACAAGCTGGCAAAAAAATTGAGAGAGAAATGAAAGCTTGGAATTAAGATCACTGACACCCATGGGCAGAAATGTTGTATTAAAATCACTATTGCTTGCAAAATTAAATCATCTCTTTTCATCATTACCAAGCCCACCAGATGATGAAATTCAATCTTTTCAAAAAAGATGTTTCGAGTTTGTATAGAAGTGTAAAGAAGATAAGATTAAAAGGAGTGTTATTACATCTATAGCCAAAAATTGAGGAATCAATGTTCCAATAATAGAAAATATAATGAAATCGCAGAAAATAGTATGGATCAAAAGACTGCTTTATAACAATTCTATATGAAGTCAAAATACCTCAGTATATGTTACAAATAGCCAGAGATTATGGTTTGCGGATGGTATTAATAGAATAAACTGTATGCTACCTACTTACCATCTTATGGGAAATAAATTTTTTTTACAATATTTAAAAATGAATGGCATGAGGTAGAGAAACTTGCGAGGGAACTCGATCTGAGCTGAGATGAAGAACTGGGTAGAAACTTGACTAAGGGCGTTGTTATCCTGGTGAATAGACACGGGCCCGTAGAAATTCCAAACGGTACCGGTAGGCGCCTCAACTGGTAGAAGGTAGAGGAAGGGGATCCCGTAGGTCGGGGCCTACTAGCCAATCGAGAGGCTGATCATGAAGTTGGGAACCCATGTATTCAATGACCACGCGGGGTAATCAATCACCCATTTCTGTGAGTAATCAGCCTTTTCTCTTTGGGACAATTGCTTTTCTCTCTCAAAAATCCAATATGGAGGCTAATTCGGACACAAAATCGGCTGAGAAAATACTGTAAGTGGCGAACATATTGTAAAGTCGTACCGAAACCATTACATTCAATTTAAATATCACTGCAGTACATATTTACATTTGTAGTACCTTTATATGTAAAATTGCTCGATTGTTGACATTCAGTGTCAAATAGAATAAGACGTTGTCATATTAAGAGAAAAGGCGTTGTATATTGCGTTTTGAATTTGGGATATTACAAGTAACTTAAAACTAATACATCCAATTAAAGTTGTTTTCTATAACATTAAGACCTATATGGAAAAATCGACATGCATGAACATCCTCAAATTGTAGTTAATGTATGAAAACAGTGAAATTTGACACGAAGCGGGGAGCTTGTTTACCGTGTGCAGTGATTATGAATATGAAAAGTGAATCCTATTGAAATGACAACTGTCCCCAAATATTGATATGCCTTCAAGCTATTTGATAAAGTATACATGTTGATAAAAGAAGATCACTGACAGTATTTTCTCAGCCGATTTTGTGTTCGAATTAGCCTCCATGTTGGATTTTTGAGAGAGAAAAGCAGTTTTGGCAAAGAGAAAAGGCTGATTACTCACAGAAATGGATGATTGATTACCCCGTGTGATGACACCCTCCTGAAATGAGGCGATCTTTCCAGGTAGAGCTCACTGAAGACCCCATTACTGTGAATCGTTCTTCTTAGGGACAAGGAACTTGGAGAGTAGAATCTTTGGTAGTTGAAGTCTAGCACTGCTTCTATTGCCCTCTTCTCTCGGAGGATGACAATGTTAGCAAAAAGCTGAGTATGAAGGGGTTGCAAATACACTCGTGTGTGAAAAACATTTTTTTTAAATGTGAATAGCAAGAGGGATTTATTACATAATCTGTGTGATGAAAACATGGGAGTAGAAATATCTAATGCATAAGGCGATCAGGAATGTTAAACATGAAAATTACCAGTTGTAACGAAGAAAACACATAGAAAACTTGACCAATGAAGAGAAAAATCACATCGTGACAAGTGAGTGAGTGAGTTGGTGTTTAACGTGTTTTGAACAATATTTCAGTTATTAAACAAGTGGATGTTGCCATCCAAAAGAGAGTAGACAGACCAGAGAGAAAGGGATCGACAGGATGAGGGAAAAGACGGAAAGAAAGGCATAGTAAGAGATAGAAAGCAGGTTTTAGAAGGACTCGCATTTGGTCTGGCTTCTATCCGTCGACCTGTCCAGCTTGGGTGACCCTACCAGGAGCATGGAAGCTCCAGCCAGCATAGCTCTCGGGGTCGCAGAAGCACACAAACCACCACACCACGATAAGGTAATGAGTCCAGTGGTGGACATCGTGACAAGAAGGTTAGTGGTAAATCGACTTGGTTTAGGTAGCAATGTAAAAACATACCAATTTGCAAAAGGAAAAAAAACTGATTAATTCACAAATATCAACACGATGTCTGCTGGATACGGACCAAAAGAAAAAATGTGATTTTTGGATATCACGTGTTTGAGTATAACCTTCCGGTATATGTGTCACCGTATTGACGGTTGTTCCACATTGATTGGTCACTTTTCATCTCACTACTTGGTTCATAAAGAAGATAGCCCCAAGTATCATTTCCCATTTAACTCCCTTATTATGCATCCTATAGTCATTTACATTTATGTATTTTTAAAATTGTAATTATCTAAAATTGATAATAAATGTAAACTACATTGTTTATAGAAGTGCCAAACACAAAAATCCCAAGAACTTGAATTCCTAAAAAGCGGATCAATATGCCATGCACGGTAAACAATATCAGGACAGACTGAGACCATTATCTCTCAAGGGTTAAGACTAGCTGACATGGCATTTATGTTACCATCTCATTTGTTAGAATTGAGTAGACTTAGGTCAACTTACCTTGACATCAGCCGGACTCATCACCTTCTTCTCCGCCTTTGCAACATCTCCAACAGTGACTCTGGACATACTGACCTGTGACAGAATAAATGAGAGAGTGTCTCTACTCCAGCAAGAAAAGGAGCACTAATGATCAAATTCAGGTACTGCAGATTTGTTTCAGTAAACAGAAAAAGGGACACAGCTAATCCCAGAAGAATGTTTACGACAATTTTTACTTTAATAAAGTATCAACGTTTAAATTACGTGGGTTCAATAAACATTGTTAAAAGTGTCAAAGTATTAATATTTGTACTTATACCAAACGAAAGTACATTGAGTTATTGCTGAAATGTGTTTCTAAAATGTTGCTTCAAAGACAGTAAAGTTGTTAACTTAACTTAAATGAGCTTAAATTACCTTTAAGAAGTCGTATAGGAAAAACACAAACTTTAATTATTAGCAATGTTCTTATACTGAGATCCAAGTGCAATAGCCAAAGAATTTCATAGACTACGACAAACCATAAGATAACATTTTTATGATTTTAGTGGAGCAAATTTAAGATTCCCCTTTACAAATTCCAAAGAAATTGCTTAATGTATATACCTGCATTGAGGATGCCTGGAGGGACAAACAGCCCAGATGGATGGAAGGATAGACGGAACAATAAATATGCTCACTACTTTATAGGTGGGTGTATCAAAAGCAATGGGCCATGAACTTATTGTGTGCATAACAGGCTTGACAACATACTCCTTTTGTATGTATTATATTACACATATGTATATAATTGTTTTGTTGTGACAATTTATTTTTTTTTAAATTTGACATCTATTAACATAACAAATCAATATGTCGTCCGAATACCTATGAAAATCAAGAACCACAATGAATGAATTAAATTTACCATTGCCTATGAAAGCTGCTTTTACATGGTTTCCGTCCAAATGTCTTGACCATCAGTGTTCAGCAGGTATCGAACGTCTTCGATCATAGCCACAGATCGACACTTATTTAGATCAATTTGAATACATCATTAAAACATATTACTTTACAAGTACACAAAATACAAAATGTCTAATGGTAGCCAATTGTGAGTTACAGAAGTTTAAGTTATTTGTCAATTTATTGAAAACACAGAAGAGAGAAGCTATTGTTCAGCAACAGAGATGAATCAAAACCTGGATTAAGGCATCACATTCAAGCTGAAACCAATTGTTCTAAAGAGCACGTGACATTGTGTTAATCTTGCATGACATCTCCCTTCTACTGACTGATGTAGACATTGTTTGAAGTTATATGGATTAAATTGTTACAGTTTTTATTCACTATGTATGGTTTTACTTTTTGATCAAACTATGTGGAACCTCTTTCGCAAGAGTAAACAATTTCTAAACCCCGATAAATAAATAAAATGCTCTTCCCGAACTTACTACTCAAAGATATTCAACATCCATGTTTTACAAGTCGGAAATGCTTTTAGGCCACACCACAAATTTAACCCCTGATAAAAACCTACTTCACCCTAGCAAGTTTCAAACATTTACCGTTGCTAAGTTAAACATTATTTTGCTATTCACCAACAATAATATATACGTTCTCTGAATAGTCACACCAATAAAGAACCAGTGCATAAAGCGATCATTAGTGCAGCATGTGTATGCATATTAACTAGTGTCCAAAAGAAAAGCTACAAACATTTTTTCCAAATTATTTTTATACTTTGCTATCATTTCGTTTGGAAACATGCTGTTTTATATCAGGTATACCAAATACTGTGTATTTGATCGAAAATATCGGGAGCATGCCATCACCTACGGGTACATCGGGAACTTTGTGAAAAAGAAATTATTGACTGTAGCAAGTTTTGCATGTGCAGATAAATTGTATAAAACGGCACACATTATTGTCATATAAACAAAAAGAACACCAAAGAATGCCATGTTTGACAGTCAATGAAAGAGAGAGAGAGAGCCCTTAGAAAGGTCCTACAAGGGGCCTCATACGCCGACGTCGACGGACAGTTTGGTTGTCCGCGCATAACAGGCCGCAGACTTATGTACCGATTACATCAAACTGGTCAGACATCAGACAGGCCCATAATCGGCAGACCATCCTTGAACTCTGCCAGTGAAGACCACTCCATCCGGTTTTAACACACTCGGAACTGCACCATCTCAGCGGCGTCAACAGTGGTTACAGCACTGGGAAAGAGAATCAGTCGATTGACCGTGTACCGGATACTGCGACAACATGGTGTCCGGCCACTCCATCCTACCGCGAACGGTTCCTGACACCCGACAAACAGACTGATGGCCAGGCGAATTAGCCGGTGGCAGAGTGGCGACTGGGCACGACCTGATATGAAGCCTATCGAACATTTATGGGATTATATCGTTCGGAATGTCAGAAGTCGCCTTGTGCGTCAAGCCAACCTCCAGGATGTTAAACAATGCCCCCTCAACGAATGGGAATGGATCACTGTAGAAGTCATCAGACGTTAGTCCGTAGAAGTGTTCTTGCCTGAATAGCCTCTTTTGGTGTACATACCCGTTACTAGCATCACCTTGTAACATGTATTGTGACATTTCTCCACGCTTTCGCGATCGGTGCTTAAATGATTTTTCAAATATTGGACCCCGCCCATCTTTACAGCCATGTCCTTACGGTTATTCTGACTTGATTAAAATGAAACTTTATACACATTGTGTGAAAAGGACACTCTTAAAAGTTAAACCAAAATGATATTTCTGTTAGGTTTTTTTTTATTTTATGTGTATGCAAACACGCGTTAGTGTTTCTTTTGGACACTAGTTTATTTCATTATTAACACTAGTCTTATGCTGTGCATAATGGATATTAACAAACTTAATTTTAACAATGGTAACCACAAATAGGTAAATGATACAGTTTTCTTATCACAATTCATTGTACAATGATGATATATAAAATCTTAAAGGGATTTTAAAAAATATTTGTTTTTTGCAGCAGTAAGACATGGTCTCAGGTTTGCAAGTCAAATTATTATACACTCAAGCAATTGAAGGAAATTGTCCCTTACATCAATCTTTCCCTGACTCTTGAGATAATTTTCAATATTAGGCAACTTTTACAATTTAGGTTATACCAGTCGATACGCGGTCAGCCGGCAGTTTGGCTGTTGAGTAAATAAAGTGGACCCCGGAGTCTAGAATCACAGGAAGATAACGAGATTGAGGTTAGGATGGACATTGGCCACAAGTCTTGCTAACTTGATGTGGGATTGTTTGTTCATATTTTAAATATCTTGGTAATTTGGAAATGAATTTTGCTGATTCAAATATACTTGAATAGACTGGGGTTACTTAAGAAAACAACCAAAACAAAACATTATATTACGGTAATGTTCCTGCCACATTTTTGGAAAATCATGAACGTTCTAGGGCAGAGGTCAGTCATTTTAATGGCAGGGACATATTGGATTACCCTCGGCTGTCCGTACGTCCGTCCGTACATACGTACAACCACTCTATACAGGGTATTGTTTATCCACTTCTCTAAAACCATTCAACAGATTTAATGAAATCGCACACATGGCTTTTAGGCATCCTAAGGGTGTGCATCTCGTATTTTGTTTTTCAATTTTTATTTTGTTCTTCAAATTTCTGTCATGTTGAACTTAGATGAATTTTGGGACAAGTGAAAGCTCATAGTAGTGTAATAGGGGGTGTTGTTTATCCACTTCTCCTCAAAACCCATTCAATGGATTTAATTTAAATTGCACACATGGCTTATAGGCATCCTAAGGGTGTGCATCTCATATTTTGTTTTTCAATTTTTGAATTTTTTCAAATTTCTGACATGTTGAACTTAGGTGAATTTTGGGGCAAGTGAAAGCCCATAATTGTATGATAAGGGATGTTGTTTATCCACTTCTCCTCAACAAGTACTGGATAGACTGCGCTGATCATTCAAACATGCTTTATAGGTATCCTAAAGGTGTGCATATCATAATTTGTTTTGGGAATTTTAAATTTTCTACATTTTAATGGATGTTTGAACTTAAATGAAGCTAAAGATGTGCATCTCTTATTTTGTTTTAAATTCTATGGTTGAAAACATTGAGGGCTCTTTTTATTAGCATCTCTGTCCCATGGAGTTCATACATGATTTAACTGAAGGAAATAATAATCTGGTGATTGATTTTTGTTAAGTCTCTGTTGCAAAAGGCATGCAAAAAGTAGGCCTGAACAAACCTCTCTCTCACTGCAAGTCATGTTTCCAAAGAAATCACATACAAGAAAATCCATATATTGTTAAACTCTCACAAGGCATATCCAGCAATCACGATTGACATTTTGGTGAAGTTGAGATGTATATTTCAGGAAATATGTTATGTACAAAGTAATTTATCACAGAATCACTTATAAGGAAAATATTTATGGAAACCGCAAAAAATAAAAATAATTTGTTGGTCTTACCCTCAAAAGGCACATCTAGGGATCATGGTTGATAAGTATATGAAGTTTGGTGAAGCCAGCATGTACAGTTTAGGAGATATGCTCCGGACAAACTTTTTTGATTGACGGACAGACGGACGGACGGACAGAATGAGCGCTATTTAGCCCTGCTTACGCTGTAAGGCTTGGGTATAAAAATTGTCATTCGCAAAACCTCGGCCATCTGCGTGTGGTTCAGCAAAGCTATCGTTGAAATTTAACATCCAGGGGAGATAACTCTTCCTTTTACAAAACATCGCTTTTTACTTTCCCATGAGTGTTTATTTGATTAATTAGTAAAATAAAATCTATCATAAAACAAATAATAATTTACGCAAATATTAAAAACTTTCTAACAAAAAATCCTATCCTTATCTGATTTTGAAATATTTTTCCTCTCACACTGTTAATGAAAAATAAACACAAAAGCAAGATATTTTCCATTTCACCGTTAAGAATTCCCCAAATCATGGAAATCCAAAAGATGATTTCATTGGCCCCAAATAAGGGAGATATCTAAGTTACAACTTTTTGCCGCTAGGACAATCTGCCAATCTGCCGGAACCCCAGGATCTTGGCGTAATAGAACAGAAGCTTCCTCGCAATGAGCTGCCTATGTATGGAGAGTATGACATTCTCTGTTCTGATTAAACAAGACATTTACTCTAATTCTTGAAAGCAAAGCTATCCAGTCAAGTCAATAATAGCTGTTGGTTTAAATTGATGAAGATCGTAGCTATAACTGAGTGAATTGATGAGAGAGTTTGGTTGGCACGTCACTGATGTTAAAGTTCAAAAGATTGAGCATAAACTCTGGATAACCAGTTACGACTTTTTTTGTGTACACCTACACCAATTTAAAGAATCCTTTTAAAGTTTTCAGTTGTACACAATAAGATATTTGGTTTCTACCAATAACAGCATGCTGTTAATTAATTTGATGAAAATGGTCCACAAAATTATTGTTAACACCAGCCATCATTCATAGCAATCGCTCTAAATCCTCCAACCGAAAGCACTTGTTTCCAGAAGAATGTGTATGATGAACACACGGGTATTCCAGATGATGGGTCACTCAGCAGAGTGACAATACTGTTCAATGGTTCATACAGAGTAGACACGTCGTACAATAGATGTGACTCTAGCTTCAGAACTTCTGCTCTTCCTGCGAGCTTACTTATTTGCTTCATGAGGTTTCGTAGATCCTGAAGTTTTCTGTTCTCCTCATTTTTCTCGGCTCGGAGATTTTGAATTTTCCATTGACATGAAGTGATTTGTCTTTTCTGTACTGATATCTGTTCATTGAGGCTTTGTATCTGGGCTATCGTCTCATTCCATGTCTTCACTATCTCGTTGTAATCATCATTGGCTTGTGAAAAGGATTTTTCGGCTGAATTACAGTCAGATTTGGCATCATCAATAGCTGATTTCAAAACAGTAAGAGCAGCCAGCAATACCGGAGTAGTAATTAGGTTAACAAACGGAACGAATGCCAAGACCAATGCTGCAGTTTTAGTGTTCTCTTGGCGTTTTACTGCTTGGTCGTATTCTTCTATTTTTCTATTAACTGTTCTTCGTTTTGATTGAATGTCCACTTCTGCTACTCTGAGCCGTTCCTTTTGCCATGTTAGGTTATCATAATTACGTTGTAGAATGTTTTTCAAATCTGTTTCTCTGGTTTGCATAGACCACAGACTAGTTTGTTCAAATGATAAGATTGCCTCTTCATCTAAGCATTTGAATGTTAATTCAGAAATCTTTCCTTGAATCCTCTTTTCTGCCATCATAAAGTTTTCATTTAAAAGATGGATTTTATATTTTGTTTCTGTAATGCTTGGTGTAACGGTATTGAGTCCTTCCATTAGACTATTGAGATGTGTTATTCCATTTTCAATGTTTCTCTTAATCTGTGCATAAGGTGTGGTGGCCATCATCTAAAAAGTAAAATATACTTTCTTACAAATATACTATGTGTGTATGTTGTACAAAATAATTAGCATTTCAAAATGTAAGTTAGTTTATAACTTTTGTTTTGTTACACTTGACAATCAGATATTTTTGAAAGATTGCGTGATGGCCAATTCCTAAGACTAAGGGGTTCATACAAAAGAAAACATTCCACTTGTATAAATCATTCTTGCATGACTATTCAACAATTAAAGTGTTTGTCTATTGATGATAGCAAATATAAAAGCTAAAGAGCATTTACATCTGAGTGAAGATTTAAAAGCATTTAAAGGGAAAATATGAGCTCATCGATGTATGAAAAACAAGTTGTCTCTGGTTTTTTTCTGATTTGAACCATGCATGATGTCTGGGAATGAGATAAAGTCTTTTACACCAAAACCCTCATAAAAAATTACCAAAGGGTTATAAAAAGACTGGCTTCTGTGTTGACATTAACTGATATACCTTCTATCAGATTAATGAGTTATTTTATCTAAAGTAGTTTTTAACAAGGAGAAGATCGACTCTGTTGTTTTCAGCGGTTATGCTTGTAGTATTGTAGGAGTTACCTCCCTTGAGTTGTAATTTTAGACATCCTTCAAACAGGAATGTGCGCGTGTCGGAAAACTGCTTTATTCACCTTGACCCACGCCCTTGACCTCTATTGTAAACAGTGTAGCAGTTCGCTGTCGACCCAATGGCGGGCGATTAGAAAAAAATTATAATTATATTTTTTGTTGTCTGTCCCACACGGTAATTTGACTTCATTACATAGATTGGCGCTTGTTGTTCCTAACTGTTCTAAGGCTGCCTACATACTACTTTTTTCTAATCGCCCGCCATTCTTAATTGAAACATAGGCACGTATCTTTAATCAAGGATCTTTGTCTCCTGCCTTCTAAATACAATAAAACAAAGTTATTATGGATTCAAGAATCCTAAATGGAAGCATTTCACTCGGAGTTGGAAAACCTCTGGAAAGGCAAGTCTATTTCCACCTAAAGCAAACTTCAACCATTGACTCCTTTCTATGATGGTCAGCATCTTAGGGTTAGAGGAAGGCTGCCAAAGGCTAATATTCAGGTTTCTGACAGCTTGTTACACCCATGCTGTACGTCGACACAGTTTGTGCCAGGAAGAGAAACTTGCAGGGTTGATAAATCCAAATTCTCAAGTAATTTCAAATCTGGTGTTTTACATATGTCAGACACCATGTGGAGGAGTTGTTTCTTGTTGATCTCAGGGCCCATGTGACTCTGTTCATATTCAGGAGAATTCTGTGTTTCCTGTGTTTTAATCCTGTCTTAAGAAGTCCGGAAGTGTGGTATCTCCAACAAGATCAGCAAGTGCAGTTAAGATAATCATTCTTCCCATTTAGATCTCAGACCAGAAGGTACTGCATCGTCCCAATCCAACTTGTTCCGCCAGAATTCCTGAATGAGACACTTCGCTCTGAAGGTGAAAGGAAACAAAAACCTGCATCGATCAAAGATAGAACTGACCATACTCACAACACAACGCTTCGAAAAGGTTACTTTTGGTTTGGGTCAAACTTGAAAGTATCATTTGAATAAGTCCATTTGAGGCCTAGGGCTTTTTGAATTGATATATCATGCAGGTCAAGATTCACACTCAACAGCTCTTTCACTCTCAGCCATTGTGTCAAGCACTTCCGTGGAGTTAGCATCAACTTGGTTAGATTGAACCCCCTTTCATCATTTATGTGGCCAATTCAGCTGAAAACGTCACTCCCTCTACCGGTGTTTCAAATGATTTGTAAAGATCGTCAACATAGAAGTCACGCTGTACGTGTTAAGGCATAGTTTGCACAGCATATGCAGTCCGCAGCACAAAATATGTGCACAGTCATTTTGAATATGTCAGGACCTCACTTCTTTAGGTCTTCCTCCCATGGAAACTGCAGTGCATGTCTGTAACATGATGACACCTATACTTGGTGAAACATCCCTTCTATGTTGGCTGACAACCCTACAGCGTACTGTCAGGACTGTCAGCTTATCTGATCCTGTCATCAAGTTATCATTCAGAGGTACCTTAATGTGAAGCAGTCGCATCAAAAACACTCTGACCTTTCCTGGTTTGTTTATGATGTTGGTGAGGAATGTACCTTGTGAGTGGAGATGTTGTCAGCTCTAGTCAGTTTTGTTGCATGTCCCTTCTCAATGTAACTGTTCAGAGTATTGCCATAAAGTTGGGCGAAGTCGCTATCATGATTTGATCTCTTTTTTTTATGAACCTAAATCTCTTTTCAGATATGCTGTTGTTATTTGGAAGAATAAGATCATCACGTCGACATAACATCCCATTTTGTAATGTTCATCAACAAGGCAGGTTGTGTTGTCTACGCTAGTATGTATTTAGCTTGAAATACCTGTATATTCGTAATGATTGTTTTGTAACAGCTGCCGACGCTATGTTATGTTCATGTTTGACTTTATGTAAGTTTAAAAGTTGTATGTAAATCAGCCGCCATTGAGTTTTAGAAGAACGGTTTGGACTGCTATTCAGATCATATAAAGTTCTGAAAGTTCACATAACCACAAACATATTTCACTTTTTTCTTTGGAATATAGAAAACCTGATTACGATATTGTATAGTGCGTTAAAGGTCGCTACTCAAATATGTTTAGTTTGGTAATGAAAGCAGTTTTTTGAAAGCCACTTTTGATGGGCCGCTTAGACCTATCTGACAACAAACAAGTGAATGCATGACTGGTCACGCCCCCATTTTGTGACGTCATAAACAGAATCGGCCTAGTTATCTATACATCTATAGCAACAATAACACAGGAAATAAACCTAATAATTAACGATTTTCAGAAAATATTTTCCACTCAGTTAGATAAATAATTTGACGACATAACATTACTAAGCATTTGGTGTAAAAAAGATATCAAGATCAATGGTAATCAAACAATTATTTAGGCGGTATTTCAGTTGAAATAATGATGCGTTACTCTGTATAATCTGTTTATTACGTCACACCCGCGCGGGTTTTATGGCCCCTAACCCAGGTGGTTTTTCACAGCCGATAATTACGCTGTCTAAATGAAAGGCTAATAAAAGCTGTTTATTGAAAAAATTAACAGTCCAGCTTTTATTTATTTTGTTAAACCTTTGAACGAAATTCGAGAAGTGGTAAGGTCGAGGTTAGTTGATGTTGAAGTTCATTCCTTTCAACTTGAATTAAATTTCAAAATGTGTAAGCACAATATCCTTTAAAGGGTGTAAACGTTTGCTGGTGACCTGATGATAAGATGATCAACATCAGTCTTAATTCCATATATTCTATAAAGAGTACGATTAATCATATCATTCCGAATCGTCTCATGGATATGTACAGACAGTTATTTAGTTTACAAACGCGTTCAAATGTTGTATCAAGACATCAAACTCCTGTCGTAAAGTAACTCTTGCAAAATGCATGAAATCATGTTCTCTCGTATGTGATAAAAACAGATTAAATAAAGGCTAGAATAATATCTAGATTTTCCTTATTGTCATCTATGTCTATAAAGATAACACAAACTCATAAAGCTTGAAAAACTACAAAGTACTAATGTGCATTAAAATTAACATACCTGTTTTATTATGAAAAGATAAATGACTGTGTTGTCCACATCGCAATTCTTATGTGTAATGTATGTGTCTTTATACTTTTTGAATGCCCATTTAACGTTTCAGATAGATAAACATTGATTGAAGAGAATTCAGCTAAATAAATTCTGTTACGGGATAGATAGTTGAGCCTAGTCAGTCACGGCTGACCGCACAACCGCTACAATTAACTTGACCACGGCGTTCGGCTTCAGTGAACAACACTTAATGAGCTGACCTTCTGTTAAGTTAATGCATATGTATGTTGGTTAAAGTGCAGAACTCTTACATCAAAGTTTGCTAATTGACAACCGAAAATACACAAACGTCCCGTCAATACCTTGACTCGTGATTTCAATCGATATTGTAGGTAATAAAACAGGTTGGCGGAGCTTGAACGATTGGAAGTAACTCATAGCTATATACAACATGCTTGACATTAAACACAAGCATCTCTCTGCAATATTGTTTTTGAAATCATGATAAATTAAAATATCTTATAAATGAAATAAATAAAATCAATCAATTGGCAAATGTGTAAATGGTATTTAAAGTGTTTGTTTTCTTATTATTAATTAACAATACACAGTCATTAAACAATTTTGTTATCTGGTTATACATGTGTTGTATTAATAGTGTGTTCTCATTAGTTATACAGTAACTAATGAAGAAATTTAACTGGGATGGGCAAGAGATCACTTTACAAATTATCTGAACATATTTTACCCCAAAAACATTTGGACAATGACAATTGAATATTCTATTGATCATATTCCCTCTAGCATTTCTATGTCTGAATATTACCTAACATCACAGACAAACATACACGGTAAATCAGACATATCTGCATACAACCAGAGATGCTATATACGTATATCCTTTATATAATGTCTCTGATATAACAATCAAAGAATTTATATAAAAAACAGAGACACTTTTCATTAGACATCTACACACTTTGACAAGTACCAATACAAGAACTAAGAGCATATAACAGTGGCAAATATCTCACAAGTATGCTTACAATAGCTCAATTTTGATGTCAAATATCCACCATTAGCATATCCAGTGCCAGTGGCGCTCAGGAACATTTCCGTGACAAACCATTTTATCTTTGATGCACCTCTTCATAAAACATGCGTTCAATGTAAATAAGGATTGAATATATGTTTGTGATGGATAACAATTAAACTATAATGTAGTAAATAATAACCCGGTCTGTTTTAGCGATACACTTTGCAGGCTTAATATGTTCTGACCAACATATATGATACTTACAACACACTCCTGCTAGGTTTCTTGCATAAAAACTAATTCATTTCAAAATAATTAGATATGATAATACAGACAGGGTTCAACACAATTTAGATCGAGTTGGTCCTCGGTAGCTAAAGTGGTAACTGCACTGCTTGACAACATAAGGTCCCGGGTTCGAATAATACTTTCATGATTCACAAATGTTGATCTTCTCGTTTGATACTGTCATGTCATAACTGACAAAGGTGGTTATGAGATAACCAACCAATGCAGATGTAAAACGACATTGACATATAACGTTCTACTAAAACAAAGGTAAAAACTTTCCAAGGGGTTTAAAGAGTTAATACCAATATACAAGTAGTTCTGGGGGAAACATTTGAAACAATTGAGATATAACCACCAAACCAGTTTAACAAATTAGTATACTACCGGATAAGAATGCTATTTTAAACTATGAACATTCGCCAAAACACACCAAAATGTCGAAGTCGTTTAGCAAACTGAAGATTTCGGTAATTTTCATAATGATTTACCTTAAAAGGATAAAGTATATAAAACGCATGGTTAATTCTTATACTTTGGGGGAAAGTTTCATAATCAATGTTATGTCGTGTTTGATAACTGTTATTATAGTTTTCATAATCAGTTATCATATCAGAATTTTTCATATTCTCTTTTTTCAAGCCTTTTAACAAAGTTATACGCTACTTCCCTATAATTATTAAATAACATAATATGATGAGCAAATTTCTTTTCTAATTTGAATAATCATATGTTCTAAATCTACCCTTTGAAATTGTACAGCCTTATCAATAAATCTAGACCGTTCACTATGCACTTTTCATATTGCAGGCATGCACCTTGTGGTATATCTTGCAAATTCAGGATAGCTAGGTTCTTAAATAAAATTACATGTATTTGGAGATGGAAAGCCGTGCTATCAGAATAATCTTATGATGTGCCAGTTGTGATTATCCAATGCCATATTCGTGATAAAAAATGAGTTTTTGTAAAGGGGGTTAGGGAATAGTTTAGCTGTCGGCAGCGTTCCGGACCAAGAGCATAAGCACATACAAGAAAATGTATAAGGTGCGTAACAAGATGATATTGCATCAATATGATTTCAAGAGTTGAGAACAACTGGTGTAACAGTTGACTGGTTATTATATTCAAGTTCATACCTATTCATCTTATTTTCTCATGCTGCTCAAAAGCTTTTAAAAGAGGGTCATGTACTCATTAAGATGCCTTTACTACTTTTCTATGAGACAAATTTGGAAGATTGTCAGATGATAATCTATTTACGACTATTTTCTGTATCACCTTTGTGAAAATGTTTTTTTTTTCCATATTTTGTGATGCAGGCAAAATACAACAGCATACGACAAACACAAAGAATACATGAATACATTATAACATTAAAATCCACAATTGGCTGACAAAAATTATTTCATAGCATTATTTACCTAATAATAGATGTAATGTTGACCAAAATTTGAAAAACATTTCTTCAGTTCCTGTTGAAAGAAAAACATATCTCGACATGTCATAGTAACGTGTAATTTCATTTTTTAAGCATTCCACCTTAGGTTTAAAACCATTTATGCTACATTTATAAATATATTGTTTGACTAATAAAATGATTGCATTAACAGGATTATTGTTTTTTCCTTTCATACCCAAATTAATAACTTTGTTTGTAAATTCTAGTTTTAACTGGACTGAATTTAACCATGATTCAATTTCTTTCCATAATTTGAAGATAATTTTACATTCCCATAGCATATGGTTGATACTTTCTAGGTTTGTCTTACAGAATGGGCAAAATGGCGAGGAAATTTATGAAGAAATTGTCTTGTCGGAAGTATATTATGAATAATTCTGAGTTGCAACCATTTCAAGTCTGTGCTCTTAGAACATTTATTAAAAATTTTCCAATCATTTTCAGTAAATTCAGTTTGTAAGATTCTTTCCCATTTTGAATAGCTTGGCAAGCAATCGATAAGGAAGGCATATAGTTTTTTGTTCCCAATGGTAGCATCGATGTTTAATATGTTAAAAGGATAAATAGGATCAGGTAATTTGTTTTTGAAATTGTTTATGTTCAGTGATCGAGCATATGTCATTATGGCTCTTTTCACTGATTCATAAGTTAGAAAGTTAGTCTTTATTGGAAATGTATTGGAAAATTCTTCAAAAGTTAACATCCTGCCATCGACATGAAGCAAATCGTTCACAAAAACTACACCTTTACAATACCAGTCATAATACAAAAATGGATGACCATCAATGTTAATACTGTCGTTGTTTCATATTGTCTGACATTGAATTTCTTCCTCAGTTACAATTTTTCTTTTATTCAATGATATAAAGTTTGACCATTCCAAGAGGATATTTTTCCAAAATGAGTTAGTAGAGGAGGGGATTAAGTTATTTCTTATGAAAACACTTTCCGTTAAGAGAAAGGGCGTTTTCATTTTATGTTGATTATAAAAGAGATGTGTCCATTTAAAGTCATTTCCGCTAATTCTTTTAATCAATTTTAATTTTTGTGACGATATGATTTTTCTAATATTTGGTGCTTTTATCCCCCCATGCTCTGGATTTAACATCATTACATCTCTTTTTACCTTGTCCGGTTTATTTCTCCATATGAAGTTAAAACATCTTTTTTTTTGGCAGTTTTTAAATGACAATCTTTTTGGGATTTGGCAAAGATGAAAATAAATGATTCAGCTTTGGTAGTAAGAGTGATTTAAGAACAGTATTTCTTCCATATGGGGTTAAAGTACGAGCTGTCCACATATTCATTTGCCTGTCAATCTGAGCAAGCTTTTCGTTGTAGTTTTTATCAACCATATTTTCTAGATCAATATCAAATTGTATGCCTAGAAGGGTGAAGTTTGTTTCTGACCAGTCGAAGTTCCATTCTTTACACATCTTATATCGAGATCTCTTTTTGGAGCCTATTCACATTAATTTAGTTTTATCTATTTTGACTCTCAGTCCTGAAAAACGGGCAAAAAGTTCTAAAGTGTTCAAAGCTGCATAGAGACTTTTTTCGGATCCATCTAATGTGAGAGTTGTATCATCTGCGAACTGCGAAAGAAGATATTCTATATTTCCTAGTTAAATTCCTTTTATGTTTTTATTATTATGTATCATAATACCCAAGATTTCTACACACACAACAGAAAGATATTGTAAAATCTATCAATGACAAAGCACTCTGTGGCTATTTAGCTAAATTTAGAAGCGGCACCCTCCCCTTAGAGATCGAGACTGGTCGTTTTACAAAGCCTAAAACTCCCCTTGAAAATCGTTTATGAAAATTTTGTAATTCCAACGAAGACGAGGTTAATTTTCTAACTACTTGCAGTCTATATTCAGCCATTGTAATTCCCCTTTGGATCTTCGCCTCGTCTATAAATCAAAGTTTTCCCCCATCTGTCATCGAACGGTCAACTCGTATTTCTACTGAATCATCATAAACTGAGTTACTCAGTTGCCGCATTATTAAAAAATATGTTTAGATATAGACTCTCACAAAACAATTCATAAAATTGTGTATTTTAACAGATATTTTAAATGGTAATACATAGACCATAGTGTGATAATGCAATATTATCTTTTAGCACCATAGAGTGCTTTTATTTGTATATTTTAGTAAATTAGTGTCAAATTAGCCCTAGTTGGCCGGGCGATGTTTTATATAAACGTATGTTTTACTGAATTTTTAAATATGTATCACTTGACACTTGAATAAATTATTTTCTTCTTCTTTTCTTTTCTTCATTAAATTGTGACGGGCAGAATATTTGCGGCCGCTGCATATTAATGCATTTGAATCTCATTTTAAAATATTGCCTCACAAAAGATGGTTATGTTAACTTAGGAATGCTTAAAAACATCAATCTATACCTTACAGTGATTTTTTAAAAAAATACACATACTATACTCTTATCTGTTAGTTCCAAATATCAAAGTCACAAGGAAAATCTTCTTCTGTGTATTCTGTTGCAGTATTCCCACACTTTAGCTTGTTTACGATTCCATTTATTAAACGGAATATCAGAGCTAGTTTAATACTGCGTTATGTGTAATTACGCGCCAGGCCTAAGTTTTGTATGATAAATGTGATAAGTCTTATTTTGCACACACCCCGGTTATGGTTACCCCGCGCTAAATAGGCCAAGGTAATGATTGTATACATCATAATAATTACAATGTCACAAACACCCAAAAATAAAGTATAAACGAGAAACGAGGTCCTGACAATATGAATTAATGAAGTTGGCTCTACAACATTAATAAAGATGATGTTTACAAAATTTGCAATGTTATTGAGAATGATATTTACAAAACTTTACAAACCTTTACAAACATTTATAGAATAATAAATATCTCGTAAATATCATCTTTAATAGATATTTATTAACTTGATTATTTTTGTAAATAAGTACTTTAATCTCTGTAAATATCTTGTGAAAAAGTACTTTAATTAAGAAATAAAATTCGCTCTACCCCAATGTGTTTTGTAATAAAGTATAGTTTTGCCCTGAACTATTATAGTTAAAGCACGAGGACGGTAGTCCGAGTGCTTTAACGTTGTAATAGTTCAGGGCAAAACTATACTTTATTACAAAACACATTGGGGTAGAGCGAACTTTATTTCTTTTCTAAGATACAAAACTTATTTGCAGGGAAGTATAAACATTCTTTTAATTTCAAATTTAAATATTGTTAAAATAACTTAGATTATATATCCATGAACAGGGCTAACTGCTGGCTATTCCATGATTAAAACTCACCCCCTATTTCAAAAATATTGTTTATTGGTGAAACAGTTGATTATGTAAATGTAGCAGTTTTATTTTCTCATTTACAAAGTTTAAAATGTTATTCTCTTGTTATTTTTTCATTGTTCAAACAAAACAAAAATATCAGACAACTCATGTTTAATAAAACGTTACTTTTTAACAGTCAAGTTGTGCGATCATGTAGTGCGGGCCACACTGCCCATATAAGGCTTATCACGTGATTGACATTCCACAAAGAATTATGGGTATCGTTTGTCAGGAAGCGTGGTAGATCGAGATCTATCATTATTTTTTGCTGTTGTGATAAAAGTTGAAGTTGATGGTAAGTACCACATCTAATATTAGCTGACTGTGTACACCATGAAAAGGAGGACAAACTGGATTGGTTGAGCTATATGGCACGTTGTTTAGCAGAGACGGTTGACGTGTGTCAACGTCACAAATGCTACGGGGCGCCGTGACCTGACGTGGAATGTCAACGTGGTCACTCGACATGCATGTCGGAGGCAGAGCATTGGTCGCAGCGTTGTTTCCCTGTAGGATTGAGTTGTTATGTAGCTTTTCAACGACTGCTCATTTCTGTGACCAGTGACGGACATGATACCAAGGGCCCCAACCCCGGCTTCGGAAAGTGTGGTTGATAGGGATGCGCCATGTTGATTGATAGAACCGAGACCAAAGGTTACCATGGGCACGCGTGTTTACGAGGGGGCAGCTGGGAAGAGCGGATGGAGTCATTCAATTGTTACGTCATGAAAAAACTATACCTTTATTGTCTGATAAAGTACTTTTTTTTCGATTGTTCTAACCGCTGGGCATCTTAGAATAGATATTTAATCCTTTGTAAATATCTTGTATAGAACTTCTTTTCATGCAGTGTTTATACTGCCACATAAATATAAATATAATAACCTTGGCAATGTTGAGTGTGAAGTATATTGGGACAAGTTAAGTATAGTGGATTGGATTAATGGGGTTCAACGTGCTTTCAACGACAAAGGTCAATACACGTAGATGAAGAACATCCAATAGAGAGTCCAGTAAGAGAAAGGATAAGAAAAAAGACAGGAGAGGAAGAGGAAGAGAAGTCTCAGGAGGGTGGCAGCCATCATGAACATGGTTCTGGATAAGGTGCTGCAGGCCAAATACCTCAACGCCATGAAGGAGGCCAATCTCCAGAGCTCAAAAGAGAGCGAAGAAGACGAGGATGGCAACGTCTCATTCATTGAGAGGAAGTCGGAGTGGGAAAGACCTTGCTGATGCCAAAAGGGTCACTTCCACAAACTGGGTTAGAGCTACATGTAGGCGCCGAGTGGGAGAACCATCTTCAGCAGCAGCAACAACAGTGGCAGCGGGTTTCAAGTGGACAATAAAATTCTACGGGTCTTTGTAGACATTCTGAGTGACACCAAGATGAGTGACAGCAAGAGTCACAGCAACTTGAGTGACAGCAAGATGATAGTGTTCTGTGTGCAGTTTTGTTTTTTATTTGTTATTGTTATTATATTAATGCTTAGATAAAATGTTATATTCATCCACTGTATAAACACAACAAATTTATTATATTCGTGCACTGTATAAACGCAATAAATTTATTATATTCATGCACGGTATAAACGCAATAAAGTTAATGAATATGTCATTATTTAGTAGTTTTTTGCGTTCAGAGCTTATCTGTGGACACCACTTGATTACTTTACTTTTTTCAAGATGTCGTAGTTTGTGTCCTTCAATAATTATGTCAGTCGAAACCTGACCACGATTGAGTAGTTCAAAAACCTACTGTCTTCCTTTCTCTATTCTGATTTTCTGCATCAATGTTCTTCATTGACCTTTGCTGTTAAATGCTTGTTAAACATCATGATGATCCTTTTCATTTGCTAGACCAGAAAAACGGGTTCATTAGCATAACCAATGGTAGACAGTTTTAACTTTGTTTAACTTGGGTAAACAAAGTTTTAATTTTTACGTGAGGTAAACAGAATTAAAACTCTTGTAAAACCATAGTCAGTTGTTTTAGGTAGTTGAGGTGAAGGACTGTGACTTTTTCCCCGATCACCGTTGAGGCAGGAATGCACACAGATATTTAGATGCGATATTATTCTTCATTGTATGATAACTTCGTTCTTAGTATGAATAGGTTTGTGATCTAGCAATAATATAACAAAATATGAGCAAAAAAATATGCCCCTATCATCCTATCTGTTACATTTATCAATAAATAATTATACTGGAACGGTTTTGGAAATAACTTTTGAACTTTTGATCAATCCATTCATTAGCTTATTTTTTTCACGAATAAAATATGTTTAAATCATATGACTAGTTTTTCCCCTAAATCTTCTAAAAAGAACATATTATTTTTCACAGTTTAAGTAGAAAATGTATTCAATCAAAGAGTGAAATATAATATTAATGTTTGCTTATTGCCTAAATATGTAATATAGATAAACATATGTTTGTCTCATTATTCAGTGAAATCACGTAACTGAGTGATAGGTATTGGGGTTTACAAAAAAAAAAGATTTTTTTTTATCTAATTATTTTTGTATGTATTATTTTTCGTTGTTAAATAACATCGTTTTAAATTTGTATAATAGATTTAACAATAATGCAGAGGAACATATGGATGACAACGTCTTTGTCATTCCAATTTATAAAATACCTCTCAAAGAAGTTATAAATTTAACAGCTTGCAGTTACATCTAATACACGTTAAAAGGTGCCTCGAAGACGACGAGGAATCTGCCATTTGAAGTTGTGGATCAAAGAGCCGGATGTAACAGATAACAGGTGTGAGGTGTCAGTTTATTGACGTCCAGTGACTCTAGTCAAGTGTCTTAACAGGTCATATAACTGCCGGGCCATTGCGTGATGGCGCCGTCGTGTCTGACTTAGTGGACAATAAATATGTACAACACAATCACCGCTAATTATTGTGTAATTAAATGTTATTTCTTTCTCCGGCACAATGTCTAGTTTAACGAACCAATGAAATTGTAGAACATTAAATCTGTTTTCTTCCACTGAACATGCCTTATATGGTATCGATGTAAATTAACCTGGTACTATGTTTATTTTACAATTGTTTCATTTAGCATTTTAACTCTTTTTTCCCAATTTTGCTATGGTCTCTGTCTTTGAGTAATAAATCCTAACTCGAAAACTTTTCTTTTAGAAATTTTTCTTATCTTTATGAAAAATGAGTTTTGAAATTATCCGATAAGATTTCGTCTGACCCAGATCATGTGTTACAATGTGAATTTGTAAAGATTCTTTCTTTAAAAAGATATTTATTACCGCTGGTTTCAAACCCATAATGGTAAATATGCCTTTATTCCCTATAGTATTCCATGATCCGTTGAGCAGAAGAGCGTTTAATTCCAGCGCAGTGTAGTCGTATAACCAGTCGACATTTTTCCCAGCATGCAATTGCAAAACAACAGCAAATCAACAGCATAAAGTTTATGATAAAAAGTTTCTTGTTCCTCAAGAATAGCTTTTCCATCAGTCACAAGTTCCTGCCTTTCATTAATTAAAGAATTAATAAGTTTTCTGGTATAGTTTCTGTTTTAGGTTACAGAAAAATGTTGTAGGTTTTTCGCCTTTTTCATACCTACTTCTTACTTGTCTACCTTTTTCTTCTTCTTCTTTTTTTATTTTCAAGATCTGACATATTTTTGGACAATCTGGCAAGCATTTCTTCATTAACACATTGAAAATTTTCTCTTATTTCATCTTCTTAAGTTTGTATCTCTTTTTCCAACTGATTTGTTTTTTCATTTGATTTGCCCCTCACTTTCATTAGAAAGGTTTCTAAAAAGAGCTCAACAGAAATACTTAGTTCTAGTTTTAGATCATTACAGTTTCTTGTGGCAGTATTATCCAAAGCATATTCTTCTTTAGTTTCCTCTAATATTTCTTTCACAAGTTAAGTGTAATCTGTATTGTAAAGAAGTGAAGAATAAAATTTCCAAAACCCCTTCCCCTTTTCCTGAGAGAGAGAGAGAGAGAGAGAGAGAGAGAGAGAGAGAGAGAGAGAGAGAGAGAGCGAGAGCGAGAGAGAGAGAGAGAGAGAGAGAGAGAGAGAGAGAGAGAGAGAGAGAGAGAGAGAGAGAGATTCAACCGAACATCATAACATTTATACAATGCAATTATTTACACAAAAACAAAAACAATGATACAATGATATATCCAAGTACACCAATTGGGAAGTGATATAAGAATATAAAAACAGTTTCAATGCAGAGAATTTAGTTTTTGAAAGTATCATTGTAGGAAATGATGTTTCAGGTCATGTACATATAATTAGAATTGTAGAATGATAAACTCCCAGGTACTTTGGTCAATATATTTATTAAGATCAGTTTCGCCACCAAACAAAAAGGCAAGCATATCATTTTCATCTTGTAGTTCAAAAGCAACATAAACATCAACCTCAAGAAGATCTATCATAAAGACAAACATTGCATTTCGTATAGGATTTAGGTGTTCACAATGTAAGAGTATATGAAAGTCATAATCGTTAGTATGGTATTTGCATAAATTGCATTCCTTAGATATTTTTCCTCGTGATGAGACTTTAATGCATAATTGTAGAGCAGATTTATAGTTTGGATGTAAATAAGCTAGATGCCAAAGAATATGGGAATTAAGTTTGGTGTGGATGCGTCCATAAAGACTCATGTTTGCGTTAAAAGAAGTTTTAATTTTCCATAGGTGTTCTTCATAATGGTGTACAGTTGTATTTACAATTTTTCGCCATTCAAGCTTCGAAGGAAATACGCCTTCAGATATGTACTTTTCGATGTGTACATTTAGATTATATTAAGAGAGAGTTGATACCAGATCATTGCAGATTGAGGATGAGTTTGAATATGTTGTTATTGAAGAACAAAATATGTTTTTTGCAAAGTTATGACAAATAAGTTTGCATAGACGTCCACAAAATGTGAGTTTACATTTATCAATGTATCCACCAAGCGTCCATAGGCCTAAGTTTGCAATAGTAGAGTCTGTTTCTTATATTGAATTTCTGTTTCTCCAAATATCTATCAGGTTATTTGAGTCTATGTTTTCTAAAACAATTTTCCTGGCTTTAGGTTGTTGGTATTTTTATATTTCTAAATCAATATCAGGATTAAGGACAAGATTCCAATCACCACAGACAATTATAGATTCATAATCAAAGTCACATATGGTTTTAAATATATATATATATATATATATAAAAGCCTGGGTCATCTTGGTTAGGTCCATAAACGGTTGCAAGGGTTAGCCTTATACATGTACCTTCAAATTGTAATTTCCATTTGGATCAATTTCAGATTTATGTATTTCTAATTCAATGTTATTATTAAATAAGATAGCAACACCTCTTGATTTTGAAGTTTAAGGAGCACTTATCCCCATTCATTTCTCATAACATTCTCTTCCTCCTTTTTAATGTGAATGTCTTGAAGACATATAATTGAAAAAAATGTCTTACGCCAAAGGTTCATTATATCTTTTCATTTTGTTTTGTGGGCTAGTCCGCGGCAATTCACAGAAATAACTTTCATTTTTTGCTAGCCATTTTTGGTTGGTAGATAGACATGGGTCATAAGAGACGATACATTTGTCATTTTTGTAAGAGATATACCTACTGAATAGAAAAGTTTTTTCAAAATATAAAGAAGGAAAGCATTTGTACAAAAAAAGTTAACATTAGTAATGGTGGCAATTTGGACGTGTTTGAATTTTGCTCTCGGTTGAATGTGATTTAATGAAGATACAACTTGATATTAAATGATTTTGTAAGTTAAATAAGTCAGTTTTGCCTACTGAAAAACTTCGTACGTTTGGAAGACTCCGGTTGTTTGAAGTATCGTGGATCAAGCATGGATGTGTCTGACTCGCAAGACTACGTATCGCAGGTAATGGCGTCGCCATTGTTGACATGTACAAGGAGTGAACGATGTACAAGGAGTGAAAGACCCAGTGCCACAGAGAGAGGAGCAGGTTGTGTTCACAAAGTGTGATACGTCTAATATTCCATATGGTTTCTTATGTTCAGAGGAGAACAGGAAGGAGATATTAGATTTGATTAGTGATCTGGACGCTTCAGAGAAACAGCAGGGTGATATTAACTGTACTTATGAGAGTTTCACACAATGTGTTTTAAATGCTATGCATACAGAACTCCAAACAAAACATTTTGAATACAGTGCTTCTAATAACAAACGAAGACGTCGCAGCAAGCAGTGGTGGAGTCCGCATCTTGATCAGCTCTGGAAGGACTTGTGTCGAGCAGAGAAGGACTTGACTAAGTGTCGTTGAGCAAATAAACATGTGTTTAAAGCTGTATATACTCAGAAACGGAAACTATTCGATAGACGAGTGCAGAAGGCCAAACGTATTCACACAAAGAAGATAATTGAAGACCTAGACAGTTTATGCAAAAATAACAACGATACGACTTTTGGAAGGAAAAAGATCGGAAAAGTAGGAGTAGGATGGGAACGGAAAAAGTGTATACCTATGGAAGTAAAGTTAGAGGATGGGACTGTAAGTTCAGAACGAAGCGTAGTCCTAGAAACGTGGAAGAATGCATATTATAATCTTTAAACACTAACTCGGACGATGGAGACAGCAGTCAGCCAGAAAATACAGCCACGGGGGTTGAAATTTTAAATAATGACATAAGCATGGAAGAGATTAGAACCGCCATTGGACGAGCAAAGAACGTAAAAGCTTCTGGAATAGACAGTTTACCTGTGGAAGTTCTTAAAAACGAAAACTCGCTGTTATTTTTGCACAGACTTTTTAACTTATGTTTTAAAACCGGCGTTGTTCCTGATACATGGTGCAAAGGTATCATCAACCCAATAACGAAATCATCTACAAGTGACCCGAGAGATCCATTGTCATACAGAGGTATTACCTTAGCATGTGCTTCCTATAAACTGTATGGTGGGATTTTGAATTCAAGACTTACCAAGTTTAGTGAGGATCGTGATCTGATTAGTGATTACCAGAATGGTTTCAGACAGGGCAGATCTACTACAGAGCACATCTCAAGCTTAACATCAATTATAGAAACAAGGAAGAGCATGAAAAAGTCGACATATGTGGCATTCATAGACTTTCATAAGGCCTATGATTGTATTGATAGGAATATATTGTGGAGAAAGCTTATGGAGGCTGAAATCAACGGAAGAATGCTGGACGCTATTCGCTCATTATACAGAAATGTCCAGTGATCGGTACCAAATACCTTACCAAATAAGGGAATACACATGCACAAAAACGCACACATCAGTTGATTGAAGCAGATACACTTTTGACAATTTCCAGAACCAACTCTGAACATGTAAGTTTTCTTGTTCTATTATATCACTCTGATTAAATATGTGAATATGTCGTCCAGATATGGTAAGCAAGTAAATTAATGCAAACGTAAGGATTTTAAAAAATATTAATTCGTGTTCCATGTGTCTTTAACGCAAGTGTCTAACTCAGTAAAATGCACTTGTTAGATATACTGCTACAATTTTAAATCAAATTCATTTCTATTGTTAAAACGCCACCAATAGAAATTATATCAAAGAACAATACATAGTTCCAAAGATGGACAGGAGAAAATATCATGTAATGAGTAGCAATAGTCTGACGATGAGATAAAGTATTGAAAACCACTGCGTATCTCGACAGACAATACAAAGACCAATCGTTTTAAATGTCCAGTTACCTTAAGCAAATATCACTATGTGAAAAAGGGAACTTTGTATATCAATTTGCATTTAACATTCGTGGTAAGAGTGAAATATTAAAATACCTTCATTCATAATATCTTTCTTTAGGCTTTTCATTTCAAAAGAAGACATGCAGAATTAGGACCTAGATCTATATAGACTGTATTAAAGGCTCGTATCTAATGCACCGTGCTTGTGGACAAATGATGGTTTAGCTATACGTGTTACCATGTTAGACATAAACATAACGGACATTGTCAATTGAGGATATTGGAATTTTAATGAAATATCAGCTTATAATGGAATAGATAGATCCTTATTCATAATGACAAATATTGCAAATGAACCTAACTTACTTTATTTTTGGCTAGAATATATTTATTCTTATACGGAAAAAAGATATTGCTCATTTGAATGAGCATGTAAAGCTTAGTTTTTTATCCAACAATTGTTTCATAAACGAATATAATTTATATGGACTTCAACTATACAATTTTATTTTGCAAAGTGAGTTATATTCCTTCAACATACCAACTTCTAAAAGGCCACTCAAAGAAGTCAATTGGTGCATATATCATAACTACTTAGTCAATAATCGGTCAAATTTGACACAAGTATTTAAATGCAATGCATTACCACACATATATGGTGCTATCAAGAGAACAAAGAAGTAGAGACCGATTAGGCTTGTTGGGCGACGTTGTTATGAAAGTGTTCTGAGATTTATTTTTCTATGAAATATTTTTTATGCTTTCCTTTATCTTATTTTTTTTGTAATGAGCGATGCCGACATCAGGAAGTTATTGAAGTCACTAGGCGTCTATACAAAAGTTCGTAAATAGACTTTAGATAAATACAAGAAGTCACTTCCGAATAACTTACATTCAATTCATGATGACCAAAAACTTCCTTGTTTTTTTGCTAATTATTACATGAATTACAGACAAGTGTCAGAGTTTTCCTCAAGGCATACTGAACATTCAGAGGAGCTACCTGATGTACTCACTAACTGAATCAAGATTCAAATTATATTAAATGTGTATTCTGTTCGCCTACTATCGCAAAAGAAATACTTTTAATACACCATATAGCACCAAAATAAACAATAATCAGCAATCTTAAATGTTCAAACGCGATTTTAATTGAAATAGAAATAAAATGCTGTACAGTTAAGTGGCATTCCCTAATACAATGGTTGTATTCGAAAAAACCATGAATGATAATAAATTTGATGCTATGGATTCAAATAAAATATGTAAGACCTTATTTTCTTTTCCTTTAAGAGAACATTTTTAAACACCAATATTACATTTGAATTATTTGTTTACCAGATTGACAAGACATTGACAAAATGTTTTACACAACACAGAAGAGTTAAACTTAAAGAACACATCGAAAAAATGTACCTGTGAATTCATTCTGTGAATTAAATTTTTTTTTGGGCTATCTTTATCGAGATTTGCTACTGTATTGGACAGGTATCAGGGCATCAACCAAGACATATAATGTTCAATCACATCCCTAATTCTCTGAATCTTATTCTTGAATAAATAGACGAACTATAAAGAGCTTAGAGTAAAATTTAGTCTCAGAAGAATATTTTCAATATTGGCAATATTTTTAAACAATACATGTATTAAAACAAAATGGAGCCCAGAAGATGCTTTAACTTCAGACCTAAAGCTGAGCGATCTCGACTTGCTATACTTTTCTAGACTGGGTTGGTCATGGATTAAATAGTTCCGCTTTAGGGTCTGGATGACAGACTATTAAGAGCACGATTGTACATACGCTAAATTTGACCAAGGAGAGGAGCTCAGTCTGCCCGATAAGCGATGCTTGTTTACTTAACCTATATGATGCAACGAGATTAACCCCCTGTGGGGGCTGCACAGCAGCACTGGCCGCCGTTCAACCGTAACGCCGGGCGCTTCAATTTGACTTTATGAGCCAAGGGCGCGCAGATAATTTCAGAAATTTCCATTTTACAAGCAACCACAAAGCAAAATGTTGAAGAATATTTTAACATGCTAACAATGATTGACTCGATAAAACCGTATTTAAGAAAATTGGGATTAGGCTTCTCGATCAAATCCAAACGTGCATTTATTTAGTTGTACAAAGCTTTTGAATTTAGAATACTATTATTTCTATTATCATGAATAAAATAAAACAAGCTCACCTTGAATACCTGGAAGAGAGATCAGTATACTTCATGTACAGCTCTCTGCATCTATATGCGGTGACGTCTAGAACATATCACAAGTTATAAAGTAGCAAAAGATTAATGCCCTCACGTGGTTTGCACATTAGCAATTCAACCACTCCCCACAATTCCCTTATATGGCGATTGTTACCTGGTAAGACTTGATCTACATACGTAGTTCCTGATATATACACAAAGAACTTAATTAAGCACCCCCCACTTTTTCAAACAGAAAAACACTGCTGATGATAAACAAAACAAATGTACAATCAAACAATTAGGATTTTTAAATAGAACGATCATCCAGCATTGTGGAAACATAAACTTCATTCGGCTTATGATTCACTGTCGCTGAATAACTGGTTTTACTGGTAACTTTCATCTCATTCATATGCGATGTTATTAATAAATATCGCATGTAAAGCATCTATATACACAGTCTTAATGTCATTCTAAATACACAATGTAATTTTTCATGTACCACGGTGAGTGGTTTTTGTGAAATAAAGATTGATTGATTGAGTACAAAAACTTGGTATTTTTTAGTCAAAATCCAAGTTACTTTAAAATTGAAAAAGAAAGTCAATATTTTTTGCTGCAATGTGATTATTATCATTCTCTTGAATTGATGATTTTTTGGGTTAATAGCCTCATAGCAAAAGTCAATCGTTAAAGCAGTATGAACCTTCAAAATCACAAAATTATCAAAATATGAATTTAAAGAAAACTGCACAAAGACATTAATTGGCCACTGTCAAAGAAAATGGATTATCTGAAGGAAGGAGAACTGTTTGGTCAACAATTTCAACTAAAGGAATCTAAAATTTACTTACAGATGTTAAGATTATAGGCATTTTATCAATTTCTGATGAAAAAAGTCCTAAAAATTCAATGGCTTGCTAGCCTCTTATCATGCATGATAAAAAGGGTTTTTGTGTATGAATGTCAACTAGCGATCAAAATTGTTATTTTTGATTCATAACATCCAAAGTTTAATGTGTAGTTTTCCCCCTATGACAATAGTTATATTTGGCCAAATTTCAGTAGTCTCACAGTTTTTCTCATATTTTCGTTATTTTTGCTCATTAGCGATCTTAAATTCAATTAAATAGTCAATAAAAAAGCAATTGTTATATCTGGAGTGGTCAATAAATCAAATTAAACCAAATAGTCCAAGGCAACCCAAATTCATTTTACAAAATAGGGGGGTGCCACCGTGCTTAATTAAGTTCTTTGTGTATATGTATTTTGTGGGGATTTGTGTATTCCTGAAATCCGCCGCCTCCTCGAGAATACGCAGGGAGATCATTGGACCTATTCAGCATAGATGAATTACCTGTTATTCAACCCTCACAAGCATGATGCTGCAATATTAGTTTTGGTGAGAAATCGTAATTATTTATCAGGATATGTATTAGATATTTGAAACAAACTTAACATGAAATTTGTAAAAAGAAATACCTCGTCAACACTTTGCTACTTCAACGTGGCAAGTTGGTCTGGTTAGAATAATGCCGTATCATGTCAGTATAAAATACTATTACTTTTCCGGAATGAATTTGCAGGTTGCACTTGTTCAGAATAATTACTTTCGAGTTTTTGTATCTGCTATTCAGCTCCGCTCATCCGCGCAAAATTACATCATGTGATATATGAGTTCAAGTTACGCTCTCATAATCTCATATTTTTGGACAAAGACATGCTCAAATAGCTCACTGTAGACTGCGTCTAGGTTGTAGTGACCTTAACTATCATAAATTTAATAGACATATATCAAATTTACCCACATGTTCATGTGGCTACTTTTCTGAGGATTGTGTCCACTTCTTCTTTACATGCCCATTATATAATGATATCCGACAAAACAAATATTTCTATGTTAAAGGATATGACCTGAAATCAATCAACAATGAAAAATCAGCAACCATAAATCAACATATTATACAATCCGCACACGACTACATTGCTGAAACTTTACGGTTTAAATAAGACTGTTAAAACAATATGCCTTGCTTAGAGGTTACTACTAATTATGAAATTTTATCATGCTGGTAAAAATGTCGCATGTTTACATATTTTGTTTCTGTGTTTGTATGTATTAAACATGTATTGATAAAATGTTCAAGGGAGAGGCCTTGACATAAGCGCTGTCAGCTTGTTGGCCGATCCCATTCACAATATGTACACCATTTGTGAAATAAATATGTTTAAAACAATCTCATATCCACGAACTAGCGTTTTACTTTAATATGACAAAGAGTAGGATGGATTACAACGACTTTATTGTATTTGCATACGACGTTTCAAGGCAACTCCGTGCCCCTTCATACTTACCCGATGAAGGGACACGGAGTTGCCTTGATGAAGGGGCACGGATTTGGCTTGATGGAGGGCCAGGGAGTTGCCTTGAACCGTCGTATGCAAATACAATAAAGAAGTTGTAATCCATCCTACTCTGTCATATGAACTACCAACTTCTATATGCCTCTCAAGAATTTGTTTTACTTTAAGCTATGTTTTGGGTAATGTAAATGTAAATTTTAAGTATTGACGAAGCCCTAGTCTCACGTTCTTCTTCGTCTGCAACGGAAATTTAATTCCAGGCCTCTCATTGTCACAGTCATTGTCATTTCCATTGTCATAATGTGATACATTTAAACCTGGGCTGAATGCTAGTTTAACTAAACTACCTTTTAAAATTACGGTTTAAGTTAGACCAATGGTCTTGGTTTAACTAAACCACGATTAGCACTAAACCTGGTCTAGAAAAAAACTAGCTTCGAACTTACGGGCCTAAATGACCGATTGAGGGCCCCGTGACCAAAGATAATTAAACAAATATCAGCTTCTCAGAAAGACTAAGTTTAATTCATGCAATGATATGTTGACATAAGTTGAATAGTAATTTAGGAACAAGGGGTATAAAATGGGTACCATCCCTCCGTTACATCTACTCATATTTTTGTTACATTGTACCTTATCGACCATTTTATTTCAAATTGAATTGGTCATTGTTCTTTTGGACATTTATAGTTTAGTTTAAAGTGACACAGAGTATCTTTTTTAAAATTTCATTTGGTTTTGCTTTGATAAGCTACAAAATATCTAATATGCTGCTTGAAGTTCATATCTCATCACTGGACTTGCAAATATATCCATTTATGCATAATATCTCTAAAATGCTTGATTTTATGGAAAAATCAAGAAAACATCTCAAATAAGTTTTATATTCGAAATTATGCATCCAGTTAATCTACCTATTAGTTACAATATCTAATACACAATATCGATTCGAATATATCTTCCTGTCAGCTTATGACAAGGTTTCAAAATAACGTTTGGCAAATTTGCGAGTGCCACTCGAGCCATATTGCCCGGTTGTCACTCAAAATCCCGACTTTGAATGGTCGTATTTTCGCTCAAATGTACTGATTGACCTTTAACTTGTTATTTTCAGTCGTTGAAAACTTATTAGAGAAATTCAAGCTGTCGACAATATGTTCATTCTGCAGTCTTTGTGTCAGAAATATTTGCGGAAGCCGAAACATAGATTTTATGCCGCATTTATAGATTTCAAGAAGGCGTTTGACCTCGTGAATAGGAACAAATTATTATACCTTCTTTTAACAAAGGGTGTACACGGTAAGATGTTTTTTATATTGAAAAATATGTATGAACAAGTTTCTGCTTGTGTTAGAGTTGGACATCTTAAAACTGAAGTATTTACAACATCCGCCGGGGTTCGCCAGGGTTGCATTCTTAGTCCTGTGCTTTTTATCTTTTTTATCAACGAGTTAATTGAAGAATTCAAGACTTTTGGATTAAGAGGTATTTTTGTGAGAGATGGATCTGATGATATCCAGTTGATATTGTTTGCTGATGATGTAACGTTATTATATGACACTGTTATTGGTTTACAGAAGAAGCTTGATTTACTGAAAAGCTACTGTGATAAATGGGGTCTAAAGGTTAACTTAGATAAATCATGCATTGTCGTATTTAGAAATGGTGGTTATCTCAATAAGAACGAAAAATGGATGTATGATGGAGAAAAGTTCAATGTTGTTTCATATTACAAATATTTAGGTATAATATTTTCCTCAAGACTTGTATGGTCAAAGGCATGTGAAACTCTTGCTATTCAAGCTAAAAAAGGCCTGCTTTCCCATTTTTCAACTCATTAACAAATATCCTCAACTCCCATTGAGTGTAAAAACCCAAATATTTGACACAAAAATAGCACCAATACTCTTATATGGTTCTGAAATATGGGGTTATTCTGTGAGAGATAAAATCGAACAAGTTCATAGTTCTTTTTTCAAGAAATATTTAGGATTCGGTAAATTTGTATCAAACTCAACTATTCTTGGAGAAGTTGGTAGAACAAGACTATGTATTTACTATTTTCAAAGATGTGTTAAATATTGGACCAGGTTATTAAACATGGAAACGAGTCGCCATCCAAAGGCCTGCTATCTTATGCTTAAATCATATGACGACCATGGTGGTATCAGTTGGGTGTCGCATGTTCGTACCTTGTTAATGGAAACTGGTTTTTCATATGTATGGATATCTCAAGAATGTGGTGACATTCCAGCGTTTTTTAAATGTTTTAAACAACGATGTCATGACATTCAGTATCAATTATGGCATAGTAAATTATGTTCGTCATCATATCTGCATAATTATTGTTCTTACAAGAGTATTCTGGAACCAGAGGTTTACAGTTTTAAGCTTATTTCAAATAGAGACTTGGTACGTACTCTGTGTAAGTTCAGATGTATGAGTCACAAACTTAATATACAGCAATACCGATATGATAAAAATGTTAATACTGACCTACTCAAATGTACAAAATGTAATAATGGCGTTATTCAAGATGAATTTCATTTTTTATTAGTTTGTCGATTTTATGAAATAAGTAGAAAATTGAGTGTTACCAAGCCATTTTCATACCAATCCGACAAGGGAAAAATTTAACTTGCTTATGGCTTCACAAAATATTGAATATCTTAAGAATCTTGCTATTTTTCTCAAACGTAATTTACCTATGTAATATACCATCTCGATGTTCATGCGCTCTGATTATATGTACATACGATTTTGTACTTTTGGCCATGAGGCCTTGAATACGAATAAACTTTCACTTTCAAGCCTAGCTAGTTTTTGGAAGGTTGCTCCACTTCCATGTATAACTTAATTTACTTAAAGAGGTGTTACGAACCATACTGAAGGAATGAGATGTGCTGATGTGATGCAAATCCCGATGCACAGTAGAGTACAATATTGTTTTCACAAAATATTTGGATCAATTAAATTAATTAAATTAATCAATTAAAGAATTTGATTTTACTTGGTTTGATGTAATTTTGATATGAGGTTCTTGTGTGCGTAATTAGTATTAATAAGTATCTTTAATATCGCTTTCTCAGTTTTCACAATGTGCATAATACAATATATCCTGGATCATTTTTTTCGCGATATGATACTGTGTTGCGGTATCGTTACACCTCTAATAATTTAAACAGAGGTTTTCTATGAATATCATTCATCTGTGCATACATGTAAATCAGTGTAATAATGTAAAGTAAAAATACTGTCTGTAGAAACAAACTTCATTGAAGCTTATCCTCCTGTAACATTGATGTATGGACGAAAGGGGTATTTGTAGTTTTACATTGTCAGCTAAGGATATATACTGCACAATGAGAGAAATACAACTTGAAAAGTTCTTGCAAACCTTTTCAAGATTTATTAAAATTCTTTTAGACTTTGAAGTTTTGGACTTATTCCAAAATGAGACTCCTGTTAGAGGTGTGACTAATGACTTTTTTAACATGATATCAATACATTGAGAACAAAAAATTTTGACCATAATGTGACAATATACAACAGACTGTGATATCTGTTTGATCTTAAAAACAAGATGTTTGTTCAAACTTTTTATCTATATAGATATAGTTGTTGGCTGTATGTCTGTCTGTGATCACAATGTTTCCGGGGCAGAATTTGAAAACCGTTACAGCTAGCTCAATGAAACTTGGTATATTGACTCATCATAGCATGTAGTTGTGCCTTTTGGGGTTTTCAACTTTCTGGAATTTTTATATTTTTCTGGGTTCCATTCACATGAGGAAGTTGACAATGGCATAACATAAGTAATTTAACTTATTAAGAAGATTTATCTGTGGTTTATCATAGTCTTTTGTTGGTTATTAAAAGTCGAACAAAACTAGCTGTATGTATGAATACAACATTATTCACACCATCAGTATATCAAATTATCATATAATGGAGGGTGTTATCGATGCAATAAAGCTATCTGATAAACTTGGTATCCGATTGCCTCAAAATCTGATAAAGATGCAAATTAGGTCAAAACACGAACTATTTTCTCAAAACATGCATGTCATGCGAGTCCTAAAACGGTCACTGACCATTGATAACGTCGTCAGGAGTTTTCAGGTTTTGTGTTTTTTTATCGAATAAAATATCGTACAAAAGCCGTCAGGGTAACCTTATCACGCATTCGTATTTAGGAAATTATAGCTTGGTTATCGAAGCATTTCAAGTTGTTTTCATCGTTCGTTTACAAAATATAACGATATGCAGCTCGACTATCGAAAAAATATGTGCTTCAATATACATAGATCGCTTTGACCATGTCGGTTACCAACTTATCAGCAAAAACAAATCATATTCTAGTGATAGTAGCGGAGTAACAAACGCAACAACCTCACCTTCGCAAATAGTCGGCGTTTGGCCTAAGGATACCGTAACCGAACTGGCGTAACAACAATGACAATGCAACTTCCCCCGTTGTAGCGACGTTGACAAGTGGTTCTTACACATTTTGTGTTATAAAAAAATACACCCGTGCACTGGGAATAATACTGAAAATGTTGATAGATTGTAAAAGAAGTTTCTAACACTGTGGAAAAAATAATTTAATGAAGGACTATTTCTAGAGTGTTCACAACTATACATCGCCGACAATATGACCTTCACCTTGGTTTATTGCGAAAGCAATTACTCCGCGAAATCTAGGTCAAACATATTTTAAGTAGGAATCATATTTTCGTTTAAACCCGTTTATTTCAAAATGACATTATATGATAAAGAAATTATTAACCTTGTGTGTTTCCGTATCATTAATATCAAATAATAGGAATAAAAATATATGTATTATATCGCCAAAGGCTCGCATAATACAAATTTTATTCCTATTATATGATATTAATGCTACGGAAACACACTCGGTTAATAATCTCTATATACGAGGGGCGTTCAAGAAGTGTTGCAAGCGGGGCATTGGTGTTTACATAAACAGTGTCAGCTTATAGCAGGTGTTACTATAGTCAAAACATAACATTGACACATGTCGAAACAATTTCTAGACATAACAATTATTTAGATATAGCTGCGCTGACCTAGGGGTCTCCAAAATCATGGATTCTCTCAAACATGAACAACGCGCTGTGATCAAGTTCCTTACTAAAGAGGGATGCAAAGCTACAGAAATACATAATCGTATGTGTAATGTGATGGGTAAGGATGCTCCTAACTTTTCAACAGTTTGTCGCTGGTCTCTTCAGTTCAAGCGGGGCAGGGAGTCCATAGACGATGACCCACGGTCAGGCAGGCCATCTGAAGTCACCCGACCGGAAGTTATTGCCGCTATCGAAAGATGAATTTTAGCTGACCGCCGTGTTAAAGTTTCTGAACTGTCTTTGGAATTCCAGATATCAGTTGGAAGTGTTGAAAAAATAATTCATGACCATCTTGGTATGTCCAAGGTATCTGCAAGATGGGTACCCAGAAACCTCACAGCACAAGATCGCCAGAAAAGAACCGAAAGTTGCATGGAGCTCCTGGATCGGTTTAATGCGGATGAAGCCAGGTTTTTGTCTCGTCTGGTGTTAGCTGACGAAACCTGGATCCACCACTGGGACCCGGAAACTAAACTGGAATCCAAGCAATGGAAGCACCCGAGTTCACCGCCTCCCCTGAAGTTTCGCACTCAACCATCAGCTAGCAAGGTTATGGCGACAATCTTTTGGGATGCAAATGGGCATATTATTAATTGATTACTTGCCAACCAAAACTACAATGAATGGTCAATATTATGCAAACCTAATGCAAGAATTGCGAAAGACAATTCGACAGAAACGCTGTGGAATGTTGACACGTGGTGTTCTGATTTTGCATGACAACGCTCCAGTCCACAAGTCAAGAGTTGCACAGGCCGCTATACGTGATTGTGGATTCGAACAGCTTAACCACCCACCCTACAGCCCAGACCTAGCCGCCAGTGACTACTTCCTGTTCAGAAACCTGAAATCCGCCCTACGTGGAAGGCACTTCCGGGATGACGAAGACGTCAAAGCTGCCACAGAGACGTGGTTAGGGGGGCAAACGGAAGACTTCTACAAAAGCGGCATCAAAAGTCTTAAAGAGAAATGGAATAAGTGTATTGAGGTGAAGGGTAACTATATTGAAAAATAAAAGTAAAAAATTGACTACGCAAGTTGGTTTTATATTGAAGTTGCAACACTTATTGAACGCCCCTCGTATATGCTTAAAGTGATTAACTTCGGTGGGGCCGGGGGGATAAGCCATCTCTTCTGATGGCTCTTGTTTTTTCTATTACATACCCTGAAAAGAGTGTGCTGTGACATAACTGTGTCGAATCATAATCTTTCTTTAATATCATTGCGATACCTATCGAATCGGGACATTGACTGTATTGTCAGAACGCTTACAAATATCGAATTTTATTATTCTTGGCTTCAGTGGACACTGGACAGTATAAAATCAATATAATCTTTAAGATAAATTTCATTATAGAATGTTTCTTTGTAAAAATAAGAATGAAATTGTGTAATCAAAAGGTTTATTATACTCAATGAAAGGACTGTATATCAACTAGATTTTGCACAATTAATAAATCTACTATTAATGTTGAGAAAAGGGAATCATTACACTCCACTTTACTTTTTACTCATGCACCAATATGCAGCGATGAATTGTTTGTCAGTTGAGAAGCAGTGTTGTTTCAAGGGGGTCAGGTAAGGGGGTCATTTTGACCTCTTTTTTTAGGCGATTGGTCCCCTGGCAAAAGTAAAAGTATCCTATTGCTCCACATTTTAAGGTACACCAATCAGGACCTGCTCTAGGTACAATGTACAACACCAGAGAAGGCAATTTGTTGTAAATCTGAACATCATCAAGTGAGACTCTTTTGTCAGTCTTACTTCTCTTTAATCATACCGACTGTCATTTAAAAAAATCAAATAAAAGATTAAGAAATTAAGATTTGATTTGCTTATTTGCTAACATGATTGAAGTTTCTATTTTGCAACCTTTACTTGTTTCACATGCTTAATTTCTTTGATTGATTATTCCAGTGTTCACTGTTGACTGAATAGAGTGATCTTGTGTTGGACAGATTTGAGCTGAATATGCTGGCATCATCAACAGATATTCAACCTGAAATTCAGCTTCTTTGGGTACATTATGTTTGCAGTCTAACAACAATGTAAGTTATCAATCTTTGTTTTCTGATTTCAATGAATTTCTGAACATGATATTTAATGTTACATTGTGATAACTTACACTTAACTTATTAAGGCTGGACCTTTTCCAGCATGTCCATGTCATAACTTTTAACCTGGTTTATAATGTCTAACATTCAGCTAGGATCATTAATCAAATACAAATTTATTACATGATCAGCGATGAAACACTTGAGTTTTATCAGTGAAGTAAACTAGGCAACACCAAAGCTCAAAGCTATATCATATTTCTCTGTGACCAGTGAGGATAAATTCATTAAATTGTATTGTCACTGGTCAGGTGTCAGAACTGCTTTCAGCTAGGTTACTAAGGTGAACAAATGGGGGTAACTTTCCAGTGTTAAAGTCATTTTAATTAAATTTTTCATTGAAAATCATATAATGAAAAGAATAGTACTTCCAAATACCAGGTTTATTGCATCTTGTGACATTGGTACAGTTGATATTTCATGACTAATGCTAGAGGACTTGTGAAATGTCAAAATTACCATGATGACACTGGATGAAATAAACCTGGTATAATGGAAAGTAACATTACTGGTATGTCTCCTCTATATATCTAATTGTTTAAGGCCATTTTATTATCCACAGATTCAACATGGACTATGAATTCATCAATTCAAATACTTGCCACTCAGTTATTGGCAGAATGCAAAGTGAAATGACAAGGCCTTGAAGGTAAAACACATGAAAATAGTAATATATTAGTATGTGATATTGATGACAATAGTAAATGACTTAAATGTTAGCACTTATCTATAAATGCTTTTTTGAAGAGTGTATGACACCTATCCATGAATTTTTTGCTTTCCCCACTTTTTCACTTTAGTAATGTTTAGCTGACAGGGATTGGGAAAGACAACGTTTGCAAAGGGCCATTTTCAGGGTTTTTGGTAATTTTTAGCTCATCTGGCCTGGCATGGTGTCCGGCGTCCGTCCGTCCGTCCATCCGTCTGTAAACTTTGTGGAATTTCGACTTCTTCTCCAGAACCATAAGGCCTAGAAAGCTGAAACTTTGTGTACAGACTCCTTGACAAGTGAAGATTATAAATTGTAGCTTTGGTGGCCCTGTGACCCCTAATAAGGGCCACATATGCCACACCCTAAAAACTTATTTTCATCTTCTTCTCCAGTTGCACAAAGCCTAGAAAGCTAAAACGTTTTGAACAGCCTCCTAGACTATAGTTAGTGGGGATTGTAATTTGTAACTTTTGTGACCCTATATTGCTTAATAAGGGGCCACTCTGTTAAAACTTATTTTCATCTTCTTCTCCAGAAGCGTAAGGCCTAGAAAGCTGAACCTTGTCTACGTACTCCTTTGACTAGTGGGAATTAGTGACCCTGTGGCCTCTGTTAAAGGACAACAGGGGCTACACCCTTAAATCTATTTTCATTTTCTTCTTCAGAAGCATAGAGTCCAGAAAGCTGAAAACTTGTGTACATACTTCTTGACTAGTGAGGATTATGATGCATTGCTATTTTGACCCTGTGACCCCAAATAAGGGCCACAGGGCATGTCCTTAAACCTATTTTCATCTTCATAGGGTCTAGAAAGCTGAAACCTTGTATACAGAAATTTGAGGTAATTTGGATTCTTATAGTAATTTAATAGATACATTTGGTGACCCTGTGATCCTTATAAAGTTTCAGAGATCAACATTTGCCACACCCTAAAGCAAAATTGATATGAAGCCGGATGAGCTACATAAGTAACTTTATTTTAGAATTGGTGACCCTGTTGCTGCTACTGAAACCTTCTGCCTCTTTATCATTGTCTTACCCAAAATCACTAGGCATAGAATGCTGAAATAGTTTGGTATAGTATTAGGGTGGTAAAAAAGTTCCCTGGCTTCCATCTCAAAATATTTCAGTATAATTTGATTAGACCTAAAATGTGGTTAGACTCATGGAGTGGACCTTTTTACTCCTTGCACTTCTTTTACAAATGAGTGTATAATTTGCATTTTAATTTTGTTCAACCTTTTTTCAAATTTATTATAAGATAAGAAACAAGGAATATGTCATAATGTTAATTGCATTCAAATATGCGCGAGTCAGTAGAGTACTGCTGTAAGTGTAGCAGGCGTGGAGCAAATCTCAACTTTTAAGGACCACGAAAGGTCCTTAGTGACAGCTGCCTGACATGACTTAACGTTGACATTGGCAGGGAGATCACTCGCAGTTCCTGTGTAACTCTATTTCTGGGACCATGACGATTCTTTGAAAATTTAATATTGCTGTTACTTTTGATTCTCATTACATTATAGTGACTTCATATCTGCATGAATTTGGTAGGAGGAATGCTGAATGATTTGCAAATCAAAATAAATCATCTGATTAATCCATAATAGTATGCGTAACATTTCTGTCAACACCAACAGGCTGACTTTTGAACAAGACATGTTTATTTTCAGCATAATGTTAAGTTACTTTCAGCTTGTGAATGTCAAGAATGGAATTTCATGAATGACAAAAAAATAGTCTGGTTAAATTGACCTTAGGACATCACCATAGACACCACTTGGAAGTTTTGTTCACAGTATCCGACATGTTAGATGCCAAGAATATCTCACTTGCATGAGTTTAAGAATGTCACATAAAGGCCTAATTTAAAAAATATATTGTCTCCATTATATGGTCATTGCATTCCCATAGATAATTGATTAGTTAATGGAGATAACAATCTGTCATTGTTATGAAGAATGCATTACATCTCCTCTTTGAACTTGTTTTCAATCCTTAAATAAATATGTATAAATAGATTAGAATGTTTTTGATAATTTTCAGCATTAGAGGCATGTTGTCAAGCCAGGGCATCTCAACACAACAACAACAGAAGGATGTTCATATGCTATCATCAAGTGAGCAGAAACTTGTGACAGCATGCTGCTCTACTACATACCCAGACATACAACTCTCAAAATCTGGGTAACACTTCTTGGTAAGTTCAATGCCAAATAGCTCTTGGTGATGGCAGAGACGGGATTATCCCACATAGTGCTGTGGTTAGTGTGTTCGGCTTTGGATCAAGAGGTCTGGGGTTCAATTGAATCAAATCCTGCCAGGTTGTCTGCAGTAGAGAACTATTCTACAATAAGTAAGATTTGAGTGCAATGCTACACTGAATTTAAGTGCTGTACCACCAATACTCATATACTCTTAAAAGCAGGCTAAACTCCAAATCACTTCACCTATGATATACACTGTTTTCTGATAACTTTAAGAATGTGCAATATTATCATATTGGTATAAACAGTGTTATACGCATCAAAACACATTTCTGAAAATATCCATTAATGTATAAACAATTTCTACCTAAACTTTCAGAAGAACATTGCTTAACAAATTATTTTACAGGAAGTTATATAGTGTTTAGTGTAAACGTATCACATTTGAATAATGCAAATATTTATTTGGTCATTACCATCTAGTCATGGAGAAATCTTCTTATACATAAATCCTTTCAATTCATAGACTGTTTTTTTATAGAGATTTTGCAGGATATTGTTTCGCTGACATGACAATGCTATCGGCTCTGCACATGGTTCCGTGGTTCTAAATGCTTTCCCTGCCATATTTCGAAAAAGAAATTAGTATATTTTTAGCTCATCTGGCCTGTAAGGCCCGATTGGCTTATGCCTTATGGCATGGCATGGTGTCTGGCGTCCGTCCGTAAATTTTGCACATTTTCGACTTCTTCTCCAGAAGCATAAGGTCTAGAAAGCTGAAACTTTGTGTACAGACTCTTTAGGCAGGGGATATTATAATTTATAGCTTTTGTGGCCCTTAACAAGGATCACAGGGGCCACGCCCTTAAAATATATTTTCATCTTCTTCTCCAGACCTAGAAAGCTAAAACTTTGTGTACAGACAGGGTTATAATTTGTAGCTTGTGTGGCCCTGTGGCCCCTAATAAGGGTCACAGGGGCCATGCCCTTAAACCTATTTTCATTTTCTCCAGAATCATAAGGCCTAAAAAGCTGAAACTTTAAAGGCTTTATTTACAGACTCATTGACAAGTTGGGATTATAATTTATAGCTTTCGTGGCCCCTTATAAAAATCACAAGGGGCCACGCCCTTAAAACCTGTTTTCATCTTTGTTCTGTCGAAAACAGATAACCCCGGCCATAGAATGGCTCCTTAGAGGGTAAAAGACTGCAAAGTAAAGAAAATTTCCAAAATAAGGTTAATATTACACTTCAAATAGCATAATCAATTCAAAGACCAAAGAACCAGCAGAAAGAAACAATTTTAGGAGATATTTTATGAGTGCTTCCCTAGACAATTTCTAACAAGGAGATATTTACACTGCAGCATTGAGGAAAGATGATATTTTACAGCAGCTTCAATCACTTTCAAGTGCCTACACAAGTATGATGAAATAGTCTTCACGTGAAGAACACAATGAGCGTACATTGCAAAATAAGTTAACACGTTAATAACAGTTAAAATATGATCCTTATATAATAAAAAGCAATATTCATACACTTTGGTGGGCCTATGAATCCTTACATGCTTAAAATGTGACAGTGAAAAGGTCAACCATGTGGCCGACAAATCCATTCATCAGCCATTCAGGTCCCTTACAAATGTGATGACTATATCATACTGCTTATACCATTTTCTTCTCCAGACGCAAAAGGGCTAGAAGCTGAAACTTTGTGTGCAAGCTCCTTGACTAGTGAGGATTATGATTTATAGCTTTTGCGACCGGGTGGCCCCTAAAAACCTATTTTTATCTTCTTCTCCAGAAGCATAAGGCGTAGAAAGCTGAAACTTTGTGAACAGACTTCTTGACTAGTGATGACTACATGTATAAGGGCCACAAGAGCTTAAAACCTACCGTTATTTTCATTTGCTTCTTCAGAACCAAAATGCCTAGAAAGCTAAAATCTTAAGTACAGACTCCTTCTATTGAAGTTACAGTCTTGGTGACCCTATGGCCCCTAAAAAGGGTTTGTTGAACCTTTGGATCCTATACCATAAATTATCAATTGAATATTTGAGCTATTTCCATTTCTGTTTTGATTACAGGTTTCTGAAATCACATCATATATATATATTTAAGTCTAGAATTTGAGACCTTTTGGCCCCTACAAAGGGGGAAATCACATTGACCACAGCAAAATTAGATATGAAGCCTGATGAGCTACAGAGCCAATGGCTCTATTTTTGTTCCTTAGTATACCATTTTTCTTTTCTTAGATATTGACCTTTTTGATTGTCACATGCTCATGTTTCTAGTTCCAAAATGTTATGATTTCTTGGCCTTTTCACAACTGTTCTTTTTAAGCTCATCTGGCCTGTAAGGCCCGATGGGCTTATGGCATAGCATGGTGTCCGGCATCCGTCCGTCCATCCGTCCGTAAACTTTGTGGAATTTCGACTTCTTCTCCAGAACCATAAGGCCTAGAAAGCTGAAACTTTGTGTACAGACTCCTTGCATGGCTAGTTAGGATTATAAATTGTAGCTTTGGGCGCCCTGTGACCCCTAATAAGGGCTACAGGGGCCATGCCCTAAAAACCTATTTTCATCTTTTTCTCCAGAACCATGAGGCCTAGAAAGCTGAAACTTTGTGTACAGACTCCTTGACTAGTGAAGATTATAAATTGTAGCTTTGGTGGCCCTGTGACCCCTAATAAGGGCCACATATGCCACGCCCTAAAAACCTATTTTCATCTTCTCCAGAAGCATAAGGCCTAGAAAGCTGAAACTTTGTGTACAGACTCCTTGACTAGTGAAGATTATAAATTGTAGCTTTGGTGGCCCTATGACCCCTAATAAGGGCCACATATGCCACGCCCTAAAAACATATTTTCATCTTCTTCTCCAGAACCATGAGGCCTAGAAAGCTGAAACTTTGTGTACAGACTCCTTGACTAGTTAGGATGATGAATTGTAGCTTTATGAAAATAATAAAAGCATCAGGAACGTCCTTCAAATCTATTTTCATCTTCTCCTTAAGTATAAGGACTTGAAAACTGAAACTTGTCGCCTATACAGTGTTTAAAATATTGCTCATCAGCCAGTCCTTGAACCTGCTACTTTTTGCCAGGACCGGTTACTTTTTGGTCAGGACTGGTAACTTTTAAAAACTTTTCTTAAATTTCCCAAAGGAATTGTCCAATGAATTTTCAGGACAGGCTAGATTTCCAATCTATTTTATACACTGCTATATACTAAATTTTATGATTGGTGACCCTGTGGCCTCTCCAAATGGGGAATCACATTGGCCACACTCTACATCATAGTTGATGATGAAGCCTGATGAGCTACTGAGCCAATGGCTATTTTTTTTTGGTTTACAACTTCTTCATACATATTTTATAACCTCACTTCGAAGTAAGTGTGGGCACTCTGTCCTTCCGTTGTGTCAATTATCTCAAAAACAGTTAACTCTTACTTTAGATCGACCAAACTTTTGTACACAAGTTGACAATAACTTTGTCTTGAGTAGAGAACAATTTTGAATTTTCTGGAATTAAGTTTTCTTGTTGTTTCAATGAACATCACTTTTTGAACAAAAATTAATATACCTAGATGAGAGAAAGTTTCGGACTAGGATACACTTGATAATACGCTCCTTCAAAGTGGAAAGCCATGTTATGCTAATTGATTGTGCAGTTTGACTTGGAGTGATTACCAGTTCTAATGCGCCAATAACACCTATGTGAATAAAATATTGGTAATTGGTACACCTGATAAAAAATCTATTTCCAGGATATTATTTTTGATAGAATTATTACTCTTGATTTTGAAATAGGACCTTGAGTCAAGGTGGGACAAGTTTACTCGACGCCATGACACCTAGGTGAATAAAAGTTTGGTTTTGGATACCCCCATGTGATACTTTTAAATGAGTTTGAAAACCATCCGAATGTTATTTTGGACGGAGTTATTGTCCCTGATTATGCAATTGTACTTGGAGCCAATAACACATTTGAAGCTCAATCTTTCTCAAACACTATTACACTTTAGTGAATAAAAATGTTGTTTTTGATACACTTACTTTAATACTTTGATCAAATTTAAAAGTTAGTTAAAAGAATGTATACAATTTCAGTGCATTGTGAAAAGTTGACTTTTTTCGATCAGATTTTAGTGACGAAAGTGTCATTCCTTGTATTTTCAATATATCAAGTCAAGATTATTTTTTTCTTCACTCATTTAAAAAAAAAACCCTTGGAATATATGTTTGTCACGACATATAAAACGACTTATAACTGCAAAAATTAAGATTTCAAAAGAGATTTGGAACCCTATGGCTCGAGGGGCCACATCTTCATCTTCTATAACAGAATCAAAGGGTTTAGAAAGCTCAAAAGACAGTCCCGAGCAAATCTTTAAAACTGTAAGACCTAGCTCAATGAAACTTGGTACATGGATAAATCATTATGTGTAGATGTGCCTTTTTGGGGTTTCAATTTTTTGGGATTATTATTTTTAGCAGTTTCCATGGAAACGTATCTCAGAATTTTGTTTCAGGAGCAAAGCTCAAAAACTGTAAGACTCAACCAAACTTGGTATATGGATCAATCATTTTGTGTAGATTTTGGGGATTTTAACTTCCTTCGATTATTATAGCCATTTGTACACACAGTTTCAGCTTTCTAGACCTTATGGTTCTGGAGAAGAAGATGAAAATAGGTTTTTAGGGCGTGGCCCCTGTGGCCCTTATTAGGGGCCACAGGACCACCAAAGCTACAATTTATAATCCTCACTAGTCAAGGAGTCTGTACACAAAGTTTCAGCTTTCTAGGCCTTATGGTTCTGGTAAAGGAGATGGATATAGGTTTTAAGGGTGTGGACCTTATGTTGCACAGGGCCACCAAAGCTACAATTTATAATCCTCACTGGCCAAGGACACAAAATGTCAGCTTTCTAGGGCTTGTGGTTCTGGAGAAGACAAAATTCCATTAAGTTTACGGACGGACAGACGCCAGACGCCATGCCATGCCATAAGCCCATCCGGCCTTACAGGCCAGATGAGCTATAAATGAATTTCTTCTCAGTAACTCTCATAGAATAGTTTGCTTGTTCTTACTCAAAAATAATTAAAGGTGTTCAAACAAAAATGTCTGCCAATGAACTTTATGTAAATCTTTTCTCTGACTATTGATGATTGTTTAAAAACTGTGTAATGAGATTTTTGACACTATCAAAGTGATATTTTTAATTATCAATGAAGTGAAGATATTAAATTTTCAAAAATAAATTGCAACTGTCCCTTTAAACATTGTGTTCACTGATGACATTGTATTCAGCAGTATCCATACCACGATCAACAGGATTCTTGTGAACGATTTCACTGATAGTTAAAGTGTAAAGCCTTGTTGGCTTGATATCTCACTGGGTGGATACACAGACAGCAAATGAACAGTTTTCAATTTCTAATGAATGTGGTATCTCATGAATATTTCAAAAGCCTGATTGCAGACATTTTTAAGTCTTCAAATTTGGTCACAGCTTACATTGAGTGATTCAGCAGACACAAGTTGCTTTTGATGATACTGTATAACTATTTCTCTGCTTTGATAACATTGATTACATGAGTTTTCATTATAAATTATGTTTTGTGAAGGCCGTCAAATGGCAGATGGGGTATTGTGACCTAATTTCTTCCTTGTTGCTCAATAAAAGTGTGTATAAAGGCAGTTGATGAAACAGTCATAGACATTAACTTTCAATTACCATTTAACCTATATTTAAGTAAATATTGTCTGCATTATTAATACTGCTGTCCTTAAAATATGAAAAGTACACTTGCAAAATTTGCATCACTAAAAGTTTACTTTTTTACAAATAGTATGTTTGATTCATTTCTATGAGAACTCACAACTAACATTTATTCTTATGTTTTGATTTCAGGTATGATGAACATATTCGCAAATAACATTATACATATGACCAACAATGACGTTTAACAATATGACTTATCTACCTCTTGAATCTTGTATCACTGCATATATCTGCAGTATCCATTCCACGTGTCTTCATTCTCTTCTCTCTCTCTCTCTCTCTCTGTCCACCGTGCTGTGACACACACGTAAGATCGTGTAGAGCGAGCATCCTTTGCTTCATGTTTACATGCAGACTTACTCATGTCGCGTCAGTGACAGCTCCGCATACATGTAGACTTACACATTAGCTCATGAAACTTAATGCTTTCACTCTCAACTCTTTCGCAACACATAATAAAGGCAGTTTATGTAATTTTATATCTTTTTTTCCGACGGATTTATTTTTATTTGACATGGTAATGTCTTACCTTTTACTTCTTGTTTATTTTTTCCATGTTTTGTTACACATTCCTACTTATGAATGTATCCCAATCAGGAAGAACCCATTGCTATGTTTAGTGTTTATTGTATATCATCATACTATGGAGTTAGTGTATGCCTATACCGTCACGTCCCTGTCCATTCAGCCCCCACTGTCTGTCTATCTGATTGTCTGTGGGTGAACTTTGATGTCGGTTGATTTATGCCAATATAGAGACAGTGGGCCAGTTTGCTGCAGCAATTCATTACAAACATTCAGGTAAATTCTCTGTGTATATATATATATGTATTCAGATTTCGATGCTTATATAGCTCAAGTGTTTCAATTTTGATTTCGTTGTTACTATTGTTTTGTGGAGACATCCATCCGAATCCAGGACTCAAATTGCTAAAAGATTTAAAGATTGTTCATTTAAATTTGCGTAGCATTAAGGACAAATTGGATATCCTAAAAGTTGAATTTGGATCTTACGACGTAATATGTCTTACTGAAACGTGGTTAAACCCATCAACAAATAGCATTGACATACACATTCCTGGCTACTATCTACCGTTCCGAAAGGATAGACCCACTCGCGGCGGCGGTGTAGCAGTCTATGTACAAAATACTCTATGTGCGTCATTGATATCTGATTTAGACGTTGTCGGGTTTGAGGCAATTTGGATACAGATTAAATGTAAAACTAATAATTATTTGATTGAAACGTTTTATCGTCCGGACAAAAGTTCTGGTTACTGGAACTTAATCGATGAATCAATCGCTACTGCAGTTGACCTTGATATGCACACGATCATAACTGGTGATTTTAACATTGATATTCTTCACGGTAATAACTCAAAGATAGATCATATACAAAACTATTATGGTCTTCAACAAATTATTACAGATGCTACGAGAATAACTCCAAACAGTCAAACGCTACTTGATTTGATATTCGTATCTCGTGTTGGTAATGTAAGAGATTCTGGGGTATTAGATCCTGTATGCAGTGATCATTGTCCGGTGTTTGTCAATCTGGCAGAAACTTTGCAAAACAACAATACATTTAAACGGAAAATTTATGATTACTCTTCCGTAGATATTGATGGTATGAATGAAAGTATAAAAGATGTCAACTTGGATATGTTTTTTTCTTTGGGAAACGTAAATGATATTACTAAAAACCTCACAACTTTAATACAAAATAACATAAACCAATATGTTCCTAATAAAACTGTAACAATTAGAACAAAGGACCCAGCGTGGATGAATAACGAAATAAGGTCTCTCATAAGGAAACGTAATCGGGTACATAAAATTGCAAAAAAAAGAAATCTTTCAACAGATTGGAATAAGTTCAGAATTCTTCGGACTAATGTAACATCGAGTGTTAGAAAAGCAAAACGTGCTTTCGATGTCAAAGGTGACGAAGTCATAAATAATACTCATGGAACCAAAATGTGGTTGCGATTAGTTAAGAACTATATGAAAACTAATTCTGCTTAATCATCATTTCCATCGATGGTATCTGACAAAAAAGTTAATGATGATCCGCAAGATATTACCAACCTATTAAACACGTTTTTCACAGAACAATCGACAGTTGCTGAACTTAACGCCGATATACCTTAAATTTTATCTTTTGAAATCGATGATCCGTTGTCGTCTCTTACTTTAAATAGTGAAGATGTACGCGATATATTGCTGAGCTTAGATACAACTAGAAAGTTGTAATAAATGGCTATAATTCGGATTTGAAAACTGTTAAAGCCGGTGTACCTCAGGGCTCTGTTTTAGGACCGTTTCTTTTTATCATTTATATAAACGACATTGTAGATGGCATAAATAGCAATATTCGTCTTTTCGCCGACGATACATCAATTTATCTTATAATTGTTGACCATGCTACCGCGGCCGCCATTATAAATAATGATTTATCCAAATTTTCAGACTGGGCAAAAAAATGGCAAGTTAGCTTTAATCCTAGTAAGACCGAAAGTATAACTTTTACCCGAAAGACACAAAACTATATCAAACCAACTCTGTTAATGAACGATCAGCCTGTTAAAGAAGTCGAAACTCACAAACACCTTGGTATTACACTCCAAAGCGATTGTTCTTGGAAAGTACATATTAGTGAAATGATAAAGAAAATTAGTCCAATGATCAATTGTCTGAGGAGTCTGAAATACCGATTATCCCGAAAAACGCTGAACACCTTATATAAGTCATTCATACTACCACATTTCGATTACTGTTTGTCATATATGGGATAACTGCACTCTTGAACAGGCAACATTACTAGAATATCTACATCTAGACGCATTAAGAACAATATGCGGTGCAGTCCGTGGCACAAGTCACAATAAACTATACATGGAAACTAATTATAGTTCACTTAAAGATAGAAGATATCGCTTTAAACTTCTATGTATATTCTATAAAATGTATCACGGTCTAACTCCCGATTATCTATACGATCTAGTACCAGACAGTGTATTTCAACAATCTTAGAAATAGATCTTCAACTAAAACTATTAACTGTAGAACACAGCGATATTCTCAATCATTCCTCCCAAGCTCTATTACTCTATGGAACAACCTGCCGATTGAAATTAAAAATGCGAGCTCCTTTTCAATTTAAAAGTATGCTTAATCCAGTCCAAATATCCAGTTTCTTTAACCTAAACTCCGGAAGTAGATTTTGTCAAATTATCCATTGTCGCCTCAAGCTCGGCTGTAGTGATCTGAACGCGCACAGATACAATCGACATATATCGGATACACAAAGTTGTTCATGTGGTCACTGCAATGAAGAAGTAGTTCACTTCCTTTTTACTTGTTGGAACTATCAACAACTAAGATCAAATATGTACTTTTATACTCAAGGATATGACCTTAGGACTGTATAATACGGTAGTGGTTCCTTGAGTAACTCGACTAACAACCGTATTATCGATTCTTTACATCAATTTATCATGAAAAGTAAACGATTCCCTGAAATAAAATAATTATGTCGCTGTTCTCCAATCCACAATATAAATCCAAAATTTCAACTGAGCGCTGCAGCCCATAAATCGTGACCAGGCATACCTAACATACTAACATACTAACATACATATTCAAACATCTTTTGTGTTAATATATCATTTAGTACACAACCATGTTGCATTTCACCAAATATGTTATATTCCAGCTGTATGTATATATTTTCAAAGAGAGGCGTTAAAATAAGCCTTCTGGCTTTGTAATGATATGTGAAGACTTGCAGACAGTCTAGTCACCTGCGTCGAGCTAGGCTCCACCCAGGAGTTCACGCCGTGCACGTGCAGTACGCGACCATACACTCGAGACCTGTTGCTCGTATTCAGTATTGTATTAAACGTCATTGTGTGTAGTCGTTGTCTTGTCTAATCTTGTGAGCTGTCTTCGTCCTAACCGTCTATCGTTACATGGTGTCAGGAGTGTTGTTTCGTCATGGACAAACTACATCCACCCTCGAATTTGCTTTTGACTGGTAACCTTGCAGAAAACTGGCGAAAGTTCAAGCAACGGTTTCAGCTTTACTTGACTGCTTCTGATAAGGACGGGAAAAGTGAAAAGGTAAAGTCGTCGATACTTTTGTCTGCTATAGGAAAATACGCACTTGATAATACCTTTCATTTTGAGGATGTTGCGGATGCATTAAAACTTCAGCCCATTTTAGATAAGTTTGAGACTTACTGCATTCCTAAACGTAACATTACTTTTGAGAGGCACAGGTTCTTTTCATATAACCAGAGGGAAGGTGAGCATATAGACCAGTATGTTACGGAGCTACAGAACAGAGCTAAAACATGCGAGTTTGGTACTTTGAACGATTCTCTCATCAGAGACAGGATAGTTTGTGGTATTTCAAGTGATTCATTAAGAGAAAGGCTCTTGCGTGAAGATGAATTGACTTTAGACAAAACCATTACTATGTGTAGAGCTGCTGAAGCTAGTAAAGTTCACGTTAAGGAACTCCATCCAGTAGAACCACAGTCAGTTCATGCTATTGATAAGAAGTCTACATCTAGCTACAGGAAACCTAACAGAGAGCAATTCCAAAGTTCTAGTTCTCGTTCTTCTGAGCAGACTGATACATGTGGTAATTGTGGGCTCACACATACTTCACCGAGATGTCCTGCGTCGGGAAAGACGTGTAATAAGTGTGGGGAAAAAATCATTTCGCCAGAGTTTGTAGGTCCAAAAACCAGCCTTCTAGAAGTAAAGTTCACTCTGTTGAGAAACATCAAGAGGAGCTCTTTGTTGATTCAGTTGATTCTGAGGATAGGCCTGACAAAGATTGGATAGTTTCTATTTCTGTCAATGACACACTTCTGTCACTTAAACTGGACACAGGTGCCCAAGCTAATGTTCTTTCTGAGATTGATTTCAACAGATTACTTAACAAACCAAAACTGTCTCCGTCTAGGACTAAACTCACTGGTTACTCTCATGTCGATATTCCAGTCATTGGTCAGTTCAGAGCTAATGTATGTCACAAGAACACAGAACTTGAAATCACGTTTGTTGTTACTCCAGCGAATGTACAGTCTATTCTTGGATTAGAAGCGAGTGACAAGCTGAATTTGGTACATCGTGTTCTGTCTGTTGATGCTGAATTGCCTTTAAGTGGAGATGTAGTGTTTCAGAACTATGAAGATGAGTTCCAGGGTCTGGGTAAGTTACCAGGTGTTCACCATATCAAGCTGGACGACTCTGTTCCTCCTGTTGTGCATGCATGTCGTAAAGTACCCTTTGCACTTCATGACAGACTCAAGGAAGAACTCATCCGCATGGAGAAGCTTGATGTTATCACCAAGGAGAATGAGCCAACAGATTGGGTGAGTCCGCTTGTTATTGTTGAAAAGCCAAATAAGCAGTTAAGGGTTTGTCTAGATCCTAAAGACCTTAATCTAGCAATTAAGCGTGAGCATTTTAAACTTCCAACACGAGAAGAAATCTCTGCAAAGTTCTCAAATGCACGCTACTTTAGTAAACTTGATGCATCAGCTGGATTTTGGCAATTGGAATTGGACGAGCAAAGTTCTAAACTCTGAACTTTCATAACACCATTTGGGAGATATAGATTCCTTAGGCTCCCGTTTGGCATATCTTCTGCACCGGAGGTTTACCACAAGACAATACACACCATGTTTGAGTCAGTGGAAGGTGTAGATACCTCCATGGATGACATAATTGTGTCAGGATCAACTGCTGAAGAACATGATAAACGGCTTTCTCAAGTTCTTGACATTGCACGCCAGAATAACTTAAAGTTTAACCCAGATAAGTATGTTTTCAGGGTCCACGAGTTGACATTTCTCGGTGACGTGATCAGCTGTGACGGGGTGAAGCCAGATCTGAGGAACGTTGCAGCGATTCAGTCCATGCAGCGACCCACAACTACCTTGGTAAATTCATTCCTCATTTGTCAGAGAAAACGCAACCCCTGTGACAATTGTTAGATAAAAATGTTGATTTTCAGTGGCTTCCTCAACAGGAAGAAAGCTGGTTGTCACTGAAGCAAGCTGTATCGCAGGAACCAGTTCTGAAGTTCTTTGATCCTGTGAGGCAGATCACGGTCTCGTCTGATGCTTCGCAGAGTGGCTTAGGTGCTGTCTTACTTCAGAGGTAAGATTCGGATTGGTTGCTTGTAGCTTACTCCTCGAGACGCTGACAGGTGCCGAGACCAGGTATGCCCAAATTGAAACGGAAATGTTGTCAATAACCTTTTCATCAGTACATATATGGTCAGTCCATACTTGTAGAAACGGATCATAAGCCGTTAGTCTCCATCTTCAACAAGTCTCTCAATGATTGCCCTTTAAAGATTCAGAGATTCATGTTAAGAATGCAAAAGTATGATGTTCAAGTGTCAAATACATCTGGAAAGTTCATGTTTACAGCTGATACCTTGTCACGCTCATGCCCTGTATCCAAGCCCGGATCTGTTTCGTCAAGCGTATGTGGACATGATCATCTCGTCTCTTCCCGTGTCGGAGACACGCTATGCAGAGATAGGTCAGGAGACAAGCAGAGATCCAGTGCTAGTTGATTTGATGGATATAATTGCGTCAGGCTGGCCAGAGCATCGAGGTTCGTGTCCTGTGAAACTTCGTGAGTATTGGAACTATAGACATGATTTAACTGTTGTAGATGGTGTCATCTTCAAAGGAGTCAGAGTTGTTGTTCCTTCATCTCTCAGAAAGTATATGCTAGACAAGATTCACGCTGGTCATCTTGGTATGGAAAACTGTAAAAGCAGGTCAAGGGAAGCTTTTTTTTGGCCAAGACTCAATCACGACATTGACAATGTTGTATCTAACTGTTCTGTGTGTCAAACTTACAGGAACAAACAACAAGCCGAGCCTTTACAGCCTCACCAGTCCGTCTCTCGCCCTTGGCAGAAAGTTGCAGTTGACTTGTTTTACTGTGATGGGAAGGATTACGCAGTGATTGTTGACTATCTCTCCAACTATGGTATGCTCCTCGACGAACACGTCATCAAGTCGAGTCATCACCGCCATGAAGACAGCGTTTTCCCGTCATGGAGTCCCAGATGAGGTATTTACAGATAATGGTCCTCAGTTTCGTAGTCAGAGTTTAGACAGTTTGCTCATGATTGGGACTTTAGACACACTACTTCTAGTCCTCATTATCCCCAATCAAATGGATTGGGAGAAAAAGCTGTTCAAATTGTTAAAAACATTTTGCGTAAAGAAAGTCGTGATCCTTATATGGGATTGCTTGCTTACAGGAGCTCTCCTTTGGACAGCGGTCAGTCCCCTGCACAGGTTCTCATGGGTAGACCTATACGCGCAAATCTCCCTATTCAGGATAAACTACTTCAAGTTTCCAGATCTCATAAAGTTGCTAACTTAAAAAAGGATCAAAAGTTACGAGAGGTCTACTAAACCCTTGAGTAATCTTCGTCATGGAGATAAAGTGTCAGTGCGTGATCATCAACGACGTGATTGGTCAAAACGTGGTACAGTTGTTCAAGTTGCTGGTCCAAGATCGTACGAAGTTCAAACAGAAAAGGGTGGTCTTCTTCGACGGAATCGTGAAGACTTGCAGACAGTCTAGTCACCTGCGTCGCGCTAGGCTCCACCCAGGAGTTCACGCCGTGCACGTACAGTCCGCGACCATACACTCGCGACCTGTAGCTCGCATTCAGTATTGTATTAAACGTCATTGTGTGTAGTCGTTGTCTTGTCTTATCTTGTGAGCTGTCTTCGTCCTAGCCGTCTATCGTTACAGGCTTGTTCGCCAATCTGTATTTCTTTACAAAAAATAGAGCCATTGGCTCTGTAGCTCATCAGGCTTCATCGTCAATTACAATATATGCTGTTGAGTGTGGCAAATGTGATTCCCCCTTTGTAGAGGCCAAAGGGTCACCAATCATAAAATTAAGTATATAGGCGACCAGTTTCAGTTTTCTAGGCCTTATACTTCATTGGGGCAACAGGGTCACCAAACCTACAATTCATAATCCTCAATAATCAAGGAGTCTGTACACAAAGTTTCAGCTTTCTTGGCCTCATGGTTCTGGAGAAGAAGATGAAAATAGGTTTTTAGGGTGTGGCCCCTGTGGCCCTTATTAGGGGTCACAGGGCCACCAAAGCTACAATTTATAATCCTCACTAGCCAAGGAGTCTGTACACAAAGTTTCAGCTTTCTAGGCCTTATGCTTCTGGAGAAGAAGATGAAAATAGGTTTTAGGGTGTGGCCCCTGTGGCCCCTGTGGCCCTTATTAGGGGCAACAGGGTCACCAAAGCTACAAATTATAATCCTCACTAGCCAAGGAGTCTGTACACAAAGTTTCAGCTTTCTAGGCCTCATGGTTCTGGAGAAGAAGATGAAAATAGGTTTTTAGGGCGTGGCCCCTGTGGCCCTTTTTAGGGGTCACAGGGCCACCAAAGCTACAATTTATAATCCTCACTAGCCAAGGAGTCTGTACACAAAGTTTCAGCTTTCTAGGCCTCATGGTTCTTGAGAAGAAGATGAAAATAGGTTTTTAGGGCGTGGCCCCTGTGGCCCTTAATAGGGGTCACAGGGCCACCAAAGCTACAATTTATAATCCTCACTAGCCAAGGAGTCTGTACACAAAGTTTCAGCTTTCTAGGCCTTATGGTTCTGGAGAAGAAGTCGAAATTCCACAAAGTTTACGGACGGACGGACGGACGGATGGACGGACGGACGCCGGACACCATGCCATGCCATAAGCCCATCGGGCCTTACAGGCCAGATGAGCTAATAAAAATATGTTTAAACCACATCAACACTCCGCCGTGTTTCACTGTTCTAATAAAAGTAACAAAACAACAACAAGCACATGTGAGAAATCTAAAAAGTTACTGTTCACAGGGCTATTTTATCGATATCCTCCTCAAGCGTTGTGGTTCTCCAAGCGTGGCTGGCACTTCTCCGGTATTGAAGTTGGATATCCATTCCTCGTTCCTGAATTCTTGTTTGGCACTTCAGAGTTTGTCGCATAGTGTAGGCTTTTGCGAAATTTCTTTAGGGGAACTGGTAAGTCGGTTCTTGTGGAGACTTGTCTCTTTCTCAGGACTGCACCTTGTCTGAAGCTAGCATCCAGGATACGCTGGCGATCTTTCATCTCAACAAATTTGACGACAATTAACCTATCGCCAGACGAGAGATAACCACGCCCCTTGAAATCAAGGGAGGTAACTCATGTTATGTCCGAAAAACAAACGCACGTTGTCATTGACGTGAGCGTTGCGGACATTGATATTCCGTGTGTAATAACTGCCTTAGTTTGTAATGTTAATTGATGTTTCTGTACTGTTTATTATCCTAATTTCAACATATTTTCAAACACAATTGACGAATATTTATTTCATGTGCAACAGAAAACGAATGCGGAAGTGCCGATTATGTGGTATGACGGACATAGGGGATCGCAAAGATTTATAAGGAATAAGGTCATTTCTGAACATATAAATATAGAATTACTCATTTGTTTTGGTGTACCAGCCATTTGCTCTTTCGTAAACTAATCTAAAATGTATAGGTATGCTCCCTCGGGAGTCGAGATGGTAAAAGAAGTGTCATGAAGATTGATATCCAATGATCGAGGGAAAGCCAAAGCGCCTTTGAGCAGCACTCTCTGAGCTTGATATTAGCGCTATACAAATGTTTGTAGTAGTAGTAGTAGTAGTAGTAGGTCACACGCCCCTGCGATTTATCCCGTGTAAAATAACAACAACAAAAAACAGTACGGTAGAGACACAAGCACTTGATGCATGGGCAGTGCTCATATACTATAGTTATATATAGTATATGAGCAATACCCATGTCCCAAGTGCTTGTGGATAGAGATCACAGAAACCCCATATCCCATTCGTAAATAAAATGTAGGTTAAACGTGGGTTCCTGTGAATTTTCGCTTCGAATATATATCAACAATACATATTGTGTTTTGAAAAAGAAAAAATATATGTATTGTTAAGAAATTGTCAAAATCCATAGTGAATAAATTTATAGCCAATTACCATCGATTCAGAAATATTTTATATCGACCAAACAGCTTATAAATTTAGGAACACGAAGGGACCTTCCATGATAATGATATTCAGTAACAAGATAATTACTTTTATATCGACTTTTTATCAATAATTCACTTGAGATCATGGATATATGCCAAGTATTGAGATCAGATGTCAAAATTATTGGAAATTGGTAAGGGAGCATATTGTATCTTTGTAAGCTATATATCATTAAGATAAAATCAAAATTGCAATTTAAAAGTTAAATTTTTAAGGTAATTCAATATCAAACTGCAATCATGTACTATGACAACTGAAAAACATATTTTGCTAAAGAATGATCAGGCATTGGGAAAGAGCTATTTTCAGGCTTTTAATAATTTTTATGCATTGGCAATTTCCCATATAAAAATAGTAAGCTTAAACATTTTAATGGTCCAGTTTTTTTTATCAATTGTGCAAAATGGCCCAAGGCCGTAAATTTCCAAAGCAATTGTAAGAATGCCATCACTATCCCCAATAATATCCCAAAATTTGAAATTTATAATTGATTTTGAACACCTGTCTATGAGAGGGATTAGCTGTGGTTGCAAATTCTAAGAGTTATAAATGTCAATGGTCAGCCATCAGTACTGACTTGAATATTGTTTCAAGGCAATTTTATTTATAATAGTTGTGAAACATATTTGAACATTTATTGAATAATAAGCATTATAATGGTTAAACATTTATTATATTTCAAGTGATAACTTGACAAACAATTGAGGTTTTGTTAAATTATATATTGATATTAATAAATAGTATGTGGATATATTATCCAAAATATTAATTAAGAATTTTTTGTAGAATATTAATAAAATAATTAATTAATATATGATACTTTCTAATTTTATAATATCATAAGAGTTTCCATGATTTGTTATATATATTCAAACTGTCTGTCCAATTTTTACAAACATCATAAATGTAAAAAAATAATCAAACTATTGAAAGTGATATTATTATGATGATTACAACAACAAAAAATTTATTTTTAATGATCTTGAATGTTGCATTCAGGTTAATTTCTATTTGATTAAATGATATTTGATAAAAATGAGCAATTGTTTTAAATGTGAAATGTGTATGATTATTTTTTAAGCGATACTTTCATGTGTCTCGGGGAAAATGTTGTAAAAACAAATGCCATATGATAACTCAAAATGTCTGATAAATATATCAACGAAGGTTATCAAACGGTAAATTATAACCACATAAAGTTGCTTAAAATCAGTTAGGTGATATGTCTTTCATGAATATATAAATAGTAGTTTATACCTTCAATGCATTCAAGCCATGAAATAAGAGAGGGGGAAATAAATCTACAAATTGCTCAAAAATGAATTAACAGCAACAATTATAAATACTTACGATACCTTTTGTTCATATTTTATTCAGATGTATATGTTGTATAAAAATGGGAAATTAATTCTTGGTCCGTCACCGCTTCGAATTTTCCCGTTTCAACGTCTATTTGCACTATGTGACGCAACCTGTTCCGAAGATGACACATATTATTATATTTGTTTGCGTATAAAGACGGTTCTCAAGAAACCAGCTGCACACTTTTCGTGTTCATGAGGCATATCCTGACTTCGGATGCAGAGGAAATCCAACAAGGAAGTAAAACACGTTTCATTGTTTGACGGACAAAATGACGTCGGCAACGCGACCATTGGCGCAGTGAATATATGGCGCTCGATGATTGGTCGGAAAATTTATGTGATTGACAGGTGGCGATAGGTTGAATGGTTTGGGAGAGCTCGCTTTGCTAGGGTTCGTAGTCTGTCGCGGGAATGTTGACGAATCTCATGTCTTCGCTGTTCAGTACCCCTAGCAACTTGAATATCTCGCGACAAGCGGGCTCTGGGTCAAGTGAATCTTTAATTCCGTAACAAAGCAAGTGATACAGTTCCTGAGTAAGGAGTTTATTTCGGTCTCTTGCCGGAGCTGTTTTATTTCGTGTTTCAAATTTTCAATTTCAGTTTTATTTTCTTCAATTTGATATGCATTAAAAGCCACTCTGTTCAAAATTTCGTCTGTTTTCTCATCAATAGTAGAAAGTTCTTTATTGATACAGTCCATTTTCTTACCCAGCTCTGTAGTTTGGTCGCGGAGAGACTTGTCAAAGTGTGATTTCATCTCGTCAAATTCACTGCCCGACATTGTCGTCATTAGTGAAGCAGATTTACTTCGTGTGGTAATAGTATTGTCAATATTGTCCAAGTTAGGGTTATTCTTACTTTTATTTTCACTTTTATTCCGTTTTGAGGCTGTATTCGTGGCCATTTAATACGATACAGGTGGAATTGGCGGAGAGCTCGTTTACCCACGTCCTGTCGACATGGGCGCCACATGAAGTTCTATGATTCAGTGTTACTACTGTCTCCTAATTTCAAATGCGTGGTATATAAACATTGCAAGATTCTGTATTTCTAAAAACATTTTACAGTTAAATAAATACAAGAATTTATCTTTAGATGGATGGACAAAATATAAATCTTTGAGGTATTTTTTACGTAGTTCATTATAAAAAAGACACACAAGCACAAGTACAAAAGCACAAGTATTCATCTTCCAAGAGGTTATTATTGCACGATTTACATATTCTCTCTTCTCTTTTCATGTTAAGAAATCTGCCCTTTTCAATCAATAAATCATGCGAGGAACATCTGAAGCGTGCTAGACTTACTCTGAATTTCCTTATAGTAACACATGACAAATATGTCAAATCATATATCAAATGTCCGGGGGCGTAGCTCAGTGGTAGAGTGTCTGCTCGTCACCCGGAAGACCGGGGTTCGACACTCAGCATTGTAAAGGCAGAACAACGATTTAACTGGCGCTACACTGTGGCTGCCGGGTGCTTCGGCACAAGAAAAATTTCCAATGTATGTATTTACTGAGGACAATAAAGTGTTATTATTATTATTATTATTATTATTAATGCTCAGTATAGATGTAGTGTTTAAAAGCTGAATAATAGCCACATTTTGTGGATAAATGCAGGTTGGTAAGCCATTTTTGTTGGAAGATATCCTTAAGTCTTTGCGTAAAAGAATTCAAGAACCTTGTTGGATACTCATAATTTTGCTCTAGCCATACGTGGTTGAATCCAGTTGTGACTAATAACTTCTTCAAATCCGTTATCCATTTTTTGGTCCATTTTGGTCATATAAGATCATCATTGCATAACATTTTTTTTTTGGTAAACGGTAAGAGGGCATGCATAAAAGCCTTAGCCAATATTTTATCATTTTAACTTGTGCATCCTCCCACATTCCCCGTTTATTATTGTATTTGGTGTGTTTATTTTTACTCCAAGAAACTTCTTACATGCTAATAGATGAACTCTTTCTCTTTGATCATTATGCTGATATCCCCAAATTTCTGCACCGTATACTAAAATGGGCTAATTATTACATCAAATATTCTAAAATAGGAAGATATATTCAAATCTCCTAGTATTTTTTTATTTTTCAAAATACCTAGAAATACTTTTCGTGCTTGGATAGATGCATATTTTGAATTGGTTGACCAAGAAAGAAGGTTTGTAAAATAAACACCTAGGTACTTGTACGAGGTTGTTGTTTCTATAAGTTTACCTTTAAAGTACCATTTTTCATGTCGAGACAATTAACCCCCTTTCTTAAAAGTAATTATTTTTGTTTTCTTCATATTAACATTTAATTTCGATCGTTCACAGTAACTTTCTAGTTCGGTAATTTGCTTCTGAAGACCACCAATAGTACTTGAAATAAGAGCAATATCATCTGCAAACAGTAAAAGAAACATTTGTAGCACATCCGAATGCAGCTGGATACCATTTGTGCAGTTCTTTTCTATTTGTATTGCTAATTCATTGATAAAGAAAGAAAACAAAAATGGACTAAGTACACAGCCTTGTCTAACACCGATTCGTACATCAAAATATTCTGATATTTCATTATCATTTCTAACAGAAGCTTTCACATTTTCGTTTATGCTATTTAATAAGTTTGACTTTTTAGTGCTTAGACCACTGGTTCTGAATAAATCCCATAGCTTGAACAGAACAGAATTAAAGGCTTTAGAGAAATCCACAAACAACTCGTAAAATTTACCCCTTTAGAATTTAGATACTTTTGTATAACACTCTGAAGAATAAACATATTATCAACTGTTGTATAGCCTTGCCGAAATCCTGCTTGTGATTCACTTATTTTATCCATAGTTTCGCCCCAGTAAATCAATCTTTTATTGATCATTGCAGTGAATACTTTGCTCAATATACTCAAAAGAGTGATGCCTCGATAATTCTCCATATTGTTTAAATCTCCTTGCTTGTGTAAGGGTACTAATTCCGACTGACCACGTTTGAGGAAATGAGCCCCTTTCCAATATTAAGTTAAAAGTGAGTTCAAGATATGGTACCAACAAATCCGCAGAATACCTAAAAAATTCGGGTTGTAAATTATCTATGCCTGGAGATTTAATAAGTTTTAGGTATTTATGCTATCTTATATTTCTTCTCTAGTCATCGGGGAATCAAGAATCTCTTGTGTGAGGTCGTGGTTTTGATCTGCTGTTGAATAAGATGCATTACTAGGATTGTCATAAAGATTCTAGGAGGATTGCTACATCCAACTTGAAAGAGATCAACCATTATCCCCAGATGTAAGTACAGTTTCCGTCGTCAGTTACGTACAGTTTTGGGTTAGATTCGAGTAGATTTAAATTTGTTCTCTTTAACTGTATATATGGGGAAGGTTACCAGAAAAGGGACCACTTGTTCGATCCCCGTTTAAAAGATATAAGCTGTTAAAGAATGTTGGTGCATATAATTCAAGAGGGAGAGTTCCTCATCTTAGTTTTACTATTTTACTTATGTACGAAGCTCCAGAAGGGACATTATTACGTACATAGTATTACTATCACGTACATACGAGTTGTAATAGCATACGTACGTGTTATTATTGCGTACGTACGTGATAATTTATTACGTACGTACGTGTTATTATTGTGTACTACGTATTATTGTTGCGTACGTACGTACGTAATAACTAAATGTGAATAATATAGCCTACGTGCATACTAAATAACAGAATCGTCTTAATTAAGGCATTTTAAGTTAAGAGACACTTTTTTTCCGTTCTTTTCAAATAATAGATTTTGTATTACAAGAGATGTTGACAAATGGTTGCCATATGCTTCCATCACCAAAAATATATTTGAAAATTGGTAAATAACTTAAATGGAGACGACTTAATCTATCTATATCAATTTCTTAAAGAACTGGTAACGTACATTGTAATGAGTTTACTATGCACTGAACATTTATGCTATCACGATGAATGAAAATTTGACATAATTTATAAGAAATGTGCTGTTCCGTGTGACTATCATATCTAGTGATTTTAACATATCTATTCATGAAATAATTCATGAAAGGATTGGCCTAAAAGCCCCGAAGGGCTTATTTTAAGGCCGCTCATAAATGTGCTAATTTTTACAAACAAATAAAATATCGAATATAATGTTTACAGAAATTACTCTTTATCTAATTTTTTTTAAATCAATGATGGAAAATGGTGTTATATTGCTCCTTGCAAATCTTGATGTGATAACATTACTTCATACGTTATTTATTTACTGCCATGGAATCACGTTTGGCGAGGTGACAAACATGCAATATATTGATTGTGGTGAAATGATATGATAAAAACATCGTATCGTATTTATAAAATTTGAATTTACTATATTCAGTTTAACAAATGAATGATAGAGTTGGGTGCATTCAGACCGAGACGGAGAGGATATCCCGACTGGTTCGAACCCCGATAGAGACAATATTTTTCTTTTTTAATTCCTGGGAGCACGGTCGATTTTATTCAGACTGATAAACACTTAACTTCGATGCATGGTAATATTTCAGTATTGGAAGAATATGGAATCTTATACATTATTCTCAGAATTCAATTCTCTTCGGCGTGTCCGGAATGTTCCATAATCAAATGATACTTTCCACATCGCAAACAGATAACACAGGTCATGACAAATATTGCAGAAATACTGGTAAAGATTTGCCTTTAGTAAACTTTAGAAGAGAGAGGATACTTTTATCTGATACACTTTCAGAATAGTAGCCTATGGGTTTCAAAAAGGGAGGGCTAGCTTGCTTTCGAAAAACACCAGTACGTATCTATTGTCGATATAGAATATATATCACCATCTTATATGCGAGGGAGGATCAAGAGGAGAGACAAAAACAATATGCATTCAATTTTAGGTCTCACAGAGGGGATGAGGTTGAACGATTAGCCCATTTTTCGACCTAAAAAGACAACTAAGAGTTATTTAGTTTCAATGTAATCTTTAATTCAATATCGAGTGATAACATTCCTCTTAAGTTATATCTGATATATAAAGAAAAATATTATTTTGTCTTTTTATAATTTTCAAATGTTGAATAATCTGTTTGTGGATATTTATCACAAACTTATCGCACATAAATCACACAAAAAATATAAATGAACGTCATCATTGTATAAAGGTTGTGAGTAAATTATTATTTATTTTATAATTTGTATAATCGGTGTTGAGCTCAAGGAAATATGAAATAGGTGCTTACTATAATTGTCTTTTGGAACTGTCGACATTTAAACATATTCTAATATGTTATCATCCAACATTATGAATTCAAATTGTATACACACATATACGGATAAACTATGTTTTATTGAATATGTACCAAAGAAGGACATGCATAAATGTCGAAAATTATGTTAACTCCGCCGAAATTTTGGCTCTGCGAAGTTTGTATTCTTAGTAACGATACAAGGCTAAACAAGCTAAACAATAAATAGACCAAGGACCATTTGCTCACGGAATGAATTCACAAGACTTAGTGACAACCCTATATTATCAATTTATTGTAAGTTTTTATTTATGTATAATTAATAATTACATAAAGGTGTATATGGGTTTAATGTTTACGGCATTTATGTTGGGTAGAAACACAGACACTTCAAAATTCCGATAGAATAGATTCCGAAGACACAATATGGCACTAATGATAGTCTTACCATAAGTCCTTCCGCAAAGAAGTATGTAGATCCATTACAACCTTCCGACACTATACTAGCTTAATTTCGATTTATAAAGTGTTCAACATAAACTGAATATATTAGCAAAATCTTTTACAAAATCGGTTCATTGTTGCAATGCCGCTTCATCAAAATTCCTCGCAACAGCCTAAAACATTCACAATTAGATATTACGTACGTACGTCTTAATTTACTACGTACGTACGTAATAATAACACGTACGTACGTGATATTAATACTCTTCAAGGGATTATAACTTTGCCAATCTTTATGATAAATTCGAGATTTTTTTATTTAAAGATTAGACATTGTTCTTTATGCGTCTGGTCCTAACTCAATACCGACCTTGTGGTACCTTTTTCGGTAGCCTTGTCAACATAGATACAGAAAAAGTATTTAAAAAAGTACAAAAAGGAAATTTTAAAAAAGTGATAAATGTTAGAAAAGGACAATGATATGAAAAGGATGACTGTATACCAAATGTTTCGAAGATTGGTCAAGATATATAAGAGTTTATGCTCATCATCAATGAAAACTTTGTAGGGAAAACATCAGCACAGTTGCGTTGCATTAGCGGAAAGAAACACATATGAATAAGATCTAAAGCTGTGGATCATTTATGAAGGATTTTGTAAAGCAAAATAGAAATCATTGTTTTCGAAAATTTGACCCCTGGTCACTTCAATGAACTGCCAAATTTGTTACAGATATATCTGCAAGTTATGATATACGAATATGTCAACGCAAACTGAATCTTAACTTATGCAGTGAAATGCCATCATTATCGGTTTCGTTTTTACAATGATATGATGTCTCAAAGACGATACAAATTATATGATATTTGCACTAGAATACGAAGGTAAGTGAAAAAAACTGAGATACGCAGCTGTAATAATGTAAATTAAAAAATCTATCACATTCATACCTAAAGAAATTATATGATAAAATCTTGTTTTCTTATGAACATCTTATCACAATCATGTATTCACACGTCCAACTGTCGTGAATACTTGTATATAACCTCAGACATCAACAATTCATACTGTTACAAGAAAAGCCTTTAAAAAAGGCATGGTTGATGGCACAGATGAAGGTTGTGATTAGTCAACCAATTTGAGTGATTAGTGAACAGTAACAATACTCGGTACCAGCACTAATATTAGCACGAGTATTGATCAATGAATCAAAATTAATTTCACAAAATTAATTTTTATCAACATAAGTTTAAGAAAGTTTTGTTTTTACTTTTATCAACGAGTGTTGGTTTATTTTATATCAAAAGACACGGTGATATTCTATTTATCATCCAAAGTCACTCTTTTTCACATCTCAGAGAAAAAAATTAAATCTCTGAACACAATTATTACGACTTTTTAATCGCGTAATTACGACTTTTTAAAACTCGTAATTACGACTTTAAATCTCGTAATTACGACATTTTAAAACTCGTAATTACGACTTTTTTAAACTCGTAATTACGACTTTTTAATCTCGTAATTACGACTTTTTAATCTTGTAATAACGACTTTTTAATCTTGTAATTACGACTTTTTAATCTCGTAATTACGACTTTAAATCTCGTAATTACGACTTTAAATCTCGTAATTACGACTTTTTACAAAACCCCTCATTCAGCAGTACTCGAATTAGAAACACAACAAGGCACGAGTGGTGGGATTGCCTTAATGAGATTTGAGGTAGTTTTTTGGTATGAGCAAAACTACCCACTGAACCTTTTTGAAACGTTAAACAAATAAATCTGGCATACCAAGTTTATCATATATGCAGTGAGGCTTATTCTAGCCAATGATAAAGACTGGCACAATTTAAACCTTCAACTGACAGTGACATCTTTGAGAGATTAGCTATTTCGACAAAATTATTTCCTTCTCATGATCTCTGTGACACTCAAGACATGTTCTATTTAACGATTTATATCACACTTTAAAGGGTAAACATTTTCACTGATAATTGTATGGTAATGCTAAATGTATTATTTAGATAGTGTTCGAAACTCATTACACAAACCAATCATCCATAACCAGAGAACAAATTATAAAGATTTACATAAAGTCTATTGGCGGACATTTTTGTATGAACACCTTTAATTCAGTTTGTTTTAAGAAAAAGGAATCGCACAACATTATATATTTCTTTTAGTGCTGTTTCATTTAGTATAAATACATTGTCTTTCATTCAACACATCACACATATTCTGATTATTACTAAATAATATTGCCTTTCATCATCCTTTATTATAACAATGGTTTATCAGAATCGATATTATTTTCAATGTATAATCATCAGGGACGTTCATATAACGAATGGCTTGAGTTTCTTAGATTTTAAACGATAACTGAGGACTCGGTTATTTCCCGGACCGGTTACTGTCAGCTACGGGGGCGGGATAGCGCAGTGGTTAGCGCGTTCGCTTCGGATCAGGAGGTCCGTGGTTCGAATCCCGCCAGGGGCTCGGCAACTTTGTCTGCAGTAGAGAACTGTTCTACACGCAGTCAGGTTTGGGTGCAATGCTACACTAAATTTCAGTCGATACCACCCATGGATGCTAGTTCAAGCCGATGCTCGCAGGTTTCACCGCAATGCATAACCACAATAGTGTTGCGGGCTTTCTTCCTTCTATAATAATATCAGCCGCGATATAAGTGAAATACTCTTGAAAGCGGCGCTAAACCCCACATCACCTCACCTTACTGTCGGTTACAAGGCATATCTTGCGCCAGTCTTTATGGTTGGCTAGGATAAGAATTGATGCATTTCCTGGTCGGCGTTTCAAACAATCCTTCTGTGTCCGTCCGTCACCTTTTTGTTCCATTGATAAGTTCAAAGCAAATGCTAGGAATGCTAAGGAAACTTGGCACTCTGGTGTTGATGTGTGCCTTATGTATGATTTAGTCCCTTATAAGCTTAAGTTGTGCATTTGTTTTGTGACGTAGTATAATATCCCGTCAACTACATACTCATATACCTTTTGTGTTAGCTTTACCTTGATATGCATTCAAAACACTCCTAATGAGTTTTCAGTACAGTATGTTGTTTCCATGTTTTTCCATCATAGTTATAACGTAAACAGAATAAACACTTTTAGGTAATAGATGGCAACTTGCACAGATCTTTAGCCCAATCTGAATTCAGCAAATTAGGATCAGGTAAAACGTCACCGAGAGGAGATACAAGTTTCTGTTTATTCCGGTCTGTAGTACACTTCTCGTCTGTTGATTTCAACTCATTGACGTTCTTTATCGGAAGAAGTTTAATACCTTTCGCTCTATCAACCAAGTCTGCCTTATTCCCAGTAACGTACTGTCCATGCACTCGTAAATAATTCTTCAACGCGGGAACAGTTAAGGTGACGTGACAACGTCAACAATATGGCGTAGGTAGTCCACGGAAGTAGAATTGTCTGCATCGAGCGCCGCCTATCAAAGGGGGATAACTACCTTATCGGAAAGTGCTATTGGTTCTCGGAAAGATTAATACATATGTAACGTCAATGTAAGACCATTCTCTCCCCACAGAGGCGGATCAAGTCACGTTGATTTAGCCTCTGTTCTATTACGCCGAGTTTGTGGGATAGAATGGGAGATGCCTGATTGGAGGCAATCAAAGTTAGTTGTGCAATCAGCGACGTTGTTTTAAACCATCGTTTTGGCTTATAAATCAAGGCAAAAGCATTGTAATATGAACCACCCTTACCACGCGAGAACCGTTGTCATTTGGGATTGTGGTGCAATTTTTTTCCGCCAGGGGAAACTGCCGGAACCCACGGATTTCGGCGTAATAGAACAGAGGCTAAATCAACATGACTTGATCTGTCTCTGTGGGGAGAGAATGATGTAAGACCAAAAAAACCTTTAAAAGTAATGAATACACCGTACGTCTTTGTACCGTATCGAGGTGACTAGATAGAAATAGAGATAATTATTGTTTTAGTGTACTCCGTAAAATGTTATGTTTTTTAATTTTCTGGCATGACACCTGTGTGTCTGAAAGTATTGTTATTATATACTATTTTCATCATCATAGCCAGTATTATGGACAGACTTGCAATAGTCATTTGGTGCTCCATACCTTTAAACATCCACTCAATCAAGATTTTGGATGACATGGAAACGAAATAAACGAGGTTATTGCAAAAGGGTAAGAAGTATAATCGTGTATTTTTGTACCTTCATTTTTCGCTTTTCTATGTAAATACTTTATCAAAGAAACGTAGTTGCAATCACACGTTTACACACACGCTCAAACACAGTAATATTTTTATAAACTATTTGGTATTGAAATTTGTTTTTGTCCTTTCCTCCGAATTCTTGAAAGGCCTGTTCATCAGCAGGCTATGTTAAGATATCGGCTGTTAAATGTCTCAGTGTTACGTCTGGGTGCACTATAAGAAAATGACGAAGGAAACCTGTTTCGAAGGTTTATGCGACTCTGAATAGCATTAAACTACTTATACACATCCGGCATCATTTAAAGCAAATGTCGTTTAGGCTAGCTGGCCGCACCCTACGTCCTATTTTCCTTGCGATGCGTTATGCGATGCGATGCGATGCGTTGCGATTTTTCCGCGCACACTATACGCGATTGCTTAAGCGTTAAATATTGCGTTTTTAGGTTTTCCCAGCATATTTGAGCAGTTTGCCACCAGCCTTTACTTAACAGATCAGTCATTTTGGATTTTCTAGACATATTGAATCTTAAAAACAAAAATATACACGTATATTATGTCGGTATAGCAGTTACATCAAACAGTATTTCAATAACATATCTAATAACTGGACTTGTTATTATGGTACAAATCATGTTTGCATGCAATCGTGATACATACCTAAGATACCTTACTTTCGTTCTTTGAAAGCAAAACCCCCTGCGACATGTGGGAAATATGAAGTCAGAAGCGAATCCCTCAGCGATTTCGTTTGCGATGCGCTGAAAATAGGTGCAGAACCTCATTTTCATCGCATCGCATCGCGTTGACGCATCGTATGTCTATGATAAATGCACTGGATGCGTTTTTTAACGCATCGCATGACGCATCGCAAGGAAAATCGGACGTAGTGTGCGGCCAGCCTTACTCGCGTGGGACGAACTTAACAAACGCTGCATAAAACACTATTCTTGCGAGCGAAATGAACGTCCCCATACATAAGTTAGTAACATTCGATCTTTCATCATCAAGCGCTTTGAGCATACTTACAATGTATGTGCGGAAGAAGGTTACGCAAATGTAGTACGGTAATTTAATTTTAACCCTCCTGATTGTCTAAAGATACCCACATGAAATAAATCGCATACTACAGAATAACAGTGTCACCCTATAGACATATTGCCAAGAGCTTCAAACCTCCAGGGGACGATGCTTTTACGGGTGCTTCATTTGAGAATTCTGTCTCTCACTCCGACGTTATAAGATATGTAAATTCTTTCAAATTGACAATGAGTTCTCACATTGCAGCAGATATTTTCGTGTTGGTGATATGCTAATCTGACGACCTTTTTTAGTCATGACGTTGACGCTTGAAACAGGGAAACACTTTGCTTCGCTTGACTTGTTAATAAGTGGCAGCCATACCATTCGTCCAGTGTTCATTTCTCTTATGTGAAGAGGTTCCAAAACGATCATAACTGATTGTCCGGGTCGTGTCAGCAAGCGACTTGAACTAACATAGATAACATCTGCCTCAGAAAACAAAGCTTTCGTGTGATGGTTTTTTGGGGACATTGTGAAAACAGGAAGACAGTTTTTGTTATCAATGAAGGGTTTTGTAATGCTTCACGGAATATTGGAACCATTTCACAGACTGTTGTACTGACTTTTCTTCGAATGAATCTACTATTCTTGTTTCAGGACAAGGCTACTCCTTGCAAAGCTGTTATCAGAAGACACTTATTTATAACAATGTCTTGTCAGCTAATTCATCAGAGAAATCTCCTATAGAGCACCTACGGGACCAACTCGGAAATCGGGACCAGCGTCAAACACTTCCTGTTGACCAGGAATGCTCTGATTAAGGAGGCCCGACAGGAATAATGGAGACGGATACGAAATCACTTTCCACTCAACACAACATCAAACAATAAAAATGATGGACATAGACGATACTTAGGACAATTCATGCTTTGTTATGTTTATCATTAGAAGGCCGAAAATCCGACAATATTATCAAGACTGTTCTGTAAACACGTCGAATGGACCCTGATAGCTAAATGGTAAATCAACCAAGTTCAATCTTATTAAAATATTATCTTTTTGCAACACTACGCTACGCGTGCGTAACGTAGTGAAGAAATTATGATATCATTTTAATGAGATTGAACCAAGTTGTACATTATACTGTACACTCAGAATTCAATATTTAGAATAAAACATTCTTATTGAAATTGAATTTTAGATTGGAAATCTTTATTGGGGCGTTTCTTTTGTTCGTAAGTGTACCATAGTACAACCTGGTTCGAACAGAACCGTTGAAACTTTCATACTTCGCTCCATCATCAGATTCTTTTGGAACAATACAAAAACGTCACAGAGGTAGTTTGGTATAGGGTTTCTTGAAGTGTTTCTTTCGTTTCTGTTGTTATTGTACTTCAGTCGTAGCTAGAGAATAAATTGAGATATCAGCAGTATGTTTTAACATTTCTCAACAGTTCAAATTGTGTCACCATTTCTTATGAAGTAACTGCTGTCTCTTTCTGTAATTGCACGTCCTCGTCGATAAAATATTAAATGTTTTTGCTAGACTGATATCAAGCTCTTGGGACGTCATAACAAACCTTAATTTCACTACTCTTTCTATTATTTCGACTAATTCCATCGGATATGAGTATGAAATATTGATTACAGAAAAGAAAACGTCTTAGACAAAGTTTAACTTAAAATATGTAATGCAAAATATTCCTTAATGAGAATTTATCATACACACACACAGAAAAATATTTAAAAATATGTAAAAAACGATGGTGACAATAAGAAAACGAAACAACATTAAGAGTAAAAACAATACCAACCTTAATACAGATACTATCTCTTCCTCATCAATAGATACCCTCCACCAAAATCTATCTTGTATGAGTAACTATACACATGTATAGATCTACCTGTTCAAGGCAAAAGTAGGTCAGGAAAGTTGGCTTCAATATTCTTAACAAATCAAATTCAAGGGTCTTTAGCCAACGCCCTTTTCTTAGATGTGTCAATAAAGATTTCTCGAATACAGGTTTATGAAGATCAGACTTTTTATTCGCCTGTTGAAATATTTTATGATAATGGGAGATTTTGCTCTTAAGAAAATTTATCATCCTCTAAAACGTCTTGCAGAAACACTTATTGCTTGAGTTTGAGAATATATATTTCCCAACTATAGACTCGTCTCGTGAATGGACATTCAAAAAGTATGGCGAATAGCGAAAATAATATGGTGTTGAACGAGATGTTGCCAACAGAATATGAAGCTATAGTATGATCGATTTTAGGACATTGTGGCAACAGGAAGACAAGTTTTGTTATCTTTGAAGGATATTGTAATACTTCACGGAATATTTGAGCTATTTGAGAAGCTGTTGTTCTGTCTTTAACTTCGAATAAATCCACTGTTCCCGACCCGACTCTTCTACTCCTTGCAAAGCTGCTATCAAAATACACGTATTTAAAACAAAGCAAGAATGAAGAATGGCGACGTCTTGATACGAGTTGTTTGCTTCTCCCACTAGTAATACGGTCTGTTTTCCATCTTTGTAGCAGTTTCTTTCGTTGTCATTGTCCACTTATCGTCAGGCCTAAAGGAAACTAAAAATTTGTTTCCTCTTCGATTGTAGAACAACCCTGACCCAAAACGTTTTGACGGAAATGTCATGAGTCGTGAAACGTATTATCATAATATCAAAACGAAAACATGCTTAAAAGGGTTTTGATCTAAACTCAAAAGAGCGTGAAAGAAATGCCAAAAAAAACACATAACTAAAATATTTTTAGAAGAAACGTTCAATATTAACTGTAATTAACATTTGTGGCCATTTTAACCGCCGGATTTAAACACGATCGAGCATTTGAGGGTACATCCTGGTTCCCTGGGTAAATTGCGCTACGCTTCATAGCTTCTCGCATTGCAGGGTATTGAGGAGGGATACCACTACGTCAGATTCGACGTTAATTTATAGCCCAAGCTCAGACTATGCAGAGCAGTTCTTAATGTTCGTGGTGGAATCACTAGGCAGATTCGTAGTAAGCGGGGGATGGTGGGAATGGGACATAACCAACCATAATAGATGGCATATTACCGTCACCCCATCTTACCTAGGGGTTGCAGTAGTAAATGATTAGCCAGTACCGAGCGGTTATGGCAAATAAACTCTTAAGGCTGTATCTCGAGCAGATTTTATTGGCATTTTGCGGGACAATCGGGATATCATTTAGTTTATATACTTCTTTAATGTTTTCAAACAATTTCTTGTTATTTAAGACAAATGTCATGGAAGGCAACCTCTTCTGTATTGTAGTTCACGTCGTTTCTGGGCTATTTTTATGATGATTGAATGAAACTTGATTCCTCACTTCTTATTTTTTCAAAGAATCTAAATAGTCCATACATGACTAATTCATATATCTGATAGTGTCTTAGGAGTCTTGACAGAAGGCAACAATACATTCCCGCTTGACTTTAAAACTTGAAACTTGATTCCTTGATTGTGGTGTCATTGTAGCGATGGAGTCTTCTGAAGGTGTGTCATATAGATCACCTCCAAAGAGGGTTTAGCATGTGGTGTCATTGTACCGATGGAGTCTTCTGAAGGTGTGTCATATAGATCACCTCAGAAGAGAGCTTAGCATGCGGTGTCATTGTACCGATGGAGTCTTCTGAAGGTGTGTCATATAGATCACCTCCAAAGAGGGTTTAGCAGGTGGTGTCATTGTACCGATGGAGTCTTCTGAAGGTGTGTCATATAGATCACCTCAGAAGAGGGTTTAGCATGTGGTGTCATTGTACCGATGGAGTCTTCTGAAGGTGTGTCATATAGATCACCTCCAAAGAGGGTTTAGCAGGTGGTGTCATTGTACCGATGGAGCCTTCTGAAGGTGTGTCATATAGATCACCTCAGAAGAGACCTTAGCATGTGGTGTCATTGTACCGATGGAGTCTTCTGAAGGTGTGTCATATAGATCATCTCCAAAGAGGGTTTAGCATGTGGTGCCATTGTACTGATGGAGTCTTCTGAAGGTGTGTCATATAGATCACTTCAGAAAAGAGTTTAGCATGTGGTGTCATTGTACCGATGGAGTCTTCTGTAGGTGTGTCATATAGATCACCTCAGAAGAGGGTTTAGCATGTGGTGTCATTGTACCGATGGAGTATTCTGAAGGTGTGTCATATAGATCACCTCAGAAGAGGGTTTAGCATGTGGTGTTATTGTACCGATGGAGTCTTCTGAAGGTGTGTCATCTAGATCACCTCCGAAGAGGGTTTAGCATGTGGTGTCATTGTACCGATGGAGTCTTCTAAAGGTGTGTCATATAGATCACCTCCGAAGAGGGTTTAGCAGGTGGTGTCATTGTACCGATGGAGTCTTCTGAAGGTGTGTCATATAGATCACCTCCAAAGAGGGTTTAGCATGTGGTGTCATTGTACCGATGGAGTCTTCTGAAGGTGTGTCATATAGATCATCTCCAAAGAGGGTTTAGCATGTGGTGTCATTGTACCGATGGAGTCTTCTGAAGGTGTGTCATATAGATCACCTCCGAAGATGGTTTAGCATGTGGTGTCATTGTCCTGATGGAGTCTTCTGAAGGTGTGTCATATAGATCACCTCAGAAGAGGGTTTAGCATGTGGTGTCATTGTACCGATGGAGTCTTCTGAAGGTGTGTCATATAGATCACCTCCAAAGAGGGTTTAGCATGTGGTGTCATTGTACCGATGGAGTCTTCTGAAGGTGTGTCATATAGATCACCTCAGAAGAGAGCTTCGCATGTGGTGTCATTGTACCGATGAAGTCTTCTGAAGGTGTGTCATATAGATCACCTCAGAAGAGAGCTAAGCATGTGGTGTCATTGTACCGATGAAGTCTTCTGAAGGTGTGTCATATAGATCACCTCCGAAGAGGGTTTAGCATGTGGTGTCATTGTACCGATGGAGTCTTCTAAATGTGTGTCATCTAGATCACCTCAGAAGAGAGCTTAGCATGTGGTGTCATTGTACTGATGGAGTCTTCTGAAGGTGTGTCATATAGATCACTTCAGAAAAGAGTTTAGCATGTGGTGTCATTGTACCGATGGAGTCTTCTGTAGGTGTGTCATATAGATCACCTCAGAAGAGGGTTTAGCATGTGGTGTCATTGTACCGATGGAGTATTCTGAAGGTGTGTCATATAGATCACCTCAGAAGAGGGTTTAGCATGTGGTGTTATTGTACCGATGGAGTCTTCTGAAGGTGTGTCATCTAGATCACCTCCGAAGAGGGTTTAGCATGTGGTGTCATTGTACCGATGGAGTCTTCTAAAGGTGTGTCATATAGATCACCTCCGAAGAGGGTTTAGCAGGTGGTGTCATTGTACCGATGGAGTCTTCTGAAGGTGTGTCATATAGATCACCTCCAAAGAGGGTTTAGCATGTGGTGTCATTGTACCGATGGAGTCTTCTGAAGGTGTGTCATATAGATCATCTCCAAAGAGGGTTTAGCATGTGGTGTCATTGTACCGATGGAGTCTTCTGAAGGTGTGTCATATAGATCACCTCAGAAGAGGGCTTAGCATGCGGTGTCATTGTACCGATGGAGTATTCTGAAGGTGTGTCATATAGATCACCCCAGAAGAGAGCTTAGCATGTGGTGTCATTGTACCGATGGAGTATTCTGTAGGTGTGTCATATAGATCACCTCAGAAGAGAGCTTAGCATGTGGTGTCATTGTACCGATGGAGTCTTCTGAAGGTGTGTCATATAGATCACCTCAGAAGAGAGCTTAGCATGTGGTGTCATTGTACCGATGGAGTCTTCTGTAGGTGTGTCATATAGATCACCTCCAAAGAGGGTTTAGCATGTGGTGTCATTGTACCGATGGAGTCTTCTGAAGGTGTGTCATATAGATCACCTCCAAAGATGGTTTAGCATGTGGTGTCATTGTCCTGATGGAGTCTTCTGAAGGTGTGTCATATAGATCACCTCAGAAGAGGGTTTAGCATGTGGTGTCATTGTACCGATGGAGTCTTCTGTAGGTGTGTCATATAGATCACCTCCGAAGATGGTTTAGCATGTGGTGTCATTGTCCTGATGGAGTCTTCTGAAGGTGTGTCATATAGATCACCTCAGAAGAGGGTTTAGCATGTGGTGTCATTGTACCGATGGAGTCTTCTGAAGGTGTGTCATATAGATCACCTCCAAAGAGGGTTTAGCATGTGGTGTCATTGTACCGATGGAGTCTTCTGAAGGTGTGTCATATAGATCACCTCAGAAGAGAGCTTAGCATGTGGTGTCATTGTACCGATGAAGTCTTCTGAAGGTGTGTCATATAGATCACCTCAGAAGAGAGCTAAACATGTGGTGTCATTGTACCGATGGAGTCTTCTGAAGGTGTGTCATATAGATCACCTCCGAAGAGGGTTTAGCATGTGGTGTCATTGTACCGATGGAGTCTTCTAAATGTGTGTCATCTAGATCACCTCAGAAGAGAGCTTAGCATGTGGTGTCATTGTACCGATGGAGTCTTCTGAAGGTGTGTCATATAGATCACCTCAGAAGAGAGCTTAGCATGTGGTGTCATTGTACCAATGGAGTCTTCTAAAGGTGTGTCATATAGATCACCTCAGAAGAGACCTTAGCATGTGGTGTCATTGTACCGATGGAGTCTTCTGAAGGTGTGTCATATAGATCACCTCAGAAGAGAGCTTAGCATGTGGTGTCATTGTACCGATGGAGTCTTCTGAAGGTGTGTCATATAGATCACCTCCAAAGAGGGTTTAGCAGGTGGTGTCATTGTACCGATGGAGTCTTCTGAAGGTGTGTCATATAGATCACTTCCGAAAAGAGTTTAGCATGTGGTGGCATTGTACCGATGGAGTCTTCTGAAGATGTGTCATATAGATCACCTCAGAAGAGAGCTTAGCATGTGGTGTCATTGTACCGATGGAGTCTTCTGAAGGTGTGTCATATAGATCACCTCCAAAGAGGGTTTAGCAGGTGGTGTCATTGTACCGATGGAGTCTTCTAAAGGTGTGTCATATAGATCATCTCCAAAGAGGGTTTAGCATGTGGTGTCATTGTACCGATGGAGTCTTCTGTAGGTGTGTCATATAGATCACCCCAGAAGAGAGCTTAGCATGTGGTGTCATTGTACCGATGGAGTATTCTGTAGGTGTGTCATATAGATCACCTCAGAAGAGAGCTTAGCATGTGGTGTCATTGTACCGATGGAGTCTTCTGAAGGTGTGTCATATAGATCACCTCAGAAGAGAGCTTAGCATGTGGTGTCATTGTACCGATGGAGTCTTCTGTAGGTGTGTCATATAGATCACCTCCAAAGAGGGTTTAGCATGTGGTGTCATTGTACCGATGGAGTCTTCTGAAGGTGTGTCATATAGATCACCTCCAAAGATGGTTTAGCATGTGGTGTCATTGTCCTGATGGAGTCTTCTGAAGGTGTGTCATATAGATCACCTCAGAAGAGGGTTTAGCATGTGGTGTCATTGTACCGATGGAGTCTTCTGTAGGTGTGTCATATAGATCACCTCCGAAGATTGTTTAGCATGTGGTGTCATTGTCCTGATGGAGTCTTCTGAAGGTGTGTCATATAGATCACCTCAGAAGAGGGTTTAGCATGTGGTGTCATTGTACCGATGGAGTCTTCTGAAGGTGTGTCATATAGATCACCTCCAAAGAGGGTTTAGCATGTGGTGTCATTGTACCGATGGAGTCTTCTGAAGGTGTGTCATATAGATCACCTCAGAAGAGAGCTTCGCATGTGGTGTCATTGTACCGATGGAGTCTTCTGTAGGTGTGTCATATAGATCACCTCCAAAGAGGGTTTAGCATGTGGTGTCATTGTACCGATGGAGTCTTCTGAAGGTGTGTCATATAGATCACCTCCAAAGATGGTTTAGCATGTGGTGTCATTGTCCTGATGGAGTCTTCTGAAGGTGTGTCATATAGATCACCTCAGAAGAGGGTTTAGCATGTGGTGTCATTGTACCGATGGAGTCTTCTGTAGGTGTGTCATATAGATCACCTCCGAAGATGGTTTAGCATGTGGTGTCATTGTCCTGATGGAGTCTTCTGAAGGTGTGTCATATAGATCACCTCAGAAGAGGGTTTAGCATGTGGTGTCATTGTACCGATGGAGTCTTCTGAAGGTGTGTCATATAGATCACCTCCAAAGAGGGTTTAGCATGTGGTGTCATTGTACCGATGGAGTCTTCTGAAGGTGTGTCATATAGATCACCTCAGAAGAGAGCTTCGCATGTGGTGTCATTGTACCGATGAAGTCTTCTGAAGGTGTGTCATATAGATCACCTCAGAAGAGAGCTAAACATGTGGTGTCATTGTACCGATGGAGTCTTCTGAAGGTGTGTCATATAGATCACCTCCGAAGAGGGTTTAGCATGTGGTGTCATTGTACCGATGGAGTCTTCTAAATGTGTGTCATCTAGATCACCTCCGAAGAGGGTTTAGCAGGTGGTGTCATTGTACCGATGGAGTCTTCTGAAGGTGTGTCATATAGATCACCTCCAAAGAGGGTTTAGCATGTGGTGTCATTGTACCGATGGAGTCTTCTGAAGGTGTGTCATATAGATCATCTCCAAAGAGGGTTTAGCATGTGGTGTCATTGTACCGATGGAGTCTTCTGAAGGTGTGTCATATAGATCACCTCCGAAGATGGTTTAGCATGTGGTGTCATTGTCCTGATGGAGTCTTCTGAAGGTGTGTCATATAGATCACCTCAGAAGAGGGTTTAGCATGTGGTGTCATTGTACCGATGGAGTCTTCTGAAGGTGTGTCATATAGATCACCTCCAAAGAGGGTTTAGCATGTGGTGTCATTGTACCGATGGAGTCTTCTGAAGGTGTGTCATATAGATCACCTCAGAAGAGAGCTTCGCATGTGGTGTCATTGTACCGATGAAGTCTTCTGAAGGTGTGTCATATAGATCACCTCAGAAGAGAGCTAAACATGTGGTGTCATTGTACCGATGGAGTCTTCTGAAGGTGTGTCATATAGATCACCTCCGAAGAGGGTTTAGCATGTGGTGTCATTGTACCGATGGAGTCTTCTAAATGTGTGTCATCTAGATCACCTCAGAAGAGAGCTTAGCATGTGGTGTCATTGTACTGATGGAGTCTTCTGAAGGTGTGTCATATAGATCACTTCAGAAAAGAGTTTAGCATGTGGTGTCATTGTACCGATGGAGTCTTCTGTAGGTGTGTCATATAGATCACCTCAGAAGAGGGTTTAGCATGTGGTGTCATTGTACCGATGGAGTATTCTGAAGGTGTGTCATATAGATCACCTCAGAAGAGGGTTTAGCATGTGGTGTTATTGTACCGATGGAGTCTTCTGAAGGTGTGTCATCTAGATCACCTCCGAAGAGGGTTTAGCATGTGGTGTCATTGTACCGATGGAGTCTTCTAAAGGTGTGTCATATAGATCACCTCCGAAGAGGGTTTAGCAGGTGGTGTCATTGTACCGATGGAGTCTTCTGAAGGTGTGTCATATAGATCACCTCCAAAGAGGGTTTAGCATGTGGTGTCATTGTACCGATGGAGTCTTCTGAAGGTGTGTCATATAGATCATCTCCAAAGAGGGTTTAGCATGTGGTGTCATTGTACCGATGGAGTCTTCTGAAGGTGTGTCATATAGATCACCTCAGAAGAGGGCTTAGCATGCGGTGTCATTGTACCGATGGAGTATTCTGAAGGTGTGTCATATAGATCACCCCAGAAGAGAGCTTAGCATGTGGTGTCATTGTACCGATGGAGTATTCTGTAGGTGTGTCATATAGATCACCTCAGAAGAGAGCTTAGCATGTGGTGTCATTGTACCGATGGAGTCTTCTGAAGGTGTGTCATATAGATCACCTCAGAAGAGAGCTTAGCATGTGGTGTCATTGTACCGATGGAGTCTTCTGTAGGTGTGTCATATAGATCACCTCCAAAGAGGGTTTAGCATGTGGTGTCATTGTACCGATGGAGTCTTCTGAAGGTGTGTCATATAGATCACCTCCAAAGATGGTTTAGCATGTGGTGTCATTGTCCTGATGGAGTCTTCTGAAGGTGTGTCATATAGATCACCTCAGAAGAGGGTTTAGCATGTGGTGTCATTGTACCGATGGAGTCTTCTGTAGGTGTGTCATATAGATCACCTCCGAAGATGGTTTAGCATGTGGTGTCATTGTCCAGATGGAGTCTTCTGAAGGTGTGTCATATAGATCACCTCAGAAGAGGGTTTAGCATGTGGTGTCATTGTACCGATGGAGTCTTCTGAAGGTGTGTCATATAGATCACCTCCAAAGAGGGTTTAGCATGTGGTGTCATTGTACCGATGGAGTCTTCTGAAGGTGTGTCATATAGATCACCTCAGAAGAGAGCTTCGCATGTGGTGTCATTGTACCGATGAAGTCTTCTGAAGGTGTGTCATATAGATCACCTCAGAAGAGAGCTAAACATGTGGTGTCATTGTACCGATGGAGTCTTCTGAAGGTGTGTCATATAGATCACCTCCGAAGAGGGTTTAGCATGTGGTGTCATTGTACCGATGGAGTCTTCTAAATGTGTGTCATCTAGATCACCTCAGAAGAGAGCTTAGCATGTGGTGTCATTGTACCGATGGAGTCTTCTGAAGGTGTGTCATATAGATCACCTCAGAAGAGAGCTTAGCATGTGGTGTCATTGTACCAATGGAGTCTTCTAAAGGTGTGTCATATAGATCACCTCAGAAGAGACCTTAGCATGTGGTGTCATTGTACCGATGGAGTCTTCTGAAGGTGTGTCATATAGATCACCTCAGAAGAGAGCTTAGCATGTGGTGTCATTGTACCGATGGAGTCTTCTGAAGGTGTGTCATATAGATCACCTCCAAAGAGGGTTTAGCAGGTGGTGTCATTGTACCGATGGAGTCTTCTGAAGGTGTGTCATATAGATCACTTCCGAAAAGAGTTTAGCATGTGGTGGCATTGTACCGATGGAGTCTTCTGAAGATGTGTCATATAGATCACCTCAGAAGAGAGCTTAGCATGTGGTGTCATTGTACCGATGGAGTCTTCTGAAGGTGTGTCATATAGATCACCTCCAAAGAGGGTTTAGCAGGTGGTGTCATTGTACCGATGGAGTCTTCTAAAGGTGTGTCATATAGATCATCTCCAAAGAGGGTTTAGCATGTGGTGTCATTGTACCGATGGAGTCTTCTGTAGGTGTGTCATATAGATCACCCCAGAAGAGAGCTTAGCATGTGGTGTCATTGTACCGATGGAGTATTCTGTAGGTGTGTCATATAGATCACCTCAGAAGAGAGCTTAGCATGTGGTGTCATTGTACCGATGGAGTCTTCTGAAGGTGTGTCATATAGATCACCTCAGAAGAGAGCTTAGCATGTGGTGTCATTGTACCGATGGAGTCTTCTGTAGGTGTGTCATATAGATCACCTCCAAAGAGGGTTTAGCATGTGGTGTCATTGTACCGATGGAGTCTTCTGAAGGTGTGTCATATAGATCACCTCCAAAGATGGTTTAGCATGTGGTGTCATTGTCCTGATGGAGTCTTCTGAAGGTGTGTCATATAGATCACCTCAGAAGAGGGTTTAGCATGTGGTGTCATTGTACCGATGGAGTCTTCTGTAGGTGTGTCATATAGATCACCTCCGAAGATGGTTTAGCATGTGGTGTCATTGTCCTGATGGAGTCTTCTGAAGGTGTGTCATATAGATCACCTCAGAAGAGGGTTTAGAATGTGGTGTCATTGTACCGATGGAGTCTTCTGAAGGTGTGTCATATAGATCACCTCCAAAGAGGGTTTAGCATGTGGTGTCATTGTACCGATGGAGTCTTCTGAAGGTGTGTCATATAGATCACCTCAGAAGAGAGCTTCGCATGTGGTGTCATTGTACCGATGGAGTCTTCTGTAGGTGTGTCATATAGATCACCTCCAAAGAGGGTTTAGCATGTGGTGTCATTGTACCGATGGAGTCTTCTGAAGGTGTGTCATATAGATCACCTCCAAAGATGGTTTAGCATGTGGTGTCATTGTCCTGATGGAGTCTTCTGAAGGTGTGTCATATAGATCACCTCAGAAGAGGGTTTAGCATGTGGTGTCATTGTACCGATGGAGTCTTCTGTAGGTGTGTCATATAGATCACCTCCGAAGATGGTTTAGCATGTGGTGTCATTGTCCTGATGGAGTCTTCTGAAGGTGTGTCATATAGATCACCTCAGAAGAGGGTTTAGCATGTGGTGTCATTGTACCGATGGAGTCTTCTGAAGGTGTGTCATATAGATCACCTCCAAAGAGGGTTTAGCATGTGGTGTCATTGTACCGATGGAGTCTTCTGAAGGTGTGTCATATAGATCACCTCAGAAGAGAGCTTCGCATGTGGTGTCATTGTACCGATGAAGTCTTCTGAAGGTGTGTCATATAGATCACCTCAGAAGAGAGCTAAACATGTGGTGTCATTGTACCGATGGAGTCTTCTGAAGGTGTGTCATATAGATCACCTCCGAAGAGGGTTTAGCATGTGGTGTCATTGTACCGATGGAGTCTTCTAAATGTGTGTCATCTAGATCACCTCAGAAGAGAGCTTAGCATGTGGTGTCATTGTACCGATGGAGTCTTCTGAAGGTGTGTCATATAGATCACCTCAGAAGAGAGCTTAGCATGTGGTGTCATTGTACCAATGGAGTCTTCTAAAGGTGTGTCATATAGATCACCTCAGAAGAGACCTTAGCATGTGGTGTCATTGTACCGATGGAGTCTTCTGAAGGTGTGTCATATAGATCACCGCAGAAGAGAGCTTAGCATGTGGTGTCATTGTACCGATGGAGTCTTCTGAAGGTGTGTCATATAGATCACCTCCAAAGAGGGTTTAGCAGGTGGTGTCATTGTACCGATGGAGTCTTCTGAAGGTGTGTCATATAGATCACTTCCGAAAAGAGTTTAGCATGTGGTGGCATTGTACCGATGGAGTCTTCTGAAGATGTGTCATATAGATCACCTCAGAAGAGAGCTTAGCATGTGGTGTCATTGTACCGATGGAGTCTTCTGAAGGTGTGTCATATAGATCACCTCCAAAGAGGGTTTAGCAGGTGGTGTCATTGTACCGATGGAGTCTTCTAAAGGTGTGTCATATAGATCATCTCCAAAGAGGGTTTAGCATGTGGTGTCATTGTACCGATGGAGTCTTCTGTAGGTGTGTCATATAGATCACCTCCGAAAAGAGTTTAGCATGTGGTGTCATTGTACCGATGGAGTCTTCTGTAGGTGTGTCATATAGATCACCTCCAAAGAGGGTTTAGCATGTGGTGTCATTGTACCGATGGAGTCTTCTGAAGGTGTGTCATATAGATCACCCCAGAAGAGAGCTTAGCATGTGGTGTCATTGTACCGATGGAGTCTTCTGAAGGTGTGTCATATAGATCACTTCCGAAAAGAGTTTAGCATGTGGTGTCATTGTACCGATGGAGTCTTCTGTAGGTGTGTCAAATAGATCACCTCCAAAGAGGGTTTAGCATGTGGTGTCATTGTACCGATGGAGTCTTCTGAAGATGTGTCATATAGATCACCTCAGAAGAGAGCTTAGCATGTGGTGTCATTGTACCGATGGAGTCTTCTGAAGGTGTGTCATATAGATCACCTCCAAAGAGGGTTTAGCAGGTGGTGTCATTGTACCGATGGAGTCTTCTAAAGGTGTGTCATATAGATCATCTCCAAAGAGGGTTTAGCATGTGGTGTCATTGTACCGATGGAGTCTTCTGAAGGTGTGTCATATAGATCACCTCAGAAGAGAGCTCAGCATGTGGTGTCATTGTCCCGATGGAGTCTTCTGAAGGTGAGTCATATAGATCACCTCAGAAGAGAGCTTAGCATGTGGTGTCATTGTACCGATGGAGTCTTCTGAAGGTGAGTCATATAGATCACCTCCGAAGAAAGCTAAACATGTGGTGTCATTGTACCGATGGAGTCTTCTGAAGGTGAGTCATATAGATCACCTCCGAAGAAAGCTAAACATGTGGTGTCATTGTACCGATGGAGTCTTCTGTAGGTGTGTCATATAGATCACCTCTGAAAAGAGCTTAGCATGTGGTGTCATTGTACCGATGGAGTCTTCTGAAGGTGAGTCATATAGATCACCTCAGAAGAGAGCTAAACATGTGGTGTCATTGTGCCGATGGAGTCTTCTGAAGGTGTGTCATATATAGATCACCTCCTAATGGTGTTTAGCATGTGGTGTCATTGTACCGATGGAGTCTTCTGAAGGTGTGTCATATAGATCACCTCAGAAGAGAGCTTAGCATGCGGTGTCATTGTACCGATGGAGTCTTCTGAAGGTGTGTCATATAGATCACCTCCGAAGAGGGTTTAGCATGTGGTGTCATTGTACCGATGGAGTCTTCTGAAGGTGTGTCATATAGATCACTTCAGAAAAGAGTTTAGCATGTGGTGTCATTGTACCGATGGAGTATTCTGAAGATGTGTCATATAGATCACCTCCGAAGAGAGTTTAGCATGTGGTGTCATTGTACCAATGGAGTCTTCTGAAGGTGTGTCATATAGATCACTTCCGAAAAGAGTTTAGCATGTGGTGTCATTGTACCGATGGAGTCTTCTGAAGGTGTGTCATATAGATCACCTCCGAAGAGAGTTTAGCATGTGGTGTCATTGTACCAATGGAGTCTTCTGAAGGTGTGTCATATAGATCACCTCCAAAGAGGGTTTAGCATGTGGTGTCATTGTACCGATGGAGTCTTCTGAAGGTGTGTCATATAGATCATCTCCAAAGAGGGTTTAGCATGTGGTGTCATTGTACCGATGGAGTCTTCTGAAGGTGTGTCATATAGATCACATCAGAAGAGAGCTTAGCATGTGGTGTCATTGTACCGATGGAGTCTTCTGAAGGTGTGTCATGTATAGATCACCTCAGAAGAGAGCTTAGCATGTGGTGTCATTGTACCGATGGAGTCTTCTGAAGGTGTGTCATATATAGATCACCTCCAAAGAGAGCTTAGCATGTGGTGTCATTGTACCGATGGAGTCTTCTGTAGGTGTGTCATATAGATCATCTCCGAAGAGGGTTTAGCATGTGGTGTCATTGTACCGATGGAGTCTTCTGAAGGTGTGTCATATATAGATCACCTCCAAAGAGGGTTTAGCATGTGGTGTCATTGTACCGATGGAGTCTTCTGAAGGTGTGTCATATAGATCACCTCCAAAGAGGGTTTAGCATGTGGTGTCATTGTACCGATGGAGTCTTCTGAAGGTGTGTCATATAGATCATCTCCAAAGAGGGTTTAGCATGTGGTGTCATTGTACCGATGGAGTCTTCTGAAGGTGTGTCATATAGATCACCTCCAAAGAGGGTTTAGCATGTGGTGTCATTGTACCTATGGAGTCTTCTGAAGGTGTGTCATATAGATCACCTCAGAAGAGAGCTTAGCATGTGGTGTCATTGTACCGATGGAGTCTTCTGAAGGTGTGTCATATATAGATCACCTCCAAAGAGAGCTTAGCATGTGGTGTCATTGTACCGATGGAGTCTTCTGAAGGTGTGTCATATAGATCACCTCCGAAGAGGGTTTAGCATGTGGTGTCATTGTACCGATGGAGTCTTCTGAAGGTGTGTCATATATAGATCACCTCCAAAGAGGGTTTAGCATGTGGTGTCATTGTACCGATGGAGTCTTCTGAAGGTGTGTCATATAGATCACCTCCAAAGAGGGTTTAGCATGTGGTGTCATTGTACCGATGGAGTCTTCTGAAGGTGTGTCATATAGATCATCTCCAAAGAGGGTTTAGCATGTGGTGTCATTGTACCGATGGAGTATTCTGAAGGTGTGTCATATAGATCACCTCAGAAGAGGGTTTAGCATGTGGTGTCATTGTACCGATGGAGTCTTCTGAAGGTGTGTCATATAGATCACCTCCGAAGAGAGCTTAGCATGTGGTGTCATTGTACCGATGGAGTCTTCTGAAGGTGTGTCATATAGATCACCTCCAAAGAGGGTTTAGCATGTGGTGTCATTGTACCGATGGAGTCTTCTGAAGGTGTGTCATATAGATCACCTCCGAAGAGGGTTTAGCAGGTGGTGTCATTGTACCGATGGAGTCTTCTGAAGGTGTGTCATATAGATCACATCAGAAGAGAGCTTAGCATGTGGTGTCATTGTACCGATGGAGTCTTCTGAAGGTGTGTCATGTATAGATCACCTCAGAAGAGAGCTTAGCATGTGGTGTCATTGTACCGATGGAGTCTTCTGAAGGTGTGTCATATAGATCACCTCCGAAGAGGGTTTAGCATGTGGTGTCATTGTACCGATGGAGTCTTCTGAAGGTGTGTCATATAGATCACCTCCAAAGAGGGTTTAGCATGTGGTGTCATTGTGCCGATGGAGTCTTCTGAAGGTGTGTCATATAGATCAACCCAGAAGAGAGCTTAGCATGTGGTGTCATTGTACCGATGGAGTGTTCTGAAGGTGTGTCATATAGATCACCTCCGAAGAGGGTTTAGCAGGTGGTGTCATTGAACCGATGGAGTCTTCTAAAGGTGTGTCATATAGATCACCTCCGAAGAGAGCTTAGCATGTGGTGTCATTGTACCGATGGAGTCTTCTGAAGGTGTGTCATATAGATCACCTCCGAAGAGGGTTTAGCATGTGGTGTCATTGTACCGATGGAGTCTTCTGAAGGTGTGTCATATAGATCACCTCCAAAGAGGGTTTAGCATGTGGTGTCATTGTACCGATGGAGTCTTCTGAAGGTGTGTCATATAGATCACCTCCGAAGAGGGTTTAGCAGGTGGTGTCATTGTACCGATGGAGTCTTCTGAAGGTGTGTCATATAGATCACTTCCGAAGATGGTTTAAAATGTGGTGTCATTGTACCGATGGAGTCTTCTGAAGGTGTGTCATATAGATCACTTCCGAAAAGAGTTTTGCATGTGGTGTCATTGTACCGATGGAGTCTTCTGAAGGTGTGTCATATAGATCACCTCCGAAGAGAGTTTAGCATGTGGTGTCATTGTACCAATGGAGTCTTCTGAAGGTGTGTCATATAGATCACTTCCGAAAAGAGTTTAGCATGTGGTGTCATTGTACCGATGGAGTCTTCTGAAGGTGTGTCATATAGATCACCTCCGAAGAGAGTTTAGCATGTGGTGTCATTGTACCAATGGAGTCTTCTGAAGGTGTGTCATATAGATCACCTCCAAAGAGGGTTTAGCATGTGGTGTCATTGTACCGATGGAGTCTTCTGAAGGTGTGTCATATAGATCATCTCCAAAGAGGGTTTAGCATGTGGTGTCATTGTACCGATGGAGTCTTCTGAAGGTGTGTCATATAGATCACATCAGAAGAGAGCTTAGCATGTGGTGTCATTGTACCGATGGAGTCTTCTGAAGGTGTGTCATGTATAGATCACCTCAGAAGAGAGCTTAGCATGTGGTGTCATTGTACCGATGGAGTCTTCTGAAGGTGTGTCATATATAGATCACCTCCAAAGAGAGCTTAGCATGTGGTGTCATTGTACCGATGGAGTCTTCTGAAGGTGTGTCATATAGATCACCTCCGAAGAGGGTTTAGCATGTGGTGTCATTGTACCGATGGAGTCTTCTGAAGGTGTGTCATATATAGATCACCTCCAAAGAGGGTTTAGCATGTGGTGTCATTGTACCGATGGAGTCTTCTGAAGGTGTGTCATATAGATCACCTCCAAAGAGGGTTTAGCATGTGGTGTCATTGTACCGATGGAGTCTTCTGAAGGTGTGTCATATAGATCATCTCCAAAGAGGGTTTAGCATGTGGTGTCATTGTACCGATGGAGTCTTCTGAAGGTGTGTCATATAGATCACCTCCAAAGAGGGTTTAGCATGTGGTGTCATTGTACCTATGGAGTCTTCTGAAGGTGTGTCATATAGATCACCTCAGAATAGAGCTTAGCATGTGGTGTCATTGTACCGATGGAGTCTTCTGAAGGTGTGTCATATATAGATCACCTCCAAAGAGAGCTTAGCATGTGGTGTCATTGTACCGATGGAGTCTTCTGAAGGTGTGTCATATAGATCACCTCCGAAGAGGGTTTAGCATGTGGTGTCATTGTACCGATGGAGTCTTCTGAAGGTGTGTCATATATAGATCACCTCCAAAGAGGGTTTAGCATGTGGTGTCATTGTACCGATGGAGTCTTCTGAAGGTGTGTCATATAGATCACCTCAGAAGAGAGCTTAGCATGTGGTGTCATTGTACCGATGGAGTATTCTGAAGGTGTGTCATATAGATCACCCCAGAAGAGAGCTTAGCATGTGGTGTCATTGTACCGATGGAGTCTTCTGAAGGTGTGTCATATAGATCACCTCAGAAGAGAGCTTAGCATGTGGTGTCATTGTACCGATGGAGTATTCTGAAGGTGTGTCATATAGATCACCTCAGAAGAGAGCTTAGCAGGTGGTGTCATTGTAGCGATGGAGTCTTCTGAAGGTGTGTCATATAGATCACCTCAGAAGAGAGCTTAGCATGTGGTGTCATTGTACCGATGGAGTATTCTGAAGGTGTGTCATATAGATCACCTCAGAAGAGAGCTTAGCAGGTGGTGTCATTGTAGCGATGGAGTCTTCTGAAGGTGTGTCATATAGATCACCTCAGAAGAGAGCTTAGCATGTGGTGTCATTGTACCGATGGAGTCTTCTGAAGGTGTGTCATATAGATCACCTCAGAAGAGAGCTTAGCATGTGGTGTCATTGTACCGATGGAGTCTTCTGAAGGTGTGTCATATAGATCACCTCCAAAGAGGGTTTAGCATGTGGTGTCATTGTACCGATGGAGTCTTCTGAAGGTGTGTCATATAGATCACATCAGAAGAGAGCTTAGCATGTGGTGTCATGGTACTGATGGAGTCTTCTGAAGGTGTGTCATATAGATCACTTCCGAAAAGAGTTTAGCATGTGGTGTCATTGTACCGATGGAGTCTTCTGAAGGTGTGTCATATAGATCACCTCCAAAGAGGGTTTAGCATGTGGTGTCATTGTACCGATGGAGTCTTCTGTAGGTGTGTCAAATAGATCACCTCCAAAGAGGGTTTAGCATGTGGTGTCATTGTACCGATGGAGTCTTCTGAAGGTGTGTCAGATAGATCACCTCCGAAGAGAGCTTAGCATGTGGTGTCATTGTACCGATGGAGTCTTCTGAAGGTGTGTCATATAGATCACCTCCAAAGAGGGTTTAGCATGTGGTGTCATTGTACCGATGGAGTCTTCTGAAGGTGTGTCATATAGATCACCTCCGAAGAGGGTTTAGCAGGTGGTGTCATTGTACCGATGGAGTCTTCTGAAGGTGTGTCATATAGATCACATCAGAAGAGAGCTTAGCATGTGGTGTCATTGTACCGATGGAGTCTTCTGAAGGTGTGTCATGTATAGATCACCTCAGAAGAGAGCTTAGCATGTGGTGTCATTGTACCGATGGAGTCTTCTGAAGGTGTGTCATATAGATCACCTCCGAAGAGGGTTTAGCATGTGGTGTCATTGTACCGATGGAGTCTTCTGAAGGTGTGTCATATATAGATCACCTCCAAAGAGGGTTTAGCATGTGGTGTCATTGTACCGATGGAGTCTTCTGAAGGTGTGTCATATAGATCACCTCCAAAGAGGGTTTAGCATGTGGTGTCATTGTACCGATGGAGTCTTCTGAAGGTGTGTCATATAGATCAACCCAGAAGAGAGCTTAGCATGTGGTGTCATTGTACCGACGGAGTATTCTGAAGGTGTGTCATATAGATCACCTCCGAAGAGGGTTTAGCAGGTGGTGTCATTGAACCGATGGAGTCTTCTAAAGGTGTGTCATATAGATCACCTCCGAAGAGAGCTTAGCATGTGGTGTCATTGTACCGATGGAGTCTTCTGAAGGTGTGTCATATAGATCACCTCCGAAGAGGGTTTAGCATGTGGTGTCATTGTACCGATGGAGTCTTCTGAAGGTGTGTCATATAGATCACCTCCAAAGAGGGTTTAGCATGTGGTGTCATTGTACCGATGGAGTCTTCTGAAGGTGTGTCATATAGATCACCTCCGAAGAGGGTTTAGCATGTGGTGTCATTGTACCGATGGAGTCTTCTGAAGGTGTGTCATATATAGATCACCTCCAAAGAGGGTTTAGCATGTGGTGTCATTGTACCGATGGAGTCTTCTGAAGGTGTGTCATGTATAGATCACCTCAGAAGAGAGCTTAGCATGTGGTGTCATTGTACCGATGGAGTCTTCTGAAGGTGTGTCATATATAGATCACCTCCAAAGAGAGCTTAGCATGTGGTGTCATTGTACCGATGGAGTCTTCTGAAGGTGTGTCATATAGATCACCTCCGAAGCGGGTTTAGCATGTGGTGTCATTGTACCGATGGAGTCTTCTGAAGGTGTGTCATATATAGATCACCTCCAAAGAGGGTTTAGCATGTGGTGTCATTGTACCGATGGAGTCTTCTGAAGGTGTGTCATATAGATCACCTCCAAAGAGGGTTTAGCATGTGGTGTCATTGTACCGATGGAGTCTTCTGAAGGTGTGTCATATAGATCATCTCCAAAGAGGGTTTAGCATGTGGTGTCATTGTACCGATGGAGTCTTCTGAAGGTGTGTCATATAGATCACCTCCAAAGAGGGTTTAGCATGTGGTGTCATTGTACCTATGGAGTCTTCTGAAGGTGTGTCATATAGATCACCTCAGAAGAGAGCTTAGCATGTGGTGTCATTGTACCGATGGAGTCTTCTGAAGGTGTGTCATATATAGATCACCTCCAAAGAGAGCTTAGCATGTGGTGTCATTGTACCGATGGAGTCTTCTGAAGGTGTGTCATATAGATCACCTCCGAAGAGGGTTTAGCATGTGGTGTCATTGTACCGATGGAGTCTTCTGAAGGTGTGTCATATATAGATCACCTCCAAAGAGGGTTTAGCATGTGGTGTCATTGTACCGATGGAGTCTTCTGAAGGTGTGTCATATAGATCACCTCAGAAGAGAGCTTAGCATGTGGTGTCATTGTACCGATGGAGTATTCTGAAGGTGTGTCATATAGATCACCCCAGAAGAGAGCTTAGCATGTGGTGTCATTGTACCGATGGAGTCTTCTGAAGGTGTGTCATATAGATCACCTCAGAAGAGAGCTTAGCATGTGGTGTCATTGTACCGATGGAGTATTCTGAAGGTGTGTCATATAGATCACCTCAGAAGAGAGCTTAGCAGGTGGTGTCATTGTAGCGATGGAGTCTTCTGAAGGTGTGTCATATAGATCACCTCAGAAGAGAGCTTAGCATGTGGTGTCATTGTACCGATGGAGTCTTCTGAAGGTGTGTCATATAGATCACCTCAGAAGAGAGCTTAGCAGGTGGTGTCATTGTAGCGATGGAGTCTTCTGAAGGTGTGTCATATAGATCACCTCAGAAGAGAGCTTAGCATGTGGTGTCATTGTACCGATGGAGTATTCTGAAGGTGTGTCATATAGATCACCTCAGAAGAGAGCTTAGCATGTGGTGTCATTGTACCGATGGAGTCTTCTGAAGGTGTGTCATATAGATCACCTCCAAAGAGGGTTTAGCATGTGGTGTCATTGTACCGATGGAGTCTTCTGAAGGTGTGTCATATAGATCACATCAGAAGAGAGCTTAGCATGTGGTGTCATGGTACTGTTGGAGTCTTCTGAAGGTGTGTCATATAGATCACTTCCGAAAAGAGTTTAGTATGTGGTGTCATTGTACCGATGGAGTCTTCTGAAGGTGTGTCATATAGATCACCTCCAAAGAGGGTTTAGCATGTGGTGTCATTGTACCGATGGAGTCTTCTGAAGGTGTGTCATATAGATCACCCCAGAAGAGAGCTTAGCATGTGGTGTCATTGTACCGATGGAGTCTTCTGAAGGTGTGTCATATAGATCACCTCAGAAGAGAGCTTAGCATGCGGTGTCATTGTACCGATGGAGTCTTCTGAAGGTGTGTCATATAGATCACCTCCAAAGAGGGTTTAGCATGTGGTGTCATTGTACCGATGGAGTCTTCTGAAGGTGTGTCATATAGATCACTTCAGAAGAGGGTTTAGCATGTGGTGTCATTGTACCGATGGAGTCTTCTGAAGGTGTGTCATATAGATCACTTCCGAAAAGAGTTTAGCATGTGGTGTCATTGTACCGATGGAGTCTTCTGAAGGTGTGTCATATAGATCACCTCCGAAGAGAGTTTAGCATGTGGTGTCATTGTACCAATGGAGTCTTCTGAAGGTGTGTCATATAGATCACTTCCGAAAAGAGTTTAGCATGTGGTGTCATTGTACCAATGGAGTCTTCTGAAGGTGTGTCATATAGATCACCTCCAAAGAGGGTTTAGCATGTGGTGTCATTGTACCGATGGAGTCTTCTGAAGGTGTGTCATATAGATCATCTCCAAAGAGGGTTTAGCATGTGGTGTCATTGTACCGATGGAGTCTTCTGAAGGTGTGTCATATAGATCACATCAGAAGAGAGCTTAGCATGTGGTGTCATTGTACCGATTGAGTCTTCTGAAGGTGTGTCATGTATAGATCACCTCAGAAGAGAGCTTAGCATGTGGTGTCATTGTACCGATGGAGTCTTCTGAAGGTGTGTCATATATAGATCACCTCCAAAGAGAGCTTAGCATGTGGTGTCATTGTACCGATGGAGTCTTCTGAAGGTGTGTCATATAGATCACCTCCGAAGAGGGTTTAGCATGTGGTGTCATTGTACCGATGGAGTCTTCTGAAGGTGTGTCATATATAGATCACCTCCAAAGAGGGTTTAGCATGTGGTGTCATTGTACCGATGGAGTCTTCTGAAGGTGTGTCATATAGATCACCTCCAAAGAGGGTTTAGCATGTGGTGTCATTGTACCGATGGAGTCTTCTGAAGGTGTGTCATATAGATCATCTCCAAAGAGGGTTTAGCATGTGGTGTCATTGTACCGATGGAGTCTTCTGAAGGTGTGTCATATAGATCACCTCCAAAGAGGGTTTAGCATGTGGTGTCATTGTACCTATGGAGTCTTCTGAAGGTGTGTCATATAGATCACCTCAGAAGAGAGCTTAGCATGTGGTGTCATTGTACCGATGGAGTCTTCTGAAGGTGTGTCATATATAGATCACCTCCAAAGAGAGCTTAGCATGTGGTGTCATTGTACCGATGGAGTCTTCTGAAGGTGTGTCATATAGATCACCTCCGAAGAGGGTTTAGCATGTGGTGTCATTGTACCGATGGAGTCTTCTGAAGGTGTGTCATATAGATCACCTCCGAAGAGGGTTTAGCATGTGGTGTCATTGTACCGATGGAGTCTTCTGAAGGTGTGTCATATAGATCACCTCCAAAGAGGGTTTAGCATGTGGTGTCATTGTACCGATGGAGTCTTCTGAAGGTGTGTCATATAGATCACCTCAGAAGAGAGCTTAGCATGTGGTGTCATTGTACCGATGGAGTATTCTGAAGGTGTGTCATATAGATCACCCCAGAAGAGAGCTTAGCATGTGGTGTCATTGTACCGATGGAGTCTTCTGAAGGTGTGTCATATAGATCACCTCAGAAGAGAGCTTAGCATGTGGTGTCATTGTACCGATGGAGTATTCTGAAGGTGTGTCATATAGATCACCTCAGAAGAGAGCTTAGCAGGTGGTGTCATTGTAGCGATGGAGTCTTCTGAAGGTGTGTCATATAGATCACCTCAGAAGAGAGCTTAGCATGTGGTGTCATTGTACCGATGGAGTATTCTGAAGGTGTGTCATATAGATCACCTCAGAAGAGAGCTTAGCAGGTGGTGTCATTGTAGCGATGGAGTCTTCTGAAGGTGTGTCATATAGATCACCTCAGAAGAGAGCTTAGCATGTGGTGTCATTGTACCGATGGAGTATTCTGAAGGTGTGTCATATAGATCACCTCAGAAGAGAGCTTAGCATGTGGTGTCATTGTACCGATGGAGTCTTCTGAAGGTGTGTCATATAGATCACCTCCAAAGAGGGTTTAGCATGTGGTGTCATTGTACCGATGGAGTCTTCTGAAGGTGTGTCATATAGATCACATCAGAAGAGAGCTTAGCATGTGGTGTCATGGTACTGTTGGAGTCTTCTGAAGGTGTGTCATATAGATCACTTCCGAAAAGAGTTTAGTATGTGGTGTCATTGTACCGATGGAGTCTTCTGAAGGTGTGTCATATAGATCACCTCCAAAGAGGGTTTAGCATGTGGTGTCATTGTACCGATGGAGTCTTCTGAAGGTGTGTCATATAGATCACCCCAGAAGAGAGCTTAGCATGTGGTGTCATTGTACCGATGGAGTCTTCTGAAGGTGTGTCATATAGATCACCTCAGAAGAGAGCTTAGCATGCGGTGTCATTGTACCGATGGAGTCTTCTGAAGGTGTGTCATATAGATCACCTCCAAAGAGGGTTTAGCATGTGGTGTCATTGTACCGATGGAGTCTTCTGAAGGTGTGTCATATAGATCACTTCAGAAGAGGGTTTAGCATGTGGTGTCATTGTACCGATGGAGTCTTCTGAAGGTGTGTCATATAGATCACCTCCAAAGAGGGTTTAGCAGGGTGTGTCAATGTACCGATGGAGTCTTCTGAAGGTGTATCACATGGATCACCTCCATAGATGGTTTAGCATGTGGTGTCATTGTACCGATGGAGTCTTCTGAAGGTGTGTCATATAGATCACCTCAGAAGAGAGCTTAGCATGTGGTGTCATTGTACCGATGGAGTATTCTGAAGGTGTGTCATATAGATCACCTCAGAAGAGAGCTTAGCATGTGGTGTCATTGTACCGATGGAGTCTTCTGAAGGTGTGTCATATAGATCACCTCCGAAGAGGGTTTAGCATGTGGTGTCATTGTACCGATGGAGTCTTCTGAAGGTGTGTCATATAGATCACCTCCAAAGAGGGTTTAGCATGTGGTGTCATTGTAGCGATGGAGTCTTCTGAAGGTGTGTCATATAGATCACCTCAGAAGAGAGCTTAGCATGTGGTGTCATTGTACCGATGGAGTATTCTGAAGGTGTGTCATATAGATCACCTCAGAAGAGAGCTTAGCAGGTGGTGTCATTGTACCGATGGAGTCTTCTGAAGGTGTGTCATATAGATCACCTCAGAAGAGAGCTTAGCATGTGGTGTCATTGTACCGATGGAGTATTCTGAAGGTGTGTCATATAGATCACCTCAGAAGAGAGCTTAGCATGTGGTGTCATTGTACCGATGGAGTCTTCTGTAGGTGTGTCATATAGATCACCTCAGAAGAGAGCTTAGCATGTGGTGTCATTGTACCGATGGAGTCTTCTGAAGGTGTGTCATATAGATCACCTCAGAAGAGGGTTTAGCATGTGGTGTCATTGTACCGATGGAGTCTTCTGAAGGTGTGTCATATAGATCATCTCCAAAGAGGGTTTAGCATGTGGTGTCATTGTACCGATGGAGTCTTCTGAAGGTGTGTCATATAGATCACCTCAGAAGAGAGCTTAGCATGTGGTGTCATTGTACTGATGGAGTCTTCTGTAGGTGTGTCATATAGATCATCTCCGAAGAGGGTTTAGCATGTGGTGTCATTGTACCAATGGAGTCTTCTAAAGGTGTGTCATATAGATCACCCCAAAAGAGAGCTTAGCATGTGGTGTCATTGTACCGATGGAGTCTTCTGAAGGTGTGTCATATAGATCACCTCCAAAGAGAGCTTAGCATGTGGTGTCATTGTAACGATGGAGTCTTCTGAAGGTGTGTCATATAGATCACCTCCGAAGAGGGTTTAGCATGTGGTGTCATTGTACCGATGGAGTCTTCTGAAGGTGTGTCATATAGATCACCTCCAAAGAGGGTTTAGCATGTGGTGTCATTGTACCGATGGAGTCTTCTGAAGGTGTGTCATATAGATCATCTCCAAAGAGGGTTTAGCATGTGGTGTCATTGTACCGATGGAGTCTTCTGAAGGTGTGTCATATAGATCACCTCAAAAGAGAGCTTAGCATGTGGTGCCATTGTACCGATGGAGTCTGCTGAAGGTGTGTCATATAGATCACCCCAGAAGAGAGCTTAGCATGTGGTGTCATTGTACCGATGGAGTCTTCTGAAGGTGTGTCATATAGATCACCTCCAAAGAGAGCTTAGCATGTGGTGTCATTGTACCGATGGAGTCTTCTGAAGGTGTGTCATATAGATCACCTCCGAAGAGGGTTTAGCATGTGGTGTCATTGTACCGATGGAGTCTTCTGAAGGTGTGTCATATAGATCACCTCCAAAGAGGGTTTAGCATGTGGTGTCATTGTACCGATGGAGTCTTCTGAAGGTGTGTCATATAGATCATCTCCAAAGAGGGTTTAGCATGTGGTGTCATTGTACCGATGGAGTCTTCTGAAGGTGTGTCATATAGATCACCTCAAAAGAGAGCTTAGCATGTGGTGCCATTGTACCGATGGAGTCTGCTGAAGGTGTGTCATATAGATCACCCCAGAAGAGAGCTTAGCATGTGGTGTCATTGTACCGATGGAGTCTTCTGAAGGTGTGTCATATGGATCACCTCCAAAGAGGGTTTAGCATGTGGTGTCATTGTACCGATGGAGTATTCTGAAGGTGTGTCATATAGATCACCTCAGAAGAGAGCTTAGCATGTGGTGTCATTGTACCGATGGAGTCTTCTAAAGGTGTGTCATATAGATCACTTCCGAAAAGAGTTTAGCATGTGGTGTCATTGTACCGATGGAGTATTCTGAAGGTGTGTCATATAGATCACCTCAGAAGAGAGCTTAGCATGTGGTGTCATTGTACCGATGGAGTCTTCTGAAGGTGTGTCAAATGGATCACCTCAGAAGAGAGCTTAGCATGTGGTGTCATTGTACCGATGGAGTCTTCTGAAGGTGTGTCATATAGATCACCTCCGAAGAGGGTTTAGCATGTGGTGTCATTGTACCGATGGAGTCTTCTGAAGGTGTGTCAAATGGATCACCTCAGAAGAGAGCTTAGCATGTGGTGTCATTGTACCGATGGAGTCTTCTGAAGGTGTGTCAAATGGATCACCTCAGAAGAGAGCTTAGCATGTGGTGTCATTGTAGCGATGGAGTCTTCTGAAGGTGTGTCATATAGATCACCTCCAAAGAGGGTTTAGCATGTGGTGTCATTGTACCGATGGAGTATTCTGAAGGTGTGTCATATAGATCACCTCAGAAGAGAGCTTAGCATGTTGTGTCATTGTACCGATGGAGTCTTCTGAAGGTGTGTCATATAGATCACCTCCAAAGAGGGTTTAGCATGTGGTGTCATTGTACCGATGGAGTCTTCTGAAGGTGTGTCATATAGATCACCTCCAAAGAGGGTTTAGCATGTGGTGTCATTGTACCGATGGAGTATTCTGAAGGTGTGTCATATAGATCACCTCAGAAGAGAGCTTAGCATGTGGTGTCATTGTACCGATGGAGTATTCTGAAGGTGTGTAATATAGATCACTTCCAAAGAGGATTTAGCATGTGGTGTCATTGTACCGATGGAGTCTTCTGAAGGTGTGTCATATAGATCACCTCAGAAGAGGGTTTAGCATGTGGTGTCATTGTACCGATGGAGTCTTCTGTAGGTGTGTCATATAGATCACCCCAGAAGAGAGCTTAGCATGTGGTGTCATTGTACCGATGGAGTCTTCTGAAGGTGTGTCATATAGATCACCTCCGAAGAGGGTTTAGCATGTGGTGTCATTGTACCGATGGAGTCTTCTGAAGGTGTGTCATCTAGATCACTTCCAAAGAGGGTTTAGCATGTGGTGTCATTGTACCGATGGAGTCTTCTGAAGGTGTGTCATATAGATCACCTCCAAAGAGGGTTTAGCATGTTGTGTCATTGTACCTATGGAGTCTTCTGAAGGTGTGTCATATAGATCACCTCAGAAGAGGGTTTAGCATGTGGTGTCATTGTACCGATGGAGTCTTCTGAAGGTGTGTCATATAGATCACCTCAGAAGAGAGCTTAGCATGTGGTGTCATTGTACCGATGGAGTCTTCTGAAGGTGTGTCATATAGATCACTTCCAAAGAGGGTGTAGCATGTGGTGTCATTGTACCGATGGAGTCTTCTGAAGGTGTGTCATATAGATCACCTCAGAAGAGGGTTTAGCATGTGGTGTCATTGTACCGATGGAGTCTTCTGAAGGTGTGTCATATAGATCACCTCAGAAGAGAGCTTAGCATGTGGTGTCATTGTACCGATGGAGTCTTCTGAAGGTGTGTCATATAGATCACCTCAGAAGAGAGTTTAGCATGTGGTGTCATTGTACCGATGGAGTATTCTGAAGGTGTGTCATATAGATCACCTCCGAAGAGGGTTTAGCATGTGGTGTCATTGTACCGATGGAGTCTTCTGAAGGTGTGTCATATAGATCACCTCAGAAGAGGGTTTAGCATGTGTACTGATGGAGTCTTCTGAAGGTGTGTCATGTGTTATATCTAAACTACTGTGTTCATAAACTGCCTGTCCCTCCGGGGGCAACTCTGAATGGGTGTTTACTTCTTCTATCAGGTTATTGTGGTACACGTGGTTATGTGTTCCTAGACTGATGTGCTTCACTTCAAAAGATAACTTTCGTTCTTGCTTGGTTGGACCGTTTTCGGTTTCAGCCATCAGATTCGCTTCTGATAAGCGTTTCCTAAAAGAACAAGGACAATCGAATCATATCCGGCAATATACATGACCCAACTCCATTTTTGTAATTATCTTTTTTTTTAAAGAAAGAGAATTATTTCTTGATCAGAATTTGTTCTCCAAAATGTACTCTATCAAATACTTATATTGTTTGAGTTAAATGTATATCATTCCGTCAATTGTCCACACAATAAATATAACATTGATTATATAAATACAGGGACATATTTCTTAAATCCACCAATTAAAATAAATTAAAATTTGAAAGTCACGTATTGTTTTTACTATATCCAAAATATCATTCTTTATATCATGGATGCTTTTCAAGTCTTGGTTAGCATAGAGTGGTTATACATCACTTAAAAACATACCTGCGGATTCCATGAAAGACAACGATAGTCCCGAGAAGCAACAGTATAGCTCCACATACACTTCCAATAACCACTGCTGTTATCTGGTTTTCTGTCAACACGGAGAAGAAATATATGAATAAACTCAACCAAAATAATACAACCTCATTAAATTGGGATCAAACCTTTGGTCCACTACAGTACACCGCTGCTGTTATCTCGTTTTCTGGCAACACGGAGAGGAAGTATACATGAATAAACTCAATTATACACAATAATTTCTCAAAAAATGGGATTACACCTTTGCTCCACTACAGCTGCGTAGTGTAGCAAAATAGATGACAAATAAATAACATTGTATGTAACACTTTTTGCGATTATTATATCCCGCAATATACATGATCCAACTCAGTTTACAATACATCTGACTTTGAGCATTTTTGTGATATTCAATTATTATTTTTTTTGAGAAAACGGAGAATAATTTATTTGTTAAACAAATGTATGTTTACCCATAAAACTGACATTTTGTGATTATCATCTTCCATATAACTGTTTGTTTATCCGCCAAAAGTATGAAATATTAAAAATATCGTGTTTTAAGTATCGTGTTATTGATTCAGCAAATAATTCCCAAAACAACCAATTCAAGTAGTTTCCAGACATTACACTGTAAATGTTCAATTTCTCTGAAATAAGATCATAATGATGTTTTGTAACATAGCGAAGCAATATATATCATATATTAATAATCTCTTAGATTGCGTAAAGGATTCGTTGAAAGGAAAATCAAAATTACCTTTGCCCCAAATTTCGAATATCTAGTGTTGCAACTATGACCTTTCAAATAATGAGCCATCGATTGCATAGCCATCTTGATCAATCATATGATATATGATAAAAATCGGAGAAATTTTGAAACAAAGTTATCAAACATTAAACAGATCTTAAGTGTACAATCCCCATTGTCAACCGGGTTGACACACACAAAAAACTTTAAATATTTTTTGTTCATATGAAGAAAATGGAAATAACATTTTAGGACATGCCTCCCGGTCCTGACTGGGTCCTACATTTACATCAAAAGAACGATTTATAATCCTCATTCGTCAAGGTGTCAGTACACAATATAGACCTTTATTTTTTGTTTTGAGAAGGAGTTTAAAATTGGTTTAAGATATTTAGAGACATGAATGAGCTCACTTTAACCGGTGTGTTTTTTTTACAAATAACACATATAACTTCTATTACAACCAATTGGAGTCTTTGTCGAATCTTTGTCTTTCAAGCTTTCAAAATGTTCAATTTGCAACATAGGTAACTATAGAAATCACATGCAGATATCACCTGGAGGCAATGGTGGAATTTGGAAGAACAGAACATTGACCATAAACAAACCTGAATTTGTTGGGAACATCGATGAAGTTTTGTTGATAATTCCAGACGATGTGATTTGTCGGATACTCTCCGTTGAGGTTGAGATGCTTAATAAAGCCTCGTATTTTGGAATGGAACAGCAGTCAAAACCAGTGACAATTACGGTAAACCTACTGGATGACTTCATAAACACTGTTCCGGTTCCGGCCGCAGCAGTGCCAACTTTATAGTCTGAGTTTGGAATGTTCTTCCAGGATGGTAATAATGTTGTGTTCCGAAGTCTGTTATTCACAGTGAATGCATGGAAATCATTGTTATCCTGTTCCGTCATTACCATTAACTCTGCTGTTTTAGGAAGGTTGATCACTGCAGAGTCGCTATATCGTTCCACTGGGGGCAAAATGATGCAAGGATTTTCAAGAAAGGTTTCTTCCTCAAAAAAAAGTTCAGCCTTCAAACAGAGATATACCATCACCGGTTCTGAACTTGTGAACTGTAAACTTCCATTGACCATTAGGTCCTTGTGATAAAACTTGTCCTCGCCAATTGTCACAATAACCCCGTCGTTGAAAAGTATAGTTGTATCGCCAAAAAGACATGTGATATTTATGTAGTATTCTTCAGTAAAAGAGTCAACCTTTGTAAAATATTGTGTTGTAAGAGATCCAACTGCAAGCACATACTCATTTCCGAAGTCTTCGCTCGTGGACAACTGGGTATACATGTATCTTCCTAGATCTCCTTCATACTTGCTCTCTGTGAACACCGCCACTTCCCGAGATGAAGTCACAATCATCCCAGAAGCTTCACTTTCAATATTTATATTTTGGTATTCAACTATTTCATAACGAGTTGAATTTCCAAATTGATCTGTAACGGCAACCGAAGCAGTCCAATTCCCTACGGCTAGCGTAATATATACGCTGTTGACTATACTGACATCATAAGAAGGAACGACATATTTCTTCCCAAGATGTGCAACCGGAAGTATTGGAGCAGACATTGCTTGGTTCAGGTACACATCCTGAAGAAATAAATGTAGGTGTTTATCATGGGTCTCCACAATACAAACCGAGTGAGCTGGTATGTCAAAGTCGTCTTCTACATAGGGGTACAGGTTCCAAGTTTCCACAGGGTCGTTCCCAGAGCACCACACTTGGTAGAAGGCTTCGTGTTCCCCTACTGCTGCTATGTGGGGACCAAGAGCCAGATTTGGGGCCACGATGATGAACGTTGTGGAAGGATCTGTAAACATAATGTTGAGGTTTATACATTTGACTTGATTGTATTTCTAGACTTGACTAGTACAAAGCACTTCGTGAAATACGTTTATCGTAAATACTTCTAGTTTCTGTCTCTTGGTGCTTTTACTCATTCTCAGCCCTGTAGTTATGGTATTTTTGTAATAAACACATTATACATTTTTGACCATGAATGTTTTTTAAATGACAACGAGGTTTATTTAAATGCTCAATAATGGTCTAGGTCATTCAAACAAACATGTTTTAGCTGTTTTCTTTTTCTATCTTTTCCTCCCTTTTATCTGCTACTCTGTCTTTCTATCCCTTGCTTATTCGAGTTTTTTTTTCATTTGTACTTCTTTAAAAGTAAAAGAAAATACGTGTCATATCGTGTGTAAGAAAATAAATTATTGATATATAATTATTTCATCGTGTCAAACAAGAACCTTAAGGGATATTCGTAGAATAGAGTCTGAACTAATGTCGTAAATTAAAAATAATAAAGTAAAAAATCAAAACCTGAGGCAAATGTCGATAAGATACAGGTCACAAGAAGACCGACAGCATACATCCTTCACGTACACTTACAGTGGTGTCTAAACTGCTGAAACAAAATATATTTATTGAATTGATTTTAAATAAAGATTTTTAACGCTTTTTACAAAATGTACATCGTATTTTTCAATTATTTGTACAAGATGAAAATGTTGAGTTCACGGTGATATGTGAAAAAGATTTAATTATTCAAAATGCTTCACCTCATGAGCTTTTTCAACTCTCAAACATTTTAACAATATCTAAACTGATTTTCATATAACTTGGCATAGAATTGACAGTCAAGAACAAAACATAAATTGCAATAGCAGAATACAACCAGATTGCAAAATTAAAATATACAAATTGTCATTGTTGATAGATATAAATGTGGAATGAATATAAATTTACTATGTTTTGAATAACATGATAAAGTTTTATATCATTTTCAACAGCGATATGCGAACAAACCTTATGAATATACAGTTGACAAATGACATAAGGAAAATTAATAAGATTAATATTCATATTTCAAAACATTAAATAATAAGATAAAAGAAGAGTAAAGCGTGAACTAACCTGAACAAGGGGCAATTAAAGGTCATGTCATAATGCAGAATGCATCAATGTCAACTGTATCAAGTCCAGACGAAAACGTGTGTATACGGGAGAGAGAAAAAATCATCCTTTTATGAATGTAAGGCATGTATAGACTTGAATTTCTCTGTTGCAGCCAACAAATCTAATCTCATTTAGAAGTTACACAATGTCACGAAAAACACTTAGCTAAACTTGGAAGTCGTTATCAGCTGGGATCTGGATGCCCGAGTAGGTAGTAGTAACAGCCCGCCTGAAACATTTGTCTCTCAACAGCTTGACATTTTAAAATTAATATTTGTGCTTCACTGATGGAAATCGTGTGTTCGTTGTCCAGCGGCACTCATGGGGTTAAGTTTAAGCACTGTTAACGGGTATATAGAGGATATCTGTCTTTTCTTGAGAAATACCATGTTTATCTCATCGAGTTAGGTAAAAAGTTTCTATCTCATCTCGTGAAGTGAGAAAGTGACATTTTCACTCGTGAAAATATCACTTTCTCACTCCACTCGATGAGATAGAAATGATATTCGGCAAAAACAATGAAATAGTCTCTATTTATTCCGGCATCGATAACCAATAAGGATAAACTTGAAATGTACAAGATATTTTGGATTTAAATATAAGTGGAATGCATAGTTTAGTTGACCGCTATTATTGAAATTCAGATTAAAACATCACTCAGAATTAAATTCTATCTCATCTCGGTGTTATCTTCGGGGAGTCTGAAAAACTGGTATTATACTTTATCGTACAATTATTCTTCAACTACATATAATGAAACTTATATTCGAGTATTTATATACCAGTACATAAATTGTAAACTTTAAGCCATGAAGAAGCTATAAGAGGCAAAAGGCTAAAGTTACTGTCACTTAGAAGTAAACATTTTCAACATACAGGTGAACATAAATCGTAGAATTGCTGTAGCAATTTTCCAGATGCTTTAAAAACTAAGACATGAAAAACAACATTAGCTAAACAGCATATGACATGAAGGCCACAAAATTGGACATTACATTCTAGCTTTGAGTTACATTTATCTAATTGATATGGAAACTAAACATCATTTTTAATATAAGACATATTTGAATGCTTATCTGGATTTGAAAATGTTGTATTTTGTGATAATTATTATACGGTTTAACACATCATTTCTCTTCTCCGGATATCCAAATAATATATATTACATTATATATGCCAATATGGATGAAATCTTTTTTCAACAAAAAACGTTTCTTATTTTACCTATGAACAAATTGGTTAATTTTAGTAAAAGATATACAGTTTTTTTTTGTTTCAAATTACTAGTCGATTTATAAGCACATCTTTTTCGCGTCGACTTTTAGAATCGTTCATATTCAGTGTGATGTTCTAAAGATTTTATGCCGCTTCAATATTCATTTCCTCTTTCGGAACCCTCCGGAAGTTTACGGAACATTCCGATTGTTCCATCTGAGTGCTCTTTTCCTAGGCCCTACCCATTTCACAACAGGGTTAAATATAATCTAACAGCTTTAAACTAATACACTTAAGTCGCCTTTAAACACATTTGAAATATCAAACTAGTATTATGTTTCGATTGTGTCTTATTTCATTGTATTCATGTGAAACATAGGTTTACAGTAAAATGATAACGTGTTTTTGTTATGTTTATCACAACCTGACACCCCCCAAATGTGAACATGGTGTTGTGACCCAGTGGAAGGCAACAGAATGCAAACAGTGTCAACTATGGCGGAGGATATCCCAGTTTTCCCGAAAGCCGGTACTTTAGAGATTCATAGTGGGAATATAGTCAACTGGAATCATTTAAAACGAAAGCGGAATCAAACATCGACAGAAGAGGTAGGTTGTCATGGTTATTCGATATCCAATAATCCAGTAAAGCATTCAATATGATTAGGTTACTACGACCTGCTAAGCATGATAATAAGGCATACAAACCAAATTAAAACTGCAAATCATTGTATGTAAAAATAAATTGCTGAATCACGTCAATATCTTTTTTGTATACCTTGACATCATGTACTTCAATTGAACTGAAATGATCATATTATAAACGATTGCTTTACAAATATCAGATTGTGATTTCTATGTTAATAAGTAAATGATAGGTACAATTTATAATAATATTTTCATTATATAAATATTGACATTATTATTGTTTGTTTCAGCTCCAGGAATGTATTACTGCATCAATCCAGAGTTATCTCCAAACAGCAGACAAAGATGAATTGCAGGTTTGTTTAGCTGGCCTGCGGCAGGGACCATGTTAATGAATGAGTTGTACATATGATAACTTCTATCACAATATATAAATATATTAATAATTATTTTAGATATTGAAATGATCTTTCCTCTTTATCGATTAATGTCGATCTTTTATACATGATTATTACACAATCAACTCTGAACAAATTGAAATTATAAACAAGAAATTTGCATTAATTTAAAGAAAAACTGTACATTGAGAAATGAAGCCTCTGCAAGTTAAGTTGTAAAACTAAAATATGAAAAGAATTTAATATAAAAAATGTCAAGAAATCTGGAGACAAGAGTTGACAAGGCAAACTGTTGTTAAAATGCACAAGACTGATTTTTTTCCTTCCCTTATGTTATAGATCATTTTTAAATAATTTTTAACAACGAACTGATAATTGTTTTTTTCAATTCTGTGTTTTTGCTTGTTTCCAAAATAGAAGAAGACAATGAAGATTGTAATTACATTTGTGACATCACAGTGGTAAACAATAGATGAGCAACTGCTCAGAATAATATGTCATGTGTGAAAATTTCTGAGAGGTTGAAATGTTAAAGTGACACAGAGTATCTTTCTTAAAATTTTACTTGGTTTTGATAAGCTACAAAATATCCAATATGCTGATTGAAGTTCATATCTCATCACTGGACTTGCGAATATATCCATTTATGCATAATATCTCTTAAATGCTTGATTATATGGAACATCTCAAACGTTTTATATTCGAAATTTTGCATCCAATTAATCTACCTATTAGTTGCAATACCTAATAAACACTATCGAATCGAATACATCTTCCTGTCAGCTTATGACAAGGTTTCAAATTACGTTCGGTGAATTTGCGCACGCCACTCGAGCCACGTTGTCCGGTTTTCGATCAAAATCCCCACTTTGAATGGCCGTATTTTCGCTCTAATGTACTGATTGACCTTTTATTTGTTATTTTCAGTAACAGTTAGTGGTTCCTGATGTAATAACATCGATTTCAAAATTTGTGATCCTATCAACATACTCTGTGTCTCTTTAAGTCAAATTAGAACTAGATGTCTTGCACTACAAAAGTAAAAATGTTTGGAAGTCCTCAAACGTTATTTGAAATATTGCTATAAAACGCATCATGACCCATAATGGTTACGAAGCGGAGCCCATCGTATTTATGAAAAAATATATAAAATTGATGTTAGAAAAAGAATATACTACAAGTAAACAAATAAAATCTTCTGTTTTCAAAGAAAGTGGTTAAAGCAACTGAGGTTTGGGTTCAGTCTGATTAAAATCGACCGTGCTTCAAGGGAAACAAAATGAAAAAACTGTATCAAGACTTTCCTCTACGCAACGGTGTGAAAGCACCAAAGCTATGCGCTTGTTCAACACCAGTTTATTGCAGACAAAACCTAGTCACAAGCGGACAAATCACATGGTTCCTTTCAAAACCAACATGGCGGCGATCAAGTAGAAAATGGATTTCACAAGAGTTATGTGCCCCTAGCTCTGATATCAAAAGCTTTGCCTTGTGATTGGCTAGAAGAGCTTACGTCAGAACATGCGGTAAATGGGGGTGCTTTCAGACTGTGAACGAGAGAAAAGCTGGGCTGGGTGTGGTTCGAACCGAAATAGAGATGATGTTTTAACACTCTTTTTCCTCGAACCACAATTGATTTTAATCAGACTGGGTTTTGGTTGTAAACCCTTCCATTCAATCCCATTTGTTATCCTAAATGAATGAAGGTCATTGACCACCAATTTCAGGATTGGGAGGGCTCAGTTTAAGTAAACCTAGCCTTAATATTATCCGTTTCACTCCTATATTGAGTCTAGAAAAGTCTAATAGAGGGTCGTGTCAGCCCACGTATCGAATTGACCAATCAGAACTCATCTTACCAAGCCACAATAGTCTGCCTTCGCACGAATTACGTTGGAGAGTCATAGGTCGCAGAAAGGTCGGCTGACGCGACCCTCTACTAAACCTTTTTAGACTCAGTATAGGAGTGAAGCGGATAATGTTGAGGCTAGGTTTACTAAGACTGGGGAGGGCTAAACCTTTTTGATTTTAAAGCCCCGATGGGTAAATTCTGTCTTTTAAAGGCTGCTTGTAGAAAGATATTCAATCACATTATCAGCCATCAGATATATCCAAATTTATTGTATTTAATATGGATTTTTAAACTTCTATTTTCAGTATAGTACTTCCTTGAATTGTTTCAATGGGAAATTAACAAAAGACTTGCCAGATGATGAAAGGAAGGATCTCAAGGTGACAGGTGGGTTTATTTAGAGTTCTCAGTAGGGCTTCCACCCGTCCCCAAGATAGGACTCGAGTACTCTAGGGATCAGACTCGACTCGGAACCAAGTACCTGAAATGTTATTATAATTATTCAACATATGGTAATTTAGAACAATCTAGCCTTTTCTAAGGTTGGTCATTTTCATGTTCAACAGGACTTAACAAACTTTTATAGCTCGTTTTGTTTCAACTGAAGTTAGACAGATTAATGTTGTGTGTCTTTAGTTAAAATGTGACCTTTTACTCCAATGAAAATGACCAATCAGAGGCCACAATTTCTCCTTTCATCAATTTGGTGGATCCGGATGGGGTTGTCATATATATTTTTTTGCAATACATCATGTTAATTTGAAGTTTTCCATAGAAGTGAAATTTGAATATCTAGTATTTCTGTCTTTCATACAATGTTGTAACCATTATCACATAATTGTGTAGGCATTTTACATTCATGTTTTAATGTACTGTAGGTACATATTTAATATGGATGTTTCCTACATATCACCTGTGTCAATTTATTGATGAATACAACTGAATATATAACATACTTCATGTGTAACATGTAAATGTTTTACATACATTTAAAAATATAAGAACATTAAAATCTTTTTTAACTTTTAATTCATGTTTGAAATAAGTAAAGAAATTGATGTTTATTTTTCAGCCAAATTGTTTCTGTGTAGTGAACAGCCACCAGATGTCATAAAGGAGGCTGTAGATAAATGTAAGTATAACCTGATTATTTATCAATAAAACTCAAACTTGTATTTACTCTTGTTTTAAATTGACAAATCCTGCTTCAATTCTTGGTAACTATATCTGTTTAAGCAACCAAAGTGTCCTCACATTTTGGATAGAACAGGTCTAGTTTTTTCTAGAATCTTTATTTCTTTAGAGGTTTATTTTTGTTTGTTATTATATAATAGTAAGTATTAGTAAGTTTAGTAACAACAAATAAAAGAGATTCATAAGTGCAAATATTCTTATTTTAACTCTTTCAATTTTGTATTAGGCCTTATCAGTGATATGAATCTCTGTGTTTGAAAGTTTGATGTATAAGCACAGTGGTGTAGTGGCATGATTGCCTCTCATGCAAAAGGCACGGGTTCGAATCCCAGTGAAGGCACCAAACATTTGTAACCTGGGCCTTGTTCTGTGTCTTGTCCCTGGACTAGGCACTCCATCCACATTGCACTCAGTCTACCCTGCTGTACAAATAGGTACCTGAACACAGGAAGGTATTGACCTCAAAAGTACTATTACTTCTGGGTAATGATAGAATCTGTTTGCTTTTAGCATGCTTAGCTCAGAAAAGAGCAATACAAATGGATTATGATTAATTGGATTGTAATATTTCAGTGCTAGATGAGTTGAAGAATGTTGGATACCTAGAAACACTGATGTTGTCGCTATCCAACATGGACGACATTACTCTGGAGGATATCAAACCCTACTGGGAGGCCATGGAGGAACTAGTTGACGATGACGAGACACGAGGGACGGTTTTAACTCTCGGCATCTGTGATCTGGATCAGAGTCGACTTGAGGAACTGTACAACTGGGCGAAGGTGTGTTTCAGATAGCCAGTGGCCCTCCTTGGTGTGGTCAAAGGCCAATTGCCCTCCTTTTATCTTTGTGTCACTTAACATTTTATAAGTAAGAGAGGCGATACAAAATTAACATCATAAACACCCCAAGTTTTCGTCTTTGCTCACTAATTTCAAACTTACCACAAGTACATCTCATTTTTGGTTGCACATTTCTTACTTTCTTTCTCTTTGACCTTAGGAACAAGATAAATGACCCAAGGAAATAACAAACCTTAATTGTTTTACTTGTCAATGATATAATTCTTTTAAATATTTTCATATATTGTGTTTCCATGGTTACTGATATATCCCGCAGGTGAAGCCATGTGTGAACCAGGTGAACCTAGCCTCGTGTTGTGTGATGCCGGTCGATCTCACCGAGTACGCCAAACAGAATGATATACAGCTTCTCACCCACAATGATGATCCAGGTAAATATCTCGTCGTTTACAGCGATTAATTCAGGAAACATGATCAGTAAACACTATGACCAGTGATTACTCAAGCCAGGCAATTTTGTATAACCCTACAACAAAATAGTAAAATAGCTGTCACTATAATTGTCAGTTGATTTTTGTACTACTATGATATATTTTATCTATATTCTGGTTTGTATTTTTTATGTAAACATCTTTAAACACCGATATCACCCCATTCTCATCAGAATCAGCCGTTGTGGATTCAGGAAGTTTCCAAAGGGTTTAAAGTTAGATCTCGTGAATCTCACTATCCCCCAAAAAAACTCTCCTGTAGCCTGTAGTATCAACTACAATATATAAGAACTGTTCAACCGTATATGGGCTTCATATCCTGAGAGCCAAACTCCCTCGCCTATCCCCTTCCCCCTCCATTGCAGAAGCAAGGCAATATAGGGGAGGTAACTCTATTACTCCTATCTTGAGAGCACATGGTCAAAGCCCTTTCTCCAGTATTCCATATCATTACATCCCCCAAGATTATATTAGAACTTCGTACCATGAGGTTATACAGTGTTTAAAGAAGTACCAATATATTGCAATACATAAAGGAAGCTGTAGATAAATACAGTCCTTGAACTGGCAACTTTTTGCCAGGACAGGTTACTTTTTGGTCAGGAGTGGTAACTATGATTTTTCTTTATTTTCCCCTTAGTTATTGACCAATCAATTTTCAGGACAGGCTATGTTTCCAATCTTTTTTATACACTGGGTTATACAACCTATAATCATGCCTGTAGAGCGAAAGTATCTAAAAGGGTTGACGCAACGAGTTCTGTTTACTTTCCTTAGCTAAAGCCCAAGATTATACAATGCAAGCAATTTTTATGCTGATAAGGGCTTAGTATCGCTTATTAGAAGCCTTTTACGGAAAACTGATGTGACACATCCTGTTGTTCCAGAGTTCATGCCAGTGAAGACGCTCCAAGAGGCAATATCAGCAGCAGCAACAGAGAAAGATGGCGACCATTGGGAACCAATATGGGCGTTGAGATATTCCGTCATTTTGAAGTGTCGCGGAATCGTCAAAACAAAGGGGTACATCTTGAGAGGCGATCGAGACATCAAGAAAAGATAATTATTTGTTCATATTTACTGTGAGGGATATTAAATCAGATTTTTTGTATGAATCAGAATTTGTTTATAGCAATGTAGAGATTTTTGCTAGGACAATGAAAAATATGAAAAAAAGAAAATAATGAGAAATTAGTAAAGGACCAAGGGTTCATTGAACCAAACAAGGTCATCATTTGTGTTTTGTGGACTTAAGTTTCACAACAAAATAAGAAACTTATACAAGTTGAATTCTGATGCAATGCCAAAAGCTTTTCATATATTTCACTTTTCATTAAGAATTAAATATTATTTATTTGAAATGTCAGTTTAGAGGCAAATCCAATCTAGTGAACCTAGCCTAAATTATACCCATTTCACTCCGATATTTAGTCTAGGGAAATGTCTTAGAAGGTCACGTCAGCAGATCTTTCGAATTGACCAATCAGGGCTCGGCTTACCATGACGCAATATTCTGCTTACTCACATATAACATTGGAGAGTCATAGGTTGCAGAGAGGTCAGCTGACAAGAACTCTTACTGTATCTAGCTAGACTCAATAGGGGAGTATTAGCGAGTGTTATTGAGTCTAGGTTTACTTAGACTGGAGGCAAATCATGATCAGTAATGATATAATTGGAAGATGTGTCTGAAATCAAATACCTAAATGATTGTCCTTCTATGGGTAAAATGTGGTATAGAAATCCGTCTGTCCGTCTGTCCGTCTGTCCGTCTGTCTGTCTGTCCGTTTGTCCACAAAAACTTTAACCTTGGTCATAACTTTTGATTGGTCGGAGCTAGGTCTTTGAAACTTGACATATGCATCCGGGGGCATTCGTGTTTCACAAACACATCTTGTTATCATATACTGTTATCATTATATGACCAATTATTTATTGGTCACATTTAGAAATATATTCATGTTTAGGTAATGTTCATAATCCAAATTTTTAAATCACGTACATTTCACAATACATGAACATACTTTCTGCATAGATTTACATATTTACTCATTCCTCAATTTACATAGTGAAGTTATTTAATTAGGTATTTTCTATCTTTGTAATTCATTGTATAATTTAATCTGTCTCAATTGTTGAAATCAAGTCTTATCAAAACAGGGTGGGAGTTAAACTGGTCAAAATCTTAATGATTATTATTCAAGAAACAATTGAATTTATAAGTTGATTATTTTATTATAAAAACAATATTTTGTATCTTATTTATACATGACTATGTGTTAAGAGTATACTCTTCAGTACATGAAAACTTAATGTTCAGTGCCAGTATACAAAGGAGAAAAACTTTATGAATGTAAAATTCTTGAAAGAAATAAACATCAATTTATGGGTTTATATCCATTGGCCTTTATTTTTTTATACCACTGATATATAATTTGGTATGACAGTTTGTATAGAATGTATGCATAAATATGATAAGTCAAACTGATAAATTATCAATAAACCAAGTTTATATAAATGGGTTTGACAGTTTGTATAAGTCAAACCTGTAAATTATACGTAAACCAAATTTTTCGAGTGCCTGTAAAAATCATATTCGGTATAATCTTGCGTACACAGCAACATTTTTATTTGAATTATTTGTTACTTTTATGTTATTAATGTGCACAGACTTTTAATCATATTTTCAATACCATAACCATTTGGTGGCAGGCTTTTCTCAAAGTGGTATAGAATTATTCATGTCAAGTTATGCATGATCCCTATTTATCTTTCCAAGCATTATGATTATTGATAAAAATCCGGTTTATTTTGATACTGATACTTCTTCATCAAATGAATCTGATAGTTTGTTGTGGCTACAGAATTGTGAAAATTATTATGTTTTTGGTGGTCCCAATTATTGTTAGCCAACCGCTTACCTCCCTTTGTAAAGAGTTATCTCCCTTTGGCTTCCATTTTCAGATTATCAGATGGAAACAATTGTTTGAAAATTAACTTAGCATGTTATGTTGATTGTGTCAACGTGTCTATATTATTCCAGATATTGTGCATTGTTTCAATTTAAGGGACCATTTTGAAAGTGCATGGTAGTAAAGAGTTGCATTGTGATTAAAATTGTTGAAATATGTGCTTTCAAAATTCAAATGTTATTTATGATAAAAATCTCTGTTGAACATTATAAGGATGTTTTGCTTTTGTAAATTCTTATGGAAACTTGATATATTGGCTGTGAAAAGAAATTGTATAAATGATTTGATTTATAAAGCTTTGTGAATTCTTAAATGTGTTGTTTGTTATTCATAACATAACATAACAGTCCATTTATAAAGTGTACTTCCATGCTCAATGCATGCTCTGAGCGCACAAATTAGAGAAGATAATTTTCTTTGAAGAGAAAAGTTTTAAGGCTTCGTTTGAAGGTTGGAAGATTGTCCGAAAGTCGGATCATATGAGGGAGAGAGTTCCAGCTTGAAGCAGCAGCAAAAGCAAAAGAGCGTTGGCCATGTGCAACTGTCCTGACTAAAGGAGCTGCTTTGACTCGGAACCTAGTGAACGGCTTGGGGTGAAGACTTTCAGTAGGTGCGAAAGATATTCCTTATGTTTTCTTAATACCCCTGGGAACAAAGGATATTGAAATCACTTCAGTCAGTCCATGCTCTTCTTTTTGGGACCAAAATTTAAAAAAATGCTTAGCCCATTAAAACATGGCACTGTAGTGGTGCCTTTTGCCTTAGCTCCCGCCCAGCACATTGAAAATTAACCTATCGCCACCTGAAATTTATTTTCCGACCAATCATAGAGCGTTATATATTCACTGTGTGATATGTGAAGCAATCATTGGCTTCCACAGGTCTAAGCTATTGGACTAGAGTATTGATGAGTCAGAATCTGAGCTGAGACCGAGGAACCCGATATTCTTAAATCAACTGAAAGAGATCATGTAATTCTTGTTATCTAGACATATGATGACTTAGTCATGGTCATATACAGAATATTTTGACAATAATGTCTTGAAATACTCATGTCGACTATCTGTCTTCTTAATTCTCAGAGAAACAGTCTGAAATAGCTTGCTTAAGTTACAGTGACGTCCATTTTCGAGCCCTGAGACCAAGAAAATAGACTCGAGTTACCTCGACCTGAATTGGGCTCGAGTACTCAAGTATTCATGGAAGCCCTAATTTGAACTGGAGCTTTTACAGGTTTTCAACTTTTTCTTACATTTAATTTAAGCCGTTTCCATAGAAACGTAATTAGAGTTTGTTTCCAGACTAAGACTTTAAAACTATAAGATCTAGCACATCGAAAATTGCTTCAGGAACAATCAATATGTGAAGTTGTGTATTTTTGGTTTTCTATTTCTCCCTACATTAATGATTGGCTTTTTCCATTGAAACACAACTTAAGTCTTTATTTTTGGATGACAACTCACAAACCATAAAGCTCATTGAAATTTGTTATGTCAAACAATCATCATGTATAAAACACCCGCTTCATTATATTTGGTGGCTGCTATCAAAACACAAGCTACAATACATTTTGAAATTATACCTAACAATTATCTTTGATAAATATTCATTATCAACGCAAGATACGTTAATCTGTATATACTTACAAAGTTTGAGGAAGCCAGAGATATATTGAAGCTCAGACTTTAGGTAGTTTGACAGGCAACCAATGTAGGGACATGAAAGCGGAAGTGGTGGGATCTCTTTGATTTAAGAGAAACCCATCCTGTCCCAGGGTACGAACGTTACGCAAACTCCACTAATCTGTACCCTGGGCTCAGAAGCTTGATTCGCCCGCGCGGGGCCCGATTTGGGATATAGCCAATCAAATCATTTTCTCGCCACCTTATCGATACAATTTAATCGAGTAAACGATTTGATTGGCCATTTTCTAAATCGGGCCGCGCGGGCGAATCAAGCTTCTGAGCCCAGGGTACAGATTAGTTGAGTTAGCGCAACGTTCGTACCCTGAGACAGGATGAGAGAAACCATGCAAGCTGCTGAGTTTTGAAATTGCTGTAGTTTCTGTTCTTTGGAGGAACTAATACCAATTAGCAAACTGTTGCAATTATCTAGCTTGGAAGATATTAGAGAACGAACATGTGTTCGACAGTTAGTGGCGATGAGCAGTCTAGTGGTGCTGATGGAACTGAGATAATAGGTACAGGTCTTGTAGAGATGGGATTTCAGAGATTGACTGACATCTAGAATCACACCAGTTAGGATCCTTTATGATAATTTGATCATTAGCTGATGAAATATTCACATTAGTGAAAGCTGCTTTCTGTAGCTTCTTGCGCGATTAGAATGAGAAGCTTTGTTTTTAAATCATTCAGTTGAAGGTACTTGGTATTCAACCAGTCCCTTACCCCAGAAACATATATAGTCAGCAATTGTGTAAATGGGAGTTTAAAGGGGCAGTAGCACGTTTTTAGTGGGAATAAAAGGTGATGTCAGGAAAATGAAGATAAATGGTTACAATTTAAAGACAATGTATTTAAACTAAATGGAGCAGTAATGATTCTTACAGAAAATGAATAAAAGGTGTTCCGCCAATGGATTTTATGTGAATTTTCAGACTTTGTCCTCTGACTATGGCTGATTGGCTTGTGCAATGAGATTTATGAAACTTTCAAAATAATACATTTAGCATTAACATACAATTATCAGTGTACATTTTAAAATATCAAATTATCAAAAAACGTGCTAGTGCCCCTTTAAGACCCCGGTAACCAGTTTATTATCAGCATATGCATAATGCCCGCAGTCATGAGATAAGTCAATACCAAGAAGAGGAAGAGGATAGGACCAAGAACTGAACCCTGTGGCACATCACATGGGAGCACCACTTTCTCGAAAGTTTGATTGTGCACTTGAAAAGAGCTGGGTCAGATATGAGGAGACCAACAGATAAGAGCACTGTTCCTTTGATACCAACTTGGTGTTCCATTGTGTGTAGTAGATACTGGTGGTCAACAGTGTCAAAAATTATTCACTGAACGAAGGAGATTGGTCTCCGTTTAATGGCATGGTCTACAGGCAGACTGGAAAGAGTCCAGAATAGTGTATGGTTAAATGGCATTATTAATATATTTGAAACGGCACGCTCTATGACTTGGTGCCTTTTGGCGTTTTCAACTTCCTTCTACCTTTGATTTTGAAAGTTTCCATGGAAACGCAATTTAGACACTTGTTTCCGGACTCGAGCTCAAAAACAAGTTCTATAGCTGATTTAAATTTGCTATATAGAACAAGCATCATTTTGCCTTTTGGGGTTTTCGTCTGCTTCCGACCTTTATACGGAAACGGAAGTAAATAGTAATTGTTGTTTCCGGGCGAGAACTCGGAAACTATAAGACATAGCTTCATATCTGAAGGTAACACAGATACTAATTTCACTTTCTCTTTTAATTGCAGGCTCATTTTTTAAACTGAAATGTTCATATATTTCGATAACTTGACTAAAATAATCAATTTCGGCATGGAAACAGTTCATTTTTTTACGAATTTCTTCCAAAGCAAAAGTTCATTTCGTCAATTTCAGAACGTACGACTGAATTATATTGTTGTTTATTTCGGGATACGTATATTTGTTGTGATGAAACCAGGTAATATGAAGCAGCAGTGCTTTTACAATGTTATAAGAATGTTTAAGAATGTAAGGTAACTGGGTATTGTTTTTGAAAAAGCGATAGGTGATGAGATGTGATCGGAGGTGATGTATATTGCTTGAGTCATGTCACAACCTTTAAAACTGCATTCAGTGCTTTGAAACTGTTTTCACGAGATAAGGGATTATAGACCAAAAACGCAGAGCCAAAGGGTCATGTTTCAAGTAAAAATCATTTTAATTTCTCATAATGAAACAGAAGAAATGATGAAATCTTGTCCTAAGACATGCTCAAAGCGCTACATTATTACATTATTATAAGGAGTGTACTTTCACAGATCACTAAGCGCTAATCACGACCATGTAGGTCAGGTACCCATTTTAACAGCTGGGTGGACTGAGTGCAATGTGGATGAAGTGCTAACCACTACATCACTGTGCATTTTCAGCATTCCTTCAATGCAATAGTAATGAGTAGTGATATCATTATAACTATGTGTTATTCACACTATACCCCATTTACATATCCCCAACCATTCACCTGTGAATACACACTTCCTCAAACACGTAGTAGGTTCACAGTAAAGTATGAATCTTAACTTTTAATCTTGATAAAGAGACACTATAACCACCCTACAAAACGAATGGCGTGATTACAAGAAATTCCCATATAGGTAGCCGAGCGTTATATGAATGAGTAGGCCTACATGGGCCACTCCTTTATCCCTAAGGAATTCTGTAATCAACCAAGCGCCCATCCTTTGGAATATCCCAGTGCTGTATTGCCGTGTTCCTTTATTGTTGTGGGGGGTTGACGTACCGGTATTTCCATTATGAAAAAAATATTTCCAAGACATCTTTATTTTTGGGGAATCGTAAGCTTGGTGAAATGATGTCATTGCAGCTCTTATCGCTGATTGGTTGGTTGCTCGGGTCAAAGGGTATGACAGTATCAGTCGTGATCATGCCCATTGCCCAAGATTCAGCTTTTGACGATATATCGGATAAACTAGAATTGATGCTTTGAAATTATTTTGAATATTCCAGTGGAAAGGTATGTGTGCAATACCTATTATTCGTTTTTATTCTTCCGTAAGCGAGCTTGAAAAGCTGCATATTGAGACCGGAACAATGGTAAATATTGATTCGTGTGCAGTTTACTAACTGCAAGTGTTTATTTTCAATCCAATTATTAGCAAATCTGACTGTTGTATTTGTACACCATGTTTTGATACAAATAGTGGAAAAAATATTCAATTTCACAAGACGTTGCAATGCAAAGAAATGCATCTATATATATATTTCTATGTCTTTTTCGTCAATTTAGGGCAAAACTATTTTCTCAAGGTCAAAGTCTCCATATCGTGCACGCACATGTCATTTATGAATATGTTTCCGTGCCCTCAGCCTGCTAACAGTTAACGAGGTAAATGTAAATTATTTAAGTCGATATCATCGAGGGGCGTATTAAAAGATTAAAATATCAATATCAAATGTCGTTTGACAATAACGGTTGCAACACACAGCCCATTGTCAGTCAGATATAACTTTAGACTCACCATCGAATTATGCTATAAAATCGTAGTATTTACGGGCATTGTTTAACTAATTTATTCTTGCTCAAGCCTTATTACCCAAGTGTCATGGATTTGTCGTTAATGGACATTGATTACCTTATGCATCATTGAATTTAACTGACAAATGCTGGGGACAAGTCCATGGACATAGTTGAAAATGCATTTTTTACATCATTATGACCCCCTTCGTATCGGGGACAAGTCCATGGACATTGTTGAAAATGCATTTTTTACATCATTATGACCCCCTTCGTATCGGGGACAAGTCCATGGGCATTGTTGAAAATGCATTTTTTACATCATTATGACCCCCTTCGTATCGGGGACAAGTCCATGGACATTGTTGAAAATGCATTTTTTACATCATTATGACCCCCTTCGTATCGGGGACAAGTCCATGGACATTGTTGAAAATGCATTTTTTACATCATTATGACCCCTTTCGTATCGGGGACAAGTCCATGGACATTGTTGAAAATGCATTTTTTACATCATTATGACCCCCTTCGTATCGGGGACAAGTCCATGGACATTGTTGAAAATGCATTTTTTACATCATTATGACCCCCTTCGTATCGGGGACAAGTCCATGGACATTGTTGAAAATGCATTTTTTACATCATTATGACCCCCTTCGTATCGGGGACAAGTCCATGGACATTGTTGAAAATGCATTTTTTACATCATTATGACCCCCTTCGTATCGGGGACAAGTCCATGGACATTGTTGAAAATGCATTTTTTACATCATTATAACTTGATTGAAAAAGGCGACGAATCGCAATAATTACTAAAATGCACAATGTTACTTTAATTTACCTAAAATGAAAAAAATGATACGTTGCTTTATCTACGTTCTGAACAGTTCGAAAGATATATCAAATTACACATATGTTGAAATAACCATGTTTTTCCCATCCAAGCCTTATGAAAGCATTTCAAATAGATTTGTTTTGTTTATTAACAGGTAAAAATTTCCAAAGTTTGCATATAAGCAACATATGTGGAAATATTATTTAGCTTACTTTACTATCAGCAATGCATGTGGCAATGAACCTCAAACGTTCTTTCCACTCAGGAATTTGAGGTTGCACGTGCGTTGCCACAACAACTCTGCAATTGACAACTAAAGTAATGAATGAACTCTTATGCGAATAGTAGTTTGTAACACACCTTAAGGTCTGTAAACATAAAGAAACAACGTACTTTTTCAATTATTTTTGAATTTTGATATGACATGAATTATAAATAGTAGGGGAAATAAGAAAGATAAATTTGTACATCAAGCAAAGCTTTTACCTGACCACACTGAAATTATAGATGATTTACATACTATACATGCATCAGAAAAAAAATTGAGGCGTAAAAATGATGTATTATTCTCTTATGTAAACTCACATATACAGGGGATTAACACAAACTGTCTAAAACGAAAGTTGGGGAAAAACATTGTGAATGGATATTTAGAATTAAAATTTAAAGTTTGTTCAGAATAAAGAAATAATCGTCAAAAAACATTTTATTTACTTTTATTTCCTTTAGTACAATAGAAGAGGATTGAGAAGTGTCATACACGAGAACAGCATTATCTCCGATATGTCGTTATTTCGTGAATTCCACAATACGTTTTCAAAATAATGTGATCAAATGTAAATGAAAAAGTTTTTATATATGCCACGTCATGACGTGGCAGTGAATAGAGCAGGTTGAAATGCAAGGAACGGGCAATTCCGGGAATAATTAAGGTGCTGTGTCCTGAACAGTGGAGAGGATGAATGTGTACACATCCTACATCCCCATATAAACATATTAAAGCGACCTAAAAGATTAAAATGGTGTTGGCACATATTCCAAGTTTGTTAATTCTGTCTTCAAACTGATTTCATCACTTCCTAAAATTGTGACAAATTGACGCGCGTCATTGTCCGGTTTCGCGACCTTAATTATACATTAACAGACTAAGTGTAACCATATTACCGATTAGAATATGCATGATACGTTTTAGCAACATTCAGTTCGTCTTTATAACATGACACCATTCATTAGTTTTGTCAAATGTATCTCAACCAATTCTCTTTAGGACTATGGTACATATAGATCCATTTACAATAGAAGATACTTTGTTTATTTTTTCAGTTTTCTTTGTATCTCCCTCGTCTTTTCCATACGCTTCAACAATAACGTTTTAATTATCTAGTCCTAAAGAACACATTGTTTCATTACAAAGCGGCCAGAGCCAGTTTGCCGTTCCTCGGAAAACTTGTTGTTAATGATTTCCAAGCTCAATTATATTGATTTTAGGTGCTGATTAATGATATTATGATAAACATAAAATAACGAAATCTTATAGGAACCACATGGACTCTATATCCTCGCAAACTGTTCGGCTTCTTCCCGATAACTATAAAAAAAATCCTGACTGTATAAACTACTGATCTGCTACCATTTAAGGTTCATTCTAGTATTGTTCTCGTAAAGATCAAAGGCACCGACCACCCTTTATTCCGCAATAAAGTATACTTTTTGAGTGACGTTCGGCCTTAAGTTTTAACTATAATAGTTCAGGGAATAACTATACTTTATTGCAAAACACATGGTGGTTAGGCCTACTTTATTTCGTAAGTAATCGTAGTTTACAAATTGAACAACGTGTCACATAGCTTACGAGGTAAGACCTAACAAATTGAGATGGGGTGACCCTCAATAACTCGCCTTATATAAGAGACATATAGAAGTTTTTTTACATGAATAAGGAATGAATAAGTTTAGCTGCAGTCTGACTCAACATCTCCTGAAGAAGGCGAGGGGGTTGAAGGAACAGATATAACTCGCAAATCAGAAAAATTAAAATTATTTTCATAACTTATCATCGTATCCCAAAATTATCATATAATATGATGTTTTACTTAGACAGTATTGGTAAAGTAACTTGGGCATCAAGTTTATATATTTATTGTTTTCTCATGACTTTGGCTTTGCCTGGTTTAACCAACTATTGGTAATGTTTATGCTTTTATACAAAATATTTCGTAATCGAGCATTAAGCATGTTTCATCAGGAATGGCAATCGAGTCTGAATAATAGCACACGCTATGACTGTTTCGGGACATTAAACACTCTACTTCAGCCAGGTAATATCTATCAACACTTACATGTACACGTAAAGATAAACAGTAGCACGTTTTTTTGGGGAATATAAGGTGTAGTCAGGAAAATGAAAATTAATGGTTCCAATTGAAAGACAGCGTATATAAACTAAATGAAGCAGTAATAAATCAAGTTTATAATTTAAAGTTCAACTACGCGAGTCATTTTCTTACACAAAATGAATTGAAGGTGTTAAAAATGGCCGCCAGTGGAATTTATGTGAATCTTTATCATTTGTTCTCTGACTATGGATGACTAGTTTGTGTAATGAGATTTTTGACACTATCAAAATAATACCATTAGCATTTACTTACAATTATCAGTGAAAAATTGAAAATATAAAATTATCAAAAAACGTGCTATTGCCCCTTTAAGGCGTAGCCTGACCAAATTTAGATTAGGATTATTAGAGTAAATGGTAAATGAGGGACGGAAGATGACAATTGAATGAAGCTAAAGATTATGTCCATTTTGTAAAGATGAACTTAAAAACGATCTCCATTTCATCTTCATCTGTAAACCATATGATGCAATTAAAAAGAAATATGTACCTGATTATTACCTGTCAAAACCCCATGAAGTAGCCTTTAGGCAGAGACTCTATATACATGTATAATGTATAATGTATATATACATATATAATGTCCCTGCTTTTGGTCATAAGTATCATCATGTGATGAACAAAATATTTGAAATGTGTATGTGTATAAAATATGCTTATAAGTTAAGAGAGGAACTGTTGAAATTATAACCATACAATGTCAGTTATGCAATCCTCATGTATAACTCTGTCAACTATATATTGGCCGGATGCCTCGAATACAATAAACTTGACTTGTATATAATTCTTCTCAAGATTACGAAATTTGTTGATGGACTAAATTCTCACGTCTCCATCTGGACGTATGACTTCTCTAAGAGAAGTTGTCTGAATGTATAAGCAACTCTTCCTTATTTCTCAATAACTCCATACGATATTTTTCCATCCATGCACATGTCACATACAAGAGACTTATAATGGACATATGACGTCCGCAAACGTATGACCTTTTGATGTACATTTGTATTGTTTACTGTTTCTCTTGTTCCTAACATATGTGGCACTCAAATTGCGAAAGATGATAGACATAAATTAAAATTGAAACCTAATACTGATAATACACAACATTACACATCAACCCTTTGCTTGACGAAAGATAAAAATATTTTTCTAAAGCATTTGATAAAGTCTGGATGATTTACTTATTTCTGCATTTTATAAAGAAGTTGTACTAATATAATTGTTGTATGAATGTGAAAATTGTGGACGTTCAAAAAACACTGAAAAATTAAAATGAGTAGGGGAGACCGGGGTAGGCCCGTCCCCGGGGCATGTTCGTCTTTTCGCTGTAATTTTTGTTCGGGGCCATTTTAACTTAAATTGATAATTCCTAAAAGACAACATGACCTTATTCCCACACTGACTTTAAAATGGTGACAGTCCAACATGTTCTTTACAAACTGTGGAAGAAAACTCGTTTTTCAACTAGTTGTGTAAACTATTCGACTTCAGTTCACTATGTTTTTGACAAATATTGACTATGTTTAGGAATATGTTCTTAATTGAGCATAAACCAACATGCCGAGACGTATATGTAACCAACAAGTTATTTTGGTTCGAGGTCTGTGTATTTTCGCAGTAAAGAAAAAAGAGCAACCGTGGTTTGTGGGGTACGTTCGGTCATTACAGGCGGGGCACATTCGGCCGTCAGGACGGTCACAAAAAATTTAAGGTCCTCCTCGAAACCATTTTTCTAAAGGTCATCCTCCTCAAAAGGACTCTCTTGAAGGTCCTTGAATAGTAGGCTCCTCTTCTCCTCCTCTTACGAATTCTTTTCGTAATAGAAAGTTAACTGAGTCCCGAACGTTATAAAATATGTTTTTGTAAAGTAATGTAGTATGTTTTCTGTCCCAAATATTGAATACTATGAGTAGCATCTTATCTCTCTTTAATTGTTGTAGGCTGAACATGTTCTGATTGTTCCCAAGGATGGCCGAACCTGCCCCTGAGGGAAAACGAACTTACCCCGATGCGGGGCATGTTCGGTTTTTCAACTCGTTGTCTTTAAAGCAAAGTTATTGGCAAACTAGTTACGTTAGGCACTTTCGACAATTATTGCAATAAAGTTAAGATATGGTTCAATATATGTACAAACGTACACTAGTATATTGCGAAAGAAACAACTCATTATTTACATTTTAGTGAAAAAGGGACGTGCCTGCCCCGGTCTCCCCTACATATTAATTTTCCTAAATTAGCTACTGGTCTAGGTTTCAATACACCAAATTTTATGATGTACGGAGAACAAGGTACGTAGAGAACCTATTCAGCTTCAAATATGGCTTTAATGGCTGAAATAATGCCCAAGCCGCGTAAAACAATAACTCACTCACTCACTATAATTCTTAACGATGCATTACATATTCAAAGTACAAAATAGCATCTTTTATCTTTCAAAACATTACCAATGAAAACAAAACGCCCTTGATTATAACTGGTAAAATCAGATGAAACCGACTATTTGTATAAGTGTACATGTTTTGTTTGAAGTTTTGTTTATACCCATTAGCATACTCGACATTGGGCTACTGACTTTTAAACTTTTAAAAAAAATCAAAAAGTGTTCAAATTTGGAGTTTTGGATTTTTTAATCACAATTCATGGGAAAACTTCTTTATCAAGTTTTTTACTGCCACAGTGATAAAGTCACCAAGACGAGTCTGCAATGTTAAGAACCTGAGCCATCTGACATCATGTGACTCATTTGACCTCTGCCTTGTTTCTGACATCAAAGCGCAATACAGAAACTGCATCACTAGTAGTATTTGATTCCAGTATGTCAGAACGATAGTGTGCATTCATGAAATACATTACTTTAACCATGCGCTGGTATTTTAAGTATGTAGAGGACAGTTTAAGGATGGGTATCGTTCCTCACTTCTATATTGCAATTATATAATGCGATACAGACAAGGGCATGGCAATACGCATTGCAATATATTGATACTTTTTAAATTTAAGATATTACATGTTATCGTGTATAAATCAGAGCGCTGATAACAGTAATCATTGCTCACCAAATTTAGAAAGGAAGATGTTTTCAATCGGCGTTAATGACTTTATACATATATAAGAGCTACTTTTACAGCACACTTGACCTTCACACTTTGTTTACAATTTTTCACAAAACCACGATTTATTTGGGTTTTTTTTTTTGAATTTTTAGAGTGAAATTGTACATTGTTTAAAGTTCAATATATTGGATGTTTTGAGGAATGTGCACCGATACGTATCATGTTGTTCCTGTATTGCAATATACCGATATATCGATTATACTGCACATCCTAATAGAGGAAAATATACAAATGTTCCTTCGTTTGTAGCCCATCAGGTCTGAAAGACCCGATGGGCTAATGGCATGACATAGCGTCCGGCGTCCGTCCATCCGTCCGTCCATCCGTAAACTTTTCACTTTTTCGACTTCTTCTCTTGAACCAACGACTCTTGAGAGCTAAAATTTGACGTGTAGACTCCTTGGCAGATGGGGATTCTTAATTGTTGATTTCGTGACCCAAAGACCCTTTGCCAATGAAGATTAAAAACCTATTTTCAATAAGGTAACCATTTACGCCTGAAGCTATTGAAAGTACGTGCATCTGACAATGCATGCATGCAGGTAGGTAGGTAGGTAGGTAGGTAGGTAGGAAGGTAGGTAGGTAGGTAGGTAGGTAGGTAGGTAGGTAGGTAGGTAGGTAGGTAGGTAGGTAGGTAGGTAGGTAGGTAGGCAGGCATGTAGGTAGGTAGGTAGGTAGGAAGGTAGGTGAAATTAAGGGCGAAGTTTGGGCCAAGGATGACCTACATGCGCCCGGCACTAGGAGTGATTATTGAGAGTTAAAACATGTAAAAGTTAACATGATGTATAAAATGTTATAAGAGATCATATTTGCCAGTGTTCTTGAAATTACTCCCCTTTGCACGCATTTCGTCATTCTAGTATGTTGTACTCAATGAGTGCTGTACGAAAGTGTTTACTATTAACATTGCCGTATTGTAAACAACTAGGAATATTGTTGACTATTTTCATTGTTGAAAGATATTGACTTTATTGCTTCACTTTATTATATATAAGGACTGGAAGTATTTAAAGGGGCAGTAGCACGTTTTTAGGGGGAATATAAGGTGATGTCAGGAAAATGAAAATTAATGGTTCCAATTGAAAGACAATGTTTTTAAACTAAATGGAGCAGTAATAATTCAATTATTTAACGTAAAGTTTAGTCATGCGATTCCTTTTTATTACAGAAAATGAATTAAAGGTGTTCACACAAAAATGGCGGCCTATGTATTTTATGTGAATCTTCATACTTTGTCCTCCGACTATGGATGATTGGCTTGTGTAATGACATTTTTGACACTGTCAAAATAATACATTTAACATTAACTTACAATTATCACTGAAAATTTTAAAATATAAAATTATCAAAAAACGTGCTACTGCCCCTTTAAAGCAACGACGTATGGATCTGCATGAACAAGGATATCGGCAATATTCTGATTGTACTACTGACTTGTACTGACACTTCTTATAGATGTTCATAAGAAACCCGTAAAGTTGCCTATTTATTTGACAAGTTAGTACGATATAAATGTTGCATATATAAATGATGCAGTTTTGATGTAAAACTAATTTCCCACGGAATGATAAATTCTTATCTTATCTTATTCGAATCAACTTCCAGGCGTGACTGATTCACGCCAATATTTCGTCAATATAAATAACTACGGATGGTGACAATCTCCCGATATTAAACAGTTCCGCTCTCCGGTAATCTACTATGACAGTTAAGTAAGTTAATTATGTAAGTTATTGAGTACATGTTAATTTTAAAAGACTGGAAGTAATTAAAGTAACGTGGCACTTAATCTGCATGAACTATAAAATATCCAGTAATGTTCATCTCTGCATGCAGTCCTAAACTCAAAACGCCAGCTTAACAGAACTTATATTGTGTACAAAAGAAACCAGTAAACTTGCCTATTTATTTGAAAAATTAAGTACGATATTGAATCAGTTCTAGTATCCCCTAAATAAAACATTTGAGGGCGACCTGCGTACTGTCGTGCCTTGAACTAATTGCGTTTAACTAATAACAAAACGTCTATCATTTAATAACTTTGTCGTATATAATGCATGCACTGACTAAAGTTGTTTGTAAATTAAAATAGATATATGTTGATCATCTGTAAATGTCAAGGTATAGCTTACTGCTTACAATATTTTATCGGTGGCCAATGGGTTTTCTATTGAATGCCTATGATAGGTCGTTTATTACCATTAAAAAAAATAAGTTGTATATAACTAAGACTGTTACTTTTGATTTTCCGAAATTTTCGGAAATTCTATTCAAACGAAGCATCGTAACGACATTACCCTTTTGCAACGTTCCTTGAGTATATAATTACCCGTTGATGCCTTTCAAGTGTTAATTATACATAAAAATACATCTGCAATTTATTTAATTTTTCACGTACTTAGTGAAAATTGATTCATACACGTAAAACCAAACCGATTGGGCCTTGCATTTCAAAACATTAAGAAACGAACAGTTATTATCATCAAATGTCAATATAGAAAATATATTGAAAATGTTAGCACATTTCGAACCAATTCAATAAATAAATCGTATTGTTCTTGATAACAACTACTTTAGTGACATAATGTTTAACGTTGATATTCACATTGTTTTGGGGATCATACTGCCCGCAAAATAGTCTAACTCTCAGACTGTATAGCTGACATTTTGACATTAACAAAACTCTTGCAAAGCATGCACAGATATGTAGTGAACTACTATCTGAAAATATCAATCCTCCTCTTATAAGCCTTTCTTATATTTAAATAAATTCATATTTTTGCGAAGTGTTATTTTTCAGAAACTGAATATAAGTCTATCAGCAACAGTACAAGTTAAAGTACAATTTTCGGGTCAAGTCCGATAACGAGATTCGAACCCACACCCTCAGAATCAGCTAGGGAATACCGCTATCTCAGACCGTGCTTTAAATGGGAAGTAGCACGTTTTTTGTCAATTTTATATTTTCAATTTGTCACTGATAATGGTACGTTGATGCTGAAGGTATCATTTTGAGTTGAAAAATCTCATAAGACAAACCAATCATCCATAGTCATAAAACAAATTATAACGATTCACACAAAAAACGCGCTACTGCCCCTTTAACATTTAACAAACCAGGGGCCAATCAAGTTGACAATTCAAAAAAACACATAAAAGGTTATATTCTACATTAAAAGTGATCAATAGCGATTCTGATTCGTTATTCCGAAAAAGACAAACTTGATCCAGAAAAAACAAACGTGATGAAATAATTTTTAAACGTCCCCTGAATACGAGGCGCTTCACCGTTCCGTTTCAATTCAAAATACTCAATCCAGAAAAAAGTCTCTGATTTCTTAACACACATGGTTTATCTCCTTATAAAACCTTTTTTTCATGCGTGTTGTAAATAGATTTTGTCCTAACAATATGTACGATATATTCTAAGAGTTATCCTTATCTTTCCTTGTACATTATGTATCATATTCTTCATATTGTTTTTAAATCTTTCCCTTTTAATTCATCAGCTTAAAGTCCCCATATAGGTAAATGAAAGTAAATGGTTCCAATATAAAGACAATGTATTTAAACTGATTGAAGCAGTAACAAATCAAATATACCTAAAGTTTACCCATGCAATGCCCATTCTTACACAAAATGAATTAAAGATGTTATGGGAATCTTTATATTAGATAATTCTTTCCTCTTTTAAGCGTCATGAGCAGGTATCAGTACCTGGAGGCAGGTGCGTTTTTATAAATATCCATAAGCTTATCATATCATATGGCCTATATATTATGAAATGAATTAGTCTCATTGATAGCCTTATTCATGATCAACACTACACTGCAGTGCACTTTGTACTGTATATAGCCGCACGCCTACTTTAAAAACCAGGTCATCTGCAGTGAAAGATAGTCACAAGATCTCTCTCGAAGAAAAGTCCAATACAATACGCCTTGTTGAAACGTTTTTCCAGGAGAAATCTACGTGCAATTGGGCTTTCAGAGCATTCGGTTTCGATAACGTTCTCTGTTAAGAGGCAAGGTCATTGCTTTTTTATTTGAACAGAAATGTTATTCAAATTTACATAGAATGTCCTTATATTAGAAGAAGAGCATCATCTAATTAGATGAAAATATAATTTAATTAGAGGAAAATATCAAATTAAAGGGGCAGTAGCACGTTTTTAGCAGGAAAATAAGGTGATATCAGGGAAATAAAAGTAAATGGTTCCAATTGAAAGACAATGTATTTAAACTGATTAAAACAGTAACAAATCAAATATATAATGTAAAGTTCATGCAATGCCTTTTTTTACACAAAATAAATTAAAGGTGTTCACACAAAATGACCGCCAAAGGACTTTATGGGAATCTTTATAATTTGATCTCTGGCTAGGGATTATTGGTTTGTATAATGAGATTTTTGACACTATCAAAATAATAATTTAGCATTAATGTTTAATTATCTAAGAAAAAAACAAAATTTTCAAAAAACGTGTTACTGCCCCTTTTAAGTTTAATCTAATTAGACGAAAGTATTATTCAATTATATTATAGTATCATCTAATTAGATGAAATAATTCTCTAATCATAGAAAATAATACCATCTTATTAGATGTAGAATACATGCCTTAGGTATTAAAATAGTTCAAGGAGATAATATCATTGCCTGATTTGAAAATGCTTTCAATTAGATGAAATCATCATGTAATTTTATAAAACGATGACATAAAGTTGAAAATTTCATACAACGAGATGAAGTTATTATCTAATTTCGAAGGTTTGTAGAATTTCCCAAAACTGGTGATGTGTAACAAAATGAGAAAGAGTGAACCGATACAAAATATGAGAATTGAATTATTATATAATATTAACTACCATATTATTTGATAAAACGATAACAAAATTAGTTGAAACTTTAATATAACAAGTTTAGTATTGTCTGATTAGAAGTTGTGTATGTTTTTCTTAACAATGGCGATGTGTGATTATTTGGCAATACAAAGTGAAATGGTGAACAGGTCTTATGATAAAATATCAAAATATTGAGATAATAGCATTACGAATATATATATATATATATATTTGATTATAAATGCTTCTCGACACGGTCAGACATTCAAACTCTAAATAACTAGAAAAAGGCAACACTATAATTTATGTTCAAAATAAGATAATCCACTAAAATAATACGCTTTTATTTTTCACTCGATTTGATTATGTTGGTGTTCTTTAAATTCAAACCATTATCCACGATATCGTTAACGGGGATAACTGAATCTCTGTGTTTCCATTGGTTGCTTATGTATCATGTATGACGCAGCATTTACAAAGTGCTTTGTGACGGTACCCATTCTAAATAGGTCACCTGCAGTGAAAATCTTTCCGGGTTGCAAACTCTCTCTCGAAGAGAAGCCCAATGCACCTCATATCATTCAGACGGTTTACGGGGAAGACACAATCAATACCGTAGTCTCTCATAAAATATCGATGATCGCTGAGCGTTATTTCTATGGGTAACGGTTAGTTTTAATTGAATGGAAATCAGTTGGTGTAAATAAACAAATATACTAGGTATGATGCATGCAAATTGGTGTTTTCATGAGAAAGGTGTTTGATGAATGTGTCTATACACGTGCATTTTTTTATTTATAATTTATTAATATCAATTTGGAGTTTTAACGATATTAAGTGTCTCGTGGGCTTAAGGCCAGGTTTTACAGTCTTAATTTATTGTAACATATGTGACACTATGATAAAACAATATTATTCTTCTCGTCTTTCTTCTTCTTTTTATGACTCGGTGCAAACTTTGAGATGTACAAATAATTTTATAAGAACACGTTATGTCGCTTATTGGCAATTTATACATCATTACATTATTGTTATGCGTAATGTATCCGTTTTTTACCAAGGAGATAGCTCAAACAAATAAAACAGATTAACTAAGTTGAACTACTTTTGTTGGTAAGGAGGGGTTGGAGCTAGGGTTCGAACCCCAAATATATCCCCCTTTAAGTTGCATAAAACATAAGTGAATCCAAACTAGTTAATCCCCTAACCCCTAGTTACGAGGACTTAGGGGACGTATACATTACAGCTAGTTTTAACTAGATTGAAGTGAATCAACCCCATTTCAAATACTTGCAATAAAATAGAGTTTATGATATTAAGTATTGACATTGCACCTGATGTTTAAAAAACAAACATGGCGATATACATTTACATACAAAAACTTCTTTTTTTTAATTTTATATGTCATACAAACAATCATATTCTAAATATATGTTATGGGGAACTTTCATCAGCATTTCTAGTATTGTTCCGGTAAAGATCAAAGGCGCCGCCAATCCTTTATTTAAGAAATAAAGTAGCCCTAACCATCATGTGTTTTGCAATAAAGTATAGTTTTGCCCTGAACTATTATAGTTAAAGCATGAGGCCGAAGGCCGAATGGTTTGACGTTATAATAGTTCAGGGCAAAACTATACTTTATTGCAAAACACATGATGGTTAGGGCTACTTAATTACTTTTCTAGTATGTCGAATTTTACTCGTTTAAGTTATTTCTACTCCATATATAAAAATATTTTGTAAATCACGTTAGGCCGCAAATTGAAAATCCTCGATCAGGGCCATAACTAGTGACGTCATAGCAAATTGTTATTGACGTCATGGGCCATTGTTTCGTGACGTCACTCAAAAACTATACTTTATTGCGGAATAAAGGATGGGCGGCGCCTTTGATCTTTACGGGAACAATACTAGAATCAGCAATAAAGTATAGTTTTTGAGTGACGTCACGCAACAATGGCTCATGGCGTCAATAACAATCGGCTATGACGTCACTGGTCCTGGCCCCGATTGAGGACTTTCAATTTGCGGGCGAATGTGATTTTAAAAATATGTTTATTTTGGAGTAGAAATAGCTTAAGCGAGTTCAAATTGACATACTAGAAAAGAAATAGAGTAGCCCTAACCATCATGTGTTTTGCAATAAAGTATAGTTTTGCCCTGAACTATTATAACGTCAAACCATTCGGCCTTCGGCCTCATGCTTTAACTATAATAGTTCAGGGCAAAACAATACTTTATTGCAAAACACATGATGGATAGGGCTACTCTATTTCTTAAATAATATACTTTTATTGGAATAATCATAAACATCGTTGCAAGTTAGAGGTATGAAAAAAGAAAAAACGATTGTAAAATAAGTTCGATTTATACGAGAATCGAGAAAGTATTTTTTTTATAACATCGACATTTATCAAATATTTTAAATCGTCATGGGTTTATATGTTGAAATGCTTAGCGAAATATGTTATTTTTCAGATGCATATTTTGTTCTGTTTCCTTTGAACAATTTCCAATTCCGATGAGAAATTTATAAAGATCTAATTGCAGTTCTAACTACACAAAGGACTTTGAATATTACCTTTCATAAAAAGTCAGAAATGTATAGGAATTTTTAAAAATGTAGATGGAATTATACACATAGTGCATGTAGATGATGTTAAACTTATTTATTTTTAAATAAAAAATATTACATGTAATATCAATGTCCCTAACTCATTTTATCTAGTTAATATCAATAATAATTTACACACATTTTTAAACACATTTTGAGAAATTAATGATCATGAGTGTTGAATTATGTAGTTTACTACGGTAGCACAATGAAAGTTCTTTTCCCATAAACTTACGTCATATAATTTCATTTGGTAACCGGAGTTGTAGGAGTTAGTTGTTAGTTTGTTTTAAAGTAGTTTAGCCACATCAAACCATGGATCCATTCGAAATAAAGGATGTTAAACCAAGAATATTTCGACCACCGTTTCGATCCAGGTAAACCCTTCTCTATTAATTCAGCCAGAAATTTATTTAACTTTTTTTAGATCATAATCAATAAATGTATTTTTTTAAATACTCATCTATGTTGGTCTTGTCGTGGTTATGAATGTTCCATCATAAAGCTGTTTCTGTCGAAATGGTTTTTGTTTCGTTATTATTACTTTAATATTAAATGTGACTTTGGTAAGTGGCGTGTTGTAAGACTCAAATTCTTAAGTTTCTTTTAAAGGGGCAGTAGCACGTTTTTTGATAACTTTATATTTTAAAATTTTCACTGATAATTGTAAGTTAATGTTAAATGTATTATATTGACAGTGTCAAAAATCTCATTAAACAAGTCAATCATCCATAGTCAGAGGACAAAGTTTGAAGATTCAAATGAAATCCATTGGCGGCCATTTTTGTGTGATCACCTTTAATTCATTTTGAGTAAGAAAAAGGAATCGCATGGCTAAACTTTACAATATATATTTCAATTATTACTGCTCCATTTAGTTTAAATACATTGTCTTTCAATTGGAACCATTAATTTTCATTTTCCTGACAACACCTTATATTCCCCCTAAAAACGTGCTACTGCCCCTTTAAGCCTATGGTACATTTACATAACTACAATTGTCTTTTATTTGTTACAAGAGTGTGATATTCACATCAAACATTGTGAAAATAAATTGGTGTATAGTTATTTCTTACAGGATTTTATAAAGATAATTACATTTTAAAGAGGGTGTATAATGGGCATGATGAAGGGTGGTATTCATATTAAATGTCATCTCGGCCAAACGGGCACATAGTGTCAGTAATAGTAATCGAAATGGAGCGTCTATATTGTACAACTTTTAGTCTATAAGATGAGCAACGACAATTGGAAAGAGAGTGACGCAAATTAGTTCATATTTAATTTTAGTGAAGTATATATGCCTCAGCTCGAAGGATCCTGTTTAAAGGGACAGTAGCACGTTTTTTTATAAAAAAATTTTTAATGTTTTTATTTATGATTGTACGTTAATGCTTAATGTATTATTTTGATATTGTCAAAAATCAATCATCCATAGTCAGAGAACAAAGTATGAAGATTCACATAAAATCCATTGGCGGCCATTTTGTGTTAACACCTTTAATTCATTTTGTGTAAGAAAAAGGAATCGCATGGCTGAATCTTACATTATATATTTGATTTATTTTTGCTTCATTTAGTCTAAAAACATTGTCTTTCAATTGGCACCATTTAGTTCAATTTTCCTGACATCACCTCATATTCCCCTTAAAATGTGCTACTGTTCCTTTAAGGTTCATTAAGTTCTTATTGGATGATTCACGCTAACGAACAACTAGCATACCAACATCTTTCTTTCTTGATCTAAATATTCTTATAAATTGTGTTGCATGGTCCTTGGCTTGCCAAACATGTGAAAAGTCATACGAAAAATATATGAATCTAACACTCGTGTTAGACATGTTAAAAATACTTAAAAGGTATTGCATTTCCAACATCCAATCCTGCATATTATAAGACCACATCTTCTCAGGCAATTCAATTCTTTATTCTCTCTCTCTCTCTCATTATTTATTTCTGAAGTGTAGGCCATCGGTCCAATACTACATATGTTAGAATATAGATGACAAAACTGGAGTGTAAACAATAAAAAGTTCTTCTCAGCCATGTTACTTTGATAATACGACTGAATTTCCTGAACTGTACTTTATATGAGTTTACAGTGTTGAGCTTTTTATTTAAAAGTTTCAGTGATGTATCCATTTATTTTACATTTTTATCATAATTTTGATTACATTTCTACATTTGAAGGAAGGTAGGAATTGGATAAAAAAGGAAATTCACTACATATATTTTTACTTACGTTCAAAAGTGTTTATGAAGTTATTTTCAATGTTATTACAAAATGAAGGGGAAGACAAATTTTGGGAGATAATATTAAGAATAAATAGTTTATAGATTTCAATATGTATACAAACTTTATTGGTATGCAGTTCAATATATCAACGTACACTGTACAATGTATGATGACTGTAATACCTAATTTACTTCAACATGTGTAGTTACATATTTTCTGTAATATATTCTCTGAAGAAGTATTTTAGAGATTTTGAAAATTGATTTGAATTTTGGTGTAGGCAAACAATAAATGGTCATATAAACAGATATGAGTTTTCCTTTTGTTTTATCACATATTGTTTAGGAAAGTAATGTTTTCTTTAAAATGTTTTGTTTATATATAGCTTGGCCCCAATCAAAAATCAGAAAAGTGCCAAATAGAATAAAAACTCGACGGCCTCATGTTTAATAACGATTGAATTGGTCGATTAACTGTAATGAGCTCAATGGATGAACAAACTTCTCAAAGTGAGACTCAGTGTGATTACTGATTGTCGATTTGGCTTTGAAATTATTCTTAAAAACATATATCTTGAGTTGAACTCAATTAGATCTTGTTCATACCTTAATGAAATTATTTTTTTCAGTTATAAATAAAAATCGACAATAAAGTGTTAAGAAGTCAACATTCTACACCCCATTTGCATGTATACTAGTAAAAAGGCCTACCTAACACTTCCAAACTATATCTAGCTCCTGTGTATCTACTTAATCTGATTTAAAGGGGCAGTAGCACGTTTTTATGAATATAAAGTGATGTCAGGAAAATGAAAATTAATGTTTCGAATTGAAAGACAGTGTATTAACTAAATGAAGCAGTACTAATTCAAATATATAATGTAAAGTTAAGCCATGCGATTCCCTTTTCATACACAAAGTGAATTAAAGGTGTTCACACAAAATGGCCGCCAATGGATTTTATATGAATCTCCATACTCTGACTATGGATGATTGGCTCGTGTTATGTGATTTTTGAAACTGTCTACTTAATACATTTAGCATCAACTTACAATTATCAGTGAAAATTTTAAAATATAAAATTATCAAAAACGTGCTAGTGCTCCTTTAAAACAACGTTTCAGCCAACAGCTGGCGCCAGTGATCGGTTTTGTTATCGCAAATCCCATAATAAAAACTGCTGATTGCTTACTTATTCAATGTTCTCTAAGGAAGAAGACAAGAGTAATTCTATGGATAAACAACTTCTTTATTTGACAGCATAAAGTATTTGATGTCATTGTAATTTAATGTAATTGTTACCTTTGTTCTGTTGTTACTGTTAGTGTTTTCTCATTATCATATACCAAACTGTATAAATTGCTGTACTTCTCATTTTTCACCATATGCTTCAAAACGGTACAAGAATCTATACCGAAACGTCGCTACTGTCAAATAAAGAAGTTGTTCATCCCTAGAATTACTCTTGTCTTGCTTATACCATCAACCTCTAGAATGCTTCTCAAACAGTTCATTGTTCTCTATTTGCAGGTATTGTTGATTAATGTATTTGCTTATTGTTCTCTATTTGCCTGTATATTTTTAAAAATGTCTTTCAAATGCGTTTATGACATGTGACGAGTTAATAAAATATATTCCTTCTTTTTTTTCCTGTATCGCTAAATATGGAAAACTATAAAATTCTTTAAAACTTTTAATTGTAGACCATTGAAATTGTAGTTTTCTTAAACTAACAGTACTTTTATCAATTTAGTACCTTTACTTACAAGTAACAACAATTTGACATGTATCAACATATCTCTTCAGATGAGTCTACTTTCAATTAGTAAACCAATGATAAAAACACAAGAAGAGAAATAATGGACACGAAGGATCAATATCAGCTCATCATTTACCAAAACAGTTTTGATGTAAAAGATTGTTGATATATCCAATCTAAATAAATTTAGATCAACAGGTTTAACAAATATTGAACTGTTGATCATCAAAATATATTATGATTGTAATATATCAAACTAAACTGAAACGCTAGTGAAACCTCAACTACAGCGGCTTAATTCAGCAATTTAAATAAAATTTCATTCAGGTTTTTAAATGTTCATGGGCCTCACTCTAGGGATAAAAAGTCAAGTAAATTGCTCATTACATTTATGCGTCCTATGCACTAGTTATTACACAGGAGGTCGTCGAGTTTTTATTTTATTTGGCACTTTTCTGATTTTTTATTGGGGCCAAACTATATATAAACAAAACATTTTGATGAAAAGACTGACGAGTTGTTTCATATCAGTGACCTCTTTAAGGTCACTTCCGGTAAATATCAAAGCTCAGTATTTTAAGTATGGGCGTTCCGGCATCTCTTCGTCATTTGAAGATGTTATCATTGAAGTGCACATAAGGAGGAGCAACTTCTAGTTTCGTCTACGTTATTATTTCCTTATCCATGATTGCGTGAGTTCCGCAACATTTCAATTTCAATGCCATGTTTTCCGTTGTTTTGATAGCCTTTGTAACCTTCAAACATCACATTGAAAGGAAAGCTTTTCGTGCATATAATGTATGTTAACGTAGCGATATATGCATATAGCGATAGCCAAATAGGCTAAATTAAAATGCAAACTCTTTTTTTTTTACCTTCGTTCAAGTTTTAATCTTGTTTTCAAAACAAAATTGAAACACATTGTTTTCTACATTAGGTAAAGAGATCATTAATTCAGTATTGGATGTTTGATATCTTTCGGGTACTCAAGAGACCTTGGGTTCAGACTTGAGAACTTTATAAACTTTTCATTCCATGAATTTAAAGAAAGATGAGAATCCTGTTATCATTGGAAGTTTTAGTCACAGTAGAACTATGATGTATGTAAACGTAGCGATAAAAACATATAGGTCAAATTAAAATGAAAACTGTTTTATTTACCTCGGTCAAGTTTTCTTCTTGTTTTCAAATTGAACGCACTTGCACCTATTCAAAATTAAAAAATAATTAACTGTTTTTATTCATTAAGTAAAGAGATCATTAATGATTTTATTCATCATTGTATGTTTGGTATTGTTATTGGTATTTGTTTCAGACTCGAGAACTTTATAACCATTTCATTCCACTAATTTAAGGAAAGATGAGTATCCTGGTTGCATTTGCAGTTTTATACATGTTCGACTGTCGAACAGTTGTCGAATGTTACTAGAATAGACATTCTATATGCTATTATGTACTTTAAATATTGCCGAGGAAGGGGTCACATTAAAGGAACAGAAAAAAATTGATGGAAAAAGTTTAATTTGATAAACCTTTCATTCAAGGAGTTTAAGGTAAGATGAGTACGCAATTTCCATTTGCAGTTTTATACATGTTCGACTGTCGAGCAGTTATCGAATGTTAATAGAATAGACATGGTATTGTTATTATGTAATGCAAATATTGCCGAGGAAGGGGGTCACAATAAAGGAACGGCAAGAAATTGATGGAAAAGTTTAATCTTAAAAAACAGTTCATTTAATGAATTTAAGGAAAGATGAATACTCTTTTTCCATTGGCAGTTTTATGCACGTTCGACTGTAGAGCAACTGTCAAATGTTATTTGAATAGACATGATTATGGTTTTTTTTTATTATGTATTTCGAATATTGGACTGTCAATAAAGAAATGATAGGAAATTGATGGAATAAGTTTTATATCAATTCTTTGAGCAGACCAATTATGAGATCTGCTTGAAAGTGTAATGCTAATCAGACGAACATAATATTTGTTAAATAAAGGTTTATGTTTCAAATATTACTGAAGAGATGTTTTTAATTGTTTTCAATACTGTCAGGCCGCAGACACATTAGACCAGATAACAGTGCAGTTTTGTGTATGACCAATATATTGTTCATAAAATGTGATATTATGACAACTTTCTCTTTCTTTTTTCCAAATGCATAAAAGAAAAAATGCACAGTATTAAGAGGATCCTATAAACGTGTTGATATCAAATTCTTATATAAATCATGACGTATATATGATCATATGATCATACGGTCAAATAGTTTCAAAACCAGTGTGTTATAAAAATTTAGATATATTTATTGATCACGTACCTCAACATCATAACATTCTTAATTTCATATAAATTTCTTTGTAAGGTTTGTCAAAGATTTTTTTCATTAACCGAAATATCTAACATTAAAAGGACAATTTAAAATAAACTTGCCACATTCTCAATAAATAAATTTGATTGGAACACAGATATATGTAATCTCTCTTTATTACCACCTTTTAAGCAACGAAGTCGTCAGACTTTGCCCTTTATACTCCCGCTCCTAGTTAATGAAGTGAGAACTGTTTTCAATAATATTCATCATTGCATATTCATCTATTTGGGTTCACCATAATGCATGATCTAGTGAAAAGTATTAATGTGAAATTACAGTACTATCATAATCCACATCATACTTGATTTAATACCTTATAAAATTTATAAAGAATATGTTTGATTAATTAACCAAAATGAAAAGAAATGCATGCAAGGAATTGTTGACATTCTTTTAATTTTGAATCATGAAAAATATGCATCATATTCTTACATATTCTGTTTCATGTAACTGAAAACGTACCAACTTTTTAAAGGGGCAGTAGCACGTTTTTAGGGGGAATATAAGGCGATGTCAGGAAAATGAAAATAAATGGATCCAAATAAAAGACAATGTATTTAAACTAAATGGAGCAGTAATAATTCAAATATATAACGTAAGGTTCAGCAATGCGATTCTTTTTTCTTACAAAAATGAATTAAAGGTGTTCACACAAAAATGGCCGCCAATGGATTTTATGTGAATCCTCATACTTTGTCCTCTGACTATGGGTGATTGGCTTGTGTAATGTGATTGTTGACACTGTCAATATAATACATAAGGCATTTACTTACAATTATAAGTACAATTTTTAAAATATAAAATTATCAAAAAACGTGCTACTGCCCCTTTAAGGTAGTATAGTTGAAATCTTGTGGAAAACCTTTCTCCGTACTCGTACGTATAGATGCATGAAAGCGTAAAAGAGCTAGATGCGTGTAATAAATATACTTGCGTATGAATAAATTCCTAACACCTTTCAATTCGCTACTAACTTTTAAAATTACAAATCAGTAAATCGGTAAAATATGAAATTTAGTCACATCTATCAATTCAAGATCCAATCATCCTTTTTTTATATATCAATAGATTATACCATAATTATGACAAAACAAATTCTATAGTCCTCTCTCGTTAACGAAGTATTTGTTTCGTTATATTAAATTTTCTCCTGAAAAGGGAAGTAGCACGTTTAAGGGGGAATATAAGGTGATGTCAAGAAAATGAAAATTAATTATTTCAATTGAAAGACAATGTATTTTAACTAAATCGAACAGAAATAATTCAAATATATAACGTAAAGTTAAGCCATGCGACACCTTTTTCTTACACAAAATGAATTAAAGGTGTTCACACAAAATGGCCGCCAATGGATTTTATGTGAATCTTCATACTTTGTCCTCTGACTATGGATTATTGGCTTGTGTAATGAGATTTTTGACACTGTCAAAATAATACATTAAGCATCAACTTACAATAATTATCAGTGAAAATTTTAAAATATGAAATTATCAAAAAACTTGCTACTGCCCCTTTAAATGACCATTGATTTCCACACCTTCATATTTCTGAAAAAGAAACTATCACGCGTGTTAAGGATCACGTATGTTAATCGCAAATCTATCTTCAACCTTTCAGAGAAAAACAGAGAGTAAAATATTATCAATTATATAAAATGCATTAAAAATAAAAGGTAAGTATAACAATACAGTAAATTCAATTTGTACTTGGCTTTAAAGTTTTTCTTAAGAGGCAGCAAAACAAAGTTTACAAGGAAAGTTTAATATATAAATTTAGATTGTAAATATAGTACGATATGCCGAGGTATATATTTCCTTACCTAGGAGATGATAAAGTTTGTTAAATATTGATAAGACTTATTATTATGTTTACGCTTACCACCGAAGTGTCATCCTGCCCATAACAACATTGACTTGCAGCATCAGTAAAAATTGCATCGATGTTTCCAAATACACATTTGCAATTGTACATTGTAAAATTCAGTATTTACAAGTGTCTCAATATTAAACATGAAAACTAAATGATGTCCTTTTATGAAGATCAATACATTGATTGGTTTATAAAAAAATATAGTTTGGTGTTTGATTAGAAACTTCACAGTATACAAGGTTTTATATTTTCTTCCACATTTTGATTTGAGGCATACGGGTCATATTGATACACTATATGTTAGTATAATGCAGTATATATCGTCGATTGGTAATTTTATGGAAAGACGTAGTTTTGCAGTATTTTTTCAAATTTATACATTTTTTTCAAGTACTTATGGTATTATTGCTGCCTTTAATCCTTACAACTCTTTGTTAAATACGGATGCAAAAGGTCTTTAAACGTCAATATCCTACCCTATATTCGTTGTGAAATATTGTTAACAAAATCTACACCTTTATTCTATCAAGTTTGGTTTTGGCCGAATATAATAATGTTATTTTTTTCAAAATGTTCCTTCCAAAAGTAACGGGTTGTTTTGAAAAACAAATTGATATACATATATAATGAATAAATTTTCAAGTCCCCTCCCTATATATATATATATGCGTATAGCGAACTAAATTCTTTGGTACCGTAGAGTTCGTTATATCCGTGTTCTACTGTATATATTCTAAACTACCGGTATACCAGATCGAAAGGGATGATATGATCATGTTTACAGATCTTTTAAAACAACAACAAATGTTATTATTTGACAAGATAACAATGATCGTAGTATCGAATTGTTGACGTTGAAATGGTGCGTTTGTGCTGATTTGAACTGGTTTCCGGCCGGGATTGATGAAGATTTTGCTTAGATATATTTCCTATATTTCCTCAACAAAATTAAATTAAATATTCCCTGTTTGGTGTTATTTTCATGTTATCTCATTTACATGTGAAGATCTAAGCCGTGAATAAGACGAAATTTCACTGTTAAGTAACTAATTAAAGTCAGAGAGACAAATGACGTGCCATCTTTAACGAAAGAGCAATTTTTTTTTTAAATCAACGTTTTAACAAATTTCGTCTTATTCTATGTTTTTTGTCACTCTTTTAAAGATACATGTAGAGTTGCTGTTTAAGAAAAATTATACTTTCTTCACGACAACTTCAAACGAAGGATGATGAATTTATGAATGCGTTGTCATACTGAGAAATCATGCAATTACAGTCACAGTCAATAACATGAAATAACACGTTTAGATGAACATTTAATATTGATAAATATTCAAGGTTTTTGTAACATTTTCGAAGTTATCTAGGAAATCACTGTTTATAAGCTATTAAATAATTTGGCATTAGATGTTTCGACAGGAATTTGGGGGGTTGAGAAAGGGGATCGCCGGCTTATACCCCGTTATATACGGTACTTTTAGACGATCGTGATGAAATAATTCGTGTGCATGTTATAGTTAGAGATGTACGTTTCAACGACGATAATGATGATGATGATCATGAGCATAGGATCACTTGATGCCAATGATGATGCCAATGATGATGCCAATGATGATGCCAATGATGATGTTGATGATGATGATACGAGGAATAATGCCTTTTGTAATGATACAAATGTATAATTGGCAAAAGGCATTTTTCCTCGTATCACCTACATCTTGCTTCTTAAATTCATATCGTAGCAGCCCTAGCTAAGTATGCATAGCTCCGACCTCGTCAGAGCTATGACGAGGTCGGAGCTATGCATACTTAGCTAAGCAGCCCATGTCGACACTCGTATTCACCAATCATAAATAACCGACGCTCTTTGTGCACCAATTGTATAGCAGGGAAATACCAACCGACGCAATAGCCTGTCGCTGTGCAATCAATCTTATATGTCACGTTATTTAAGTTATGTGCTAATAAGAATTCTAATCATTGTTTTTATCTTCATTGAACAATAAAACAAACGTTTACTTTTCACTCAAATCAGCTGTAATTAGCATAAAATCTATCGTACAATATAGTACACATATTCAGGTTACTATAAGTAGTTATTTGAAACGGACTATAGCTTTTACTTCCCCGGAAAACCATTCGGACTTCTGGCATTTACCAACTGTCCTTAGACGTAATAGCAGCGATCAGAGAAATGGGGAAACTCAATGAAGCTATCTTCGGGGTGCAGTGAGTAATTGTAGAAATTGATACCCGATAACAGGCATTCCTATAAATAGACAGGAGAGCCTGTATTTGTCAGCTGTTTTATACTAATTATCAACTGGAAAGGAGCTGATGCATTTAAAAGCAATAGCATAAGCATTAGTTCCAAAAGACTATATATATCTTGGAAATCCATTTAGAGTAGTATGCTCATAATAAACACATTCAGTATATATAAGTTTAAATGATATAAAGCAGGCTCCTGTAAATATGATTTATGAGCACATTCATTTATACGGTATATTTTCTAAACAAAGTCATTTATCTGTTTTGTTCATAAGCATATTTAAGTATTAGTCTTAAACAATTCATTTATAAGTTTTATTCATGAGCATGTTATTGTCAATATATTTCCAGGCTTTTAGATATGTGTTGAGTAATAGAAATGATTTCTGCATAAATTGTAGTTATTTTTAGGAAAACACTATGTCATGTTTTGTTGTATATAAATTTATGCGTAAATACGCAAATAAGTAGCCAGTCAAAACTGAACTTTGTCCTATATAATAGATAACGAACCATAAGCAAAAGTAAAAAGCATAAGAAAATATGACAAAGTCATTAATCATAGGCAAATTCATAGAAATGTCATCTGCATTTCTCAACCCCTTTTCTCAGAAAACGGGTGGACAACAATAAACATGTTTGGATAAAAGAAATTATGTGTTAGAAGTTAGAGAATATTTGATTACATGTGTTATGCTATTTATATAATATTTTTATCATGTGGTTGGGTTTTAAGGATAAACTGATTTATGCAGATAGTTATTGTTGTGGATTGAAAGAATCAATTTATCTTCTTGTTTATAATTGACAGCTTTTTAAAGTGTGCAGAAATTGTTTGTTAATTTTCAAAACAAATTTTACCAGTTTACTCTTCGAAAGACTTTGGTTTCTTCATAGAACCGTGAACGATTAATTTCAAGGCCTTATCTCAAATCAAACATCGTTACATCAATATATATTGATTTCATTTTGTAATGATATAACGAATCTTCTAAAATCAAAACAATTGTCATTATGGATTTCTTAAGTAATTTCGTGGCTTTTTAGGAAAAGTCAATGTACTTAAAATATTTAATGTAGTTAAAATATTGCCAAAGCGGCGTAATACGATAATTACTCAATCTAGTAACAAGAGGTAACCTTCGTAGATTGTTATTGACCTTTTTCATTCTCTGCCTTTGAGTGGTATAGTGTGTACTTGAATATAACTTTATTGACGCAACTTCGCATTTGATTGATTATCTTATATAATACTCAGTACTCATATGAGGTACCAATATCCACGTAACATATTGTCTTTTACATTTTCTTGTTATCCATGATAAATACGAAGAAGTTTATTTGAGATGTAATGAGCCGTTTTCGTATTTGTATTTGACTTATATGAGTCAACATATTTCACATTAAACAAGCAAAACTCTACTATATCTCTTTTCCATTTTCCTTCAAAGATAGTTCAACAAAATAAGAACAGGGGTTGCTTTTTGTTAATTTGTCCAATAAACATCTTTTATTACACTCATTATTATTATGATTAACGGCTGTGAAAAAAACACCAGGGCTAGGGGCCATAAAACATGCCTGTGTGTAACGTGTTTATCAAACTTTTACAAAGTAGCGCTTTATTGTTTCAACTGAAATATCGCCTTCAATAATAGAATTGATGTGGATATCTTTATTACACCCAATGCTAAATATTGTTAAATCGTCAAATAATGTTTCTAACTGAGTGGTCAACCTTTCCTGAAAATCGTTAATTATTTAGTATTTTCTGTGATATTGTTACAATACAAATATCACGTGACATTCAATCTGTTTATAACATCTCAAAAGGTGCGTGTCACCAGTCATGCATTCACTGGGTTGTGGCCAGATAGATCTTAGCTGCCCATCAAAAGTGGTATTCAAAAACGACGACAATTACCAAAACTGAACATATTTGAGTAACGACCTTTGGCGCACTAAATAATATTTTAATCAGATATATGCCAAAGTAAATATTAAAATATTTTTGTGATTATGAAAACTTGCCGTGATACTTTGGTATAAACTTCCAGTTAACAAGTGTGCTTAATCAGGGTATTATTATCAACTAAACTGATTAAACAAGATCTTTTTTCGTAGATATATATACCCTTTCTGAGCCGGATGATTACGTTTACACCTGTTCGTATGTAACATCATAGACGATATAAACATATATATAGTCTCTGGTAAAATAGAGACATACTGGCTTATAATCATATGTATGCAGATAACGGCTCTCATGCCAACACATCAGTCAACAGAAATGGTATAAGTTGAAAGTTTATTTAATCACATCTTTCAAAAATAAGAAACACGGTCAATTCAACACTTAGCTTTCTCTACAAAGAGTAGCATTGAAATTTTGAATCCGTCAATAAAATATCAGGGGCACTCAGGTCGGGCGATTGTGAAGCTAGTTTGGAATGTTTGTGGTTGGTGTTGGGGATTTGTGATTTTGGCCTCAAAATAAACCTCTTGGAAATCTAGTTTAGTTTTTAATTTATCCTTTCATTTATTTTCTTATATTAGATAAACAAATCGTTTTTTGATAATCAATTTTCAGAGAATGAATTCAAGTTTAAGATACCATGGAAGAACGTTAAATTATTTGACGATCTTTGAATTCTCACAGAAGATTTTAATTAACATTGTATTTAGCACTTCAAGACATATTGAGGTATAACAAAAACTACTGCAAAGGTTTGCATTAAAGGGGCAGTGGGACGGGGTTTTTTTTAATTTCATATTTTCAATGTTTGACTGATAAATGCACGGTAATGCTAAATGTATTATTTTTATGCCCCCGAATCGGAGATTCCGGGGGTATATTGTTTTTCACCTGTCCGTCTGTCCGTCCGTCCGTCCGTCTGTCTGTCCGTTTGTCCACAAAAAACTTTAACCTTGGTCATAACTTTTGATTGGTCAGAGCTAGGTCTTTGATACTTGACATATGGATCCCTTGTGATGAGACCTTTCAGATGACACCATGACATTTGACCTTGTGACCTTGACCTTGACACAGCGAGCCTTTTCCGAAAACTTTAACCTTGGCTATAGTTTCTATACTGTCAGTGCTAGGTCTTTGATACTTGACATGTGTATCCCTTGTGATAAGACCTTTCAGATGACACCATGATATTTGACCTTTTCCGTCCGTCCGTCCGTCTGTCCGTTTGTCCACAAAAACTTTAACCTTGGTCATAACTTTTGATTGGTCAGAGCTAGCTCTTTGATACTTGACATATGGATCCCTTGTGATGAGACCTTTCAGATGACACCATGACATTTGACCTTGTGACCTTGACCTTGACACAGCGAACATTTTAAACTTTAACCTTGGTCATAACTTTTGATTGGTCAGAGCTAGCTCTTTGATACTTGACATATGGATCCCTTGTGATGAGACCTTTCAGATGACACCATGACATTTGACCTTGTGACCTTGACCTTGACACAGCGAGCCTTTTCCGAAAACTTTAACCTTGGCTATAGTTTCTATACTGTCAGTGCTAGGTCTTTGATACTTGACGTGTGTATCCCTTGTGATAAGACCTTTCAGATGACACCATGATATTTGACCGTTTCCGTCCGTCTGTCCGTTTGTCCACAAAAACTTTAACCTTGGTCATAACTTTTGATTGGTCAGAGCTAGCTCTTTGATACTTGACATATGGATCCCTTGTGTTGAGACCTTTCAGATGACACCATGACATTTGACTTTGTGACCTTGACCTTGACACAGCGAGCAGGATGCATCTGGGGGCATTCGTGTTTCACAAACACATCTTGTTTTATTTTAAACATATTTTATATGTTATAAACCAATCATCCAAAGTCAGAGAACAAATTATAAAAATTCAGGTAAAGGCCATTTTTTGTGTGAACAATGTTAATTCATTTTGTGTAAGAAAAGGGAATTGCACGGCTGAACTCTACATTATCTATTTGATTCATTATTTAGTTCAAATAAATTGTCTTTCGATTGGAACCATTTATTTTCATTTTCCTGACATCACCTTATATTCACCCTTTAAAACGTGTTACTGTCCCTTTAATATTGTTTATTAATTATGTTCATTAAGAATGCATAACGTTAACGACTTTTAGTAACTTTTCATTATTTATTTATTTATTTATTTATTTATTTATTTATTTATTTATTTATTTATTTATTTATATTTATTTATTTATTTATTTTATTTATTATATTGGAGTTTAACATTAAATACAAACTGTACCAAGTATTTAAGTGAAACAAAATTAAATAGACTGGCAAGAATCATGACGATCATGAGGAATTGAATTCATCGTAAAACTTTTGATGAAAACCAATAAATAACAGTAGTAGGGTATTCTCTGGGTTCTAAAAAAACACAGACATAAAATGACAACCTTTTAGGGCAGTCAGAATTTACATGTTACAGACACAATACCAAAAGTAAAGTTTATCAATATCACATAAGGATACCTTATAGTCATCGATTTACCGCGCAGTAATCTTCTCATAAAATGTTTGTTGGTAATCGTTTGTTGGGCATTAATGCGTGTTATACTTTCCTGGTCTGTTATCCAGACCCTAAAGCAAAAATATTAAAGGAGCCTTATCAAGTCTAGAAAATATTGGCAAGTCTAGATGCCTCAGCTTTAGGCCTGAAATTAAGAATTGTCCAGGGCTCCTTTTTATTTCTTTATAAAATAATAAATAAGAATAATAAAATTAGTATTCAAAGATCTCTTTTTTGTCAGGGGCTAAATGTTATTCTATACTTTCTAGTATACTATTTTCTAGTTTACTTACCTAAATTTTACCGAGTTTATTTTTTTCGATATGTCAGTGTAAGATAAAAGACTATTATAAGCATTGGTAAATAGTTATAGTTAAATATTTCTTTGAGAGGCATTTTAGAAGTTGGAATGACAATAAGGATCTGTGTCGAAACGTCGCATACAATGAACAAAGAAGTTGTCATCCATATATCCCTCAGCATTGTTATAGTTAAATATGTCAAGGTCATCCCATTCAGTAGCACAGTCATTGTAATGACGTGTGTATTTGAAGATGTCTATTATCAAACCTAAGTTGTATGACTTTATCTCTTTATCGCCACTTTCCAGAATATCTAATTTTTAAATGTTATGGGGTTTTTTTGTGAAGTTATAGCACCGATAACTGCCTGATGTTTACAGTTTTTACAACCGTTTGTATTAGATGTTACACAGATATGACATTGTTAGTGCTTTATCTGTGAAATTTATAGCTACTCACACTTCTATTGTGACCTCATTTAATGTAACTATACCAACATTTTCATCATACTATCAAAGCGACAGTAAACGACATCGCATGGTGATTTGATAGCTTTTATATATGTACAATATACTCCATAGAATTGATGATTGCTTATGAGTGAGTTTGAGTTTAACGTGTTTTTTAAAATATTCAGTTATTAAACACGTATAACGACCACATTGGACTTGATGATGTGAAACATGATGGTGTCATGTGTTTCATAATTCCAGTGCATTGTACAAAGTTTACAGTCTTCTATACTAGCGTTTTGAAAATAAGTAATAAGTAAGAAGTAAATAATGTTAAACCAAACGTCTATCATAAATCTATGTTTATCATGAGATACTTGTTTTGGTCATTTAAAAATGGTTCTATATCCGTTTTTCATAGCTGATGGATTTATATACTACATATTGTGAACAGTTTTGAACAAATTATCTAAGGTGTTTATAAACTCTATTTACTGGATGAAAAAAACTTTCGGATTGCTAGCATAGTCAAACTAGACCATCATTGTGTATAATCGAAACCTTCCTCTTGTGTTATATCTGTGCAATGATGAGTCATAGGTATATTGATACGGACTATATTCCTCAGGAATGATCACGTGACCGAAAGGAGGGAATTCCCCACAGTTCTAAGTAAAGCGTTGCGATACTAGGAAATGTATGTTAACAACAAGCGTTGGATTTCGCGGAAATGAGTTAGTATATTTCGGTCTTATCAAATATTGCATCGAAACCTAGTGCATTAAGCAAGCTAGTATAACGCTTGCAACGTTGTCAGCTTGTGCATCTTGTGCATATGCTAAGGGAAACTTTAGCAATATTTTGAAGAGGAAAGCGGTGACCTATATATCAAATAGTTTCCTTGATTAAGCACAGTACAAGGTAATGTCAAATGTGTATTCCATTGTTGTTGTTTTTAATTGCTGCACTCAGTTGTATTTGAACATGTGGTAACATCAAAAATCGCTAGTTTTGATATCGTTCACTAATTCGACCAGTATTCAGCTGGTAATGTTTGTCATAATCAAAGGAAATTAAAAAAAGGACAATTTTGTCTATTTGTATTAACCAATTATGACACAGGGAATCGTTTTTCAAATTCAACTACAGATTTGATTTCATTAACGCTGCTTATATAGATATTGCTGTTAAATGAATGGCAGTAATGTAAACAATCTGGCCCCTGGCCGTAGGAAAGTTAATTGGCAAAGTGCCAATTTTACATGATTTATGGTTAGATATAATATATATGTAGAAACATGAGAAAATTGTTCTACTTTGGTATACGCGTGGTAAATTTCCAAAATGATTCAATGACAAAAATAATTTAATGTTTTATTGAGATAAAGTATGTATATCCTATTGATTCATATCAAACCAACTAGCATGAATAAGCATCTGGATTGGAATAAGCACTATCATATACCTATACATGTATGTAACACAGGCCATAGATCAGGTTTAATACTCAGTTCAAATAATTTGATTATGTTGACAATTACAAAATCATGAAATGATATCTAGGATCTAAGTTTTCAAAGATCTCTTAAATAATTAAGACCAAGATAACTATGTGTAAACTGACATTCAATTATATCAGGTGAAGCCATGGTGGCCGAGTGGGTAAGCTGTCATGTATAATCAGTGTCAGTCAGGCTGATTCAGGAATTTTTAAAGGGGATAGGTTTTGGTCTTCACACTCATGATGTTTGTTTCTTTTCTAAATATCAAAGCAGTTGTCTGTACCAACAGGAACCCGATATCGTAAATAAAATGTAGGCAAAACGTGGGTAAGACGATGGTTCTTTCTTACCCACGTTTTTCCTACATTTTATTTACGATATTGGGTTCCTGTGTCTGTACCCCCTGATACACCCACACCCCCCTAGATCCACTCCTGATTGTTGTGGGGCTGAGGAGGATGTGTTGACTCAGGGTGTGGGTTCAAACCTCACAAAGGACACAATATACTACAATAATTTTTATTTTGATAGTCTGATATGAGATCCAAAATATGAAATGCTAGATTTTATCATAGCTGTCTTTTATGATCTTAACCAACATATTTTTCTCCAAACATTATCACGAAACTTAACAAATTAGAATTCTTTCTCAAAAACTATCTTTATCTCAATTGCAGAAAATGTAAATAATGAAACATGTCAACTAATTGAAGCTTTAGCAAAGTCATCAAGAATAGAGAGACATCCATACAAAACCGCTATTATAATCATTACAATAAAATATCATTATGATGATGATGATGATCATCATTATCATCATCATCATCATCATCATCATCATCATCATCATCATCATCAATATTATCATCAGCATCAGCATCAACATTATAATCATCATCATCATCCTCATCATCATCAATATCGTTGTGATCATCATGATTATAATTGATTATTACAGGGCAAGTGAGACAATGTCGTGGACAGAGATACATGAGCAGTTGATGAGCAACCTGGACCCAACCCTCAGTCGGAGTCTCATGTCCCTGTATGACAACAACATACCCGTCATCCTCCGCAGGAAATACTCCCGCTGGTTTGAGGACCAACCATGGTACGTGACAACAGTCAGATATAGGGGGGAGAAGGGGTTAGGAGAGTGAGTTGGGTTTGATGGAAGGGTCCTGAGTTGTGTAGGGAGAAGGGGTTAGGAGAGTGAGTTGGGTTTGATGGAAGGGTCCTGAGTTGTGTAGTGAGAAGGGGTTAGGAGAGTGAGTTGGGTTTGAGGGAAGGGTCCTGAGTTGTGTAGGGAGAAGGGGTTAGGAGAGTGAGTTGGGTTTGAGGGAAGGGCCCTGAGTTGTGTTAGGGTAGGAGAGGGGGATTTTTTTCCGTACTCTTATTTTCAAAAGGTGCCCATGATGGGAGGGACTTCAGGGCCTCTTTTCACAAAGCTCTAAGGTGATCGTTAGTCACTAAGGTAGCCTTAGTGTAATGTTAAAGAATGGGAGTTAAGGTTAAACTTAGTTAAGATTGCTTTGTGTATGGAGGCCCAGTTGTGTTTGGTTGGGAAAGTGGTGTTCTACTATCAAATTATGCAGTATAAATGTGTAAAAGTTGGAGTTTATCCCCCATTATTCTTCCCTAAAAAGGAAATGTGCAAAGTATCTTGCCAAGCTTCTTTAAACCTACAGAAAGTTTTGACTTATTCAACTACTTCAGCATATTATTTCATTGACAAATAACCATGGGATATTACTGTTATACCTGGTAAAGTGAATGTTATGTTTTTATACCACTGATATAATGAGAAATTGTTTGCTGCAGGCCTGAAGCGATGGTACCAGAGATGGCTAGGGAGCTGTACAGGGAACTAGTAGGCTATATAGACCATGACATCAGCCAACTGCGCACAGATCAACTGGGAGTCTTTGAGGCTATGGAACTCTTCCAGGCCAAGAATAAGCTGGAGGTTTGTTGTTGATGTTTGTGGAGGACCAACCATGATAGGAAAACTAAGACAAACTGTGATTGATATAAAGATTATTATAAACCGCCTAAAAGTGAGGGGGGGGGAAGATGGGGTTGGAAAGATGAAACTCTTCCAGGCCAAGAATAAGCTGGAGGTTTGTTGTTGATGTTTGTGGAGGACCAACCATGATAAGAGGGGAGATGGGGTTAGAGGGGATGGAACTCTTCCAGGTGAAGAATAAGCTGGAGGTTTGTTGTTGATGTTTGTGGAGAACCAACCATGATAAGAGGGGAGATAAGCTTGGAGGGGAGATGTGGTTGGAGGGGATTGAGATCTACCAGGCCAAGAATAAGCTGGAGGTTTGTTGTTGATGTTTGTATAGGACCAACCATGATAAGAGGGGAGATGGGGTTAGAGGGGATGGAACTCTTCCAGGTGAAGAATAAGCTGGAGGTTTGTTGTTGATGCAGTCCAACACAAATACTCAAAATTGTAACCTGGTATTTACAACTTTGTAATATAGTTATTCTTGCCTTGATACATACTATTTGAAATATTTTTTAGGAAAGTTTCTCCTGTGACCTGATGGAGTTTGTCAATGCTGTCATGTACTGTCTGGATGAAGAGAAGACGCTCATATCAGGATACACAGTAAGGAGCTCCGTCTCACTCAGAATACCTTGTTGTTTTCTACTAAAAATACCCGTTAGTCAAGGGTCAAAATCATCTTTCATGACATTTCACAATGTTCATTCTTCTAAGAATACCTGTTAGTTAAGGGTCAAAATCATCTTTCATGACACTTCACATTGTTCAGTCTTCTAAGAATACCCGTTAGTTAAGGGTCAAAATCATCTTTCATGACACTTCACATTGTTCATTCTACTAAGAATACCCGTTAGTTAAGGGTCAAAATCATCTTTCATGACACTTCACATTGTTCATTCTACTAAGAATACCCGCTAGTTAAGGGTCAAAATCATCTTTCATGACACTTCACATTGTTCATTCTACTAAGAATACCCATTAGTTAAGGGTCAAAATCATCTTTCATGACATTTCACATTGTTCATTCTACTAAGAATACCCGCTAGTTAAGGGTCAAAATCATCTTTCATGACATTTCACATTGTTCATTCTACTAAGAATACCCGTTAGTTAAGGGTCAAAATCATCTTTCATGACATTTCACATTGTTTACTGAAAATTGATATGAGATGTTTGAAGACATAACCACCTCATAATTATGTACAAGTTCCATGGACCCTGTTTTGAGCAAGAATAAGTGATCTTTCTAGAGACTCATTCTCCTTGAGTTTTGATATGCCATGTGCTCTGTTCACACTTTTGACATCAGGATATAATGTATTCATTTCAACAAAATTTCTGCTTGTAAGTATCAATTCATATCTTTCTGTGCTCAGAAACATGCCAGGCAGAAAATATTACCCTTAACTTCTTTTGAGTATTTTGGAATAAAACATGAATCCGTTTCATAAAGATTTCTGCTTATAAATACAAATTCATATCTTTCTGTGCATAGAAACATGGCAGGCAGAAAATATGACCCTTTACTTTTTTTGAGTATTTTGGAATAAAACATGAATCCATTTCAAAAAGATTTCTGCTTATAAATTTAAATTCATATCTTTCTGTGCATAGAAACATGGCAGGCAGAAAATATGAGCCTTAACCTCTTTTGAGTAGTTTGAAATAAAACATGAATCCATTTAAAAAAGATTTCCGCTTATAAATTTAAATTCATATCTTTCTGTGCATAGAAACATGGCAGGCAGAAAATATGAGCCTTAACCTCTTTTGATTAGTTTGGAATAAAACATGACCTGCAAGGGTTATTATAAAGTGACCTGAGATGGGGATAGACAGTTAGAGCATGTCTGCATTTACGAATAGTAGATATGTTGATGAGATGCAAGTTCAAAGGCTCTCTTTTTATAATTTTTACTTCCACATATATAATTGTCAATGATTTACTGTATTGTGTTAATCTATGTGAGTATCATATCTACCATTTGTTGAGTATCTTTATCTTTTATATCATCATCATTATCAAAAATGGCATCGTCTATAAGATTTATATAGCTTTACATTTTAGCAACCATTTTTCATTTGAAAGCACTGTCATGCCATTTTTATCATCTATACTATTTTAGTGGTACCATCACAATTTATTGTATCATCGTCACCATTGACATACATAGCATTATCTACACCATTTACTTGTATAGCATTATCTAAACCATTTACATGTATAGCATTATTTAACATTTACTTGTATAGCATTTGCACCTCATTGACATGTGAAGCATTATCTGAACCATTTAAGCATTATCGACACCACTGACATGCATAGCATTATATACACCATTTACATATATAACATTACCTACACCATTTATGTGTATAGCATTATCTTCACCATTGACATATATAGCATTATCTACACCATTTATGTGTATAGCATTATCTACACCATTTTCATGCATAGCATTATCTAAACAATTTTAAGTAATAACTACATAATTAACATGATCAGACAATGTAAAGAATTATCTATACACTATTTACAAGTACAGCATTATCTACAATATTTACTTGTATAGCATAATCTACACCATTTACATGTATAGCATTTTCTTCACAATTTAATGCATTATCTACATCATTTACATTTTCTACATATATCTAGGCAATGTATAGCATTATCTATACACAATGTATAGCATTATCTATACACAATTTAAATGTATAGCATTATCTACAATATTTACTTGTATAGCATAATTCTCACCATTTACATGTATAGCATTATTTACAATATTTACTTGTATAGCATAATTCTCACCATTTACATGCACAGCATTATCTACAATATTTACTTGTATAGCATAATTCTCACCATTTACATGTATAGCATTATCTACAATATTTACTTGTATAGCATAATTCTCACCATTTACATGCACAGCATTATCTACAATATTTACTTGTATAGCATAATTCACACCATTTACATGTATAGCATTATCTATACCGTGTATAGCATTATCTATACACTATTTACATGTATAGCATTATCTACATTTACTTGTGTAGCATAATCCTGACTATCTACTACATTTAATTAAAAAAGCATTATCTACAATATTTACATGCATATCATCATCTATATAATTTAAAGCATTAGCTACACCATTAAAGGCACAGTCCTATCTGGGTATTTTTGTGGTAACAAAATTCAAGAATACTTCCTTTCTTATAATTATAAATGATTATTACATGTTTATATCACACCTTTTTTAAAATTATTTGTGAGAGTTAAATCAATTGTTCTAGATTTAACACTTTGACTAAGAATAAACTGTTTAACTGCATCCTCTTGAATGTCATTTCCACAAATAATACCCTGACTGTCACTTTAAAGCCTATTCTACACTGTTTAAGGATTATCTACACAATTTCTTTAATATATTTTAAAATTTTCCATTACCATTCATTTTATAAAATATTTACATCATGATACACACCATTAAATGATTTAGATTATCACCAATAACATCCGCCACATTTTAGCCCTTTATGGCAGTCTGATTAAAATCGACTGTGATTCGAGGAAAAAAAGTGTAAAAATATTGTCTGTAGTGGCCCTGTGGGGTTTGAACTTCAACCAGTGCGGCTTTCCTCTCATTCACAGTCTGAAGGCACCCCTATTACCCGCATGTTCTGACGCAAGCTCATCTAGCCAATCCCAAGGGGCGCAGTAAAAGCTTCGATATCATGCAGGGGCAGGTAACTCCAGTGTACCATTCATTATACATAATCGCCGCTAAACGCTATTAAAAAACGAGGATGTGATTGATAGCTTATGACTGGGTTTGTCTGCGCTAAACTGGTCATAGGAACATGCGTTATAGGTGGGTGCATTCAGACCGAGACGGAGAGGATGTTCTGGCTGGTCCGAGCCCCGATAGAGACAATATTTTTGATATTTTATTCCTCGGAGTACGGTCAATTTTAATCAGACAGCACTTTATGGCATATCAAAGATGAAAATCTGATACTGACAATGTCCTGTTATTCCAGGGTCCAGAGAAAATGGAATATGAAGATCGAGAACAGAAAGCAATGCGAGATAAGTTTAAGAAAGACCTGGATGATCTTGACAACATGATTATGGTATGTTTTGGTTCACTTATACAATTAGAAATAGTTTCTTTTACTGAACTTGTAATTTCATATTTCTTATTTATGAATTTTGCCAGGCTTAATATTGACAACACGATTATGTTTAGTTTCAGTTATCTTCATGAATAATTTGGATTTGTGATCTTATATCTATATTAAATTAATATAATATTACCTATTAATTGTGTGAATTTTGTTCTGCTATTATTATGCTAATTGAGAAGGTTATCAGCCATGTGTTTATACTCTTTAGTCAAATTATAAAGGGTTGTTGTATCCGAGAATATTTGTCCAATCAAAATCAAGGAATCATTTCTGTCCATACAAACATTTTAAGAATACAATGTTACTTCTCTATCCACTTAATACATGTCACTGACATAAGCTGATAAGGATGCACGGTATTATCGATGTATCGGTATATTGCAATACAGGAACAACGTGATACGAATCGGTACACACTTCTAAAAATATTCAATATATCTAACGTTTCAAAACGAGCTATTTTTATCTAAGATTGCAAAAAATACTACAAAATAAAACATGATTGACGAAAAGCTCTTTACAAAGTTTGAAGTTGTGTTGAAAAAATAGCTTAAATATGTATACAGATCATAAACAGTGATTAAAAAAATATTCCTTTCCAAAATGGCTCATAGCTGAGCAATGATGGTAGTTCTTAACGCTCATATTAAGACAAGATAGCATGCACATTGTTGAATTAAAGAAGTACCAATATATTGCAATACGTATTGCAATACGCTTTTCTGTATCACAATATATTGCAATACAGAAATGAGGAACGATACCCATCCTTATGAGCTGACAATAACTATTTCTGATTGTGTCTAATTTAACCATTTTGAAAGTCAGCTAGGAGTTAGACCAATTACATTTCTTTTTCTGTCGATATTTTGTCAGTTATTTGATAATTAGAATGCTATTTATTTATGCTGATTTCTAACAATTTTCTCTTCTAGAATCTGATCACAGTGACAAACAGTGCTAACAATCACATGATATCTGCACGAGGCATTCGGGATGATATTGAAGGTTTTTAACTTCTTTGTATTTTCACATCTTGTTAAAAACGATCTTACCTAAACCATATGCTCTCAATTATTAGATCATTCTTATCAAATTAAATACAATTAATTCAATTCGCATGGTTAATTTAATGCAATTGTATCTATTTTCTATTTTATTATTTGGATAATTTTTAGCCAATGAAATTTGATGATTAACAGGTCTGAAGGCGGACTTCCAAACGATGCTCACAAAACAAGTGCAGAATGGCAAAAGACAGGAATGTGAGAACTTCTTCAAGAGTCAAAATGAGAAATATCAACAACAATTTAACCAAAACATTATTGAGTTTGGAAAGACAAAAAAGGTGAGCTTATTTATTGATACATATACCCATTGGGGGTGCGGTGGCCAATCGGGGCAAAAGCGCCCAGTCTAAGTAAGCCTAGCCTCAATAATACTTGTTAATGTCTGATATTGAGTCTAGCAAGATGTAGTAGCAGGTGGCGTCAGCCGACATAGTCTCATAGCTGACATTATGACAAAAAAAAGACAGTGATGCGAGTCAATTGATCAAAAGTAATATTGAAAAGTTATCTAAGATAGCGAGAGAAAACAAAGGAATTGTTAGTGTTTGATAAACCAGTTCCCACTCAATTTCTTCATAAAAACCTGATTCTGTACAAACATACAGCTTTTTATGAATTTTCATGGAAAAAAGTATTCTTTGTTTACTTATCATATACTTAAGGAAAATGTATATGTTTTGAATTCATACCAATACATATATATCAAAGCAAAAAAATATGTCCTGAAAATCAGGGAGTGACCCAATTACTTCTAACTCCAGGCAGTTATGGACTATCTGCGAGCAGCAATGAATCAGCTGAATGTCCTGACTGCCGGCATCTTGGATGAAGTAAACACCTTCAAACAGTTACAGAAACTGGCCTATGTGAAGGCTGAATCTTCCAGCAAAGTTGACACTCTTCTGTGTGAGGTTGAGGATTGGTAAGTGATAAGTTTAAAGGGGCAGTAGCACATTTTGTTCTCATCTCGCCTATAAGGCGGGTTTATGATATGACACGGTGTCCGCCATCTGTCCTCCTGTTAACTTTGCACATTTTTAGCTCATCTGGCCTGTAAGGCCCGATGGGCTTATGGCATGGCATGGTGTCCGGCGTCCGTCCGTCCATCCGTCCGTCCGTCCGTAAACTTTGTGGAATTTCGACTTCTTCTCCAGAACCATAAGGCCTAGAAACCTAAAACTTTGTGTACATACTCCTTGGCTAGTGAGGATTAAAAATTGTAGCTTTGGTGGCCCTGTGACCCCGTGACCCCTAATAAGGGCCACAGGGGCCACACCCTAAAAACCTATTTTCATCTTCTTCCCCAGAATCATGAGGCCAAGAAAGCTAAAACTTTGTGTACAGACTCCTTGACTAGTAAGGATTATAAATTGTAGCTTTGGTGGCCCTGTGACCCCTAATAAGGGCCACAGGGACCACTCCCTGAAAACCTATTTTCATCTTCTTCTCCAGAACCATGAGGCCTAGAAAGCTGAAATTGTGTGTACAGACTCATTGACTAGTGGGGATTATAAATTGTAGCTTTGGTGGTCCTGTGACCCCTAATAAGGGCCACAGGGGTCGCGCCCTAAAAAAATATTTTTCATCTTCTTCTCCAGAACCATGAGGCCTAGAAAGCTGAAATTGTGTTTACAGACTCCTTGACTAGTGAGCATTTTGAATTATAACTTTGATGGCCCTGTGACCCCTAATAAGAGCCACAGGGACCAAGCCCTAAAAACCTATTTACATCTTCTTCTCCAGAACCACAAGGCCCAGAACGTTGAAACCTTGTGTACAGACTCCTTGACTAGTGAGGATTTTAAACTGAAGCTTTGGTAGCCCTGTGGTGCCTAATAAGGGCCCCAGGGACCACACCCTAAAAACCTATTTTCATCTTTGTTCTGTCGAAAACAGGTAATCCTGGCCATGGTATGGCTTCTTAAGGGGTAAAACACTGCAAAGTAAAGAAAATACCCAAATTAGGAAAATATTACACTTAAAATAGCATAATCAAAGATCAAAGAGTTAAAAACTACCAACAGAAGTCACAAGTATCAATTTTAAGAGATATTTTATGTGTGCTTCCCTAGAAAATTTCTGACAAGGAAAGGTTTACTGTTGAAAGATTATATTTTAAGGCAGCTTCAATCAATGTCAAGTGTCTACACAAATATGGCGAAATAAGTCTTCACATAAAGAACACAATGGGCTTACATTGCAAACTAAGTTTACAGTTAAAATATAATCCCAATATCCTGATTTGAAATATTTCCATTTCTGTATTGATTTATACAGGTATCTGAAATCACATCACATATAGTTTAGAATTAGAGACTTTGTGGAGGGACAAATGGGAAACCACATTGGCCAGCACAAAATTAAATATGAAGCCTGATGAGCTACAAAGCCAATGGCTCTATTTTTTACTCCTTCTCCAGAGGCATAAGGCCTAGAAAGCTGAAACTTTGTGTACAGTCTCCTTGACGAGTGGGGATTATAATTTAAAGATTTTGTGGCCCTGTGACCCTTTCTAGGGGCCGAAGGGGCCATGCCTTGTAAACGTATTTTCATCTTCTTCTCTAGAAGCACTAATAAGGCCTAGAAAGCTGAAACTTTGTTTACAGACTCCTTGACTTGTAGGATTATCATTTATAGCTTTTGTAGCCCCTAATAAGGGCCTCAGGGGCCACACCCTTAAAACTATTTTCAGCTTTTTATATATTTTTGAATATAGTATTCAGCTCCGTACGTCCGTCCGTCCGTACGTCCGTCCCGCTTCTTGTTAACGCGATATCTAATGAACCGCTCAACCTAGAATCTTCAAACTTGGTACCAGTCTTCACCTGGGGAATACGCAGACCTGAAAATGTTTTGGTGACCTTGACTTCATTTTCAGGGTCACAGCGAGACTTTGACCAGTTTTGAAAATGTTGTTAGCGCCATATCTCATGAACCGCTCAACCTAGAATCTTCAAACTTGGTACCAGTCTTCATCTGGGGAATACGCAGACCTGAAAAGTTTTCGGTGACCTTGACCTCATTTTCAAGGTCACAGAGAGACTTTGACCAGTTTTGAAAATGTTGTTAGCGCGATATCTCATGAACCCATTAACCTTGAGTCTTCACGGGGACATAGTATTCCGCTCCGTTAACATCAATTTGCGGCGGGGGATCATGTCACCTTTGTGACAAATACTTGTTCTCAAAAAGCATCAGGCCTAGAAAGCTGAAACTTTGTGTACAGACTCCTATAAAAAGGAGGATTCTAAATTGTATATTTGGCAACCCTGTCCCCTACTAAAAGGGGAATCACATTTGCCACACCCTGAAGCCCGATAAGCTAGAGAGCCAATGGCTTTTTTTCTGGTATCCATGGTAAAGATTTGAACTGTCATATTTAGATTATGGTTCATTAACTGGCCATAGCTTAGAAACTTTTAGATAATATTTTACTTATGTGCTATGTGATTAGATCTTGTGGCGGATTAGTGCCTAAATTCTGCTACTTTGGTTATTCTCTCTCAAGTTTTCACTTTTCTGGATTTAATGGAAACAATTTTAGCTTAGTGCATATTGGGCGTAGGGTCTGTTTCTGGTCCATATCTCAAAAACGATTAATATTTTTTTTACAATCTTGGTATGCGGTAGGGCACATCAGAGTTCATCACATGCACGTTTCAAGTTTTGGCATGTCATTCCTTCTTGCAGGTGTGCAAAATTGGGCAAGTCCTACTGGGTTCTGATGACCACGATGCAGAACCCTAACCTTGTTGAGGTGCTGGCCGTGTCACCAGAGGCTCTCAGCGGGGAGAGGGAAAGTCAACAGGCGGCCATTGCTCTGAGTCCCGATCAGCAGATGCTCAATAGCTTGAGGGAGGAGCTTCTTGTGAACTTTCAGGATATCCTCAATAAGTGAGTGAAAAGCCCTGAACTTGGCATCTGTGATTCGCATTCTGGTTGGTAAAGAAGACTGGTTGATAGGAGATGAAGATTTTCTATGGTCATAGATCATTGTTTATTTAGGTTAGGCGACAGGATAACTATCAGGGAATCTTGAATGAGTGAAACCTCTTGCACTATCAGTTTTCACAATAAAGAAGTTGTTATCCCTTCTCTGTTTTTCTGTACTTTGATTGTTCTAGGAGTTATAATATAATAGACCAGGGGATGTTGATGACTATGTCTTCTTGTTTACTGCTGAAGTGTTGACCGGTATCAAATACTCTGATGGGTCATGTTTGTCTGCAGAACATTTATCGTGACCGCACAGCCTCCTGACATCATCATCATGGCCAAAGGAGGAAATGGGGGAAGCAGTCGTGTACCTATCACCTCAAACGTCAGGTAAACATTCAAAGGCATTTTCCAATCTTATCCTTCAACTGTGATAATTAGAGGATATTTGCCTTATTAGCCTGTAAGGACAATGTGCTTATGACATGGCATGGTGTCAGGCATCTGTCTGTCAATTCGTCTGTAAACTTTGTGCATTTTCGACTATTCATCAGAAACATAAGGCCTAGAAAGCTGAAACTTTGTGTACAGACTCCTTGACTAGTGAGGATTATAATTTATAGCTTTGATGACCTTGTGGCCGTTGAAACCTATTTCTGTTTTCTCCAGCTGCATAATGTAAAGAAAGCTGAAACTTTGTTTACAGACTCCTTAGTTATGAGGATTCTAAATTTTACATTTGGTGACCCTACTGAGGGGGGGGGGGGGGGGGGGGGGGGGAATGAGTGGCGCAGAGATAAACTTTCTGTGTTTTTTCGTTTTGTGGGCTAACGTAGATTCGATACCTGTTGATGTCATTCCGAGCCAAACGAGTGAATATAGGTTTCAAACTGTGACGTCATTATAAATGTCTTGTGCTTGTGACGTCAAAAGTTTAGGTCACTGTTGACATTACTGAACCAAAACCACTTGTAATGGCTTCTTGATCTAAATTCAGCCTTTAGCTTAAAATTACACTATTTCCTGGACATTAACATGCATGACATTGATGCGAAACAAACTCTACTTACAAAAGTATGGGTAGTAAAATGATACAAAACTTTTAGTTAGTATTCAGACGAAGCAACTCCCGAAGCGAACGGTAACTGTTTGCATGTGAACTCGTGTCATGAAGTTCGTTTCTATGGCAGTGTGTATCAAACCGTGATGAATCACCCGTCATTAAAATCGTGTTCGAACGTAGGTTCAACCATAGAAGTAAACCAATGAAATTCGAGGATATTGAAATGTCATGGTAGAATGTTGCTTTGACTGATAACATGGTTTCTTTTCATATTTTCTTATTTTTAGCTCATCAGGACTGAAAGTCCAGATGGGCTTATGGCATGGCCCGTCGTCCGGCGTCCCTCAGTTCGTCGTCCATCGTCCGTCGTCTGTCCGTAAACTTTTGACACTTTCGACTTCTCCTCATGAACCATACACATTAGAGAGCTGAAATTTTGTGTGCAAGTACCTTAGCATATGTAGATTCTAATTTGTAACTTTGGTGACCCTGTGACCCCAAATAGGGTCACAGGGGTCACAACTTTAAAAACTTATTTTCATCTTCTTCTCCAGTTCCAGAAGGACTAGAGAGTTAAAAATGATATGTGCAGACTCCTTGGCCAATGGGGATTCTAATTTGTAACTTTGGTGACCCTGTGATCCCAAATAGGGTCACAGGGGTCACAACCTTAAATACCTATTTTCATCTTCTTCTCCAGTTCCAAAAGGAGTAGAGAGTTAAAAATTATATGTGCAGACGCCTTGGACAATGGAGATTCTAATTTGTAACTTTGGTGACCCTGTGACCCCAAATAGGGTCACAGGGGTCACAACCTTAAAAACCTATTTTCATCTTCTTCTCCAGTTCTAAAAGGACTAGAGAGTTAAAAACGATATGTGCAGACTCCTTGGCCAATGGTGATTCTAAATTGTAGATTTCGTGACCCCATGACCCAAAATAGGGTCACAGGGGTCACAACCTTAAAAACCAATTCGAATCTTCTTCTCCAGTTCTAAAAGGACTAGAGAGTTGAAAGTGATATGTGCAGACTCCTTGGACAATGGGGATTCTAATTTGTAATTTTGGTGAACCTGTGACCCCAAATAGGGCCACAGGGGTCACAACCTTAAAAACCTATTTTCATCTTCTTCTCCAGTTCTAAAAGGACTAGAGAGTTAAAAGTGATATGTGCAGACTCCTTGGACAATAAGGATTCTAATTTGTAACTTTGGTGAATCTGTGACCCTAAATAGGGTCACAGGGGTCACAACCTTAAAAACCTATTTTCATCTTCTTCTCCAGTTCTAAAAGGACTAGAGAGTTGAAAGTGATATGTGCAGACTCCTTGTACAATAAGGATTCTAATTTGTAACTTTGTTGACCCTGTGACCCCAAATAGGGTCACAGGGGTCACAACCTTAAAAAACTATTTTCATCTTCTTCTCAAGTTCCAAAAGGTCTAGAGAGCTGAAATTATATGTGCAGACTCCTTGGCCAATGGGATTCTAAATTGTAGACCAAATAGGGTCACAGGGGTCACAACCTTAACAACTTATTTTCATCATCATCTTTAGCTCCTAAAGGTCTATTGAGCTGAAAGACTGCATGTAGACTCCTTGGCCAATTGGGATTCTAAACTGTAGGGTCACAGGGGTCACAATCTTAAAAACCTATTTTTCTCCATTAGATGACAGTTTATGGCAAATTTATTTCTCCTTGGATATTTTAGTGTGGACTTCTTTCACTGTCTGATATTGGCAATCTAGAAAGTGTTGAATAATAATACATTTGTTTTGTAATTTTTTTATAGGTTTTCTTGCAATAGGTAACATCAGTTTCATTTTTAGCTCATCTTGCCTGTATAAAGCAAACTTGATATGATGCCTGATGAGCTACAGAGCCAATGGCTTTATTTTTTATTTTCCTTTTCTTCCAGTATCCTAGCTCTAAATGGACTGGAGATTCAACAAATAGCATCTCAAGTGACAGCCGAGTTCATGGCGGAGACAGACATCGGTCGAACCCAGCGAAAGGTGAAGTGTAAGCTTGAGGGAGACAAGGCCCAGTTCATGAAAAGTAATGCTTCTCGGTGCGAGGCAGTCTTCGGCGAACTGAAGGTGAAGCAGTTTGAACGAAGCAGCGACAGGGACAAGGCGCCAGTTTCAAGACAATTCTACAGGATCTTCTACAAGACCACTGTAACTCTTCAGAGTGAATATACGTTTCAGCTCGAGGTGAGTGCAAGCATAATTCTAGAGGCTAAAAATAATTCTTTGAATATCAAATATATTTTGTTACAATTAAATTTAGAATAGGAAAAGGTCCCAAGTCAAACCAGCAAAATACAACAAACAATTGTAGATAATAATTACAATTTAATTAATCAAATAATAAACAGAGTATTTGAGGTTACAAGCATCAAGCTAATTCAAATTACAAACAATATCTAATGAATCACACTAATTAGCTAGCGAAATATATTCACCAGTCCTGAGTAATCACATAGTGGATGAATGTAGAATATTCTTCAAATCAGAAGAGTCCATATCAGGTATTTAAGAAAAAGAAAGAACATTCTAGAATTGAAAATTCCACAAAAAGGCAGTTTACATAAACAAACAATTGAAAGTGTGACCCACTAAACAACACAACAATGTTATACAATGTTAAACTAATGAGTATTTACACACTCCTTGCAATTTATCCATGATTTTTCAAATATGTTTCATAAAATGTTTGATAGATTATTGCCCATTGGTAAAGGTTTTTATTATATGATACAGAGTGAGATGTGCTCTGTTCTATCAGTGAAATAAACCCTCTATCTGGCTACAGTGGTGATACCTTTGTCGTCACTCAACTGAGTGGAGATAAATATCATTGCTTCTCAAATGACGTCAAGTTAAAGTTGACGTCATGAAACAATGGTCTGATATAACAAATTCTCATATGACGTCACACTGTTACCGTGGTGCATGCTCTTCCAAGCGGCCAACTAAACATGAAATAGGCCTGCGTAATTAGAAGGATTTCATCATATAATAAATAGAATATCTGTCAATCTGCGACAAATACAAACTTTATCTCATCTCCTGAGGTAAAAAGGTTTTTAATGAGTGGCTACAAAGTAAAAAATATATGATGAAAATCTCAAAATGGTCCTTTAAAGTTGTCTCCCCCTTGTGTTTCCAGACCGTGTCCCTGCCAATCATCAAGAACACTGGAAGTAACCAGGCCTGTGAAGCCCTCGGCTCTCTGCTCTGGTACTGTTACAACGTTGAAGATGTTGTGAGTTGATTTATATCACTTTAAACTAGGGCTTCCACGGGTCAAAACAGATATTGGCAGTGTATAAAATAGATTGAAAACCTAGCTTTTCCTGAAAATTAATTTGTCAACTCCTAGGGGAAAATAAAGAAAATTTTTGAAAAGTTACCAGTCCTGACAAATAGTAGCCAGATTAAGGACTGCCGGACAGGCTTTTATTTTAACACTGATTTTGGACACAAGTACTCGAGGGGTTTAGGCTTAACTCAGACCCCTGTTCCCGAAATTCTTACTCTAGTTGCTGTTTAACCCAGATATTATCAACACATGGAAATGGTGATATATACATGGAATCGTATAGAGAATATATCAACGCCAATGTCTTGAAATTGTCATATTTATCATCTCACTTCTCACATTATAGATTTACAGTCTAAATTTACTTTAAAGGGGCAGTAGCACGTTTTTAGGGGTAATTATAGGTGATGTCAGGAAAATGAAAATAATGGTTCCAATTGAAAAACAATACATTTAACCTAAATGGAGCAATAATAATTCAAATATATAATGTAAAGTTTAGCCATGCGATTCCTTTTTCTTACACAAAATGAATTAAAGGTGTTCACACAAAATGGCCGCCAATGGATTTTAGGTGAATCGTCATACTTTCTCCTCTGACTATGGATAATTGGTTTGTGTTATGAAATTTTTGATGCTATCACTATTGAATACATTTAGCATTAACATACAATTATCAGTGAAATTTTTAAATATATAATTATCAAAAAACGTGCTACTGCCCCTTTAAGAAGTAACAATGACCTCACTTGTTGAGTCCAAGCTCGACCCGATCAGGGCTTGAGTCCTTGAGTGCCCTTGGAAGCCCTAGTTCAAACAACTACTGATCCACCTCTCTTCTTATCCCACCGGTATGTAATACCATGGGATATAGTCATCACCCTGTCCGTCTGTACGTCCGTCCGTCCGTCCGTCTGTCCGTCCGTCCGTAATCATTTCGTTTCCGGAGCAGAACTCAAAAACCGGTCCACATATCTTTCTGAAACTTTACATGTGTATTGCCCACCTACTTAAGTGGTGCCTTTTGATATTTTCACATTTCTGAAAATTTTATTTTTTATTATTTCCATGGAAACGGCTCTTATTTGGACTCTGTTCATGAAAGGTTTCGTTTCCGGAGCAGAACTCAAAAACCGGTCCACATATCTTTCATAAACTTTTCATGTGTATTGCCCACCTACTGAAGTGGTGCCTTTTGATATTTTCACATTTCTGAAAAAATTTTTTATTATTATTTCCATGGAAACGGCTCTTATTTGGACTCTGTTCATGAAAGGTTTCGTTTCATATATATTAGATTATACTATTATGAACCTTGCTTGAAAAATTTACAATTATTTTTCAAAGGTTTACATCTTACGATAACATGTGGAACCGGTGGGATATGTCATCTTCTGATGACTCATGTTATCCCACCTGAGAGTCATTGCCCCACAAGTCTGCCTTGCTGTAATCATTTCGTTTCCGGCGCATAACTCCAAAACTATATTAACAAGCTCATTCTGTGTTATGTCCCTGGGCAAGGCACGTCATTCACATTGCACTCAGTCATCCTCAAGGTAGTGAGTTAGGTAGCGCTTTGAGCACTTCTTAGGACGTAGAAAAATAACCATATTTATATCCACAGTACTATTATTGTTAAAAAGTTCTCTTTGTTTTCAGTGGAATAATTTGGAAAGCGCTGTATTCCCCGAGGATATTCCTTTGGAGAGAGTGATCAATATGCTCAACGCCCGTCTCAAGACAATCAGTTCCCGAGAGCTGAAGGAAGACGAGAGGAAATTCCTCAGTGAAAAAATCACAGGTGAAAAATTATTTTAGTACATTTTGATATCCTTAGCAGTTTTTTTCTATGAAACTTTATCTTGGTATGTATCAACTTTACAAAAATATGTAGATGTTTCTGCTACAATCCATCAAGGTCAAGCATGGTTTAACAAAAATCTCTTTTTTAACAATTAATGAGTCATTACACAATTGTTCTACTCAATAAAAAGTCTTCATTTATTGTGTGACTTTGAATGTCAAAAGTCAAGGTCATAAGTTATGGTTGTTGATATATACATCAATTTTGGCTAAAACTTTATTCTATTAAGCATCTCAGAACTCATAAACATATCTTACAAATTATACTTTATTGGAATTATTTTGTTATGTTCATATTCAAGGTCAAAGGTCAAGGTCACAACATAGAAATCACCTAAGAAACAAATACAATAACTTAAAAAGTTGTTATGCTTTGATTTCCTGTGAAGCTCTAATTTGATATATTTTATCTTTGGAGGAGTGCAAAACTTTAAAAAGGTTTCTGATACAATCCATTTAAGGTCAAGGTCATAGCAGTGTCACAATATAGCTTAGTGTTGTGAAAATCTATGTTAACTATTAACATTGATATGTTCAATGAAAAGTGATCATTTATTGTTGACTTTTAAAGTCACCAAATAAGAGTTAATCCTTTCATTAGATATTGACAACAGAAAAACAGGTTTTTGAGATCTCAAAATGGTTTTAAGTTTAGATCAAAGGTCAATGTCACAACTTCATATATTAGCTTTTGTTACCTATTTCTTATAAAATTTCCAATATTACTGCGGTTGTATAGAAGGCAAAACCCTCAGTTTTAGGCTGCTTATTTAGTTGGTTTAACCCTCACGACGCTGAATACTTTATATGCTCTACAAGGCACCGTGGCTGAATTTTCTTGTACGGTGCCAGCCACTATTATATGCTGGTTAGCTCTGCTGGCTGAATTTTTTTCTGTGGCGAAGCCCGTACGTTTGAGTATTTGAGTTATAGCATTAACAATATGACAAAGAAAAGAAAGCATCCCTCGACCCTCGTGAATTTTGTTTTCACAAAAAATACCCCGATGGGACTGTCCCTTTAACTTCTAGAAAGCCAATCAAGAGGTAGCCAATAAAGTTCTCTCCCTCTCTCTTGCAGGCAAACCCACCAAGATGCTGCAGGAGGAATATGCTCCGATGCCCCGGGTCTCCTTCAGGCAGTTCTGTGTGGTAGGTCTCTCTGTAAGTCAACTCCTGGCGAGTATTTTCACCTTATCTCGCAGTCTCTGCATGGATGGTATGGCAGCGGGAGTAGGCTTTTATATGGTCATGGTGCTTTGCTTTTGCATAATTTTAGGCTTTTCTTAAGCTGTTACTGGATTTTCACCTTTTTTGGAATGGATTTTTGCAGTGTTGTAGCTTGATTTTCACTCAGACTTGCTCTTGGAGAAGGCTTTTTAGGGTGTTTGTTCCAGAATATTGCTCAAACTCATTTGGGTAGACTTGTTTCTAGAATTTTGAACTATAGACATTTGCACACATCTGCAAAAGTTGTGCCGGGTGTTGGTCCTGGACACAAGCATTGGCATCAGAAAATGTTTTTACAAGTTGGTGCTAGTCTTTTCCATAAAAAGTGGCATCTAAAGTCTTTTATGGATGTTGGTTCTTGAATATTTGAATATATTGTGTGGAGGGTGACGTGTGATATATTATCTAACAGTACTGTCATTGGTTAATTAGCAACCCTGTCGAAGCATGGGGCTGCTTTCAGTTTTTGTGAAGTTTCCACCATCGCCACCGCCGCCACACTCAAATTACTGGTGTGAACAGGACTTATTAAAAGATCAAGTTGTAATGCATGCTGAGGAAAATAAAATTGCTTTATTTAATAACTTAGTAGAAAGTCAAATGAAATTTTTTGTATTGATAATCCTGCCAGGGGTATGGCAACGTTGTCTGCAGTAGAGAACTGTTCTACACGCAGTCAGGTTTGGGTGCAATAGTACACTGAATTTCAGCATAGTACCACCAATGGTTGCTAGTTCCAGCCTATGCTCACAGGTTTCACCTCAATGCGTAGCCACAATTGTGTTGCTGGCTTTCTCCCCGCAATAATACTGACAGCCGCAATAAAGTGAAATCCTCTTGAAAGCAGCAATAAACCCTACGTCACCTCACCTTGTATTGATATGGCTTTCTTTATTTCCCAGCATAGTCATGTTGAATGCTCTAGTTACCTGTAGATTTGACGCAGTGATTTGGTGTTGGCACTGTACGTTTGCACTTTTATTAGTTGTCTCTTTTGTTCTGCTGTATGCATCTAGTTTGATGTGATTAAAGTATTTTGTTATGTTTTTTGCATGTTGATTGCTTTGTGTATCAATTGATGCAGTTGATGTATTACGTTTCCAAATTTTCTAAAATGTTGCTCAAGTTTGTGTTTCGAGAAATCTGTCACGTTAACTGTTTTACATAATTTTGTAAGAACATACGTTTTACCGCTGTTATAAATCTTCTTTGTCATCCCATCCTTTGATTGATGAGAAAAAAATAAATATTTCTTTATTTCATTATAATAAGCATTAGATTATATTATGGGAACCAACAATATCTAACTTAATCAAGAATTCAGCAATTTGGCTTAATCCGTTTTTCATTGCATGTGACTATATTTCTTATTCCTCGTACAATAAGCTCTCTGGAACTTTCTGTTAAAAGAGACAGTCTTATCGGGGTATTTTTATGAAAATAAAATGCAAGAGTACTTCCCTAACTTACATGATTATTTCATACTTGTCTGCATAGTTAGTGAGGGTAGCATTTTAGTTGTTCTAGATTTAACAATTTGACAAAGAATAGAATGCATCACAACAGCCTCTTGAATTTCGTTTCTACAAAAAATACCCTGATAGGACTGTCCCTTTAATGAGAATCGCTTTCTATCACAATGGCTTGCAGGTATTGTCCGTCAATATCTACCTCATGAATGATACTCTGAACTCAAAAACAAATGATGGAATGAAATACTGTGACCCAAAGCAACAACAAAATGGATAGAAAAGCAAACTCTTGAAATTGTTGTTAATTTGTTAGTCAGCTAAATGAAAAAAATTGTCTGAACTTTAAACTCACTTACCTGGCTACAGCTACACCCTTGTCATAAAGCATAAAGTATCTAATCACAACAATAATGTTTTTTTAGACAATTTATTTATTCTATTGACTAAAAATTTAACCAAAAATGTTCACAGTTGGTATGGCTTTTCTATTATTTGTTCAGTTCTTACGGGGGATTTGCGATCATTTGTTTTTTGATGAGAGAATAATTCATAAGAGAGATTTTGTAAAAGAACATTATTGTTATAATTGGATTCTAATAGTGAATTGCATGTATGGTGTTTTCGGATCAAATATGGTAGATGTTCAAAGATTTTCATCACATTTGTTTTTTTTAAATAATGAACCTAAATGCAATAAACGAAAACAATCATTCTAGATTTTACATATTCATCCTCAAATGGCAAAAATACCTGTTTTCAGCAATAATTTACATAAACAAAAGACAAAATCACCAAACCAATTTAAAAGAAATGCAATGTCCCTGTTATTTAACCTATCAAACATTATCAACTCATAACTCATTCTAAAGCTTTAGATAAGTTTCCAAAATAATGGTGCAAATCTGTCTGGATTTCTAGTATCATCAGGAATTCATGCCTTCCTGTTGTCACTGCACAACATCAATAGTTTTAACAGGATACTTTTCAGTAACCGGTGGTACTTCTCTACCAAATGACACTGTTTATAAAGTTTTTCATATGCGACCCGATCAGACTCAACTCAGAGTTGCTTTTTAAGTAGTAATTTAAGTCCTTAGTTTAAATGATCTCAACCTTTAAAATGTTGTTTGATCACAATCTTATCAGTGCAGATAATGAGCACTAAGGACTATGGCATGGCATGGTGTCCAGCGTCCATTTGTAAACTTTGTGCATTTTTTAGTACCTCTCCAGAACCATAAGACCTAGAAAACCAAAATCTTGTGTACAGACTCCTTGCCTAGTATGGATTATATGTATAGCTTTGTGCCCTGTGAGCCCGAATAAGGGACACAGGGGCCACGCCCTAAAAACCTATTTTCATCTTCTTCTCCAGAACCATAAGGCCTAGAAAGCTGAAACTTTGTGTACAGACTCCTTGGCTAGTGAGGATTATAAATTGTAGCTTTGGTGGCCCTATGACCCCTAATAAGGGCCACACATCCTTCAAACCTATTTTTATTTTCTCCTTCAGAAGCATAGGGTCAAGAAAGCTGAAATCTTGTGTACTGACTTTGATGACCCTGGGGCCCCTAAAATGGGCACTAGGGGCTTACACCTTAATCCTATATCTTCTTCTCCATGGCAAATATACCTGAAAGATGAAACCTTGTAGATAGACTCTTTGTGTAATGGGGACTATAATTTATTGATTTGTGGTCCTGTCGCCCCAAATTAGGGCTTTGGGAACCTTTGGAACCTATATCCTAAATTATCAATTGCAGATTGTAAGCCCTCTCAGTCTCACTCAATTAAGGGTCACTCCGTTACACCTTTTTGCATTTTTTAATGTTTTAGTAATTTCCATTTCTGAATTGATTTCCAGTATCTGATAGCACATCGCGTACACACTTAATTTTTAGAATTGGTGACTCTGTGGCTCCTACTAAAACCTTTTTTCATCACAAGTCATTGGTAATAGGGATTGTAATGAAATTGTACATTTGGTGATGTGGCCCCTACAAAGAGGGGAACCATTTTGGCCACAACCTAAAACAAAATCAAATGTGAAGCCTGATGAGCTACAGGGCCAATGGCTCTATTTTTAAAAAGCTTGAAGCCTTTGAATTCTGATGAGAAAAAGTAGGATTGAATTATTTTTGTCAACTGGAGAAATTAAATGGATTTTTAACTTTTGAGAAGTAAATAAGAAAGCAGTTTAAATTTGAGTGAAAAAATAAACATTGTTTTTTAATTTTGAACAGAACAAGATGAGGATTAACAACAGCAAGAATGTGGAGTTCTCATTCTGGAAGTGGTTCCACTCAGTCACCAACCTCATCAACAATCATCTCAAAGAACCATGGAAGGACGGGTGAGTTGTCGTCCTGTCTCAGGGTACGAACATTACGCTAACTCCACTAATCTGTACGCTGAGCTCAGAAGCCAGATTTGATCGGGCGGCCCAACTTTGGATATAGCCAATCAAATTATTTTCCCGTTGAAATTTTATCGTGAAGGTGGAGAGAAAATGCTTTGATTGGCTATACCCCAAGTCGGGCCGGGCGAGCGAATATAGCTTCTGAGCCCAGAGTACAGATTAGTGGAGTTAGCGTAATGTTCGTACCCTAAGATAGGATGGGTGAGTAGTAAGAGTTAAGTTCACCTTTTATTTACAAAGAGCTCTACATTCAAACTCTGATGTGAACCTGCTCGCAAGCTCACTTTGTTCACAAAGGTAGCTATGACATCATTCATTGTCCAGTGCAAACACACAAGCTGACATCAAATTCCTAAATGAACACCTTTCCCCAGGCAGCACCACTACGTTGGCCCAATGTTGGCCGATGCCTGACATTATCATTATCTTGAGTTTGGAAATGGAATCCTGTAGCTTAGTCAAACATGATATGCTCATTCTATAACTGTGTTATTTGGTTTTGACATCATTGTCTTGCAATTGGAAACATTTATTTAAAGCTTATCTGACTCAAAAGATCTGATGGGTTTGTGACATGGCATAATGTCTGTCAATCAGTTGTCTGTCCTGTAAATGTCATATTTATTTAAGTAAGAGAAAGTTAAAGAGAAATTTGAGGACCAATTGATATTTTAAGAATCATTCTGAAAGGTGGTGATGATATTTCAGAGTCATCAAAGGCTTTGTGAGTCGTTCCTCGGTTGAACGAATCTTGAAGAACCAGCCAGAAGGAACGTTCCTCATCAGATTCTCCGAGTCTTGTGTGAACGGGGACCACGTAGGCGTCACCGGGGGATTTGTCGTTGCCTTCAGGTGTAAAGGTGAGTCAATGTATGCTATTTCTCCCATTTTATAGAAACCCAATTAACAGACACCAAGTGAAGAGACACCAATTGCAAGGAACGTTGCCAATTTTTGTGTTATGATAAAAAGTAGCTGTTTACTTCAACTTGCACAGAGAAATGAAATACTTGAGAGACAGCTTTGGTTGGACACGGGTAAGGACAAGGATTTTCTTGTGCATGTTGTAATGGTTTCACATGAAATAATTGATGCACTATTTTTCAAGACACCCTATGTTTCAGACAAAGTGAAGTACACACCCCCAGTAGTGGAGGAACATCTCCTGAAGGCCAGTCTGCTCACCATCTTGAGTCAGTTCATCAACATCGAGAGGAACGCGGAACCCTTCCTGAAGACGCTCTACCGCTCCAGCTGCCACAAGGAGCCACGGGAGAGTGCTTTCCAGAAGTACAACAAGATTCAGTGTGAGTGAAGAGAGGCTCCAATGTCTCAATTACTCACCAGGCCTATAGAAATCAATAGTTGGTTGTTTGTTGGCTCACTAGGTCTATAAAGAGATTAAAAGTTGGTTGATGGTTAGCTCATTTGTCCATATCGAAACTCAATAATTATGGTCATCTGTCACTCCTTTCTTTCAATAATTGGATTATTAATGCCTGCAACCATAGATATAATACTTATGATGCAATACCCATTTGGCAGCAGAGCCCATGGCTTTCGTTTGTATTTAATCTTCAGCAGTATTTTGTTCAAAGAATCACATGTCAGACGGGGCATTGCAGCATTGGGTAAAACCAAACTTGGATTGCTTTGCCAAAGAGAATACATCTGATTAGGGAACATCATTGAAATATGATTCTGCAAAAAAATTCTTGAAAAATCAGATGACATTACTGATATTGTATAATGAAAATTCTTATTTCTCTTAAATATGACAATGTTGTCTCCAGGTGACAAGGCCAACTACTCAAGCTACCCTGGCTGGATCTCCCTCATGGGCCTGGAGAGTTCTCTTCAGTAAGTGTTCATTTCCTGTAAGCAATTTGTAAAATACATGGACAAAAACCCTGGAAGCAACTTTCCTTGCCTTGTCCTAGTATCGTTATTTACTGATTCAAGCCTTGCTGCATTTAAGAACAGTTTCTGTGCCAGCTCTACAGGTTGATGCACCTTGACCTCATTTCACAAAACACAGAGATAGTCGTAAGCCCTGAAAATAGCGTAATTGCATATAAAACTTTTATATTATAAGGTCAACCTTAGTGTAAGGTTGCTTTGTGAAAAGAGGGCCAGAACCTGAAACCAGAAACCAGAAGGGCTGCACTCAAGCCACTAATTTTGGCACAATGTGGCAAGTCTTAAATTTGGCAGTCGTGGAGACGTGAGCAAATGAGGTTTTGAACTTTCCCTGGATGACATTTTTATGTGGCTCTTTTTTTCAATATTTTACTGCAAATCAAAAGAAGATTTCTTTTTCTAAATTCATATTCATATATATAATTCAATGAAATATTACAGAGACCTAGTACTAGACGACCGGACATACGACTCATCACAGGACATATGGAAGAACAACGAACAGGCTAGAATCTGCTACCCTACGCCAGCTCGACCTCCAGCTACAAGGTCAAGGGCAAAGAGGCGTCGCACCAGCAATGAAGACTCCCAAAGCCTGTCACCACCAATGTCCGCTGCCCGAGATTCCACAATGGACTCCTTCTCGAGTAGCAGTCCTGGCAGTGGAAATATCCCAACAGTTGTACAGAACATTGACACCAGACAAGCCAACAACACATATGTAGGTTGAAGATTATAAGACTACTGGATGTTTAACAGTCTGGTTGAAATTGACTGCATTCCTCGTATGAGAGTTTCAAAATAACAACACTATCATGATATGTACTCATTCCAGTCAGAGGTTTTTTTAGTTTGGTCTGACGACAGCCCAATAGGTCACATGTTCTGTTATCAGCTTACAGCTGGAAAAGTCAGACTCATATTATAGCGCTTAATGCAATCATGTAGAAAACATGGTGCACAGTTACTTGCCCCTTGCTATTGAGAGCAAAGGCTTTTGCCAGATCCTTGCTTATATCCTGCTTATATGCTTATATTGCCATATCCTGAGCTTACGACAGAACATGCAACCTACAGAGCTGCAGTCAGACCTAGTTGAAAGGAAACCTCTTGAAAATCTTAAAAGTATGAAAATCTTTTAACACATAATTAGACTTCTAATAAGACTTGGATGTTTTATTGATGAATGATGATATAGATTGAGTAATTGACAGAAATTGATATTGACTTCAACCACACAACTTAGCAGACCAAAGATCTGATTTACATGAATGATCATAGGATAAATAATACATAGTCACAGATTGGTTCATGAAATTTAAGTCATAGGTCATTATGGATCTGTAAGAACATGGTTGGACGAAATTTGCTTATTCAATTGTTTTTATCATTATGTACTTTCATCAGAAAGTCAATGCAGATGCTTGAGTATAAAAGGTCTACTGATGTTACAATTGTTCAAATCATTTTCTATGTAAGAAAACTTGTATTTCATTTTTGGTGGATTTTCCATGCAGTTAGGCATATAAGGTTTACTGATGTTACAACTTCGAAATTTAAAATTGTTTTTTTTTTTTGTCACCAGACTGATGATGTACAGTCATTTTTGACAAACTTCATCAACACACCGGCAACAGCTGTACCAGTACCCATCACGACGGTACCAATGCAGTACGGAGGTACTGACACAACAGGACTGGTGTCTCAGTTTGCCATGTTTTCATCTCAACAGACTCAATCTAGCACCATTCCACAGATCTCACAGACAGATCAGGTAAGTTTTTATATCCCTATCCCACAGACAAATCCCGTAAGTTCCCTTATCCAGATCCAATAGACAGATCCAGTGAGTTTCTTAATCATGATCCATTAGTCATATCCAGTATGTTCCCTATGCCAGATTAAAAAGACGGATCCACTAAGTTACTTTAGCCAGATCCAACAGACAGATCCATAGGTTTCTTTATCCATATCCAACAGACAGGTCCATAGGTTTCTTTATCCATATCCAACAGACAGATCCATAGGTTTCTTTATCCCGATCCAACAGACAGATCCATAGGTTTCTTTATCCCGATCCAACACTGAACAGACAGATCCATAGGTTTCTTTATCCATATCCAACAGACAGATCCATAGGTTTCTTTATCCCGATCCAACAGACAGATCCATAGGTTTCTTTATCCCGATCCAACACTGAACAGACAGGTCCATAGGTTTCTTTATCCATATCCAACAGACAGATCCATAGGTTTCTTTATCCATATCCAACAGACAGGTCCATAGGTTTCTTTATCCATATCCAACAGACAGATCCATAGGTTTCTTTATCCCGATCCAACAGACAGATCCATAGGTTTCTTTATCCCGATCCAACACTGAACAGACAGATCCATAGGTTTCTTTATCCATATCCAACAGACAGATCCATAGGTTTCTTTATCCCGATCCAACAGACAGATCCATAGGTTTCTTTATCCCGATCCAACACTGAACAGACAGGTCCATAGGTTTCTTTATCCATATCCAACAGACAGATCCATAGGTTTCTTTATCCATATCCAACAGACAGATCCATAGGTTTCTTTATCCATATCCAACAGACAGATCCATAGGTTTCTTTATCCCGATCCAACACTGAACAGACAGATCCATAGGTTTCTTTATCCCGATCCAACAGACAGATCCAGTAAGTTTTCTTTTCCAAGTCTGTAGCAAGCAATTATCAATTCTGTAAAGATAAATATGATATTCATCATATTCCAGATGCTTCAGCAGCAGCAGATTGTGAACCATTCATCTCCGCAGTCCTGCTCCACGTTGTCCGACTACAACACGGATACCCCGAGTCCAGTGGAAATCCCCCAGGTGGCGGGGATTAACCAGATTCCTCCTGGCGATATTTCTGTGGATCTCCAGGGTCTTACAGGCCTCATCAACTTTGCAACAAATCCTCCACAATTTTAAACCAATCATCAAACATTGAAAACTGTTATTTCGCGAGTGTTTCCTGTTTATATAGGAAGTCAAGTGCCTCATGATTGCATCATTGTAAAATAGGTGGTCAAAATTGAGGCAGGGCAGGTTTCTAATTGTGCCCCCTTTCATATTGAGATTCTAAAAACATGTTGTTAGTGTGGAAATGTCTCCTCATTAAAGGGGCAGAAGCACATTTTTTGATAAATTTATATTTCAAATATTTCACTGATAAATGTAAACTAATGCCAAATGTTTTAATTTGACAGTGTCAAAAATCACATTACACAAGCCAATCATCCATAGTCAGAGGAGAGTATGGAGATTCACATAAAATCCATTGGCGGCCATTTTGTGTGAACACCTTTAATTCATTTTTTGTAAGAAAAGATAATCGCATGGCTTAACTTTACGTTATATATTTGAATTATTATGCCCCATTTAGTTTAATTACATTGTCTTTCAATTTGAACCATTATTTTTCATTTTCCTGACATCACCTTATATTCGCCATAAAAAAGTGCTAGAATTTGTTAGAAGCTGTCTCAAAACATGTATAATTGTCATTTGAAACACTTTCTCGTCATTACAATAAGTTTTCATCGATATTTGTTATGAAGATTTCAATTAACTTGAAATTATATTGAATGTAAATAATTTATATATATATCATATCATTATCATTATTGTTATTATTTTGATGCTATGTGACATGTTTGTTTTGAGGGTTAATTCTTTCGCTAATATTCTCACCTCAAATTGTTTGTATTTTGTTTTTTATTCATAAGGTAATTTTGATAAGATAATGAGAAGAGATGAGCCTTTCAGCAGCCAGTTCTTTATATTTGCAAGGGTCTTTATGTTTCATTTTTTGAAATGGTTATATTATCTGTTTCAATTCTATTGGTTCTGTTAAATGTGCTGAACCTTGTTTCCATATGACAACTGTTATCTGTTTCAAGTTTCTCAAAGGAACAGAAATGTTATGAAAGTATTATTTTACCCCCGCTACAACGTAGTAGAGGGTATATATAGCGCTACGCAAGTCTGTCCATCTGTCTATCGGACATGCATCCATAAAGATTGTTTCCTGAGAATAACGTAAAAACTATTTGACTCAAAAACTTTCAAATTTGGTATGTATGTTACCTATATAGTGCAGATACATGTGCCTTTTGGGGGTTTCAATTCCAGGGTACCAAAAAATCTTCTTTTTTTTGCAGTAAAATGTCGAAATATCTGACTTTGTTCCGGTGCATAACTTGAAATTATATGACTCAGAAACTACAAATTTGGGGGTAACAATCCAAGGGTATCATATTTTTTTGAAGTTTTGGCCCCAAAACTTTCAAATTTCCGACTTTGTTTTGTCTGGTACATATCTTTAAAACTTTTTTACTTAAAAACTTCAGATTTCAAATGCTAGATTTCAATTTCATGATGATGTGCATTAAGGGATTTAAATTCTAGGTGGCCGTAACATCTTCAGTTTTCACTAAAAACTCTGTGTTGTTCTTCAATTTTTTACAGCTATGACTTCTAAATGTCAGTTATTATTTCGATTAACGTCCCCTTTAGTTCATTGAGAAATCATAATTCATTCACATTACTATGTATATGTTTTTAATTTTATTATTGTTATGTAATGGCGGTCAAATTACAGTGGGGGTATATGAGCCGTGCTCACTTTTACCTTGTTATTTGTGCTTTAACTTACAAGGTTTTCTTTAGGAATTAAAAGATATGAAAGCTTATTGCATGGGTAGGTGATATCACAGGTGACTAAATATGTGTATTATCAACCACGGATGATATCCAAATAAAAAATTATTTGTAGATAGTTGAAATTTAAAGCTTGAGCTTTTAATTTTCTTTTATTACCACAGATATTTTTGTTATTTCTAAAAGGATGAATTGTTTCTGTTACCAGAAGTATTTGTTACTGCTTCTTCACTGTAAATATCTACCTTGCCCCAATTTTGATTTGGATTGTTGTACATATTCCTAAAGCTAAGGCTTCATTTCAGATAATTTTTTATTTGAATTTAGGTACATTTGGACAGTCTAGGTAAAAAAAGTTTCAGTGGAGTAAAATACTCAGATAATTTGCATTTAAAAATTAATGCTTCACTTTGAGCAGTTGAGCAATGTTTATCCTTGTGTTAATGATTTTACAATGTCTTAGTTGGAAATGTTTTTGATGATTGAAATTACTTAAAACTGATAGAATTTAATAAAAAATCTTTATGTATTAAGAATAGAAATTGTTTTAAATATATTTAGCTTGATTTTGCTTATATGTTGAACTGATAAGCTGAAATTGAAGCCAATTTCTCAATATTGAATTTTAAATAAAACTTGTATATACATACAATTATTTTTGTTTATTCTTACTTCATGGAGTGTAACAGTAATGGAAAAGTTAATGTTACTGGAAATAGCACTGGTGACAATGAAATGGAGTTTAAGGTGGGTGGTTTATATCATATCAGCCATTAGTGGTGTGTAGTGAAGACAGGGTCAGTTATAGATGGCACCACACCATAAAGATCCAGAAACTAGGGCACTTTGTGTACAGACTCCTAGTGGGGGGTTGTGTCCCAAGACCCAGACACTCATTTTGCCGACGCAGTAATTCGCCGACAATTAATGAGGGCTCAATGAACATCAACCCCACAGACATAATAGAATGGTCCACTAGAGTAGATTAAGCCTGGGTCAGGTTCATTATTGAAAAGTTTGGAAATATGTGATTATAACAAAGCTCTAGTTTCTTGATGACGTCTCCCACTTGGTGAAGCTGGGTTAAACTCTGAACTCTGACTTGAGACTCTAGTGTTAACAAATCAGTGCTAACTAGTGCTGTCGATGTCATCAACAAGAAAAGCAAAAGACTAGTGCTAACAACGTTAATCACAAATATTTATTAATGTTATAAAATAATTATATCTATACCACTCATGTTGTTATCCAATAAATATATCCATGTCATTCATGTGTTTTTATTACTTTTCTAGTAGGGGTCACAGGAGCTAATTAACCTGTTTACTGAACCTTTAAAGTGTCTGTGAAATGAAGCGTCGGCGTTTTGGGAGCCGACCTAGTGGGGATTATACTTTATAGCTTTTGTGCCCCTAACAAGGATTTTCATCTTCTCAATAAGCATAAGGCCTAGAAAGCTGAAACTTTGTGTCCAGACTCCTTGACAAGTGAGGGTTATAAGTTATAGCTTTGATGGCCCTGTGGCCCCTTATAAGGGCAATGGCCTTGAAATCTATTTTCATGTTGTTCTCCATAAGCAAAAGGCGTAGAAAGCTGAATTGTTGTGTACAGACTCGTACTATTTAGGATTATAATTGACAGTTTAGATGACCCTATGGCCCCTTCGTGAACTTTTGGATCATGTACCATAATTAAATCATCAGCTGTATATTTGAGCAATTTTCATTTCTGAAATGATTACAGGTATCTGAAATCACATCACATATATACTTAATTCTAGGATTTGTGATCCTGTGGCCCCTACAAAAGGGGAAACCACATTGGCCACACCCTACAGCAAAATTAAATATGAACCCTGATGAGCTACAGGGCCAATGGCTCTATTTTTTAACTGTGGTAACCCTGTGACCCCTGATAAGGGCCATAGAGGCAACACCCATAAAACCTATTTTTGTCTTGTCCAGAACCAAAAGGCTTAGAAAGCTGAAACCTTTGTACAGACTCCTTGACTAGTGAGGATCAGAATTTACAGCATTGGTGACCTTTGAAACCCAGTTACCTCTGCTGAAACCTTTTTTCATCTTCTCCAGATGCACAATGCATAGAATGTTGAAATATTATGTGGAGAATCCTTGAGGTAATGGGGATTCTAACGAAATTGTTTTGGTGACCCAAATTCAATTTCTGAATTGATTTGCGGTATCTGAAAGCACATCGCCTACCTACTTATTGAATTCAACAGTGTCTGTCCGTACGTACGTCTGGATTCTTGTTAACGCGATATCTATTGAACCATTGGACCAAATTTCTTCAAATCTGGTCACAGCCTACATTGGGGGATTACGCAGACACCAGTCACTTTGGGTGACCATGACCTTATTTTCAAGGTCACCACGGCACTTTGGCCACTATTGTAACTCTTGTTAACACGATATCTAATGAACCGTTCGACCAAATGTCTTCAAATTTGGTCACAGCCTACATTGGGAGATTACGCAGACACTAGTCATGTTGGGTGACCTTGACTTTATTTTCAAGGTCACCACGGGACTTTGACCAATTTTGAAACTATTGTTTAGGTGATATCTCATGAACCTTTCCACAAAAAGTCTTCATATTTGGGCACAACTTACGTTTGGGAATTACGCAGACACCAGTCATGTTGTGTGACCTTGACTTCATTTTCAAGGTCCCCACGGCACTTTGGCCGATTTTGAAACTCTTGTTAACGCAATATCGACAGATCCGTTAGACCAAATGTCTTCAAATTTGGTCACAGCCTGCATTGGGGGATTACGCAGACACTGGTCATGTTGGGTGACCTTGACTTTATTATCCCCCGCCGCGCGTTTAGCACGAAGCGGGGGATATAGTATTCAGCTCCGTACGTCCGTCCGTCCGTCCCGCTTCTTGTTAGCGCGATATCTAATGAACCGCTCAACCTAGAATCTTCAAACTTGGTACCAGTCTTCATCTGGGGAATACGCAGACCTGAAAAGTTTTCGGTGACCTTGACTTCATTTTCAAGGTCACAGCAAGACTTTGACCAGTTTTGAAAATGTTGTTAGTGCGATATCTTATGAACCGCTCAACCTAGAATCTTCAAACTTGGTACCAGTCTTCATCTGGGGAATACGCAGACCTGAAAAGTTTTCGGTGACCTTGACTTCATTTTCAAGGTCACAGCGAGACTTTGGCCAGTTTTGAAAATGTTGTTAGCGCCATATCTCATGAACCGCTCAACCTAGAATCTTCAAACTTGGTACCAGTCTTCATCTGGGGAATACGCAGACCTGAAAAGTTTTCGGTGACCTTGACTTCATTTTCAAGGTCACAGCGAGACTTTGACCAGTTTTGAAAATGTTGTTAGCGCCATATCTCATGAACCGCTCAACCTAGAATCTTCAAACTTGGTACCAGTCTTCATCTGGGGAATACGCAGACCTGAAAAGTTTTCGGTGACCTTGACCTCATTTTCAAGGTCACAGAGAGACTTTGACCAGTTTTGAAAATGTTGTTAGCGCGATATCTCATGAACCCATTAACCTTGAGTCTTCACGGGGACATAGTATTCCGCTCCGTTAACATCAATTTGCGGCGGGGGATCATGTCACCTTTGTGACAAATACTTGTTCTCAAAAAGCATCAGGCCTAGAAAGCTGAAACTTTGTGTACAGACTCCTATAAAAAGGAGGATTCTAAATTGTATATTTGGCAACCCTGTCCCCTACTAAAAGGGGAATCACATTTGCCACACCCTGAAGCCCGATAAGCTAGAGAGCCAATGGCTTTTTTTCTGGTATCCATGGTAAAGATTTGAACTGTCATATTTAGATTATGGTTCATTAACTGGCCATAGCTTAGAAACTTTTAGATAATATTTTACTTATGTGCTATGTGATTAGATCTTGTGGCGGATTAGTGCCTAAATTCTGCTACTTTGGTTATTCTCTCTCAAGTTTTCACTTTTCTGGATTTAATGGAAACAATTTTAGCTTAGTGCATATTGGGCGTAGGGTCTGTTTCTGGTCCATATCTCAAAAACGATTAATATTTTTTTTACAATCTTGGTATGCGGTAGGGCACATCAGAGTTCATCACATGCACGTTTCAAGTTTTGGCATGTCATTCCTTCTTGCAGGTGTGCAAAATTGGGCAAGTCCTACTGGGTTCTGATGACCACGATGCAGAACCCTAACCTTGTTGAGGTGCTGGCCGTGTCACCAGAGGCTCTCAGCGGGGAGAGGGAAAGTCAACAGGCGGCCATTGCTCTGAGTCCCGATCAGCAGATGCTCAATAGCTTGAGGGAGGAGCTTCTTGTGAACTTTCAGGATATCCTCAATAAGTGAGTGAAAAGCCCTGAACTTGGCATCTGTGATTCGCATTCTGGTTGGTAAAGAAGACTGGTTGATAGGAGATGAAGATTTTCTATGGTCATAGATCATTGTTTATTTAGGTTAGGCGACAGGATAACTATCAGGGAATCTTGAATGAGTGAAACCTCTTGCACTATCAGTTTTCACAATAAAGAAGTTGTTATCCCTTCTCTGTTTTTCTGTACTTTGATTGTTCTAGGAGTTATAATATAATAGACCAGGGGATGTTGATGACTATGTCTTCTTGTTTACTGCTGAAGTGTTGACCGGTATCAAATACTCTGATGGGTCATGTTTGTCTGCAGAACATTTATCGTGACCGCACAGCCTCCTGACATCATCATCATGGCCAAAGGAGGAAATGGGGGAAGCAGTCGTGTACCTATCACCTCAAACGTCAGGTAAACATTCAAAGGCATTTTCCAATCTTATCCTTCAACTGTGATAATTAGAGGATATTTGCCTTATTAGCCTGTAAGGACAATGTGCTTATGACATGGCATGGTGTCAGGCATCTGTCTGTCAATTCGTCTGTAAACTTTGTGCATTTTCGACTATTCATCAGAAACATAAGGCCTAGAAAGCTGAAACTTTGTGTACAGACTCCTTGACTAGTGAGGATTATAATTTATAGCTTTGATGACCTTGTGGCCGTTGAAACCTATTTCTGTTTTCTCCAGCTGCATAATGTAAAGAAAGCTGAAACTTTGTTTACAGACTCCTTAGTTATGAGGATTCTAAATTTTACATTTGGTGACCCTACTGAGGGGGGGGGGGGGGGGGGGGGGGGGAATGAGTGGCGCAGAGATAAACTTTCTGTGTTTTTTCGTTTTGTGGGCTAACGTAGATTCGATACCTGTTGATGTCATTCCGAGCCAAACGAGTGAATATAGGTTTCAAACTGTGACGTCATTATAAATGTCTTGTGCTTGTGACGTCAAAAGTTTAGGTCACTGTTGACATTACTGAACCAAAACCACTTGTAATGGCTTCTTGATCTAAATTCAGCCTTTAGCTTAAAATTACACTATTTCCTGGACATTAACATGCATGACATTGATGCGAAACAAACTCTACTTACAAAAGTATGGGTAGTAAAATGATACAAAACTTTTAGTTAGTATTCAGACGAAGCAACTCCCGAAGCGAACGGTAACTGTTTGCATGTGAACTCGTGTCATGAAGTTCGTTTCTATGGCAGTGTGTATCAAACCGTGATGAATCACCCGTCATTAAAATCGTGTTCGAACGTAGGTTCAACCATAGAAGTAAACCAATGAAATTCGAGGATATTGAAATGTCATGGTAGAATGTTGCTTTGACTGATAACATGGTTTCTTTTCATATTTTCTTATTTTTAGCTCATCAGGACTGAAAGTCCAGATGGGCTTATGGCATGGCCCGTCGTCCGGCGTCCCTCAGTTCGTCGTCCATCGTCCGTCGTCTGTCCGTAAACTTTTGACACTTTCGACTTCTCCTCATGAACCATACACATTAGAGAGCTGAAATTTTGTGTGCAAGTACCTTAGCATATGTAGATTCTAATTTGTAACTTTGGTGACCCTGTGACCCCAAATAGGGTCACAGGGGTCACAACTTTAAAAACTTATTTTCATCTTCTTCTCCAGTTCCAGAAGGACTAGAGAGTTAAAAATGATATGTGCAGACTCCTTGGCCAATGGGGATTCTAATTTGTAACTTTGGTGACCCTGTGATCCCAAATAGGGTCACAGGGGTCACAACCTTAAATACCTATTTTCATCTTCTTCTCCAGTTCCAAAAGGAGTAGAGAGTTAAAAATTATATGTGCAGACGCCTTGGACAATGGAGATTCTAATTTGTAACTTTGGTGACCCTGTGACCCCAAATAGGGTCACAGGGGTCACAACCTTAAAAACCTATTTTCATCTTCTTCTCCAGTTCTAAAAGGACTAGAGAGTTAAAAACGATATGTGCAGACTCCTTGGCCAATGGTGATTCTAAATTGTAGATTTCGTGACCCCATGACCCAAAATAGGGTCACAGGGGTCACAACCTTAAAAACCAATTCGAATCTTCTTCTCCAGTTCTAAAAGGACTAGAGAGTTGAAAGTGATATGTGCAGACTCCTTGGACAATGGGGATTCTAATTTGTAATTTTGGTGAACCTGTGACCCCAAATAGGGCCACAGGGGTCACAACCTTAAAAACCTATTTTCATCTTCTTCTCCAGTTCTAAAAGGACTAGAGAGTTAAAAGTGATATGTGCAGACTCCTTGGACAATAAGGATTCTAATTTGTAACTTTGGTGAATCTGTGACCCTAAATAGGGTCACAGGGGTCACAACCTTAAAAACCTATTTTCATCTTCTTCTCCAGTTCTAAAAGGACTAGAGAGTTGAAAGTGATATGTGCAGACTCCTTGTACAATAAGGATTCTAATTTGTAACTTTGTTGACCCTGTGACCCCAAATAGGGTCACAGGGGTCACAACCTTAAAAAACTATTTTCATCTTCTTCTCAAGTTCCAAAAGGTCTAGAGAGCTGAAATTATATGTGCAGACTCCTTGGCCAATGGGATTCTAAATTGTAGACCAAATAGGGTCACAGGGGTCACAACCTTAACAACTTATTTTCATCATCATCTTTAGCTCCTAAAGGTCTATTGAGCTGAAAGACTGCATGTAGACTCCTTGGCCAATTGGGATTCTAAACTGTAGGGTCACAGGGGTCACAATCTTAAAAACCTATTTTTCTCCATTAGATGACAGTTTATGGCAAATTTATTTCTCCTTGGATATTTTAGTGTGGACTTCTTTCACTGTCTGATATTGGCAATCTAGAAAGTGTTGAATAATAATACATTTGTTTTGTAATTTTTTTATAGGTTTTCTTGCAATAGGTAACATCAGTTTCATTTTTAGCTCATCTTGCCTGTATAAAGCAAACTTGATATGATGCCTGATGAGCTACAGAGCCAATGGCTTTATTTTTTATTTTCCTTTTCTTCCAGTATCCTAGCTCTAAATGGACTGGAGATTCAACAAATAGCATCTCAAGTGACAGCCGAGTTCATGGCGGAGACAGACATCGGTCGAACCCAGCGAAAGGTGAAGTGTAAGCTTGAGGGAGACAAGGCCCAGTTCATGAAAAGTAATGCTTCTCGGTGCGAGGCAGTCTTCGGCGAACTGAAGGTGAAGCAGTTTGAACGAAGCAGCGACAGGGACAAGGCGCCAGTTTCAAGACAATTCTACAGGATCTTCTACAAGACCACTGTAACTCTTCAGAGTGAATATACGTTTCAGCTCGAGGTGAGTGCAAGCATAATTCTAGAGGCTAAAAATAATTCTTTGAATATCAAATATATTTTGTTACAATTAAATTTAGAATAGGAAAAGGTCCCAAGTCAAACCAGCAAAATACAACAAACAATTGTAGATAATAATTACAATTTAATTAATCAAATAATAAACAGAGTATTTGAGGTTACAAGCATCAAGCTAATTCAAATTACAAACAATATCTAATGAATCACACTAATTAGCTAGCGAAATATATTCACCAGTCCTGAGTAATCACATAGTGGATGAATGTAGAATATTCTTCAAATCAGAAGAGTCCATATCAGGTATTTAAGAAAAAGAAAGAACATTCTAGAATTGAAAATTCCACAAAAAGGCAGTTTACATAAACAAACAATTGAAAGTGTGACCCACTAAACAACACAACAATGTTATACAATGTTAAACTAATGAGTATTTACACACTCCTTGCAATTTATCCATGATTTTTCAAATATGTTTCATAAAATGTTTGATAGATTATTGCCCATTGGTAAAGGTTTTTATTATATGATACAGAGTGAGATGTGCTCTGTTCTATCAGTGAAATAAACCCTCTATCTGGCTACAGTGGTGATACCTTTGTCGTCACTCAACTGAGTGGAGATAAATATCATTGCTTCTCAAATGACGTCAAGTTAAAGTTGACGTCATGAAACAATGGTCTGATATAACAAATTCTCATATGACGTCACACTGTTACCGTGGTGCATGCTCTTCCAAGCGGCCAACTAAACATGAAATAGGCCTGCGTAATTAGAAGGATTTCATCATATAATAAATAGAATATCTGTCAATCTGCGACAAATACAAACTTTATCTCATCTCCTGAGGTAAAAAGGTTTTTAATGAGTGGCTACAAAGTAAAAAATATATGATGAAAATCTCAAAATGGTCCTTTAAAGTTGTCTCCCCCTTGTGTTTCCAGACCGTGTCCCTGCCAATCATCAAGAACACTGGAAGTAACCAGGCCTGTGAAGCCCTCGGCTCTCTGCTCTGGTACTGTTACAACGTTGAAGATGTTGTGAGTTGATTTATATCACTTTAAACTAGGGCTTCCACGGGTCAAAACAGATATTGGCAGTGTATAAAATAGATTGAAAACCTAGCTTTTCCTGAAAATTAATTTGTCAACTCCTAGGGGAAAATAAAGAAAATTTTTGAAAAGTTACCAGTCCTGACAAATAGTAGCCAGATTAAGGACTGCCGGACAGGCTTTTATTTTAACACTGATTTTGGACACAAGTACTCGAGGGGTTTAGGCTTAACTCAGACCCCTGTTCCCGAAATTCTTACTCTAGTTGCTGTTTAACCCAGATATTATCAACACATGGAAATGGTGATATATACATGGAATCGTATAGAGAATATATCAACGCCAATGTCTTGAAATTGTCATATTTATCATCTCACTTCTCACATTATAGATTTACAGTCTAAATTTACTTTAAAGGGGCAGTAGCACGTTTTTAGGGGTAATTATAGGTGATGTCAGGAAAATGAAAATAATGGTTCCAATTGAAAAACAATACATTTAACCTAAATGGAGCAATAATAATTCAAATATATAATGTAAAGTTTAGCCATGCGATTCCTTTTTCTTACACAAAATGAATTAAAGGTGTTCACACAAAATGGCCGCCAATGGATTTTAGGTGAATCGTCATACTTTCTCCTCTGACTATGGATAATTGGTTTGTGTTATGAAATTTTTGATGCTATCACTATTGAATACATTTAGCATTAACATACAATTATCAGTGAAATTTTTAAATATATAATTATCAAAAAACGTGCTACTGCCCCTTTAAGAAGTAACAATGACCTCACTTGTTGAGTCCAAGCTCGACCCGATCAGGGCTTGAGTCCTTGAGTGCCCTTGGAAGCCCTAGTTCAAACAACTACTGATCCACCTCTCTTCTTATCCCACCGGTATGTAATACCATGGGATATAGTCATCACCCTGTCCGTCTGTACGTCCGTCCGTCCGTCCGTCTGTCCGTCCGTCCGTAATCATTTCGTTTCCGGAGCAGAACTCAAAAACCGGTCCACATATCTTTCTGAAACTTTACATGTGTATTGCCCACCTACTTAAGTGGTGCCTTTTGATATTTTCACATTTCTGAAAATTTTATTTTTTATTATTTCCATGGAAACGGCTCTTATTTGGACTCTGTTCATGAAAGGTTTCGTTTCCGGAGCAGAACTCAAAAACCGGTCCACATATCTTTCATAAACTTTTCATGTGTATTGCCCACCTACTGAAGTGGTGCCTTTTGATATTTTCACATTTCTGAAAAATTTTTTTATTATTATTTCCATGGAAACGGCTCTTATTTGGACTCTGTTCATGAAAGGTTTCGTTTCATATATATTAGATTATACTATTATGAACCTTGCTTGAAAAATTTACAATTATTTTTCAAAGGTTTACATCTTACGATAACATGTGGAACCGGTGGGATATGTCATCTTCTGATGACTCATGTTATCCCACCTGAGAGTCATTGCCCCACAAGTCTGCCTTGCTGTAATCATTTCGTTTCCGGCGCATAACTCCAAAACTATATTAACAAGCTCATTCTGTGTTATGTCCCTGGGCAAGGCACGTCATTCACATTGCACTCAGTCATCCTCAAGGTAGTGAGTTAGGTAGCGCTTTGAGCACTTCTTAGGACGTAGAAAAATAACCATATTTATATCCACAGTACTATTATTGTTAAAAAGTTCTCTTTGTTTTCAGTGGAATAATTTGGAAAGCGCTGTATTCCCCGAGGATATTCCTTTGGAGAGAGTGATCAATATGCTCAACGCCCGTCTCAAGACAATCAGTTCCCGAGAGCTGAAGGAAGACGAGAGGAAATTCCTCAGTGAAAAAATCACAGGTGAAAAATTATTTTAGTACATTTTGATATCCTTAGCAGTTTTTTTCTATGAAACTTTATCTTGGTATGTATCAACTTTACAAAAATATGTAGATGTTTCTGCTACAATCCATCAAGGTCAAGCATGGTTTAACAAAAATCTCTTTTTTAACAATTAATGAGTCATTACACAATTGTTCTACTCAATAAAAAGTCTTCATTTATTGTGTGACTTTGAATGTCAAAAGTCAAGGTCATAAGTTATGGTTGTTGATATATACATCAATTTTGGCTAAAACTTTATTCTATTAAGCATCTCAGAACTCATAAACATATCTTACAAATTATACTTTATTGGAATTATTTTGTTATGTTCATATTCAAGGTCAAAGGTCAAGGTCACAACATAGAAATCACCTAAGAAACAAATACAATAACTTAAAAAGTTGTTATGCTTTGATTTCCTGTGAAGCTCTAATTTGATATATTTTATCTTTGGAGGAGTGCAAAACTTTAAAAAGGTTTCTGATACAATCCATTTAAGGTCAAGGTCATAGCAGTGTCACAATATAGCTTAGTGTTGTGAAAATCTATGTTAACTATTAACATTGATATGTTCAATGAAAAGTGATCATTTATTGTTGACTTTTAAAGTCACCAAATAAGAGTTAATCCTTTCATTAGATATTGACAACAGAAAAACAGGTTTTTGAGATCTCAAAATGGTTTTAAGTTTAGATCAAAGGTCAATGTCACAACTTCATATATTAGCTTTTGTTACCTATTTCTTATAAAATTTCCAATATTACTGCGGTTGTATAGAAGGCAAAACCCTCAGTTTTAGGCTGCTTATTTAGTTGGTTTAACCCTCACGACGCTGAATACTTTATATGCTCTACAAGGCACCGTGGCTGAATTTTCTTGTACGGTGCCAGCCACTATTATATGCTGGTTAGCTCTGCTGGCTGAATTTTTTTCTGTGGCGAAGCCCGTACGTTTGAGTATTTGAGTTATAGCATTAACAATATGACAAAGAAAAGAAAGCATCCCTCGACCCTCGTGAATTTTGTTTTCACAAAAAATACCCCGATGGGACTGTCCCTTTAACTTCTAGAAAGCCAATCAAGAGGTAGCCAATAAAGTTCTCTCCCTCTCTCTTGCAGGCAAACCCACCAAGATGCTGCAGGAGGAATATGCTCCGATGCCCCGGGTCTCCTTCAGGCAGTTCTGTGTGGTAGGTCTCTCTGTAAGTCAACTCCTGGCGAGTATTTTCACCTTATCTCGCAGTCTCTGCATGGATGGTATGGCAGCGGGAGTAGGCTTTTATATGGTCATGGTGCTTTGCTTTTGCATAATTTTAGGCTTTTCTTAAGCTGTTACTGGATTTTCACCTTTTTTGGAATGGATTTTTGCAGTGTTGTAGCTTGATTTTCACTCAGACTTGCTCTTGGAGAAGGCTTTTTAGGGTGTTTGTTCCAGAATATTGCTCAAACTCATTTGGGTAGACTTGTTTCTAGAATTTTGAACTATAGACATTTGCACACATCTGCAAAAGTTGTGCCGGGTGTTGGTCCTGGACACAAGCATTGGCATCAGAAAATGTTTTTACAAGTTGGTGCTAGTCTTTTCCATAAAAAGTGGCATCTAAAGTCTTTTATGGATGTTGGTTCTTGAATATTTGAATATATTGTGTGGAGGGTGACGTGTGATATATTATCTAACAGTACTGTCATTGGTTAATTAGCAACCCTGTCGAAGCATGGGGCTGCTTTCAGTTTTTGTGAAGTTTCCACCATCGCCACCGCCGCCACACTCAAATTACTGGTGTGAACAGGACTTATTAAAAGATCAAGTTGTAATGCATGCTGAGGAAAATAAAATTGCTTTATTTAATAACTTAGTAGAAAGTCAAATGAAATTTTTTGTATTGATAATCCTGCCAGGGGTATGGCAACGTTGTCTGCAGTAGAGAACTGTTCTACACGCAGTCAGGTTTGGGTGCAATAGTACACTGAATTTCAGCATAGTACCACCGATGGTTGCTAGTTCCAGCCTATGCTCACAGGTTTCACCTCAATGCGTAGCCACAATTGTGTTGCTGGCTTTCTCCCCGCAATAATACTGACAGCCGCAATAAAGTGAAATCCTCTTGAAAGCAGCAATAAACCCTACGTCACCTCACCTTGTATTGATATGGCTTTCTTTATTTCCCAGCATAGTCATGTTGAATGCTCTAGTTACCTGTAGATTTGACGCAGTGATTTGGTGTTGGCACTGTACGTTTGCACTTTTATTAGTTGTCTCTTTTGTTCTGCTGTATGCATCTAGTTTGATGTGATTAAAGTATTTTGTTATGTTTTTTGCATGTTGATTGCTTTGTGTATCAATTGATGCAGTTGATGTATTACGTTTCCAAATTTTCTAAAATGTTGCTCAAGTTTGTGTTTCGAGAAATCTGTCACGTTAACTGTTTTACATAATTTTGTAAGAACATACGTTTTACCGCTGTTATAAATCTTCTTTGTCATCCCATCCTTTGATTGATGAGAAAAAAATAAATATTTCTTTATTTCATTATAATAAGCATTAGATTATATTATGGGAACCAACAATATCTAACTTAATCAAGAATTCAGCAATTTGGCTGAATCCGTTTTTCATTGCATGTGACTATATTTCTTATTCCTCGTACAATAAGCTCTCTGGAACTTTCTGTTAAAAGAGACAGTCTTATCGGGGTATTTTTATGAAAATAAAATGCAAGAGTACTTCCCTAACTTACATGATTATTTCATACTTGTCTGCATAGTTAGTGAGGGTAGCATTTTAGTTGTTCTAGATTTAACAATTTGACAAAGAATAGAATGCATCACAACAGCCTCTTGAATTTCGTTTCTACAAAAAATACCCTGATAGGACTGTCCCTTTAATGAGAATCGCTTTCTATCACAATGGCTTGCAGGTATTGTCCGTCAATATCTACCTCATGAATGATACTCTGAACTCAAAAACAAATGATGGAATGAAATACTGTGACCCAAAGCAACAACAAAATGGATAGAAAAGCAAACTCTTGAAATTGTTGTTAATTTGTTAGTCAGCTAAATGAAAAAAATTGTCTGAACTTTAAACTCACTTACCTGGCTACAGCTACACCCTTGTCATAAAGCATAAAGTATCTAATCACAACAATAATGTTTTTTTAGACAATTTATTTATTCTATTGACTAAAAATTTAACCAAAAATGTTCACAGTTGGTATGGCTTTTCTATTATTTGTTCAGTTCTTACGGGGGATTTGCGATCATTTGTTTTTTGATGAGAGAATAATTCATAAGAGAGATTTTGTAAAAGAACATTATTGTTATAATTGGATTCTAATAGTGAATTGCATGTATGGTGTTTTCGGATCAAATATGGTAGATGTTCAAAGATTTTCATCACATTTGTTTTTTTTAAATAATGAACCTAAATGCAATAAACGAAAACAATCATTCTAGATTTTACATATTCATCCTCAAATGGCAAAAATACCTGTTTTCAGCAATAATTTACATAAACAAAAGACAAAATCACCAAACCAATTTAAAAGAAATGCAATGTCCCTGTTATTTAACCTATCAAACATTATCAACTCATAACTCATTCTAAAGCTTTAGATAAGTTTCCAAAATAATGGTGCAAATCTGTCTGGATTTCTAGTATCATCAGGAATTCATGCCTTCCTGTTGTCACTGCACAACATCAATAGTTTTAACAGGATACTTTTCAGTAACCGGTGGTACTTCTCTACCAAATGACACTGTTTATAAAGTTTTTCATATGCGACCCGATCAGACTCAACTCAGAGTTGCTTTTTAAGTAGTAATTTAAGTCCTTAGTTTAAATGATCTCAACCTTTAAAATGTTGTTTGATCACAATCTTATCAGTGCAGATAATGAGCACTAAGGACTATGGCATGGCATGGTGTCCAGCGTCCATTTGTAAACTTTGTGCATTTTTTAGTACCTCTCCAGAACCATAAGACCTAGAAAACCAAAATCTTGTGTACAGACTCCTTGCCTAGTATGGATTATATGTATAGCTTTGTGCCCTGTGAGCCCGAATAAGGGACACAGGGGCCACGCCCTAAAAACCTATTTTCATCTTCTTCTCCAGAACCATAAGGCCTAGAAAGCTGAAACTTTGTGTACAGACTCCTTGGCTAGTGAGGATTATAAATTGTAGCTTTGGTGGCCCTATGACCCCTAATAAGGGCCACACATCCTTCAAACCTATTTTTATTTTCTCCTTCAGAAGCATAGGGTCAAGAAAGCTGAAATCTTGTGTACTGACTTTGATGACCCTGGGGCCCCTAAAATGGGCACTAGGGGCTTACACCTTAATCCTATATCTTCTTCTCCATGGCAAATATACCTGAAAGATGAAACCTTGTAGATAGACTCTTTGTGTAATGGGGACTATAATTTATTGATTTGTGGTCCTGTCGCCCCAAATTAGGGCTTTGGGAACCTTTGGAACCTATATCCTAAATTATCAATTGCAGATTGTAAGCCCTCTCAGTCTCACTCAATTAAGGGTCACTCCGTTACACCTTTTTGCATTTTTTAATGTTTTAGTAATTTCCATTTCTGAATTGATTTCCAGTATCTGATAGCACATCGCGTACACACTTAATTTTTAGAATTGGTGACTCTGTGGCTCCTACTAAAACCTTTTTTCATCACAAGTCATTGGTAATAGGGATTGTAATGAAATTGTACATTTGGTGATGTGGCCCCTACAAAGAGGGGAACCATTTTGGCCACAACCTAAAACAAAATCAAATGTGAAGCCTGATGAGCTACAGGGCCAATGGCTCTATTTTTAAAAAGCTTGAAGCCTTTGAATTCTGATGAGAAAAAGTAGGATTGAATTATTTTTGTCAACTGGAGAAATTAAATGGATTTTTAACTTTTGAGAAGTAAATAAGAAAGCAGTTTAAATTTGAGTGAAAAAATAAACATTGTTTTTTAATTTTGAACAGAACAAGATGAGGATTAACAACAGCAAGAATGTGGAGTTCTCATTCTGGAAGTGGTTCCACTCAGTCACCAACCTCATCAACAATCATCTCAAAGAACCATGGAAGGACGGGTGAGTTGTCGTCCTGTCTCAGGGTACGAACATTACGCTAACTCCACTAATCTGTACGCTGAGCTCAGAAGCCAGATTTGATCGGGCGGCCCAACTTTGGATATAGCCAATCAAATTATTTTCCCGTTGAAATTTTATCGTGAAGGTGGAGAGAAAATGCTTTGATTGGCTATACCCCAAGTCGGGCCGGGCGAGCGAATATAGCTTCTGAGCCCAGAGTACAGATTAGTGGAGTTAGCGTAATGTTCGTACCCTAAGATAGGATGGGTGAGTAGTAAGAGTTAAGTTCACCTTTTATTTACAAAGAGCTCTACATTCAAACTATGATGTGAACCTGCTCGCAAGCTCACTTTGTTCACAAAGGTAGCTATGACATCATTCATTGTCCAGTGCAAACACACAAGCTGACATCAAATTCCTAAATGAACACCTTTCCCCAGGCAGCACCACTACGTTGGCCCAATGTTGGCCGATGCCTGACATTATCATTATCTTGAGTTTGGAAATGGAATCCTGTAGCTTAGTCAAACATGATATGCTCATTCTATAACTGTGTTATTTGGTTTTGACATCATTGTCTTGCAATTGGAAACATTTATTTAAAGCTTATCTGACTCAAAAGATCTGATGGGTTTGTGACATGGCATAATGTCTGTCAATCAGTTGTCTGTCCTGTAAATGTCATATTTATTTAAGTAAGAGAAAGTTAAAGAGAAATTTGAGGACCAATTGATATTTTAAGAATCATTCTGAAAGGTGGTGATGATATTTCAGAGTCATCAAAGGCTTTGTGAGTCGTTCCTCGGTTGAACGAATCTTGAAGAACCAGCCAGAAGGAACGTTCCTCATCAGATTCTCCGAGTCTTGTGTGAACGGGGACCACGTAGGCGTCACCGGGGGATTTGTCGTTGCCTTCAGGTGTAAAGGTGAGTCAATGTATGCTATTTCTCCCATTTTATAGAAACCCAATTAACAGACACCAAGTGAAGAGACACCAATTGCAAGGAACGTTGCCAATTTTTGTGTTATGATAAAAAGTAGCTGTTTACTTCAACTTGCACAGAGAAATGAAATACTTGAGAGACAGCTTTGGTTGGACACGGGTAAGGACAAGGATTTTCTTGTGCATGTTGTAATGGTTTCACATGAAATAATTGATGCACTATTTTTCAAGACACCCTATGTTTCAGACAAAGTGAAGTACACACCCCCAGTAGTGGAGGAACATCTCCTGAAGGCCAGTCTGCTCACCATCTTGAGTCAGTTCATCAACATCGAGAGGAACGCGGAACCCTTCCTGAAGACGCTCTACCGCTCCAGCTGCCACAAGGAGCCACGGGAGAGTGCTTTCCAGAAGTACAACAAGATTCAGTGTGAGTGAAGAGAGGCTCCAATGTCTCAATTACTCACCAGGCCTATATAAATCAATAGTTGGTTGTTTGTTGGCTCACTAGGTCTATAAAGAGATTAAAAGTTGGTTGATGGTTAGCTCATTTGTCCATATCGAAACTCAATAATTATGGTCATCTGTCACTCCTTTCTTTCAATAATTGGATTATTAATGCCTGCAACCATAGATATAATACTTATGATGCAATACCCATTTGGCAGCAGAGCCCATGGCTTTCGTTTGTATTTAATCTTCAGCAGTATTTTGTTCAAAGAATCACATGTCAGACGGGGCATTGCAGCATTGGGTAAAACCAAACTTGGATTGCTTTGCCAAAGAGAATACATCTGATTAGGGAACATCATTGAAATATGATTCTGCAAAAAAATTCTTGAAAAATCAGATGACATTACTGATATTGTATAATGAAAATTCTTATTTCTCTTAAATATGACAATGTTGTCTCCAGGTGACAAGGCCAACTACTCAAGCTACCCTGGCTGGATCTCCCTCATGGGCCTGGAGAGTTCTCTTCAGTAAGTGTTCATTTCCTGTAAGCAATTTGTAAAATACATGGACAAAAACCCTGGAAGCAACTTTCCTTGCCTTGTCCTAGTATCGTTATTTACTGATTCAAGCCTTGCTGCATTTAAGAACAGTTTCTGTGCCAGCTCTACAGGTTGATGCACCTTGACCTCATTTCACAAAACACAGAGATAGTCGTAAGCCCTGAAAATAGCGTAATTGCATATAAAACTTTTATATTATAAGGTCAACCTTAGTGTAAGGTTGCTTTGTGAAAAGAGGGCCAGAACCTGAAACCAGAAACCAGAAGGGCTGCACTCAAGCCACTAATTTTGGCACAATGTGGCAAGTCTTAAATTTGGCAGTCGTGGAGACGTGAGCAAATGAGGTTTTGAACTTTCCCTGGATGACATTTTTATGTGGCTCTTTTTTTCAATATTTTACTGCAAATCAAAAGAAGATTTCTTTTTCTAAATTCATATTCATATATATAATTCAATGAAATATTACAGAGACCTAGTACTAGACGACCGGACATACGACTCATCACAGGACATATGGAAGAACAACGAACAGGCTAGAATCTGCTACCCTACGCCAGCTCGACCTCCAGCTACAAGGTCAAGGGCAAAGAGGCGTCGCACCAGCAATGAAGACTCCCAAAGCCTGTCACCACCAATGTCCGCTGCCCGAGATTCCACAATGGACTCCTTCTCGAGTAGCAGTCCTGGCAGTGGAAATATCCCAACAGTTGTACAGAACATTGACACCAGACAAGCCAACAACACATATGTAGGTTGAAGATTATAAGACTACTGGATGTTTAACAGTCTGGTTGAAATTGACTGCATTCCTCATATGAGAGTTTCAAAATAACAACACTATCATGATATGTACTCATTCCAGTCAGAGGTTTTTTTAGTTTGGTCTGACGACAGCCCAATAGGTCACATGTTCTGTTATCAGCTTACAGCTGGAAAAGTCAGACTCATATTATAGCGCTTAATGCAATCATGTAGAAAACATGGTGCACAGTTACTTGCCCCTTGCTATTGAGAGCAAAGGCTTTTGCCAGATCCTTGCTTATATCCTGCTTATATGCTTATATTGCCATATCCTGAGCTTACGACAGAACATGCAACCTACAGAGCTGCAGTCAGACCTAGTTGAAAGGAAACCTCTTGAAAATCTTAAAAGTATGAAAATCTTTTAACACATAATTAGACTTCTAATAAGACTTGGATGTTTTATTGATGAATGATGATATAGATTGAGTAATTGACAGAAATTGATATTGACTTCAACCACACAACTTAGCAGACCAAAGATCTGATTTACATGAATGATCATAGGATAAATAATACATAGTCACAGATTGGTTCATGAAATTTAAGTCATAGGTCATTATGGATCTGTAAGAACATGGTTGGACGAAATTTGCTTATTCAATTGTTTTTATCATTATGTACTTTCATCAGAAAGTCAATGCAGATGCTTGAGTATAAAAGGTCTACTGATGTTACAATTGTTCAAATCATTTTCTACGTAAGAAAACTTGTATTTCATTTTTGGTGGATTTTCCATGCAGTTAGGCATATAAGGTTTACTGATGTTACAACTTCGAAATTTAAAATTGTTTTTTTTTTTTGTCACCAGACTGATGATGTACAGTCATTTTTGACAAACTTCATCAACACACCGGCAACAGCTGTACCAGTACCCATCACGACGGTACCAATGCAGTACGGAGGTACTGACACAACAGGACTGGTGTCTCAGTTTGCCATGTTTTCATCTCAACAGACTCAATCTAGCACCATTCCACAGATCTCACAGACAGATCAGGTAAGTTTTTATATCCCTATCCCACAGACAAATCCCGTAAGTTCCCTTATCCAGATCCAATAGACAGATCCAGTGAGTTTCTTAATCATGATCCATTAGTCATATCCAGTATGTTCCCTATGCCAGATTAAAAAGACGGATCCACTAAGTTACTTTAGCCAGATCCAACAGACAGATCCATAGGTTTCTTTATCCATATCCAACAGACAGGTCCATAGGTTTCTTTATCCATATCCAACAGACAGATCCATAGGTTTCTTTATCCCGATCCAACAGACAGATCCATAGGTTTCTTTATCCCGATCCAACACTGAACAGACAGATCCATAGGTTTCTTTATCCATATCCAACAGACAGATCCATAGGTTTCTTTATCCCGATCCAACAGACAGATCCATAGGTTTCTTTATCCCGATCCAACACTGAACAGACAGGTCCATAGGTTTCTTTATCCATATCCAACAGACAGATCCATAGGTTTCTTTATCCATATCCAACAGACAGGTCCATAGGTTTCTTTATCCATATCCAACAGACAGATCCATAGGTTTCTTTATCCCGATCCAACAGACAGATCCATAGGTTTCTTTATCCCGATCCAACACTGAACAGACAGATCCATAGGTTTCTTTATCCATATCCAACAGACAGATCCATAGGTTTCTTTATCCCGATCCAACAGACAGATCCATAGGTTTCTTTATCCCGATCCAACACTGAACAGACAGGTCCATAGGTTTCTTTATCCATATCCAACAGACAGATCCATAGGTTTCTTTATCCATATCCAACAGACAGATCCATAGGTTTCTTTATCCATATCCAACAGACAGATCCATAGGTTTCTTTATCCCGATCCAACACTGAACAGACAGATCCATAGGTTTCTTTATCCCGATCCAACAGACAGATCCAGTAAGTTTTCTTTTCCAAGTCTGTAGCAAGCAATTATCAATTCTGTAAAGATAAATATGATATTCATCATATTCCAGATGCTTCAGCAGCAGCAGATTGTGAACCATTCATCTCCGCAGTCCTGCTCCACGTTGTCCGACTACAACACGGATACCCCGAGTCCAGTGGAAATCCCCCAGGTGGCGGGGATTAACCAGATTCCTCCTGGCGATATTTCTGTGGATCTCCAGGGTCTTACAGGCCTCATCAACTTTGCAACAAATCCTCCACAATTTTAAACCAATCATCAAACATTGAAAACTGTTATTTCGCGAGTGTTTCCTGTTTATATAGGAAGTCAAGTGCCTCATGATTGCATCATTGTAAAATAGGTGGTCAAAATTGAGGCAGGGCAGGTTTCTAATTGTGCCCCCTTTCATATTGAGATTCTAAAAACATGTTGTTAGTGTGGAAATGTCTCCTCATTAAAGGGGCAGAAGCACATTTTTTGATAAATTTATATTTCAAATATTTCACTGATAAATGTAAACTAATGCCAAATGTTTTAATTTGACAGTGTCAAAAATCACATTACACAAGCCAATCATCCATAGTCAGAGGAGAGTATGGAGATTCACATAAAATCCATTGGCGGCCATTTTGTGTGAACACCTTTAATTCATTTTTTGTAAGAAAAGATAATCGCATGGCTTAACTTTACGTTATATATTTGAATTATTATGCCCCATTTAGTTTAATTACATTGTCTTTCAATTTGAACCATTATTTTTCATTTTCCTGACATCACCTTATATTCGCCATAAAAAAGTGCTAGAATTTGTTAGAAGCTGTCTCAAAACATGTATAATTGTCATTTGAAACACTTTCTCGTCATTACAATAAGTTTTCATCGATATTTGTTATGAAGATTTCAATTAACTTGAAATTATATTGAATGTAAATAATTTATATATATATCATATCATTATCATTATTGTTATTATTTTGATGCTATGTGACATGTTTGTTTTGAGGGTTAATTCTTTCGCTAATATTCTCACCTCAAATTGTTTGTATTTTGTTTTTTATTCATAAGGTAATTTTGATAAGATAATGAGAAGAGATGAGCCTTTCAGCAGCCAGTTCTTTATATTTGCAAGGGTCTTTATGTTTCATTTTTTGAAATGGTTATATTATCTGTTTCAATTCTATTGGTTCTGTTAAATGTGCTGAACCTTGTTTCCATATGACAACTGTTATCTGTTTCAAGTTTCTCAAAGGAACAGAAATGTTATGAAAGTATTATTTTACCCCCGCTACAACGTAGTAGAGGGTATATATAGCGCTACGCAAGTCTGTCCATCTGTCTATCGGACATGCATCCATAAAGATTGTTTCCTGAGAATAACGTAAAAACTATTTGACTCAAAAACTTTCAAATTTGGTATGTATGTTACCTATATAGTGCAGATACATGTGCCTTTTGGGGGTTTCAATTCCAGGGTACCAAAAAATCTTCTTTTTTTTGCAGTAAAATGTCGAAATATCTGACTTTGTTCCGGTGCATAACTTGAAATTATATGACTCAGAAACTACAAATTTGGGGGTAACAATCCAAGGGTATCATATTTTTTTGAAGTTTTGGCCCCAAAACTTTCAAATTTCCGACTTTGTTTTGTCTGGTACATATCTTTAAAACTTTTTTACTTAAAAACTTCAGATTTCAAATGCTAGATTTCAATTTCATGATGATGTGCATTAAGGGATTTAAATTCTAGGTGGCCGTAACATCTTCAGTTTTCACTAAAAACTCTGTGTTGTTCTTCAATTTTTTACAGCTATGACTTCTAAATGTCAGTTATTATTTCGATTAACGTCCCCTTTAGTTCATTGAGAAATCATAATTCATTCACATTACTATGTATATGTTTTTAATTTTATTATTGTTATGTAATGGCGGTCAAATTACAGTGGGGGTATATGAGCCGTGCTCACTTTTACCTTGTTATTTGTGCTTTAACTTACAAGGTTTTCTTTAGGAATTAAAAGATATGAAAGCTTATTGCATGGGTAGGTGATATCACAGGTGACTAAATATGTGTATTATCAACCACGGATGATATCCAAATAAAAAATTATTTGTAGATAGTTGAAATTTAAAGCTTGAGCTTTTAATTTTCTTTTATTACCACAGATATTTTTGTTATTTCTAAAAGGATGAATTGTTTCTGTTACCAGAAGTATTTGTTACTGCTTCTTCACTGTAAATATCTACCTTGCCCCAATTTTGATTTGGATTGTTGTACATATTCCTAAAGCTAAGGCTTCATTTCAGATAATTTTTTATTTGAATTTAGGTACATTTGGACAGTCTAGGTAAAAAAAGTTTCAGTGGAGTAAAATACTCAGATAATTTGCATTTAAAAATTAATGCTTCACTTTGAGCAGTTGAGCAATGTTTATCCTTGTGTTAATGATTTTACAATGTCTTAGTTGGAAATGTTTTTGATGATTGAAATTACTTAAAACTGATAGAATTTAATAAAAAATCTTTATGTATTAAGAATAGAAATTGTTTTAAATATATTTAGCTTGATTTTGCTTATATGTTGAACTGATAAGCTGAAATTGAAGCCAATTTCTCAATATTGAATTTTAAATAAAACTTGTATATACATACAATTATTTTTGTTTATTCTTACTTCATGGAGTGTAACAGTAATGGAAAAGTTAATGTTACTGGAAATAGCACTGGTGACAATGAAATGGAGTTTAAGGTGGGTGGTTTATATCATATCAGCCATTAGTGGTGTGTAGTGAAGACAGGGTCAGTTATAGATGGCACCACACCATAAAGATCCAGAAACTAGGGCACTTTGTGTACAGACTCCTAGTGGGGGGTTGTGTCCCAAGACCCAGACACTCATTTTGCCGACGCAGTAATTCGCCGACAATTAATGAGGGCTCAATGAACATCAACCCCACAGACATAATAGAATGGTCCACTAGAGTAGATTAAGCCTGGGTCAGGTTCATTATTGAAAAGTTTGGAAATATGTGATTATAACAAAGCTCTAGTTTCTTGATGACGTCTCCCACTTGGTGAAGCTGGGTTAAACTCTGAACTCTGACTTGAGACTCTAGTGTTAACAAATCAGTGCTAACTAGTGCTGTCGATGTCATCAACAAGAAAAGCAAAAGACTAGTGCTAACAACGTTAATCACAAATATTTATTAATGTTATAAAATAATTATATCTATACCACTCATGTTGTTATCCAATAAATATATCCATGTCATTCATGTGTTTTTATTACTTTTCTAGTAGGGGTCACAGGAGCTAATTAACCTGTTTACTGAACCTTTAAAGTGTCTGTGAAATGAAGCGTCGGCGTTTTGGGAGCCGACCTAGTGGGGATTATACTTTATAGCTTTTGTGCCCCTAACAAGGATTTTCATCTTCTCAATAAGCATAAGGCCTAGAAAGCTGAAACTTTGTGTCCAGACTCCTTGACAAGTGAGGGTTATAAGTTATAGCTTTGATGGCCCTGTGGCCCCTTATAAGGGCAATGTCCTTGAAATCTATTTTCATGTTGTTCTCCATAAGCAAAAGGCGTAGAAAGCTGAATTGTTGTGTACAGACTCGTACTATTTAGGATTATAATTGACAGTTTAGATGACCCTATGGCCCCTTCGTGAACTTTTGGATCATGTACCATAATTAAATCATCAGCTGTATATTTGAGCAATTTTCATTTCTGAAATGATTACAGGTATCTGAAATCACATCACATATATACTTAATTCTAGGATTTGTGATCCTGTGGCCCCTACAAAAGGGGAAACCACATTGGCCACACCCTACAGCAAAATTAAATATGAACCCTGATGAGCTACAGGGCCAATGGCTCTATTTTTTAACTGTGGTAACCCTGTGACCCCTGATAAGGGCCATAGAGGCAACACCCATAAAACCTATTTTTGTCTTGTCCAGAACCAAAAGGCTTAGAAAGCTGAAACCTTTGTACAGACTCCTTGACTAGTGAGGATCAGAATTTACAGCATTGGTGACCTTTGAAACCCAGTTACCTCTGCTGAAACCTTTTTTCATCTTCTCCAGATGCACAATGCATAGAATGTTGAAATATTATGTGGAGAATCCTTGAGGTAATGGGGATTCTAACGAAATTGTTTTGGTGACCCAAATTCAATTTCTGAATTGATTTGCGGTATCTGAAAGCACATCGCCTACCTACTTATTGAATTCAACAGTGTCTGTCCGTACGTACGTCTGGATTCTTGTTAACGCGATATCTATTGAACCATTGGACCAAATTTCTTCAAATCTGGTCACAGCCTACATTGGGGGATTACGCAGACACCAGTCACTTTGGGTGACCATGACCTTATTTTCAAGGTCACCACGGCACTTTGGCCACTATTGTAACTCTTGTTAACACGATATCTAATGAACCGTTCGACCAAATGTCTTCAAATTTGGTCACAGCCTACATTGGGAGATTACGCAGACACTAGTCATGTTGGGTGACCTTGACTTTATTTTCAAGGTCACCACGGGACTTTGACCAATTTTGAAACTATTGTTTAGGTGATATCTCATGAACCTTTCCACAAAAAGTCTTCATATTTGGGCACAACTTACGTTTGGGAATTACGCAGACACCAGTCATGTTGTGTGACCTTGACTTCATTTTCAAGGTCCCCACGGCACTTTGGCCGATTTTGAAACTCTTGTTAACGCAATATCGACAGATCCGTTAGACCAAATGTCTTCAAATTTGGTCACAGCCTGCATTGGGGGATTACGCAGACACTGGTCATGTTGGGTGACCTTGACTTTATTATCCCCCGCCGCGCGTTTAGCACGAAGCGGGGGATATAGTATTCAGCTCCGTACGTCCGTCCGTCCGTCCCGCTTCTTGTTAGCGCGATATCTAATGAACCGCTCAACCTAGAATCTTCAAACTTGGTACCAGTCTTCATCTGGGGAATACGCAGAACTGAAAAGTTTTCGGTGACCTTGACTTCATTTTCAAGGTCACAGCAAGACTTTGACCAGTTTTGAAAATGTTGTTAGTGCGATATCTTATGAACCGCTCAACCTAGAATCTTCAAACTTGGTACCAGTCTTCATCTGGGGAATACGCAGACCTGAAAAGTTTTCGGTGACCTTGACTTCATTTTCAAGGTCACAGCGAGACTTTGGCCAGTTTTGAAAATGTTGTTAGCGCCATATCTCATGAACCGCTCAACCTAGAATCTTCAAACTTGGTACCAGTCTTCATCTGGGGAATACGCAGACCTGAAAAGTTTTCGGTGACCTTGACTTCATTTTCAAGGTCACAGCGAGACTTTGACCAGTTTTAAAAATGTTGTTAGCGCAATATCTAATGAACCGCTCAACCAAGCATCTTCAAACTTGGTACCAGTCTTCATCTGGGGAATACGCAGACCTGAAAAGTTTTCGGTGACCTTGACCTCATTTTCAAGGTCACGGCGAGACTTTGACCAGTTTTGATAATGTTGTTAGCGCCATATCTCATGAACCCATTAACCTAGAATCTTCAAACTTGGTACCAGTCTTCATCTGGGGAATACGCAGACCTGAAAAGTTTTCGGTGACCTTGACCTCATTTTCAAGGTCACGGCGAGACTTTGACCAGTTTTGAAAATGTTGTTAGCACCATATCTCATGAACCGCTCAACCTAGAATCTTCAAACTTATTACCAGTCTTCATCTGGGGAATACGCAGACCTGAAAAGTTTTCGGTGACCTTGACCTCATTTTCAAGGTCACGGCGAGACTTTGACCAGTTTTAAAAATGTTGTTAGCGCAATATCTAATGAACCGCTCAACCAAGCATCTTCAAACTTGGTACCAGTCTTCATCTGGGGAATACGCAGACCTGAAAAGTTTTCGGTGACCTTGACCTCATTTTCAAGGTCACGGCGAGACTTTGACCAGTTTTGATAATGTTGTTAGCGCCATATCTCATGAACCCATTAACCTTGAGTCTTCACGGGGGACATAGTATTCCGCTCCGTACATCCGTCCAGCTTCTTGTTGTTAACATCAATTTGCGGCGGTGGATCATGTCACCTTTGTGACAAATACTTGTTATCAAGGTCACCAAGGCTATTTGACCGATTTTTAAACTGTTATTAAGGCGAACCTTTTCACAAAAAGTCTTCATATTTGGGCACAACTTACGTTGGGGGATTACGCAGACACCAGTCACTTTGGGTGACCTTGACCTTAATTGTCAAGATTACCACTTCACTTTAAACACTTTTGAAACACCTTATGTCTTATGAAACTCTGCACCTAAAGTCGTGAAAATTGAAATGTGGTCACAGCCTACATAGGGAGGTTACGCAGACACCACTCAGTTTTGGTGACCTTGACTGTAACTTCAAGGTCACCACGGCACTTTCGACATTCTTGTTCAAGCAATATCTCTAGAACTGCTGCACCAAATGTCTTCAAATTTGGTCACAGCTTACATCAGACACCAGTCAGTTTTGATGACCTTGACTTTATTTTCAAGGTCTTCACTCTTGTTAAAGCCATATCCCTTGAACCATTGCACTCAATGTCAACGGGAATAATACATTTGCTTAATGTGACAATTATTTGGAAATATTTCAACGGTGCCACGTTAGTTGCAAACACTTGTTTTAGAATTGGTGACCCTGTGGCCCCTACTTAAACTTTTTTTCAACACACGACATACAATGATGAAATGTTGTCTAGAGACTCCTTAGGTACTGGGGATTGTAACAGAATTGTACATTTGGTGATCATGTGACCCCTTCTAAGGGGGAACCACATTGGCCACACTCTGAAGCAAAATTAGATATAAAACCAGATGAGCTACAGAGCCGATGGCTCTATTTTTCTCCATGTTATGACTCTTGAATTAATTTTAACGACAAATAGAAGCCAATTTGCTACTATTTACGAAATCAGCAAATTGTCATGAAGTATATTTGCCTCTAAAGCAATTCTATTGTTTTTCCTTGATTTTATAATAAATCATTCTTAATAGTATTTTTACTGATGAATTCACAATAACCTTCTTCACAATCAATCAAATCATCAAAGAGGTAGTTCTATTTTTTATTTCATGGTTTTCTGTCGGAAAAGGTTAATGATTGTGTTAAATTTGACCTATATTTAAGTTAACATTCTTTGACAAAGAAATAGGCTTCACAGTGAAAGCAACATTTGGCAATACAGTATGACAAACCTTCTTATTACATGACAAGACATTTTCAGTTTTAGGATTTAATAGTTGAATTTAATAATTGTTACTATCAAAACAAATGCACTTTCCTTATACGTTGCAAAATTACTAACAAAACAGAACATTGGTCATTCCACACGATGCAAAAATGTAAATCATTTTCAGCCGATAGGGTTACCGCTTTTGAGTTGGGCGAATTATTCACGACAGGTACGATAATTTTACATGCCGTTTTGCCTTGAAATAAATACATCTGAGGTGTATAACGTGAACTTACTTATACTGTAAGTTAGTTACTCTGCGTATCACAGCAGCTTGTTCTTTAGTGCATCTTTCACATTATTGGGTTATTCTTTTAAATTCAATGGTATCTTCTGAAAACCTAAGCTATATATTTTCTTCCTGTTGCTGGAAAGCCGTTCAATCGCCGCAGATAAAGTTATATATACAACGTCGGAGACAGCGCCATCTCTGGTGAAAAGTTCCTGGTCAATGCTGTAACGGATCTATAATGGTCGCAGTATCAAATACTAACAAGAGTTAAGCGAGATTGGTTTGACTGAAAAGGCCAAATATAAACATTGTCTGTGTCCACAGTCTCAAACAGAACCGTCTTCTAGCATCTGCATAGCATGCATGAAGAAAATCGTGTGGAATTCTCTCTTATAGCATTTGAACTGTATTCATACTGTGATACATGTTAATTTTGAGATGGAAATGTTATAACAATCCTGAAATAGATTTATCAGTTTTCTCTACAAGCAACCAAAGGATATGCTCTTGTGATGAGGTCTGAGAGGTTTCTTCTACAATAACGTAGCTGTTCTCGAGATGGTGGCTTCAAACATGTCTTAGTAATGTAATATAACTTAGGGGATAATCTAGGACAATTGCCACCGGGACAATTCCCATCCGGACAATTACCACCAGACAATTCCCACCCGGACAATTGCCACCTAGGACAATTGCCTCCTAGGACAATTTCCACCGGGGACAATTCCCACCCAGTTATATTTCAATTCCTGCTTAGGACAATTGCCACCATGGATTTTACAAAATATGATTTTATACAAACATTGCTTTTGGTGATAAAAATAATTTTATTGTGAACCAGAACTTACATGTTGTGATTTAGAAATTACTTTTTGTGATACAGATTGAAACATCAATGTAGTTCAGACTTTTTTTCTTTTTTTTTAAAACAATAAAGATAATTTGTAAACAATGTTTTGATAAACTGAGATTTGTAAACAATGTTTTGATAAACTGAGATTGTTAACAATTAACAATAAGGCTTCATTAGACATCAAATACCTAAACCAGTTAACTAGAGCTTGGATGCTTCTCTAGGAACCGACAAGTCCTGCTACTATGGTCATCCCGGACCAGTACAAGGTGACCGGAGCTGGGGAAACCTTCCTGCAGTTTGATGGTGGAGATTACAATCCAAACCGTATCCTGATCTTTTCTACATCAAGAAATCTGGATCTCTTAGCAGCTTCGCCCCATTGGTTTGCGGATGGTACGTTTAAGACAGTGCCTGGGCTGTATTATCAACTGTTTACAATCCACTGTCTGACAGCGGGCACTGTTGTGCCATGTGTATATGCTCTCTTGCCAAACAAGCAAGAAGCAACATACAGGGAGGTATTTGCTCGGGTGAGAGATCTCCGTGACTGTGCGCCTCAGACTTTCATGATAGACTACCAAAGGGCCATATGGAATGCTGCGTTGTCTGAGTACCCAGATGTCGACATCAAGGGGTGCTTCTATCATCTGAGCCAGAACATCTACCGAAAGATCCAAAGTGCAGGGCTTCAGATGGAGTACTCTGCATCTCCAGAACTGCAGACCCAGTTGCGGATGATTCCTGCCCTCGCATTTGTCCCTGAGGAGGTGGCTGAAGCCATCGAGACCCTGACCGAGCATCTGCCTGAGATCCTGCAGCCTGTAGTCGATTACTTTGAAGACACCTACATCGGTCGACCACAACGCAGAGGTCGTCGTCTCCCCTTGTTTCCGATTGGATCATGGAATCAGCATCAGCGGACCATTGATGGGTTACCCAGAACTAACAACCATCTTGAGGGATGGCACCGTCGCCTTCTGAGCAATATGTCAGGTTGTCACTCCTCGATATGGAAGTTCCTGGATGTTCTTCGACGAGAACAGGCGCTGAACGACCAAGTGATCACTCAGATGCTGGCTGGGGAGACCATGTGGTCACTAGTCACAAAGTCACTATAAAACAAATGCCATCAGTCAAAGCATATATGATTGTTTTATTATTATGTATATTATGATATGTTAAATTATTTATGTATGGAGACCATGATGATACAAATAAAAAAGGAACACATTTAATTATATTTAGTTTTTATTTATAGGCCTATGTTTTACTTATTTTTATATTTGGGTGGGAATTGTCCTAGGTGGGAATTGTCCCCGGTGGCAAATGTCCAAGGAGGCAATTGTCCTAGATGGCAATTGTCCGGGTGGGACTTGTCTGGTGGTAATTGTCCGGGTGGGAATTGTCCGGGTGGCAATTGTCCTGCTCCCGGGGATAACATGGTGATAGAGCACTTTTAATATCCACCCCGAAAATGCAATCTCCTGTACAGGGCATCCTACATAACTATCAAACTTTTAAATGTATGTCTTGTAGTACTGACACATTTACCTTCTTATTGCACTACAAGATGAAAACAGCACATGTGAAATCAAATGTAATCTTCCTTTCTGTTTAAAAGTTTTATTTACACTTGAGAGACACACATTGATTTGTTCTCATGTACTACAGGGTAAGCTTCTGTGGGGTTGTTTTGGATTATCTGGAAGTTACAAGTTAAGCAAGAACATTGAGTTCATGTCACTACCTGAGATGCAAATTAACACTCATAAGCAGGCAGAAGTCAAGGCAGGACATTTTCATACAAATCTTTACTGCAAACCCCTCAATGACCAGATCCAGCTGACATTTATTGAAAACCTGGAGCTTTGAAGATGAGGAACCTGTGGTAACATCAGTGTAGTATAGCAGTTTAAGATGTGTGTCAGAAACTGTTAGAGTGTTATGGCAGTTTAATATCAGGAATATGAGGAGGGTATGTCTTCTAGAGTATGAAGCTGCAAAGCCAAGCAAATTGTTTTAGAAGACTTTTCAGTTCGTTTTGATAGCTGAATTGTATTAGTTTCACTACTTTTTTATGATCCTTTATATTATCCTTTGTAGTGATGGAGTATCGCAATCTTTTGATATCTTAATTTTGTCAAATTAAATCGACATAGAATATTGCAATCAGCAACATGTTTTAACTGAATGAGGACATCATCACGTATTTATAACCGTGAATATCCCTAAAATTTGTTTCCATGAAATAGCTTAAAGAACTGCCCCTTAAAAGATTTATTACTTGATAGATTGCGAAAATATATTTTGATATATTTCAGGACCAAAAATTTACAAAAGGTAATAATAACCAATTCAAGAACAAGAATTTGAAATAATTTAAAAAAATAAAAAGGCAAATGCGTGTAAAGAATGGCAGTTTTGCCGTTTTTTTGTGCCATGTTAGAATCATTGTTTAAAGTTGTTTTCAATAATGGCATCATTGTTCAGTATTGACAAATACTTTTAAATAGATTTTCATAAATAACCACAATACGCGGGATCATATAAAACGACAACATTTATAACAGTAACCCATGATAGAATATTAACAAGTATTTCAACTAATTAATTCTAGAATGTCTTGTCATGTGTTAAGACGGCTCGTCATACCATTGTATCAAAGATGCTTTCACTGTTGATCCGACCCTTTTCCATTTCACAAACGTGCACTTAAATATAGGTCAAATTCAACGTAGTAATTAGTCAAAAACATAAATATAAAAAATACTGCTTCGAATTCTTTGAGGATTAATTGATAATTATTCACTGAAAATAACATGGCATAATTTTTTAATACAAGGAAAAACATTTTAATTTTGGTTGAATTAAATGGACACCATACGCAGCGCTGAGAACACTTATCACCCAAGGTAATGAGAGTGAGAGACAATTTTTTTAGTTGCGTAACGCGGTCACGTGACACGAACTGGGCGCCGCCCGGCAGCTGTAGATGATTTCGTAACCTCGGTGCAAGCGTGATCGTATCCATAACAAAATATAATTTTTACCCCAATATCATAAGAATTCTAACGAAAGCACTATTATATGATGAAGCCTTTAGCATAGTGAAAGCCTCGTCGTAACACACAGCTTTATTCTCAATGGTCAGTTGGGCTACATTTTAATAAAATGATTTATTACAAAGAGGATAAACGTAGAGAAAGGAACTTTTTATGTATCTTCAGATGAATAGCATCCACAATTGCATTTACGTTCCGTCTATGTACTGATTTTCACCAAATATGATAAATACAACGTCTTGGTTTTGAAATAGTATTTTCATTGTAGCGTTTGTAGGTTTACTTCGCTAATGCATGAATGCTAAAATTTTCTCAATCAATTTTTGTCAATCTTATATTTAAAAAAAAATCATTAAGCCTTAATGACATGACAGCAACGTTTTACATCCCCGTTCTTAGTACGGTGCTTTTACCAAACCTTTTAAAAAAGAAGAATGATTTCTTTCTTGTATGATTTGTTGAAAATAGTGTACATCGTTTTCAATTTCGTGACCGCATTTCCGTGAAACGCATTACCGTAATCGGAAAGAGAAAAAAACTTGCCTAGGGAAAAAAGTCACAATATTTTATGATAGTAATGCTTATGGAAATGTTTTTTCGTTTTGCGTTAGAAAAACAACATAATCTCAAAAGTACATGATGAAACATGGTGTCAAGAGGTGTATCTAATTGTATTAGGTTGCGAACAGGATAATCGGCTACAATTTCATGACATGATGCCTCAACGACACTCAATGTTTTCAATTATTCGTAGTGTGAGAAAGCAAACCTCATTCGCATAACATAAAATCACTTCAGTATTATTCATTATTTCTTAAAAATATTATTTATTTAAAGGGTTTAACGTGCCTTCAATTTTATATGGCCACCAAGACTCATCACAAAATGTAAACGTAGAGCTACTAAAGTCAGTACACCATTATATCGTAATATCTAAGATTTTGCCGTGCTGAAATATCCTTACGTTTATACCATCTTATTATAACATGAGCAGGAGTCTACATTTCTCTGTCCTCATTTTCCCAAAAATTCTGTATGTTATTTTAACCGATCTGTCCATTTGTACGTTACGTCACTATTATAATAACTGTTTTTTTGCTAGGGAGCGGCATTGATATAAGCATATATAGGACTACATTCAAGATAGCCGGACGTGCTCACCTAAGCAGGAAAGCTCACTGATTGAAAATTTCAACTATGATGGATGTGGACTAACTATATATCACAAAGGATTCTCCAAAAGTAAGCCTATAAACTCCAGAAACGATACTTAGTGATTTCAGTGACTAGATGGCTTGACAATTTCATGATATTTGATGGATTAAAATAATTCAAATCTTCTCATCGAATTGAGGTATACCAACATTGCTCATATTATATGTTTATATGCTGCCAGCTTAACTATTACATCTCATAGTGATATATTCTATGCAATAAAGTCATTTGCTTGCATATGGAGAGCACTCCGAATTCCTCAGCTAAACGGCAGCGTGATTCAGTTTTCACTTCTCTTGACTCAGACTTAGACTGTGTTGAACTAAAGCGACCCCGAAATCCAAACGAACCTTTTACAGACGATTCTAGTGATCTATCATTTCTTGATACTAGCAATATGGACCCGTCAGAAATCACAAAAGTAAACAGCGTTATTGACAACTCATGTGGTCAATTTACTGATCAACTTCTAACTGCTTTTACAAATGAAAGTGTTCTGACTGCAATTGGAAAAGCAGTAGCGTCTGCTATTCGTCCGATGATTAGAGAGGAAGTATCACCTATTTCTGATCAAATGAAGAGCTTTGGAAAACAGTTCAATGTTCTAAATGACAAACTTTCCGATCAGGAAGAAACTATCACATCTCTCACTTACCAACTCGACCGCTCCGAGCAGTATGCACGTCGAAACAACATCATAGATATTGATGCCAAAGAAATTGACATTAGTCATAGAGTGCCTAAATATCCCCGCTCTCCACAAGCTTCACCTCGCCCCATCATCGTGATGTTAGTCAGCAACGCGAGCAGACGTCGCATCTTGGCCAACAGGAAACAGCTTAAAGATGCCAGGCCTTTCAAATCTAATCGCATCTTCATCAACGAAGATCTAACCAGAACCAGAGCTATACTGGCCAAGAAGATAAGACAGCTCGTCTCCGACAAAAGGCTTGGCTCGTCGTGGGTCACTGGTGGTGTCATACTGGTGAAAATGAATAATGGCGACCTGAAAAAAAATCGCCAATCAAAGTCATCTCGATGAAGTTATGGAATCCACGAAAATAAAGATGGTGGTTAACCTATCTCAGAACACGTCTACTCTTAACTAATGTGTGTAATCTATTTCAACTGTATATGGCTGCTTCTGTTATATGTGATCTGTTTTTCATTGCAACTTTCAAACAGGTACGACGTAAACAAATGAGTACTACATGACCAAATATGGCATTCACGCACGTGCTTTGCTGTACCCAATCATCGCTCGAGATACCCAGCCGCCTTCGAGTTCTCACTCAACATGGTATGTCTTTGCTTAAGAAATATCGACAACAACGGCTAACTATTATTACTGTGTAATAGATAAATTATTCTGATTAATAACTTGAAGTGACAATACTGATAAATTCTGACAACAACATTACAATCTTTATCCAAATAAGGAACATTGGCTCTTCAATGAGCCACAAATGTGATCTTCTTACCTCATTGGCTGAGCGATCCTGCATGAAATGGACATGATCACGATTATCTCTTTTTCTCCGTGTGCCTTAAATGGCAATACTGATCAATCTTGATGGTATCTTTGTGTTTTTGTCTTGTTTTGTTGTTATTTTTGTCAGTTTCCTTCTCAGTTACTGAATAATTTAATTGCGATTGGAAATTTTTTAGTTTTTTATGTGATAACAAGTATGTATTATCTACTTTGTAACTGTTCTTTTTCTTTGAATGTTTTCGCCCGTAAGATAAGGCAAACGGCGTGTAACCATGACTTACATATTGAAAACGATATTTGAAATTGATTTTGTTTTCCACATTCATCATATTTTTCCTCTTCTTCTTTCTCATTTCTCATGCTCTCAGGTATGAGCATGGCCAGTTCATGTTTATCTTTCCTTTTTTTCTCCTGACATGGATCTTTTCAATTTTGCATAGTGTATACACATGTCGACACATTTGTAACAAATTGATAATTGATTTTCACAAAAATAGTTCATCCCAGCAACCTCAAATTATTAACGCCATCTATTGCCCACTCGCCTCTCTATGCTTTTTGTTTTTATTATTCTATCTAGATGTTGATTGACTTAGCTAATTATAGACAGGCAGTGGGTCTTTTTGCTGTATCATTACACTGCAAGGCATCTAACAAGTGCTTACGTTATAGACTAGTTATATCCTACCTATGTGTGTACTCATCTAGTATTTCTCTTTTGCTGATGTTAATTCTACTCTGTTGTGGAGATATTCACCCTAACCCTGGTCCTGTAAATCGACAGCTCAAAATAGTCCACCTAAACATCCGAAGCTTAAGGGAAAAAGTTGACATCATCAATGCTGAATATTTGAATATGATATCATCTGTTTAACAGAGACTTGGTTAAATAAGGACATAGATAATAATATAATTTTATTACCGGGTTTTCATTCTCCTTTCAGAAAAGATCGACCTAGTAGAGGTGGGGGAGTAGCCAGTTTATATGTAGAACCGATGGACCACCTGGACATTAACAATCTCGAAGCTCTATGGGTAAAAGTTGGCCTCAAAAATGATAGATATTTGATTGGTGTGTTTTATCGTGCAGACACTAGTGAAAATTACTGGGAACTAATTGATCAATCATTTGGCGATGCTGTCGACTTAAACTTAAAAACAATTATCACAGGTGATTTCAATATCGATGCTCTAGGAGACCAGAAACATAAGATTGAGTATTTGAAAACTATGTATAATCTTGAACAATTAATCAACAAACCCACTAGAATAACACACTCGTCGTCTTCCTTGATTGACTTAATATTTTCAAATGCTGGTGATTGTGTCGATGAATCGGGTGTGTTAGATCCAATATGCAGGGATCATTGTCCAACCTTCGTTCTTATTAATACTAAGCAACAGAAACAAACCACCTTCAAACGCACTGTATATGACTATAATAAAATAGACAAAGAAGGAATCTTAAATGATCTAACTTCTGTAAATTGGGAAGCATTATTATACTCAAAATCGCAAGATGAAATGGTAGATATTTTAACATATACACTAAAAACTGCTTGTAAGAAACACATTCAAAATAGATTAATAACAGTAAGACCAGATGATCCCCCGTGGCTAAAAAAACGAAATTCGTCACCTTATCAGAAAGCGAAATCGCCTACATAAGAAAGCTAAACACAGGAATTTGTCTTCTGATTGGTTAAACTTTAAGCGAATGAGAAATACGGTTGTATCGGCTGTTCGTATTGCAAAAGAAAATTATTTTAAGAAACTAGATGAGAAAATTAATTCATCAGTTGGTAATAAATCCTGGTGGCGATTAATGAAGAACTACTTGAACAAAACCAGAAATAAAAACACTTTCCCGTCGATACTTTACCAAAACAAATTGTATGATGATGGTAATGATATTGCAAATATACTAAACAATTATTTCATATCCCAAGCACAAGTTAGAGACCCTTCCAGGCATCCACCCTCAATGAACTTAAAAACACAACAATCCCTCTCATCAGTTACTGTATCACCTAAAGAAGTTTTAGATTTATTACTATCAGTTGATACTAATAAAGCAACCGGTCCAGACGGTGTTGCTAACAGAATTATCCATATGTGTGCGCATTGCTTGAATAAACCCCTCGCCATCATTTTTAATACTTCCCAAAGGGAAAATTTATTTCCACAACAGTGGAAAGAATCCTCTATCATCCCTATTCATAAGAAAGGTAGCACAAACGACTGTACTAACTATAGACCAATAGCACTAATTAGTAATCTAGCTAAAATATTTGAGAAATGTCTATACAAATATCTTTTCAATTATTTTAAGGACAACAATTTATTGCCTAATTTACAGTCTGGATTTATACCAGGTGATTCAACTGTAAACCAGCTTACATATCTATATAACTTTATATCAAAAGAAATTGATAAAGGTAAAGAAATTAGAGCTGTTTTTTGCGACATAAGTAAAGCTTTCGACAGAGTCTGGCATGAAGGATTGATAACTAAATTGAAATCTTATGGCATTGAAGACGATTTACTTATGTGGATTAAGAGTTATTTAAGCAACAGAAAACAAAGTGTCGTAATAGAAGGTAAAAACTCTGATACAAAAACGATATTAGCTGGAGTACCCCAGGGATCCGTTCTTGGGCCACTATTTTTCCTAATATATATAAACGATCTAGTTGATGATATAGACTGTAATATCATACTTTTTGCTGATGATACGTCATTATATGTTGTAATTGATAATCCTAATATCGCAGCAGTAACATTAAACAATGACTTACTAAGAATCTCGAAATGGGCCGAGCTTTGGCAAATAGATTTTAATCCAAAGAAAACTGTTTCTATGCAATTTAGTAGAAAGCGCAATCCCAGTCACAAGTCCGACCTAAAATTGAATAATGTAGTTATTAATGAAGTCACTTCACATAAACATTTAGGACTTGTCCTACAACAAGATTGCCAGTGGTCCTCTCACATCGATGACATAATCGGAAAAGTGGGACCAATGATCAACTGTTTAAGAAGTCTAAAATACCGCTTAAATAGAAAAAGTCTTGAAACGTAATATAAATCATTTATTCTTCCTATTTTTGATTACTGTTCAAACATATGGGACAATTGCACTATGCATGAAGCAAAACTCTTGGAAAATCTTCACCTAGATGCATTGAGATCGATATGTGGAGCTGTAAGGGGCACAAGTCATAATAAGTTATAAAAAGAAACACATTTTACTTCTCTAAGTGATAGGCGTAGAAGACAGAAATTGTGTCTGTTTTATAAAATGTATTACAAATTATCTCCATCCTATCTTTCAGAACTAGTTCCAAATAGTGTCTCTGTAAATAACCCTTACAACTTGAGAAACCTGAATTCCTTGCAGACTATTTCGTGTAATACTCTTAGACACTCTTCATCTTTCCTACCCTCTGTTGTTAAAGAATGGAACTCCCTAACAGAAGAACAAAGACTTAGCGATTCAGTCAGCAGCTTAAAAAGGTCAATAAATACTACTATCTTTAACAATTACTATTTCGATACGAATTTTGGACAAAGACATGCTCAAATAGCTCACTGTAGACTGCGTCTAGGTTGTAGTGACCTTAACTATCATAAATTTAATAGACATATATCAAATTTACCCACATGTTCATGTGGCTACTTTTCAGAGGATTGTGTCCACTTCTTCTTTACATGCCCATTATATAATGATATCCGACAAAACAAATATTTCTATGTTAAAGGATATGACCTGAAATCAATCTTTTATGGTAACAATGAAAAATCAGCAACCATAAATCAACATATTATACAATCCGTACACGACTACATTGCTGAAACTTTACGGTTTAAATAAGACTGTTAAAACAATATGCCTTGCTTAGAGGTTACTACTAATTATGAAATTTTATCATTCTGGTAAAAATGTCGCATATTTACATATTTTGTTTCTGTGTTTGTATGTATTAAACATATATTGTTAAAATGTTCAAGGGAGAGGCCTTGACATAAGCGCTGTCAGCTTGTTGGCCGATCCCATTCACAATATGTACACCATTTGTGAAATAAATATGTTTAAAACATATAAGCATTATTTGCTTGTTTGCCAATCCTGTTTCTTTGTTTGAGATGAATATGTTTAAACCAAATTTTCGTTTATAATGATAAGATTTCTTTAGAGAAGAATAGGCCATCTAATCATTTGCAAACAAATAACCAAGACATACCATGTACATGTAGTTTCATATTGATGAATTGACTTCAGATCTCTCAGTAAAAGCCACGATTAAGCTATCACCAGTCTTAACAAATCAACAAAAAATAGTAAATATCTTTATTATATGAAGAAGAAGAAAATATTTTATTTATGTGTCACGTGGTACATGGTCTGATTTGGACGTTGTAAAAAACCAGAGACCCTATATACTGTATATAGGGTCTCTGAAAAAACATGTTAAAAAAGGCGTACCACCCGGCCACAAGGCCTATGAGACACAAGAATGTCTAAAATGAGTCACATTTATATATATGATAATGTACATAACAATACAAACATATACAAGGGATTTAGTGATTTTATATTAAAAAGTATTATTGAAGCAAATGGCATGCTTACGTCTATTATATATTTTTATTAATAGAGCGGCAAGAGGCTTAACAAACCTCTCATTAGGTAATAAGAATACAAACTGGGCTGTTGAGGACAACTGTGTGAATAAAGGATTGACGCAGGAAATATCCTGCCATACATTATACCTTAGATCAGAAAATGTATCTCATCTTCAATTACTTTGTTTCTGCAAAACTTACAAATCCTATTTTCTAAAGGCGTTTTGGGTAAGTAAGCGCTAACACCCCACAAGAACTGTTAGCCAATACCAAAAATTACCAGTATCTTTCAGTATTCCTACTACAAACTAAATTATATAAAGCATTATAATTAATAACCACCTAGCCTTACACCCAAACTCCTAACCATTACCCACCCCACATCCCCTACCAAATTTAAGGGTCACCAAACCCTAACACCTACCCCATGGGTAAAACTCCCAGAAGGACGCTACGCAAGCGAGACTGGTCTCTTAAACCTCCTTCGACTAGTAAGTGTGGTCATGGCGACCTGCGACCAGAGCTGGTTGGTGAGATGGGTTCACGAGATATATTATCTCTGGACCACTCGCGCAAGCCTATACAAACAGGCATGTAGGCTCCCAACGGGAGATTCCCACCTATCACCCAAAATAATATTTATCACTCCCATATTTGGGATAACTGGTAGGACTAGGGCACAGGGCAAAATGGTTAAAACTCTTTATTAAAAGTGCACGGTGTGCTATCCCCGGCGCTTTACTAAAGTATAACTGGTAATTTTCTCAATACCAAACCTCAAAAACCCTCACTGCCTGGTTCTGACCGGGTTCAGTGGGGAGGACAGGAATTGTACCTTAAGTGTATGGTGTGACAACCCCCTGCACTTTGCATAGGTACAATCCAGATCAGACGACCTTCAAGAAAGAAGAATGCACATTGCGAAGATAACAACGATGGAAACAATGGCAAATAACGGACTAAGTATATCAAACCAAAAAGATAAGTATTACTCCATTCATTCACTTATCAATAAATTTAATTATAAAACATCACTAATTTCAATTAAAGAGAGGCTGTATAACCATTTTTAAATAATTTTTTCATAAGATATTTGTCAAATAACTATATAACATAAATATTAGGCCAAAACAGCAACGATACACAGTTTCTCAATGAAACTACAGGTAAGTAAACATTGCGTAACAAGGCGTCTTCTTGTCGCCGTCCAGCGACAAACCAAAACAAGGCTGACAGGCCACGGGAAGGGGATACCGGAAATGACGTGGCAGTAGGTGAAGCGTTCGTCTGCTTATATGGAAAATGGTAGGCGAAATCCAAAATTCTGCGTTTTCCAAGCGATTAACAGTATGTCATATCATTGTGTTACTGTCAACTGTCCTAGAATATCTCCTGATGAAGTCTCCGTAGACAAATTTCCATCACATTGATCGTTCTACGCCAAATTGACCCGCTGTGTTAGGTCAATCAGAGCAATGTGACTGTCTATATCGAACTCACGTGTTCCGATCACTACATCGATTTTTTTGTTTCGAGCTCGCATTTTCACTGAATGAACAGTTTGGTATGCAGAGAAAAAATCCTTTTCTGATAAGTAAAATATAAAACAAAAAAGTTTATGGCTGATTTATGGCAATAATCCGAATTTACAATGATCACATTTAGATTTGAGCGTTGTGTAAAAATGTTGACTATAGCAGGTAGGTTATATAATGCACAATTATCAACACCTGGCTATTTTATGACATCAGCTAATTAGGTAACATCTAATAGCAAATGTATTCCATAACATCCCTTTTTTCTCCGATTGGTAAATTATAACCTGTTGAAATAAGAATACTGTTTTTGCTCTATCTGATGATTATTTTGGATATGGTTCATTTAATAAATTTTCATTCTGTTGGGCCATGTATCGGGTATTGTTGTGAAAAATATCTTCTCTATGTACAAGAGTGAAATCATTAAGATTGTCATTGAAAGTATATTTTCAATGCTCTATTAAAATATTTTAAACAAGACATCAGTCATCATCCAATACATGCCTTTCATTGAGAATTGTAACTTAATACAATGTATTTTTTAAAGAATGATAGATCATTATTTCCAGTACCATAATCTATATGAATGCAAAGAGCATGTTATTGAGACAATACTGTCACCATTTGCGTATCTACCATTATGTCTGGAGACAAACCTCCTTCAAACCAAAACGATTTGTGTTAAATTATGATTCATTATATAGTTCCAGAAGCAAGTACGATTATATCTAAGATGTACTCTGTACTACCTTTTTTGTCGGAATCACTTTGATGGATGTGACTGTATCAATATGCGGAATGTTATATGCAAAACAGTGTGATCCCAAATATAACATTGTTTCATTTTAAATACGAATCAAAACCGTGTATATCTTGAATACATCAACCATTGGTAAATAATGTTTAATTAGGTTATTATTGATATGTGTTGTAAAAATACGGAGATGACCCTACTATAGATCATCCACTGTGGCGCCTATCTTTTCATAAGAGAAAACATATCATAATAAATAACTTATAACCGTTCATATTCTTCCTTTCCTTTCCTTTCAAACCACCATGGTAAAATTATTCACCGTCTAATATATCTTTATATTACATTAAACTCACAAAAATTTAACATTTTAGGTATTAGATTGAAGAAAATATTCGTTTTGTTCATAAAATATAAACGATGTGTTATTTGTCACCGTCGGAAATATTAGTCAGTGTATGTTATGTAAGATTCAGCAAACAACAGACCATCAGATTATCACTTTAAATGGTCATGTCTGGCCATAACGGCACCAATTTAACAAGGCAGTCGCCTTTCTGCGTCATTTGATAGGGTTATGAAATATACGATACAACATGTTTATACGATAATAATTGGCTTGAATAAATCGTTATTATGCCGTCGGACATTTAATCTATCGGAATATACGAAAATTTAGTGTTTTTTGTGAATATTTGTATGTTAAATTAACGATCGAAAATGTGTCATTACCCGTTGAAAAATGATCATTAGATGAAACTACTCACCTACTGCTACGTCACAGTAGGTTGACACGGTCGGGACACGCTTCAGTGACCACAGATTCTGTTCGCCGGGGCTAATTGGGCAGTGTATTCTAAAAGCCGTATTAAGGCAGGTTACCGTCCGATTTCGAAAATTCAAAGTTGACTCTTATTCAAATTGCAAGCCCCTTTTTATGAATCCCGAAAGTGGTCATAGACCATTTCAGTCCCCCTTTAACTATAAATACGATTCAATCACAAATATTCAACTACAATTTTATTTTATCACAACTAACAATCCCATTCCAAATACTACTTTAAAGCTTTTTACCTCAATATAATTTCCCGTACACAATATTTTCTTTCTTTCTTTTTCAGGTACCACGTCATGTCACACAACTATTTATTTATTTTCAATTCATAAAATCATCCCCCCCCCCTCCCACTCTATTCCAAATTCTAAATTAATTATATTTATTTTTAACCACTTTAGAACTTTTGTTAACTTTACTTGGGTGTCTATGCCCTTTTCTAAATTTCATGCCCCCTTGTTTTTGAAAATAACTAAGGCATAGACCCCACGTCGGCGACATCACCGGTAGGTGAAAGAAGACGTTAAACTCCAACCCAACAACAACGCGTTTTGGGGCGGGTATACCTGCCGACTTCTATCTCCAGTGGTAATGTGCCGCAGCACAGCTTACTCATTACACTACGTTGAGATCTTGTTAACAAAGTAATAACATGAAATTCTGGTGTCAAAAGTTTCTTAAATAATCTATAAATACGTAATTTATTACCATTCTGTTGACCTTTATCATTAAATAAATCATTGTACCAACGTTGGCTATCACGGGACCTCATCCAAATTCTGATATGGGAAAAGTCAATTGCTGAAATATTATTTAGATCGAAAGGCAGATTAATATTATCAAAAAGTTTCATGACTGTATTATTCCTTGATTTTGGGTATTGGCCCGACCATCTAAATATCAAACTTGGTAATCTAGAACGATCTCACTATCTAACTGTCAAGTTGTGTTCCTTGTTTGTGTATTAATTAAACGCCAAGTAAGTTAGTGTCCGCTTGACTTATTACTGTAAACAATAGCAATAGCCTGACCAGTAAGGGCAATTAAAATGTGGAATTCGTTACCTGATCACGTCACAAATGCCAACACCATCGGTGAATTCAAATCGCTTTTGACCACAGCTCAAACAGTTAATTATCTAGATTTAAATTACGGCAGTAGATTCTGTCAGATTGTTCACAGCCGCCTAAAACTTGGTTGCAGTGATCTAAACGCGGATAAAGTTTATAAATATATATCAAAGTCAAAAGTCAAAAGAAGTTTATTGTACTTGAGGCCTCTGGCCCATATACAATTATATACACATATATATATATATATATATATATATATATAGGTATAAAGATGAAGGGGTCTCACGTGAAGTAAATGTAGATTTGAAAAATAAAATACTTCAGACGACACTTGCTGTAGATATTATAAATACAATATATACATCTTTACAGAGATGCACATGGATATAACAGTGGAATTAGGATTCACATATATGTAGGATTATATAAAAATAGTTTAAGATTTTGCATGACACAAAGCATAGATTACGAATTTCCCTTTAACACATTTTGTCTAAGATCCAGGCCATGTTTTATGAACAAACATAATTTCAATATAACATCTTCATCATTTGATGACAAAAGTGCTGTGAATGCTATTACACTCCTCATCGAGAAGAAACGTTTTGGTAGATATTTCCATTTTGAAAATGGCGGCCATGCTGGGAAGAAATTTACTTGACCCAAGATCCTATTTTAATCAGCATACCATGAGCTATTTCTCTGCCAAATTGGCACTTTTCACCCAAAGTGCACGATAGGTCTGATACTTTGCACTATTCTGCAGGACTACGAGCTGAGAGTGTGTTTAAGCTGTGAGATAATTTATTGTCCTTTTTACCGTGATCATACAAAATCGCTTATAGCTAAGTGTAACATCTTATCTGATAATTTAATCAGTGGCGTGTCTTTAATAAATATCGTTAACAATATGTTGTCCAACCCAAATATTATGTTTTTAGGACCTTAACGGTTCCATCATTTATGTTATGTAGGAGTATGGGATCTGGTCAAAAGGGCCGAATGTCAAAAGGGCCGAAGTACAAAGTCAAAAGGGCCGAGGAAAAAGGGCCGAAAATAAAGAAATATTTATTCATTGTATTTAATTTACATTTAACAGTTGTAATATGTTTACTTAGTGATCCCAATGAATTCCAATAATAATCCTTGGCTTGTGCTAAGTAAGTAATATGTTTTCTATGTTTTGTATGTTATAATATACGGTAGTATATATAGGTAGCAATTGTAATTCTTATTAATTAATTATTTTTGATTTCAGGGTGGCACAGGCGATTGAATGTGAGGACACACGAACAGTCTCTTGGCCTGTACAAACTAATCCCTGCCCTCCACAAGGAAGCAAATCTTGTGCCGATGCAGACAGAACTAATCCAGGATGGAAAATTGACCCGGTACCTCAAGAAGGCTGCTTCTTCTGACCAGGAAGGAAGTCTTCGCCAGCTGGCGACTCTACAAGGAAGGAGAGATCAGTCCTTCCACCTTGCTGTTCAAAGGCATATGGGCCATGCGATATGTGAATGCGAACAAGAAACCTGAAACCTACTGTCTAAAACAGTGTGAATAGTGCTGGACAATATTATTGAGACAATCAAGTATTGTTGAAATGTTGTTACGATGTCAATAAATGATGAAACCTACATTTTTGCTATGTTATTTGTTGGTATTTTTTTGGTTCGGCCCTTATGACTTGGAACACGGCCCTTTTGACTAAATTGCTCGGCCCTTTTGACTTTTACCTCGGCCCTTTTGACTTTTTCCTTCGGCCCTTATGACTATGCAGTTCTCGGCCCTTTTGACATTCGGCCCTGTTGACTACAACCCGGAGTATTAGGAAAAAGTTTACTATTCATTCAGAAAATAAAATAAAAAGTTTTTCCAAGTTCCGCTTTTTGTCTCAGTTTCCGATAACAACATTTTCATTTAAAAAAATAAATAAAAACACATTCAATGTCCGGTCATCCTGCGTTTGATCCCGATAATTCTGATACTTAATTCGTGCTTTGTGCTTAGATTTGGAACCATTATCTGTTGAGGGTGACGTCTGTTCCGGCTTGAATTTTTTTACAGAGTCTGGTTTTCGAGTGTTTTGAGTCACGTATCAGTCAGCTGTCTCTTTAAAGGGGGTCTCCAACTTCTAATTTTTAACTTCCAGTGTTTAATTAGCGAGGCCCTCTCCGACCCTTTGGGGCCTCGTTAATAAAAAAATGGACGTTAAAAATTAGAAGTTGGAAACCCCCTTTATTTTTTTAACTTCCAGTGTTTTATTAGCGATGGCCCCGAGAGGGTCGGAGAGGGCCTCGCTAATAAAACACTGGAAGTCAAAAATTAGAAGTTGGAGACCCCCTTTAACCCTCGGGTTATTGACCAACTTATATCGCTTAGTAATTTGGAACGCGATTCCCCATTTAGTGTGTGATTGGTAATGATCAGACGACTTGAAAGTTCACGTTGTTTATACGTTGCTGAATGATAAATGATAAAAGTGCTCTTTGATTACACGCATGCGCAACCAAGGGAGCGCTGATTGTACATGATTTGTAGGGAGTAATCATAATGTTATAAGTCCCAACATCCTCCTTTCTTTGAGATCACTTGTTAACATGGTTAAACTCTCTTTAACGATCACTTAACAGTAAACTGGCGAGCAATAATGTAACTTACCCTTGGTAAGTAAACTTTACTTAAGTATTACTGATAAGTTTTGCTTTGGAATGAAGCCTACTTGCAATGGCAACAAAATTAACTGGAATTCAACAAGAATGAGTTGTAACCTGAACAATTAACTAAAATGCTCATTTAGAGTTCATGGAATTTTCTTCCTGGTTTATGGAAAACTTTAACCATAATCTACCATAATCTACCATAATCTTAAAGTCGCTTATAACCTTATATCTTGTGGTGTTAATCAAAGGACTCTCTTGAAGATTCCTTGTGAAAGTTGTCACTAGATCTCACACCGTTGAAATCAGACCATTTAGGCTGCAACACTTTCTCTAACGTAGGGAGCGTCCCACGAGGTTGTCTCCCAATGATCAACTGTGCTGGACTCTTCCCAGTGGACTGTACTGGAGTGCTTCTGTAACTCAACAGAGCAAGAAAAGAATCAGTCTGTTTCGAAGCATGTTTGGCTATTTTCACTCCGGCCTCGGCCATACCGTTAGCTTGAGGAAAGTGAGGTGAGGATGTTGTGTGTTTGAATTCACTCTCTCTCCCGAATTGGCCGAACACATAAGCTAACAAGTATGGCCAATTATCTGTAACTAGCTCGTCTGGTATGCCACACCTTGAGAAAATACACTTAAGCTTGCCAATGATGCCATTTGATGAACGAATCAGATGCACTACTTTAAGATAACCAGAAAAATAGTCAATTACCACAAGATATTGGTGTCCCTTTGTAGGGGTTCTTTTCTCTTTTTTGCCTGATAGGTTTGACAGAATGCACAGCTAGATTTTTTTTCCTGAATGTGTTGATTGATTTCAGGCCACCACACACTCTTCCCTGCACGTTAATGACATTTTGTTAGTCGCTGATGTCCCTCATGAATTTTGTTCAGGGCGTCACCTCTCATGACTTCAGGTATCACAATCCTGTCTCTGTATAAGAGAATGTTTCTGGAAACTGACAGTTCACTCCTGACAGGATAGTATGCTCGTATTGTCATTGGCACATCTCTATATGCCGCAGGCCAAACCGTTCCTAGTCATAGACATGACAAGCTGAAGAGTCTTGTCCTGACTTGTAGCATCCTGAATCTCTCTAAGTTTCTGGTCAGATATTGGCTTGGTTTAAAGGACAGACTCGGTGAAGGTTTCAACTTCCTCAACCAGGCTCTGTATTTCAGCTGTACTGGACCCCTGGTGCCCTGGAGAGCATGTCTGCCACAACCACGTTCATCCCTGCCACAACCACGTTCATCCCTGCCACAACCACGTTCATTCCTGCCACATACTGCTACCGGGTTGAAACGCATCAGACGCATTAGGAGACGTGTGCATCTGATAGGTGCCCTGTCTAGATCTGCCTTTTTGATCAGGGGCACTAGCGGCTTATGGTCGTTCAGAAGTCGGAATGACTCCAGTCCATACAGGTATCTTGCAAACTTCTCGCAGGCCAAATCACTCGCTAGGCATTCTTTTTCGATTTGAGAGTACCTTGTTTCCGAGGCATCAAAGTGCATGAACAGTATGCTACTGGAAAAAGCCTGTCGCTGTACTCCTACACCGTAGCTACTCGCCTCAGCACTCACAACTGTGGGTTTCTCCAGGTCGTAGAACTGTAAGACTGGTGGACTGGTAATCATATCTTTGAATGCTATCTCTTGGACAGGACCCCATATCCATACTGATCAGTCTTCAGAAGTTCACTCATCGGACGAATGACAGACGACAGGTCAGGCAGAAATCGTCCCAGATAGTTTATCATGCCAAAGGCTCGCCGAATTTCGGGAATGTTTGTTGGTGCTGGTAAATCCTTGATAGTTTGCGTTTTCGCTCGGTCAGGCTTGACCCCGTGTTCACTGATTACGTGCCCAAAGTAGTTGATGGATGTTTTCCTGATCTCACACTTATCACGGTTCAGCTTCATGCCTGATTGTTTAACTCGTTGACAGTGCGACCCTGGATTAGGACACCATTATGATGGCCGAGAGGGGCCATTTTAATTTCGCGTTAAAGATCAACACGAAATCGCAAAAACTAAACCTCGAAATTGCGAAATGAACACAAAGCGAAATTGCGAAACATGTAAACGAAATCGCGAAACATGTAAACGAAATCGGGAAACATGTAAACGCGAAACATGTAAACGATATCGCGAAACATGTAAACGAAACCGCGAAACATGTCAACGAAATCGCGAAATTGCGAAAGGTGCGAGAAGCGAAAGAGCGAAATCGCTATACATGGTAGAAACAAAAAAACGAAATTGCGAAACGTGAACGAAAGTGCGAAAGTGCGAAAGAGCGAAAGCGCAAAATTGTTTGAAAAGTTTGAAAAACTACAAGTCTGTGTGCTATTTGCTAAACCTTTTTTCGGGACGTCTAGTGCTGTTGTCACGTAGCGCATGTGCAAGTTAATTACACCATTTTAAAGACAATTTTAAGACCTTTATATCGATACTTTCAGATATAATATAGCATGTCTGTGTAAAAAATTATGACGCCCGCAAAAAGAGTGGTTAAATCGACGTCCGTGTACTATTTGCGACATCTTTTGCGGGACGTCTAGAACGTTCACCATGAAGCGCATATACGTGTAATTCTTTCGCACTTTCACGATTTCGCACTTTCGCGCTTTCGCAATTTCGCACTTTCGCACTTTCGCACTTTCGTTCACGTTTCGCAGTTTCGTTTTTTCGTTTCTACCATGTTTCGTGATTTCGCTCTTTCGCTTCTCGCACCTTTCGCAATTTCGCGATTTCGTTTACATGTTTTGCGATTTCGTTTACATGTTTCGCAATTACGTTTACATGTTTCGCGATTTAGTTTACATGTTTCGCAATTTTGCTTTGTGTTCATTTCGTAATTTCGAGGTTTAGTTTTCGCGGCGATTCTGGTTGATCTTTAACGCGAAATTAAAATGGCCCCTCTCGGCCATCATACACCATCCATAATAGCTTCTGAACCATCGAGTCCTTTGCGAACTTCACACATTTTCGTCTAAAAAATCTCAGGAGCGGAAGTAATTCCAAAGGGAACACGTTTAAAGCAGAATTGACCCACTGGTGTGATAAAGGTAGTTAGGAGACTGCTATCCAGATCCAATGGAATATGGTGAAATCCGCTTGATGAGTCAATTTTTTAGAAGAAACGAGCTCCAATCAACTTTGGAATAATGTCATCAAAGGTTGGTAGAATATAACTTTCACATTTAACGGCAACGTTCAACTTTTTCAAGTCTACGCATATCCTGATTTTGTTGTGGCGTTTTACAACTGGAACCATTGGAGCGCACCATTCTGTGTGCTGTGTAACCTCCTCGATGATTCCGTCTTTAACCATACGCTTCAATTCTGCTTCTACTTTTGGAAACAGTAGAAAAGAGCACTTTTCTGGCAGTAGACAAACTGTAGGGCACAGCATCAGTCTTCAACGCAATTCTGACAGGTTCACATTGTAGAAGTAGTCCTATGTCACCAAAAACATCAGCATGTGTCTCTGTGACATGAGAGATACAAGTATGTGTGACTAGTCCCATTGCAGATGCAACCCCTCTGTTCAGTAGATTACTTCCATGTCCACTGATAACACTCACTCGGAAACTGTATGCTGTATTGTTCAGAGACGTGTCTGCTACAAATTCTCCAATACATGACAGCTTCCCCCCTGGGCTATCAAGTTGCCTAATAGCTTTACACAGTTTTGGCTTGTGTGTGAGACAGTCATATGTGTCCTTATAGATCACTGATATGCCTGCACCCGTATCTATCTTGAATGGGACAGGCTTCCCTCAAATCACTAAGTTGACGTGCCAAGCGTCAGTCTCCTCACATGTGACAGATCCAAGAAAGTAACAGTTGTCTGCTTCACAATCATTCTCCCCACAGAGGCAGATCAAGTCATGTTGATTTAGCCTCTGTTCTATTACGCCGAAATCCGTTGGTTCCGGCAGTTTCCCCTGGCCGAAAAAACTTTCATCTCAATACATTTAAATTTCTTTATCAAATGACAAGGCTTCTCGCATGGAAAGGGTGGTTCATATCACAATGCCTTTGCCTTGTGTCAGTTGCCACAATGATGATTTAAGAACAGCGTCGCTGATTGCACAACTAATTTTGATTGCCTCCAATCAGGCATCTCCCATTCTATCCCACAAACTCGCCGTAATATAACAGAGGCTAAATCAACATGACTTGATCTGCCTCTGTGGGGAGAGAATGCTTCACAATCTGTTTGGTCAGTCACTTCATTTACATCCTTTGTGCGACACACATGTTGAAAATGTCCCATCTTAAGGCATTTCAAATATCTATTTAATCTTGCTGGGCTTGTGAGATATATCACATCACATGTTATTGATGGATTTCGTTAAACAGTACTTGCACATAGAATGAATATGCAATAAGTATACAAATATTAATTAACCCTAGCATATGTTTACGGTTACGTATGCATACACATAGAGGATTAATTATAAGTACTGGTGATCAACATATTACCTTGACAACTCCCAACTCCATAATGATAATATACAAACTTACATTATACACAGTGATAAATAATACATATGAAAACTTCACATGTATAAACTCTATTTCATGAATTAAATGATAATGATAACTGTTTCACATGTGGTAGTATTTGATAATAAAGACATGATATAGATACATTTAAACAACATGAAAACGGCGATGATAACATACCAGGTTGGTAAGACCTGAACTCAGCATACAGCGCCACGGAGGTTATATTAGGTGTTGTCTACGTCATCTGCATGACAAGTACATGACGTATGCAGATAAAAGTATTTAAAGGGGCAGTAGCACGTTTTTTGATAATCTTATATTTTAAAATTTTCACTGATAATTGTACGTTAATCATAAATGTATTATTTTGATAGTGTCAAAAATCTCATAACAAAAACAAATAATCCATAGTCAGTGGGCGGCCATTTCATGTGAACACCTTTTATTCATTTTGTGTAAGAAAAGGAATCCCATTGCTAAACTTTACATTATATATTTGAATTATTACTGCTCCATTTAGTTTAAATACATTGTCTTTCAATTAGAAACATTAATTTTCATTTTCCTGACATCACCTTATATTCCCCCTAAAAACGTGCTACTGCCCCTTTAAAACAATGGTTTATGCGTAAATGAGTAAATGCGGTAAAAGCTACATACAATCATATCCAATCACACGTATCCACATCATTCACACACGTATCGAATATACATACATACATATATATAAAGATTTATATAGCGCCTTTTCAAATGAAATTGCTCAAAAGCGCTGTCTGAGTCCTATTACATATATGTACAAGTGAAAAAGTAGGTTTTGAGTTGGGCTTTTGATCTTAGACTGGATGGTAAGCTGTTCCAGAGGACCGGTCCCACACCCTATAATACGCACCGTCGACGAATGAAGGCACGCGTAGCTACGGAAGGCTTTGACGAGTTACGGAAGGCGAATGACCACCCACGTGACGGATGTGAGCGGATTGGAGCGCATTCTAACACAAGGTAGGGAGCTATACGTGGGTAAATTGGTGACAAAATGGCATAATTTTGTTCACAAAGGTGTTATTTCAAATATGATATGAGTCAATATATGAATAATACACCAATTGTGGAGTAAATCAATAGTAAAGTGATTTTTTTATGTTTACGTGACGAACTAACTGCACATTATGGTAGATATCTTCTAATATAATTAGAATAGATATACCAAATATATTTCGAACTAAAGGTTTAGCATCAAAGAATGATTTGTGTCATTTTCATTATTATTGAATATGTAATAAAACATTGAGACGTTGTTTCATCCAAATTGTGTAGAAAAAATGGGAACGGAAGGCTAAAGGTATCTCAATGTTTGAGTACCGGAATGCACATATTTTGTAGGTAAAAGTGTTACGGATAAGTGGAATAGAATTGTTGATGCAATTTGCGAATTATGACCTCAAATGGTACTGAAAATATCGTTTATTGCTCAATTAGATTTGGGCATATCTAACTAAACGCTTAATGAATGTTATCATATTGTGTTTTCAGATCAATATGGATTTAGAAGCAATCAACGGCTCTCTGTTAGATGTTTCGGCCGTGGAGACAACAAGAAAAGCCTTTAAAAAGGCAAGCTTTGGGGCGCCCGGTTATGTATCACTATATAGAACCAGGAGATTTAAGTTAGGGAGGACGGGGACGGGGACTTTTACTTGAATAAATTGTTCCAATCGGAGACGCATGTTCTTTGCTCTTTGTTTTGATAGTTATCAGTACATTATGTACATAGTAAAACATCTCGTTCGTTCCGCTTAATTTTCAACAATGATAGATAAGTCTCATATCTCAATTATGATATAATTTTTTTTACGGTAATTCAAATGTATGTTGATTTAAAAGAAATCTGACGGTGAGTTTAATAACCGCAATAACCGCAAATTTAGTTTAAACCCGACGAATTTCCCATTGACTTTCAGGTTAATTACATGTTGCAAGAATAGTTTTCCTTAATTAAGTGTTGATCGAAAGCCGAAAGCCGAAAGTGCTGATAAATGTAGAAATGATCTCAGCTACAAGTTCATAATTAAGGATTCAGCCATAAGGCTGAATCCTTATTGTTATTGGCGTGTTTATTATTATTCCACGATTTTTGTGAACAGGATTCAGACCAAACGGCTGATGCTATCGAAGCCAAATTTCACAGGCTGGTAAACCTTGTTGAGGACAATAAGCTTTTGGGACAATTCGGCCCATACATTAAAGGTCCAGTTCGATTCCAAAATCGAAAATTTAACATTGATTTTTTTTCAAAATGCACTTAGAGACCTAATTTTTTTTTAAAATGTGCGCATTAAAAAATGCTGCAAAAACGAAATCATGGAAAATTCGTAGGTCACGTGGTTTGGCCGCCATCTTGGATTTAGTGCATTTTTGATCATTGCCGACCCCACCCACCTTTGAAAATCTTCTTCTCTGAAGATACTTGCACTAGAGATCTGAAATTTATACTCAATGTAGCTGAAGCATTGTAGACCTTAATTTGACTTCTACAAAGTCCTAACGTTAATACTTTTCTTGCTGTGATTTTTCAAAGTTGACCAAAATCTAAAAATCGCAAACTTCAAGGGCAGATAACTCAAACACCAGACCATAGAATTTGATGATTTTTGCATGAGAGTTAGACATTGGCAAGCCCTTTAAGATAAAAGAATAAAATCGCTCGCGAACAGTCATTTCCGGTCAGGGTCAGAGGTCAAACTTTGCGTTTTCGACATGAGGTGTTTTGGTGGGTATGTTTGAAATATCGTAGCGAATCAACGGCATACGATAACGCTTTGTTCTATACATCATATGAAAGCCAAAAGTCTATAGATTTTTTTAAAATTTGACAGTAAATTTCTATATTTGTTTTACATTGAGTTACGGCCCTTTGAATATTGTCAATTCTGCTTTCGTTTTGAATGCATAGGATACAGGTATGTTAAAAAAGTTGCTAGTCATCAGTGATAGACGACAAATCATTGTTCCATATATCATTAGAAAGCCAAAGGAATACAAAATCTTATAAAAATCAACAATAAATTCAGTTACTACATTTACATTGAGTTACGGACCTCTGAATATTGTCAACCCTGCAAGCGTTTTAAATGCATTTGATAACTGTTTGTTTGCAAATTGCGTTAATCATCAACAAAATATTATAACCCATAAGCTTTTGACTGAAATCATTACCTTTGTGCATTACATTTAACACCATACAGCGCTGAATCCGTTTGTCGTCGCTTGCGACTATATTTTTCATTATGTTATAGGATGATATTTAAGAATATTTTATTATACTTTAGACTCTATGTCGATACTTTCTTCGAAAGACACCTTTAATCGTAAATAAACGTTATCCATAACGTTATGTTTTGAAACATGAAATTTGAAAATGGCCTGTTCAGTACCATTTTTTCTGTGAAACGATGAGATGCGTTGAGTGAACGATCAGTCATTGACAAGGCGGGACATTCAGCGCTCGCGTTAAAGTAAAAACAAATTGAAGGAACCGAATTCCTAGTTGATACAAAAATGAAATGTCGTTTCCGAATGTGGAATGCAAAAAAATACAATGTTATTTATAAAAAAGGGTGTAAACGCTCATCCATATATTTTTGAAAATTTACGATATATTTTACATCATAACATTATTATAATAATCAGTTTCCAACTTAAAGCTTGCCAATTATTTCGTACCACCACCATTTGTCGTTTGAAATACTAGGATATGCTTAAGACAAATATCATTGGCTGAAACTTCTCTTTGAAGTTTCCAAGAGTAATATAGAGATAAACTTCTGCCATTAGTTTTTAATATCAAATGTTACATAACTTTGGGGTCTCTGGACCCCGAAGCAATAACAACAGCCCCTATAGCAAGTATAGTACGCCCAGCAGGCATGCCAAAACGAAACACAGCTCCAAGAAATTTATATCTTCTGGTCATCCTCTAGTATATGAATATACTTGCCTTCTTTATTAATTTCCTCAGGAGTTATTCCGAATTTCTTACTCAAATATTGTTTCTTTCCACTTGATTCACATAGTTTAAGCAAGCGATACTTTATTTAACTCCTCTTTCCACTGTCGTGTACCCGGTATGGAGGGGACTTTTCAAAATGGTGGACGGGACAGGTCAACAGAGGTAGGTGTCTGCTTTCATTGCTCCCTTCTCATCGTTGAGGTTTAGGTGGTCACCTTTAACTGTGGTAATCTGGAATAGAATTTTGAATACATTCCTTACGAGTTTTGGTTCACAAACTGCAAGAAATTTGCGTATTTTAGATGTCAAGTTGATGTTTATCTCACTTTCATTTTCGAAGCGGAGAGGAGACTTTTAAATGCCTTTTTTTCATGCCCTTTACGACTTTGAATCCCATTCATATTGTCGCGCATATCAGTGTTTGGTTATAATAACGATTTCTGTGCAACTTGACCTGATTTGGTTCAAACACTACGAAGTTATTGACAAAATAACAAATCAACATGGCAGCGGAGTGGACTCGCCGAATAATCAGCGGAGCGGACCCAGAAGGTCGGGTAGGGAGAGGACATTTTTGGATATGGAGGGGACACATTTGGATATGGAGGGGACATCACTGGAGAACGTTTCCGTTGCTGCCGTTGTCAAATCAATGCAAAACGGCTGCAACACATCATAGATCACTGCATTCGTGACCACCCATTACAAACATTGAAATTGGAAATAGAATGTTTAGAGCCGTCAAGTGAAAAATGGACTCTTAACAAAAGACTATCAAATAGTTTCATATGATATATTAGGCATCGACGGGACTTTCAATGTTGATGAATCACTTGTTTGTGCATCACCAAGTCCGTAGATGCATTAGAGAAATCTGTGCTCAATCTCTCATTAGACCCGGAATGCCCTTTTGCTAAAACAATTGAAATGTTCAACGCCACCAACGCTTTCTGCGTCTAATGAGAGATTGAGCTCATATTCCTCTATTGCATCTATATAATGTGTTGCGGCTGTTTTGCAGTTATTTGACAACGGCAGCAACGGAAACGTTCTCCAGATAAGCTCTGCAAAAGAAAAGAGAAACCTCTGTTTCAATCATTTGTAAATGAAAAGGTTGATGATAATTCTTATGAAACTAGATTACGTCTTCTGTGGGTTTCATTTGGCTAACTTTACAAAGGAGTTTGTATATTACCATGGGTATTGTCTCAACTACAGTACAATTTGAAAGTGATGTCCCCTTCATATCCAAATGTGTCCCCTCCATATCCAAAAATGTCCTCTCCCTACCCGACCTTCTGGGTCCACTCCGCTGATTATTCGGCGAGTCCACTCCGCTGCCATGTTGATTTGTTATTTTGTCAAAAACTTCGTAGTTTTTGAACCAAATCAGGTCAAGTTGCACAGAAATCTTTATTATAACCAAACACTGATATGCGCGACAATATGAATGGGATTCAAAGTCGTAAAGGGCATGAAAAAAAGGCATTTAAAAGTCTCCTCTCCGCTTCGAAAATGAAAGTGAGATAAACATCAACTTGACATCTAAAATACGCAAATTTCTTGCAGTTTGTGAACCAAAACTCGTAAGGAATGTGTTCAAAATTCTGTTCCTGATTACCACAGTTAAAGGTGACCACCTAAACCTCAACGATTAGGAGAAGGGAGCAATGAAAGCAGACACCTACCTCTGTTGACCTGTCCCGTCCACCATTTTGAAAAGTCCCCTCCACCGGGTACACGACAGTGCTTTCGTGTGATTTGAAGACAGATGGTTGATGATCAATTAGAATTATTCGGCTTCGAACTTACAGTAATAGCAGCGAAACATCAGTCACTGAACCATTATGTCATGCCCTGATTTGAGTAAGACTTTTATTTTAAAAGCGAGAAATGGTATTTTATGATGCTGCATAAAGGTTTTGGAAAGGTTATCACAAATAATATTGGTACAGAGTAACTGTCTAGAACCAGTCTAGTTTTTAAAATATATCTTTATGGCATGCCTTCCGTATCACAATAAAGCAGGCGTTATGCGCCTTCCGTTGCTAGGACAGTTCAGTGCAGTGTGCCCCGTAACACTTTTGAAACAGCACGTTGATGTGATAAATAAATATTTCTTTTTATCAACACGTTTATCGGTACATATGTTGCAAGGATATGTTTGACTAAACCCCAACGCAGGTTAAAACACTCTGAAAATAATATTTCAAAGCTTAACTGCTTGTTAATAATGGATTATATTTACAAATTATGTTTTAAAATGCCGACATTTGTAGCTTGACGATGAATTACAGAATTTAAAAACATCCTTTAACAGTTTTCTGCATTGCGTCATGAAATTAATCGTATGAAATGTCAATGGAGGCGATAAGGGTTTTAAATTAAACAATTATTAAGACTTACATTTAGTTTCAAACTGTCGCATCCATCACGTGGGTGGTCATTCGCCTTCCGCAACGCGTTAAAGCCTTCCGTAGCCATTCGTCGACGGTGCGTATTATAGGGTGTGGGTCCAGTTCGTGAGAAGGATCGATCTCTATATGACTTGGTTCGTGTCTGTGGAATTTTAAGAAGTGTTTGGTCACTTGAACGAAGTGTTCTGGCGGGTTGATACAATATTTGGAGATCAGAAAGGTATTTTGGGGCCAAATTGTTTAAACACTTAAAAACAAGTAACAGGATTTTGTAGTGGATTCTGAATCGTGAAGTGAAGAGTTTTCAGGGATGGAGATATGTGATCTCTCCTTTTGGTTTTGCAGATCAATCGAGCAGCTGAGTTCTGTACTTTCTGTAACCTGTGAAGGACTTGTTGAGGCACACCACAAAGCAAAGAGTTACAGTAGTCCAAGTGGGATGTTACATATGCTTGTACTAGAGCTTGAGAGGATTTCACATCTAGGTATCGACGGATCGCACCAATGTTGCGCAGATGAACATAACATTTCGCCAATCACGAAGCTGCCACCTTCGTACACATCTTGTCCAGATTAATCGGTTATGTCAATGTTGACGTGTCAACGTTGGGTCACAATAAGGTCGACGGGCCCGAATCCCTGCTGCTCTTAACCTCCTTCTGACGGTTGATTGACTAAGCACCCTCCCGAGAGCCGTAGACGCCGATTCTGCAACTGTCAGGAATCGATTTCGGAGATGGAGAGTTCTTAAGTATCGGTCTTCCCGACGTGACGTCACACGTGGTCTACCTGTACGCGATCTATCTAATGTTGTTCCCGTGTCCCTATAACGTTTCATCAAATTTTCGATGGTTGTTCGATGACAGCCGAATGTTCTTGCAAAAAGAACATTTGAAGCACCCATGTCCTTCATACCCAAGGCCCTGCCGCGCTGTTCTGGGGTCAATCTAGGCATTTTAAAATTGGTTTTATATGACCTGGCTCACATGTGAATTGATCGCTTGCTAACTCACTTTCAATAATGATTGTGCGAAACAATGATCAAAGAAAACGTGTTTTCTCAGTTTTCAACAAAAGTCATGAAAATCACGTACCTAATCAATTTCTGAGATGTACAACTGAAATGTTACGTTTTGGCGACCTGTTTCCATAAAACTTGACATTTAGCTAAAGTAAATTAAGAATATAATTGAATTCTAAAAATGGAAAGTTTCTTTTGGGGTTTAGTGTACATGTAAATTAAAAAGTGTACAATCCGCTCTTTTTTAAAAATATTTCTGTATCTTCCGCTTTCAATTAATAAATCGTGTGATGAGCATCTGATTCTTCCTACTTATGTTTAAACTTTTGTAGATCAACACATGATTAGTAAGCTTCTTTGATTAGATCATTTTTAAACTGTGAATAATAAGAACATTTACTTCAAACCATGTTTCCATAAATATGTCTTTCAGTCTAACAGAAAGTGACCTATTAAATAATGGTTCAGATTCTACATATTGTTAAATCCAAATGTTTCCAAAGCTAATAGAAAAAAGAAAACCCTTAAAGGGGCAGTAGCACGTTTTTTGATAATTTTATATTTTATATTTTTCATTGATAATTATAAGTAAATGTTAAATGTATTATTTTGACAGTGTCAATAATCTTATTACACAAGCCAATCATCCATAGTCAGAGGACAAAGTATGAAGATTCACATGAAATCCATTGGCGGCCATTTTTTGTGAACACCTTTAATTCATTTTGTATAGTAAAAAGGAACCGCATGGCGAAACTTTACGTTATATATTTGAGTTATTACTGCTCCATTTAGTTTAAATACATTGTCTTTCAATTGGAACCATTAATTTTCATATTCCTGACATTACCCTATATTCCCCCTAAAAACGTGCTACTGCCCCTTTAACGTTAGATGCCCAATTTCTTTGTCCATTCTTATCATACAGTAACATCATGTTATAACACTTTTTCGGTATTCTATCAAAAGACAGACAAAGTTTAGCCAATATTTGACAGCATGTATAGACGAGTAAATATGTAGCGGACACCTCCCCAGTTCACGATAAACTATAACGCTGGGTGTATTTAGTTTCACTCCTAACAAATTCTTGCATGCAAACAGGTGAACCTTTTCAATAACGTCCGTATTTTGTAAACCTCATACTTCTGACACATACAATTATGTTGGTTTGATTTTAACAACGAAATTTTGAAGAAGGTTTGGTATGAGAAACCGCAAAAGATACGTGTTTGTTTAAAAATTCCGCCCCGAAACTTGGGGTTTCGCCTTACCCTGTTCCGCCTCCTACAGGCCTCACCAAATTGGGCATTTTCTCGTGACCTTGACCTTTGACACTCAAGGTCACACAATCAATGAACACATTTCATTGAGTATAACATTAATGTAATGAAATAAAGTGTTTAAAGTTAATTTAATACATTTTCTCAATATATGTTGACCTTGCCATGACCTTGGCCTTCGACAGTTCGTACCCAAAACTTTTTGAAATGTTGTACTTCTCAAGAGATAATCTATACAAAATCTAAACTTCATATCACAAAAACTTTATTTTTATATTTTAAAAGTTATCGTGTTTACAAGGAATTGCAATAACTCAAATCTCATGACCTTGACCTTTGACCTTCAAGGTCACACAATCATTGAACACTTTTTATTGAGTATAACAAAAGTGATCATAGTTAGAATTAACCATACTTAAGTCATGACCTTGCTGTGACCTTGACCTTTGACGGATTGTAGCCGAAACCTTTTCATTTTTTTTTTACTTTTCCAAGGATAATATATACCAAGTTAGAGCTTCATAGCACAAAAACTTTTCAAGTTATCGCGTTTACAAGGAATTCTTGGAGTGATTACATAGCTCGTGACCTTTACCTTTGACCTTGAAAAGTGAACGTCCCAAAATGGTTCCCCCGAGGTATAAGTAGTAAGTTATGAATATGAGTTTTGGAAAGCTTAGTGGAAAAAAGTTATAGCTTGTAATACGAGTGCGGCGGCGGCGGCGGTGGAAACTTCACAAAAACTGCTAGCAGCCCAGTCCTTACACGTGGCTGCTAATTACATAACTTGTGCTTATCAATTGAGTCAAATGCTTCGGCAAAGTCCACAAAATATACATAAAATTCATTTATAAAACCTTTTGCTTCGAAGAATGCTTTGCACGTGCATTTTGTGCTATGTCTTTGGTTTTGAAATCAATAAACAAAACATATAGACTTTTTTTATTGTCATATGCATCGTAATTTTAACATCAACCTTCCTCAGCGCACAAATGCCTTCCGTTGCAACGAGTGTCTTCATTTCCTAACGGTTCGTATTATAGGGGGTAATCTAATGATAGACCAAACCATCGTTTCAGAAATTTACTGAAAAATCATCATCATTTCTTTATAAGGACGTGGTGGTAATATAGCTTACATTACGCACGATCGTAATAGGATAACATTACGATTCTATCGTCCTGGTGTCGTTCTCATGTTTTCCAGATTTAGTTTTTTCAATACGTTTTCTGTACGAGAAGTGTACGATGCGTGTAAAATCATCGTACGAAAGAAACACGACTAAACACGATCATGCCACAATCAACACGAACATGAAACGACGCTGACACGATGACTAACAATTGGTGTACGAATAATGCACGATTGCAAGGAAATGTCCGATCAAAATTCTCTGCTCCAAAATTTCTTCTTATATTTTCCATTGGTTTGTCTTTAAAGAGGCAGAAACAAATGGTATTCATTTGCCCAGGATTTATAGAAACTCGTTGAATATTGCTCAATTATTCCTTATAAAAGATGTTAGTAGTTTGAGGTTGAGGAAATTATTTACAACAATGTATATGCAATTACAGTTCATTATATAATACACGTACATGCTTGATCACCCTTGAATCATGTACTGTGATAAATACTCTAGGCTAGTATCATATCATGTAAAGATTTTATCCCTAGGGCCTATCGTATGATAATCGTGTTGACTTCGTGTTCGTTTCGAGGTGTCATCGTGGTTCAAACGTTAAGCATTTTAAGGGTTAATTTTGCATTAGTACGGTAGTTTAGTGATTGTGCTGATATCGTGTCTAGTGGCTGAAGCCCAATCAACAAAATCACAACACAGACACTACAGAATCATCACACAATCACTACATGATCAACACGTAATCAACACGATTTTCCGAAATCAGGAACGTGCTTGATATTTTTAGCGAATCGTGTTGAGAATAGAGCACAATCAGCTCAACCACTGTACGATGACAACCCGATAACAGCACAATAACGACACAATAACAATCCGACGACACCACGACGCTGTCGTACATTGATCTTAATCGATCGTATGTAGTGTGGATTGGGCTTAACGCATTCACTGACTTTACAAGAAGCTATTTTGTCTCTTAAAGGGGCAGTAGCACGTTTTTGAAAAAAAATTATTTCACAAATGTCACTGATAAGTGTACGTTAATGTTAAATGTATTAATTTGATAGTGTCGAAAATCTCGTTACACAAGCTAATCATCCATAGTCAGAGAACAAATTATTGAGATTTACACAAAGTCCATTGGCTGCCATTTTTGTGTGAACACCTTTAATTCATTTTGTGTAAGAAAAAGGAGTCGCATGGCTGAACTTTACATTACACATTTGATTTATTACTGCACCATTTAGTATAAATACCATGTCTTTCAATTGGAACTATTTATTTTCATTTTCATGACATCACCTTATGTTCCCCCTTACAACGTGCTACTGCCCCTTTAACCCTGCTCTGTCAATGAATTCACGTGTCATCTATTAGTCTATGGAGGCTGCAAACGTAGATGTCTTCAAATATGTTCTTGTCTCAAATATTGTAGTAAGTGAAGGTATTCGTTCAGTGGTTAAAACGCCTTTCTTTCATAAAATCTGGTTCGATGTACATACTTGTTATATTATATATCAAGCAACCCACTTGTCACGTGTCACTTACCAACTAACACTTGATGTCTACCTATATATCTGCCATGTTGTAAGAACTCCACCCTGTTGAAGAGACTCGTCAACACGTCGAAATGCGATTATTTATTTCAACTAGGGCTCTTACCTGTCGAGTGTTCAAATACCGAAAGATGGTGTGCTTCTATCTCGGTATTGTAAGTGAAAGCGTTATCGGTGAATGGTAATGTCAAAGGTTGTACGGTTATATTCACGTTCAGAACATAAAGTTCAATGGGACTTGATGTTGTCTGTGTACTTGTATAAAATATAATCTCAGCATTTGGATCGATAATTCATGTTATAAAATGTTCTGTCTATTGGCCTGTGCGAAAATGATGAATCCGAATATACACTGAATTCCAAAAGAAACTTTGCATTTTTAAAAGTGAATTTTCAAAAACGATCTCATATCTACATTTTAATTTAATTTGGCAATGACATAGTTGAAACCCACACTTTCAAGTTTAAAACTTTTAATTGAGCAGTATTCATGCATTTTTGCAGAAATGGCCGAAATTGTCATGATCACGTGACGTTTCCGCTGGAACTTAGTCACGTGACGAAAAAGTTTAATAACTGTTCATAATGAATGTTTGTCACTCCAAAAGTGAAAAAAAACCACCTTAAAACCAGTAAACGGTATAGCAAAAATGTCGTGAAACCACTCTGAAAATTGACCAAATTGATAAAAAACAGCCCTTTTTACAAGAATCGGTAGTGTTCCTTCATTTCTAATGGTAGCTTAATCCGGCTATTCAAAGAAGTTGTGAAGATTGCTGACAACCCTGAAACACAAAAAAAAACAGTTGTTTTTTCACTGCATGAGAGCCGATATCTGTGACGTTAGACCACCGCCAATGTTGTCTCTTAGTGACGTTAGAAATAGCAAACATCAAAGGTCGGCATGTTGTTATGTTCTCGTGCACTTTATGAACTTGGTCAGATCTAATCAGAGCTCATCGACTGCTAAGTTGATAGCTATTGGTCACTAAACATCGACACATGGCAATTTAATTCGAAGTTATAACGTCAGAATTGGCATGCAATAACAAGATTTAGTTGCGATTGTTGAGCTCTTAAGGCTGGTTGCCATTTGTACGACTCAAAGATGTGTCAATATGACAAATAAGACTTGTGTCCACACATTCCCATTAATGGAAAAGCTTCCATGCAGACGAAATGTGAAGTTGAACCTACTGACAGAAGACGTAATTTAACGTTTGACCTTTTTTGTTACTCATGGCAGATTTGGAAGTTATAACACTCGGGCTGCTCAAACCTGGTACTAAAGTAACATATTTTAGTACTTTAACGAAATTATTGCGAAAACATCATTTCACAGAACGTCTGAACAACACAAATTTCGACCCCTGCCCACTTCAGATCAAATAAGTGCAAAACTGGGTTTTACACCTTTAATTTGGATTCGCTGGTTGTTTAAACAAATGATTGATTAATAAGAGGTACTTTGTTTTATATTTCTACCCTTTTTCATTCTTCAATCAGAATCATTACAAAATGGTGCAAAGTTTCTTTTGGAAGTCAGTGCTGTATATGAATATGAAAAATCAATATTATGTTTGTCAAGCCTTCGAGGGTCATTCTTATAAAGTGTTATGTTCGAATATTTGTTTGTATCAAAAAGACAAATAACATACTTATCGTATCATTACATGTTAAGTTTAGTAAATTTGTGTTTTAAATGGCCTTCAAATTCAGGAAATACACATTAGTATCCCTTAATATTGTTGTTTGTGTCTCTCTTTACCCTGAATGGGTGGGTCGGCAATATATATTTGTTTATGTATATATAAGTTTATTTTTTTAATAAGGAGAGTTGGTTTCTCACGTGAAGAAAGGTTGTATATCAGAAATAGTCTGGATCAATCTTCTTTAATACGATGAATTCATTTCGACCATTATGTGGGTCTTGTCAAGTATGATTACAAATGGAAGGTTACACATATTTATGCAGGAACAAAACAATAAATTCATATAATCCACACATAGTTGTGTGCTCAGATTGACAGTTAAGAAATCAGTCATGTGTTGTCAATCAAGTAAGGATTTTCCCAAGCACTATAATTGCCGGGTGCAGTATGCTGACTGATTCATCTCATTAAAATTATATCTACAGCAAGTGTCGTCTGAAGTATTTACTTCACGTGAGACCCCCTTCATCTTTTTACCTATATGTATGTAATGTAGCTGCTATGTTTAGCAAACACGTGATATGTTTCCTCGGAAAGGGTATATCAGTGTTCAGAACTAGATATCTAAAGTCTTACCATGAAACAAACACCAAATAAGGCAATGTAATGTACCTGCTATGTTGATTTGCCAAATTGCAAACACGTGATGGTACTTGTCCACTGGCAACGTTGTGATTTCAAGTGCTGTGCAAGTATATAACTTGAACCTTGTTGGAGACGTCTTCAGAAAGCGGTGGATTGCTGTGCATGAAATACGTTGCCAAGTGATTCGATTCAAAGGATAATCAAGGTTAGTTACGTTTTCTTTATAATAAAGTAATATTATTAGATTTCAGACTATTTTCACTCTACAATATATATAATGTTTGGTCCTATTGTCAACAAATTGCTTAATCGGGTTCAATAACCTTCATGATATGATGGAATGTTTTCTGAGGCTGATTTCTACAACATATCCATTAATCAAACCTTTTCAAAGATTTTGTTTTTGGTGGTTACCTACACAAATATGTTCAATCTCAGCCTTTCATTGCAAACCTTAACACTTCCATAGTAAAGAGTCGGATGCATTTTCAATTAACAGATTATGTGCGAATCACAAAAGATATAATCCCACAAAATTCATACCTTAATCACGATTTACAGTAATAGTAAGTTCCGTAAGTGGCTAAGTTAAGTAAATAGGTACAGTTTTATAAATGTACTGTAGAAATTTTATTTTCCCATATAGTCAGTGAGTAAAAAATTTTTGTATCACAAATCTGAAGCAGACTTAAGATAATACATAAAGGGAGACTATACTCAGGGATGACAACACTAATCACCCAAGGTAATGAGAGTGCGAGGGTCCTTTTTAGTTGCGTAACGCGGTCACGTGACACGAACTGGGCGCCGCCCGGCAGCTGTAGATGATTCGTAATATCGGTGCAAGCGTGATTGCGCCCATAACAAAATATGATTTTTACTCCAATATCATAAGGAATAAACGAAAGCACTATTATTTGATAAAGCCTTTAGCATAGTCAAAGCCTCGTCTAACACACTCAGCTTTATTCTCAATGGTCAGTTGGGCTAATAAAATGATTTATTACAAAGAAGATAAACGTAGAGAATGAAACTTTTTATGAATGTTCAGATGAATAGCATCATAATTGCATTTACGTTCCGTCTATTAACTAATTTTCACCATATATGATAGATACAACGTCTTGGTTTTGAAATAGTATTTTTCTTTGTAACGTTAGTAAGTTTACATCACTAAATAATGCATGAATGCGTGGCTAAAATTTTCGCATTTTGTCAATCTTATTTTCCGAAATATATCATTTTCATACAGTCTCAATTCAACGTTTAAATCCCCGTTCTAAGTACAGTGCTTTTACAAAACCCTTTCAAATAGAAGAATGTTTTCTATCTTGTATGATTTGTTGAAAATCGTGTACATCGTTTTCAATTCCGTGACCGCACCTGACATGGTAATCGGAAAAAAGTCACAAATTTGACTAGGGAAAAAAGTCACAATAAATTATGATAGTAATGCTTATTGAAATGTTTTGTATTTCAAATAAGTTCTGTGTGTTGAAATTAAGTTGATTGATGATAGGCCACATGATATGACTTATCTTATGTTGTCTTTGTTAAAAATATTTATCATTTTATAATTTAATAAATATTGAATATCATAGTTGTCCGCAATTTGTATTTTTTAAACCGTGTTATGTATATCTTTAATTTGGATATCAGGATTTAATGAATAATTATCATACTTTTATTGCACCATATAAAACTACCAAGCATTTGTCCCCTTTCTTCATATCATTGTCCCAAAGGATGAATTTTCCCTGAGCTTTTAGTGGTTTAAATGTTGATAGCGCTCCGGGATACAACAGTTATGTTACAGTTGATGGATGGTGATCTCACAAGAAAAGAAACTTTATATAGAAATACAAGAATGCTTTCATGACAGAGCTTTAAGTCAGTTGATTTAGGTAGTTTAGGTGAATGAAGGACTGTGACTTTTCCCCCCATCACCGTTGCGGCAGGAGTGCACACATATATTTAGATCTAACAATGATATAACAAAATATGAACAAAACATATGCGCCTATCATCCTATCTGTTACTTTTGTTAAAAAATAATTATACTGGAACGGTTTTGAAATAATTTTTTAATTTTTGATCAATCCATTCGGCGAAACCGCATTATCGGTGGTTGGGCACTTTCTAAGGGAAGTAACTCTGATTGAACCTATGAAAGCTATGGCACTTAGTTCCGTATTCACAAATAAATAATTGATTACAACTAAATTAAGACATGCTAGTACAAAGTACGTTTATCATGTTTTCTTATTTAGTAATAGTGACTTTATCAGCAAAGTTCCATCATCTTCTGGGTTATCGTAATTGTTGGCCCACTTGAACTGCTTCCTATATAAAGCCGAGATGACGTGGGCCCACTTTTGTTATTATCACGGTACCGACGATTTCGCATATAAGGCAAGCGTGTAACTGTAGAAAAAGTAACTTATCTGGAGGGGAAACATTCTAGAAACAGTACTATTATGTTCTCATACGAAATAAACATTACCAATGAATGTTATTCTTGTTTTTTCCCCATCAGAAACGACATTAAAATTCTCCGTGAAAAGGACACAGCTCATGCATATTACCTGATGTCCTGTCATTGGTCACATCAAAGGGCAGGACCTAGGTCAAGGGTCGTGACATTGATTCTACGTACATACCGACCATTTTAGAACTATTGTTCACCAAATAATGTCTTTCGGTTAATGTGGGCCCACTCTCTTATAGGGAGCTGCCGAAGTGGGCCCACATTTTAGATTATCGATCTTGATGGGAAATATCATAGTATGTCTAACCAAAACTAATTGAATTTTGCCTCGTCAAAATTGAATCATTCATATTGTAGAATGTTGATGTGGGCCCACTTCGGCAGCTCCTTATATAAAGGCCGAAACGAGTGGGCCATCATTAAATTTTACCAAAAGCCTTTATTTGATGATCAATTCCTCTGAAATGTTATAATGATGTTGTTGAACCTTTTCCATCAAAATTACTTGATGGAAAATATCATAGAATGACAAAAACCTTAATTTTCCATCAAAACTATTTGAATTTGCCTTCGTCAGTATTTATTCATTAATATTTAGAATGTTGAACCTTTTCCATCAAATTTACTTGATGGAAAAAATCATAGAATGATATGAACCTTTTCCATCAAAAGTATCTCATTTTGCCTCGTCAGTATTTAATCATAAATATTTTAGAATGTTGAACCTTCTCCAAAAAATCAAAACGGCTTTCCCGAAGCGGCAGGTTGCTATAAATAGAAAGGGGCGTATTTTTGGCAATGTCGCACAAAGGCTTGTGGGAAGTGAACACGTGACGCAACGTTGCAGGCGATTTTACTTATCAATACATTAAATACTTTCAAATACATTGATATCATTTGCATGTTTCGTCCATTTTGCAAGCGGGAACAAATTGAGTTCATATGCCTTAACCATTGTCAACACAAGAATCTTTCTAATTTGCATAAATGAGTTGTAAGGCATAATATGATAGTCAGACGAACGCAAATTTGTTTTGTTCGCAGATTTAGACTTCCTTATATGTAGGCTGGTTTTTGGTTTAAAATAATGCAGATGTTTGAAATTTGTACTTAAGTGTCTGTAGCCAGTCGGAGCGCAGCGTAATACACCCAGGGAACCTGAATGGCCATGATTTCTATAAACAGGAAGTGAGCCTGAGGTGAATCCTACGCATGAACCAGTGATGTCACTGATTATGGGGTCGTATAAGGCTACGGCAAGTTTTTGAGGGTGGTTTACTTCAAAATTGAAGTTAGGTACTTTTTTGTTAATCAAACAATCTGATTTGGGTATCAACAATTTCCGGAAAGATTTTTCTACCCGACTATGTGTTCCTGTGCCACAATTTTTCGGAAGGCTTAGCTGAATATGCAAGTCCGACCAAGGGACTTTAATATTTCATCAGAAATATTGCATGTCGGTGAACCTTTTCCATCAAAATTACTTGATGGGAAATATTATAGAATGTCAATACATCACAAGTTTTACATAATGTTGAACCTTTACCTTCAAATCTATTGGATGTGAAATAGATTAGAATGTTGAACATTTCCATCACATCTATGTGAATATCTTATTGTTATTGGATGGGAAATATTAGAGAATGTAGATATATTTCCCTCTGAAATAAAATGTCATTAATGTAGTGCTCCATTTTTTGGGTTTTTTTTACGGAAAAATTCAAATTCTGTAATTGTTGTCCCACTGTCGACTGAGCATAAGGGGAATGAAAATCAGTGGGCCCACATTTGAAACAATCACTCTGCAGTTAGGAAATGTCACACGAACTATCCCTAAACATACTCATAATCTTAGGAAAACTACTCACCCTAAATCACATTTATTGTCCACTGTTAGTGCCAGTGTACCGAGAAACCAAGGAAAATGTATCGGAGATAGGATACAAACACGCCATCAGTATCCATTGCGCGCGTGACTACGTCAACAACGGCCGTAGCTCCTCATGAAAGTGGGAAAACAGAGTTACTTCCCTTAGAAAAGGCCCAACCACCGATAATGAGGTTTCGCCATCCATTCATTAGCTCATTTTTTCACGAATAAAATATGATTAAATCATATGACTATTGTTTTCCCTAAATCTTCTAAAAAGAACATACTATTTCTCACAGTTTAAGAAGATAAAGTATTCAATCAAAGAGTGAAATATGATATTAATGTTTGCTTATTGTCTAAATATGTAATATAGATAAACATATATGTTTGTCTCATTATTCAGTGAAATCATGTAACTGAGTGATAGGTAATGGGGTTTACAAAAAAGCAATTTTCTCATCTAATTATTTTTTATCTATCATTTTTCGTTGTTAAATAACATCGTTTTAAATTTGTATAATAAATATAACAATAATGCAGAGGAATATATGGATGACAACGTCTTTGTCATTCCAATGTCTAAAATGCCTCTCAAAGAAGTGACAAATTTAACAGCCTGCAGTTGCATCTAATACACGTTGAAAAGTGCCTTGAAGACGACGAGGAATCTGTCATTTGAAGTTGTGTATCAAAGAGCCGGATGTTATAGATAACAGGTATGAGGTGTCAGTTTATTGACGTCCAGTGACTCTAGTCATGTGTTGTAACGGTGTCGGACTCGGACGCCTAAAACCTTAATATCGGATGTACCGGGAAGCATAATTTTCAGTGAGAGACAAAGTACCGCCAAGCCTAATCCTAAACCTTGCTTATCAAAACAGCGGGTGTAATTAAGCCATTAATTGAGTTGAAGCATTTTACTAAGAAAACATGTTTTTTTTTCAATTGAGTAGAAATAATTTATTAAACAAGAGAGAATTCGAGTATTTTTTTAGAAAAGATGTTTTGGAATTGAGAAGATGTATTTAATAAAGAAAACAATTTATTAAACAAGAGAGAATTTGAGAAAAGGTATTTTATTGAGAAAACATGTTTTGGAAGTGAGAAGATGTATTTGATAAAGAACACAGCAACGCATCTTTATTTAAGTTGCAACTCTCACAGCAAAGACACACGCTTTGTGATGGCAAACGCACAGGTCAGAGTTCGCTTTGTTGAGTCCGCTCGTGGAGGAAGATCACTGTATTATGCCAAGCACAAGTTTCTCTGAACCGGAACAAGGGAGATACAACTTACTGGCAGTGCACAGAGGCTGGATGCTCTGCTCGTATCGTGAAAAGTGGAGACCGACTACAGTCAGCGACGTTGGACCACAACCATCCTGAACCTGACTTTATCTTCGAAGTTGATGAATTCAAGGCCAAGCTGATCCACTGTGCCAAGACAGAAGTGACGCCAATTCCCCAGATCTACGAAGACGAGATAGCCAACCTGAGAAAACATCCCAACGTGGTCCCCGACAACCTCCTACGAGTTATCCCTAGATTCCCTGCTGTCAAGACAGGCATGTATCGACAGCGTCACAAGGCCATCCCTGCGCTTCCTACCAGCCGCCAAGACATCACCCTGGAAGGAGAGTGGACACAGACAGACAGTGGCCAGCAGTTCCTACACACTGTTTGAGGCGGTGAACCAATCCTGATCTTCACAACCAACCAGAACATGGAACTCTTTTGCGACGCTGATGTTGTGTATGGCGATGGAACATTCTCCTCTTCCCCGAAACTCTTCGATCAGATTTACACCTTTCATGCTGCGGCCCAGGGACACATGTTTCCTCTGATCTACTGCTTGCTGCCAAACAGGACAGAGGCAACATACACGAGGACTTTGGAGTTCTTACAGGAACTGGCACACACAAGTGGACTGTACTTGTCGCCGACCACAGTTCAGTTAGATTTTGAGAAAGCAACCCACAACGCCGTCAAGAGCATCTTCCCCAACTCATTCATCAGAGGCTGCTTTTTCCATTTCACACAATGCATTTACAACCACCACCTGGATCGAGGACCATAGACTCGCTACTTCGAGCCCTGAAGGACGATCTCAGGAACAACATTATCGGAGACATCACCTACACCGACCACGTCTCCGAACTTCTTAAGTTGTCTTGAACAACAATAGAATTGTATATTTGTAAATACTTTGTATATAATTCTGTGAACAAGATGTGTTACATAAAAAGATAAAAGTGATATTATATTAAAAATAACTGTGACAGAAATCTGAATTATAGATTCCGACATGAGAAGTGTTTAATTAAACAACTGTGTACATAATCCTGTCTTATTTGTTATTTGTTAGAGTTGTTTATTGGGTGCACTCAGCCGTTACAAAGGTGACCATGTACTCGGACGCCTACGCTCATCGGAGCTTGTCGAGTAGTCAGTTTATGCTTCCCAGACCGTAACCGTTGTAACAGGTCATATAACTGCCGGGCCATTGCTTGATGGCGCCGTCGTGTCTGGCTTAGTGGACAAGAAATATGTACAACACAATCACCGCTTATTATTGTGTAATTAAATGTTATTTCTTTTTCCGGAACAATGTCCAATGCACAATGAAGTTGTAGAACATTAAATCTGACCAATGAAAATTTTAATGAATGGAAGCCCGTCGTCAGGAAGCACTCCCAAACTGTAAAATTATGCATTATGAACATAGATTATATACATGGATCATCTGAGCAGGTTTGTTATTAGCCCTGCTGGAGGCGCTAGCTATAGCTAAATCTCAAAGTAAGCAGGTTCGTTGTTTTCTTTCACTGAACATGTTTTATATGGTGCCGATGTAAATTAACCTGGTAATTTGTTTATTTTACCATTGTTTCATTGAAAGCATTTTAACTCTTTCTTCCCAATTTTGCTATGGTCTCTGTCTTTGAGTAATAAATCCTAACTCGAAAACTTTTCGTTTAGAAATTTATATTATCTTATGAAAAATGAGTTTTGAAATTATCCCATAAGATTTCGTCTGACCCAGATCATTTGTTACACTGTGAATTTGTAAAGCTTCTTTCTTGAAAAGGGTAATTATTACCGCTGGTTTCAAACCCCTAGTGGTAAATATGCCTTTATTCCCTATAGTATTCCATGATCCGTTGAGCAGAAGAGCGTTTAATTCCAACGCATTGTAGTCGTATAACCAATCGAAATTTTTCCCAGCATGCTGCTATCGACTGATGTAGGAAAATATAATTTAAAAGCCATTCAATTTGTATGGTAAGAGAAAGCCGGACAATGACGCGTGTCAATCAGTCAAACGTAATTTTGGAAACTCTATTTCTAGAGAAGTTATTACAGTATGAATTGTTGATGTCTGAGGACAGTGAGGTTATATACAAGTATTCAAGACAGTTGGACGTGTGAATACACGATTGTGATAAGATGTTCATAAGAAAACAAGAATTTATCATATAATTTCTTTAGGGATGAATGTGATAGATTTTTTAATTTACATCATTACAGCTGCGTATTTCAAGTTTGTTCACTTACCTTCGTATTCTAGCGCAAATATCATAATTTGTATCGTCTTTGAGACATCATATCATTGTAAAAACGAAACCGATATTGACGGCATTTCACTGCATAAGTTAAGATTCAGTTTGCGTTGACATATTCGTATATCATACCTTGAAGATAATTTGGCAGTCCATTGAAGTGACCAGGGGTCAAATTCTCGAAAACACTGATTTCTATTTTGCTGTACAAAATCCTTCATAAATGATCCACAGCTTTAGGTCTTATTCATATGCTGATTTTTCCCTACAAAGTTTACATGATTATTTTAATCGAAATTTAAGAAAATCCGAATTTCACAAATATGACCCCATCTGTCTATTCAACATTGCCAAATATCGACATTTAGCACCAGTGACTAGACGATCCCGAAATACGGTCTGGGAATGGTTATTTTACACATTGACAATTTATGATCTTCTGTAAGTGGTCCTGGAGTTAATTTATGAACGTCAAAACGAAACCCAAATTACATGATATTTGCACTAAGATCACAAACAGATGAACAAACTTATGGTATGCAGCTGTATTTATGCGATCTACATTTGTTTCAAAGCCAAAGAAATATGTTTAAAATCACTGAGTAAATCACGGACTGTCTCTTATAAGGGATCTTACTATTTAAATATTCAAGGCAAACTCTAGATGCTATTCTTAACAAAATATTTGACAAGAATTAGATGAGATATCTAAAGATTTAAAGAATGGAAATTATATAGCAAATTGACGGTGTTGTATTTACCTTAACCAACGTATGAACTTCATAATGAAATGTTTCATTTACACCGATCTGTACAAATAATATTAATAAGGGCAATGATTCAAAGGCAACATGCTGAAATGCCCTTTTCTGCGTGCTAAAACTCAGAAACTCTAATGGTGAAGTGATTCATTTTTTATACATTCGATCAGTCTAAGTAAACCAAGCCTCAATAACACCCGTTTCACTCCGATATTGATCTTAAATCAACATTTTAACAATTTTACAACAAATTTTATACAGTGCATGTTTAGGATAGGAACCTTTCCGGACCATAGTCATTTCAGTTATATTTTCCTGTTTTGTGCTGTATGACTTATGAGTCAAGATTTCAAATGAAGTGTAGAAATGGTATTGTTCACCAAGGTTCGGGTGACATATTGATGTTGGCGGAGTTCGCGTCGGCGTCGACGTTGGCGTTCCGATTTCCCTCCAGAGCACAAACTCTTATATAGCTTGACCAATCTTCATCAAATTTGGTATACAGTCATCCTTTTCGTATCTTTGTCCTTTTCTAACATTTATCACTTTTTGAAAATTTCCTTCTTTCTTAAAACAATAGGTTTTGTGTATCTATATTGACAAGGCTACTGAAAAAGGTACCACATGGTCGGTATTGAGTTAGAGCCAGATGCATAAAGAACAATCTTTAAAATAAAAAATTAATCTCGAATTTATCATAAAAATTGGCAAAGTTATACCTTGAAGAATGGTCGGGTCAAAATTAACTGGGAATATGAAATAAATGAGAACGCACGGCTTACAAGTTTTCACTTTTATGAATTAACCATTAAACAATAAAACATACGAAGTTACGGTGTGTTTGTCAGAATTCGTCTCATAGGGGGTCAAGGTATGGTTGTCTCAACCAAAACGTTTTTCCCGGGTCGTCTAAATGCATGTGTATGCCAATGTTCGAAGTGGTCCCCTTTTTCTTAAAATCAGCATATCGTTCCAATTCACAATGATAAACCTAAAAGCTAAAATAAAGATGTTTTCTTGCTATTTACACAAGACAATGCTAGTCAGAACTGCAAACCTGATATAAATAACAATTATTTTGAATCTATTTGGTAAATGTTTTATTCATATCTTCTTCCTGTATGTCTTTCTTACCTTTCTTTGTTAAGTGTGTATTATAAGAGAAATCAACATGCATCTCGGACCAATTTTCAATAAAATGTAGAAAATACATATTAATTCACCCCTATTCACAAACAGAATTAATTTTTATAGCAATTTATTAGAGAGGATATTCTTTTATCAAAAAGGGACCACTTAGTCGTATTAAATTTACGACTTTAAAGGGGTCTGCGTTCTAGGCTGTACTCGTAAATAAGACTGCGCGGGTAAGCCTGCCTGCCAACGAGCTTCGCTGCTGAGACGGTGAGCTGAGAAGGGTGTAGGCTTCGCTTCTCAGTGGGGGGTCCCCCCGCGTGTGTCGTACGCTCTGATTGGTTGATAACATGAGAAGGTCGTCATTCTGTAGCAGCAATGTAAACTGACTCCCCAATGGTGGCATTAAACAAGAAAGAATTAATTTGAGTGCATAATGAAAAGAGACTTGTTCTGATGCCATATTGACAATACAATGCATACATCGCTTACGACCCAGATCAAGGTACAAAATAAGGCTATTAGCAATTTACTTACATTTCAATATTGGCAATACATCTATCCAATAGTTGTAGAATGTATATGTTTAAAGTTACTTGTCTTTTATTAGCAAAACAATAGAAAAGAAAAGTAACAATGGATTCATTTCGAACATAATAGATACACAATAAATTAGGCTATCCGGTGCTGTATTCCTTTATCAGAAGTGCTCTCATGCATGCAAAGACCGGCAGTTCTAAATAACAAGTGTTATCTAATAGGCTATAATCAATCAGTCAGCCACATACACGTAGCAATAAAGCACAGCTGTCCTCGGAACATGAAATGATCGGCCATATCAAACAACATATATAACGTAACATCAATTATGTTTAGAGTACTTACAAGGTCTGATTCAAACAACCACTCCAATCTCGTTCCACCATACTTTTTAACCGGAAATAAATCACTAATTTACTTATCATTTAGTTCAAGGGTAAGAGAATATTGTAATTATTCATTGTCGTTATCACTTCTTTCAAATTTACAGTAATAAATGCGTATTCAATATGCAGACAAAAACAAAAGAAACATACAAAAGTTAAATTAATATCATATTGCAACTTCAAATAGAATTTCTCTTACCCCCTGTTTTCCTGCTAAAGATCGAGTTCCAAGCGATGTGACTGGATTCCAAATGAGTCAAACTTGTGGTCACCCCAGCATCTGTATTTATAAGATGAAAAGGTAAAACTAGTTGATTATAATACAGAAGATTAAGAGAAAAATAGGAGGAAAGACATTTTTTGTTTGTTTGGTTGTCAACTGATAGCTCAAGATAAAATAAACAATGACTGAAGGAATTCATCCATTTTGATTACCAACATGTTGTAAAGTGTAAATGTTCCATTACATTATTATCTCGGTATTTACTGTAGGGTGTTATATTCAGTTCAGCTCATCACTACATTACTAATGTTTACCCACCTAAAGCCGTGGATAAATCCAGATTACTCCCCCCCCTGATTAGTGTGGTAACATTCACAGCAGAAGAAGAAGAATTATAGTTACAATAAAATATTAAAATATGTTATCTGCACCGAATAATCTGTATCCGACGGCACAGGTCGGATCGTATCTGGTGAAGCAATTTGTCTGGAAACATACAGGCTCGATTATGATATTTGAACATGATATTGCATAGCAGCTAGCACAAGCATGTTGTTGTAGGAAACTTTTTACAATTATTTTCTATACGTCCATTCTTTACACGATCACAGTATATAAATTGCATTTGGCTTTTAAATTGTACACGATTATGACATATTGTACAGCCTTTCAAAATACCCATTTCATTAATTTGTTTTCATTTGACTATTCTGTAAAATTGTGTAGAAGTTTGTTTTGACATAATAAGGTTTCCGATACAGCAATGTTTTTTTATAAAAATATCAATGACAATTTTCTTCCCTGTTATGATAAATAGTAAGTCATGTGAGATGAGTTCTAAATGGATCGTTGTAAAACATTTTTGGTTGAATTGAAATTATCTCAGCTTGAAGAACATAATTCAAATAAATGTATTTGACTAATATTAAATAAATGCCATTAGATTTACATCATAATGCGCATAAAAATGTAAATGTTATGTGCATTTATTCCCGTCATTCCCCAGGTAGCAAATGGAAATGTAAGTAAAATTATGATATTGTAGCCAAAATTATTCTTCACAAATGCGTATTCAATACTAGTATACGATGGAAATCAAAATTAGTTAGACTACACTATAATAACTACAATAATCAATGGAAGTAACGTAAAGAGCCGAATTCTTTTGGAATTATGTAATGGTACTGTACATGCACTGACACCTGCACCTTTGAGACTGTTCATGAATGTTGATATTGGAGGCGTCTCTTCTCCTGACTGTTTCCCGAATACCAAGCTTTTTTGCCGAGTCTGACAACGCCCCCTCCCCATTTCTCAAGAGTTTGGTGACAATTCAATAACCGGTATACACCTTTGACGCTTTGAAGCAGAGATGTTATGATTTTAATAAAAGGACCCTCATTAAGAGGGAAGCAGAACCTCCAGATTTATTTTCGGTCTTACACCACTGCCCTCCTCTTTTAGGGGCTTAAACGGCCAGTTCGACCTCGTTTTCGCCGACAAGCTTAGGCTGCTAACGAAGCTATTTTTAGATACAGCGCGTCGTTTGTTTAGCAGATCTCTAAATAGAATGAGAAATGTCCCTTCCCATAATGCAATGTAGTGTGCAGGGAATTCTGGGTTGCACCTATGTTTTCAGTGCCCATCAAAATTCGACAATGGCCCTTCGTTTTTTAAAAACAGTCACTACGTTAATATCATGGAATTTACATGGTTATATGTGTAAAAGGGTCATTTCATCCTTAGAAAAATCTTTGTCGTGTGAACAACAGTAAAATCAGTTGCATTTAGGAATCTTGCAGTGACATGTCAACTCATGATTGTAAAGCAATTTTTAAAAATGTTTATCCAGTTAAAAATCCGTAAATTTAATGTAGAGTTCAGTTGATTTCATTTTGGGGCAATGTCTCCCAAATAAATCCGCTTGACATTTCTCTCGTGTCTTTCGCGTGCGAATTTCCATCGTACTTTCGCGGTCGCCCTCGACTTCGTAGTTCGCACAACCTCACTCATAGTAATACAGTTTTTTTCTTCAGAAATTTATCATAGTCACTTAACACATGAATTTTTTATGTTCGGAAAAGTGTAATACGTACTGTGTATATATGTTGGAGTGCGGCAGCGCTGACAATTATTTTTTATATTCGAAAGCCGATGCGAATAAACTTTTCTTCTCAGTGTCATATTGATTGAGTCTAGCCATTTTAGGTGTTATATGTAGATTTCAATAAACAATCTGTCTGTCTGTCATATTGTCTTATGCAAACATTATTAACAAATCTCCTTCAATTTAAACATCCAAGTAACTACAACACCGACCAAACAATCAGCTGACAATAATCCTAGTGGCCGCCATGATCAAGGCTTTGAGTTCGATTGGCTTTCCTCCGCCATTTTGAATTGTTAGCATTCCGAGAAACAAATGTACTGTATCATGCTAATTCATTGAGTAAATCAGGAAAAAATAATTGATTGATAGAAGAGGGACATGTTTACACGTGATTCACAATAAAAGTTATCAGTAAAGACAATGTTTTGTGGCAGTAAATGCCAGTAATGCATCTCACGCTAGTAGCTCCGATGATTGGCTTCATTTCACGATGTTTTTCTTTTTTGGGGCGATGCACTTTATTTTTTGTCAAATTGTTAAATCATGAACAACTGAAATGATAACCTCATGAACATATTTGAAATTAAGTATGAAATAATCATGTAAAAATCGTATATATATTAGTTAACAGGAAAGTGTTCCTGAATTTCGTTTCCACAAAAAATACACCCCTCTAAGTGCTTGTCAGTGGCTTTGTTTATTTTCGCTATTTTTTTGTTTTGAAGGGCGGATTAGAAATAATTACCAAACTAAACATAGTTACTAACATAAAAAATATTGAATATATAAAATTAGATGTGTTGTGTGCAAAAGGGAATTCCCTCCCGAATACTTGTGGATCAAAAAATACCCTGTCGAACTGGCTGTTTAAAGCACAAATCATAACCATACGTTTTATCCCTCAAAAAGATGGCCGACTAATACTGAAAATTTATTGGTTAGCTGAAGTCGTGGACACGACATAATATCTCGTGGTCACGACTTAATATATCGTGGCCACGACATAATCATCTCAAAATAAAACTCATTCAATGTCCCCAATACGGTTCCGTACCATTGAAGTGACCAAAAACACTCGAAAACACTGATTTCTATTTTGCTGTACAAAATCCTTCATAAATGATCCACAGCTTTAGGTCTTATATATATGCTGATTTTTTCCCTACAAAGTTTACATGGATTATTTTAATCGAAATTTAAGAAAATCCGAATTTCACAAATATGACCCCATCTGTCTATTAAACATTGCCAAATATCGACATTTAGCACCAGTGACTAGACGATCCCGAAATACGGTTTGGGAATGGTTATTTTACACAATGACAATTTATGATCTTCTGTAAGTGGTCCTGGAGTTAATTTATGAACGTCAAAACGAAACCCAAATTACATGATATTTGCACTACTATCACAAACAGATGAACAAACTTACGGTTTGCAGTTGTATTTATGCGATCTACATTTGTTTCAAAGCCAAAGAAATATGTTTAAAATCACTGAGTAAATCACGGACTGTCTCTTATAAGGGATCTTACTATTTAAATATTCAAGGCAAACTCTAGATGCTATTCTTAACAAAATATTTGAACAAGAATTAGATGAGATATTTAAAGATTTAAAGAATGGAAATTATATAGCAAATTGACGGTGTTGTATTTACCTTAACCAACGTATGAACTTCATAATGAAATGTTTCATTTACACCGATCTGTACAAATAACATTAATAAGGGCAATGATTCAAAGGCAACATGCTGAAATGCCCTTTTCTGCGTGCTATAACTCAGAAACTCTAATGGTGGAGTGATTCATTTTTTATACATTCGATCAGTCTAAGTAAACCAAGCCTCAATAACACCCGTTTCACTCCGATATTGATCTTAAATCAACATTTTAACAATTTTACAACAAATTTTATTTAGTGCATGTTTAGGATAGGAAACCTTTCCGGACCATAGTCATTTCAGTTAGATTTTCCTGTTTTGTGCTGTATGACTTATGAGTCAAGATTTCAAATGAAGTGTAGAAATGGTATTGTTCACCAAAGTTCGGGAGACATATTGATGTTGGCGGAGTTCGCGTCGGCGTCGACGTTGGCGTTCCGATTTCCCTCCAGAGCACAAACTCTTATATAGCTTGACCAATCTTCATCAAATTTGGTATACAGTCATCCTTTTCGTATCTTTGTCCGTTTCTAACATTTATCACTTTTTGAAAATTTCCTTCTTTCTTAAAACAATAGGTTTTGTGTATCTATATTGACAAGGCTACTGATAAAGGTACCACATGGTCGGTATTGAGTTAGAGTCAGATGCATAAAGAACAATCTTTAAAATAAAAAATTAATCTCGAATTTATCATAAAAATTGGCAAAGTTATACCTTGAAGAATTGTCGGGTCAAAATTAACTGGGAATATGAAATAAATGAGAACGCACGGCTTACAAGTTTTCACTTTTATGAATTAACCATTAAACAAGAAAACATACGAAGTTACGGTGTGTTTGTCAGAATTCGTCTCATAGGGGGTCAAGGTATGGTTGTCTCAACCAAAACGTTTTTTCCCGGGTCGTCTAAATGCACGTGTATGCCAATGTTTGAAGTGGTCCCTTTTTTCTTAAAATCAGCATATCGTTCCAATTCACAATGATAAACCTAAAAGCTAAAATAAAGATGTTTTCTTGCTATTTACACAAGACAATGCTAGTCAGAACTGCAAACCTGATATAAATACATGTAACAATTATTTTGAATCTATTTGGAAAATGTTTTATTCATATCTTCTTCCTGTATGTCTTTTTTACCTTTCTATGTTAAGTGTGTATTATAGTGAAATCAACATGCATCTCGGACCAATTTTCAATAAAATGTAGAAAATACATATTAATTCACCCCTATTCACAAACAGAATTCATTTTTATAGAAATTTATTTGAGAGGATATTCTTTTATCATAAAGGGACCACTTAGTCGTATTAAATTTGCGACTTTAAAGGGGTCTGCGTTCTAGGCTGTAGGGGAGACCGGGGCAGGCACGTCCCCTTTTCACTAAAATGTAAATAATGAGTTGTTTTTTTCGCAATATACTAGTGTACGTTTGTACATATATTGAACCATATCTTAACTTTATTGCAATAATTGTCGAAAGTGCCTAACATAACTAGTTTGCCAATAACTTTGCTTTAAAGACAACGAGTTGAAAAACCGAACATGCCCCGTTTCGGGGTAAGTTCGGTTTCCCTCAGGGGCAGGTTCGGCCATCATTGGGAACAATCAGAACATGTTCAACCTACAACAATTAAAGAGAGATAAGATGCTACTCATAGTATTCAATATTTGGGACAGAAAAAATACTACATTAATTTACAAAGATATATTTTATAAGGATCTGGACTCACTTAACTTTCTATTACGAAAAGAATTCGTAAGAGGAGGAGAAGAGGAGCCTACTATTCAAGAACCTTCAAGAGGGTCCTTTTGAGGAGGATGACCTTTAGAAAAATGGTTTTGAGGAGGACCTTAAAATTTTTGTGACCGTCCTCACGGCCGAATGTGCCCCGCCTGTAATGACCGAATGTACCACACAAACCACGGTTGCTCTTTTTTCTTTACTGCGAAAATACACAGACCTCGAACCAAAATAACTTGTAATTAAATAAAAAGTAATGTGGAGTGGCATGGTACCTGAAAAAGATAGAAAGATAATAATTTGTATGGGAAATTTTATTGAGGTAAAAAGATTTAGCAAAGAAGTAATTCAGAAAAGAGGTAGCATTTGTAATGGAATGTTTACTTGTGATAAAATAAAATTGTAGTTGAGTACATGTAATTGTGAGTGAATTGTATTTAAAGTTAATTTAAATTGGTGATGTTTTATATTTAAATTTATGGATAAGTGAATGAATGGAGTAATACTTATCTTTTTGGCTTGATATACTTAGTCCGTTATTTGCCGTTGTATCCAGCGTTGGTATCTACGCAATGTGCGTTTTTTCTTTCTTGAAGGTCGTCTGATTGGTATTGTAAACTCACGGGCAAAAGAAACGTCACCTCTCTTTTTTCCCATATAAAAATACAACAAAGTCAGATATTGCTAATGTTACAGTTATATTTGAAACATTAATGTATTGACAACATTCTGAATCAGAAAAGGGTGAATTAGAAGTAAGCACTGTCACACAGTATAGCTTTTAATCATGGATTGTTAATTGTCCGGTTTTCGAGCACGTTCGTTTTTCTAATAATGGCTCTAAAGTTACGACAGAATGTTCAACACAGTCAATATCGTGTGTGGTCACCCCGAGATAGGATACACGTACATGGACACGTCGTCTTGCGGATGATGTCAGCCGTCTTATGACTGCTATCGGGATTCTTCGCCATTCTTCCTGTAGGGCCTTGTTGATCTGTCGTCCAAGGTGGTCCCACAGGTGTTCAATAGGAGACAAGTCGGGAGATCGAGCTGGCCAGGGTAGTAGCGTAACATTCTGAGCATTAAGGAAGTCCATACTGATACGTGCCTTGTGAGGTGTGGCGTTGTCTTGCTGAAAGATTGTGCGTGGCTGATTCTGGATGAAAGGCACAACGATTGGCCTTAAAACTTCATCGATGTAACTTGCAGCTGTCAAATTACCCTGTATGACAACAAGATCAGTCTTTAAATCCCCGCAAATCCCACCCCAGATCATCACGCTGCCACCACCATAGTGCTCAGTCTCTTGGATGCAGCAACACTGTGTACGCTCTCCACGTCTTGACCAGTTTCTTGCTTGCCAGCGCTGTACCGTTCTCGCCCACCTCAGTCTTTGACGTCGATGTTGAGGCTTTAACGTCAACGCCTTCAGGGGTCGGTAGGCTCTAATACCGTGGTGGCAAAGACGTCTGGCAATAGTCCTTCGGCTGACTGGATGACCAAGGGCAGTTCGGGCGGATGACGTCACAGTCTTGAAACGGTTCCTGAGATGAAGCAGTCATACATGACGATCTTCCTGGGGGGTCGTGACCTTCGGACGTCCACTTCTAGGCCTGTCAGACGTCCTACCCGTTTGTCTGTAACGGCTGACCAATCTCAGAATTGTTCGCTTTGAACAGTTCATCTGTCTTGCCACATGGGACTGAGTCGCTCCCAGGTCCAGCATACCAATGGCTCGTTCTCTCTGCTCAACTGTCAATCGTGGCATGTTTCCTTTCTATCACACAATGTAATGATGTAATGCAACATTTCTCTTCACTTTTTATACCTGAATATCATACGGGTATTTAGCAAGAGATTTCTCACTTTGTAGTGCAAAATTCGTAATTTTACACAAATTACATGATTTTCGTGCAAATCAAAGCAAAGTGTATGTTGGTTACGTTCGGGCGAGATGATACAACCATTTTTCTACTTTTGGTTACTTCAAATTAGGAAAAAAAGACAAAAAATATTTTGGTGACGTTTCTTTTGCCCGTGAGTATACCTATGCAAAGTGCAGGGGGGGAAGTGACACCATACACTTAAGGTACAATATCTGTCCTCCCCACTGAACCCGGTTCAGAACCAGGCAGTGAGGGGTTTGAGGTTTGGTGCTGAGAAAATTACCAGTTATACTTTAGTAAAGCGCAGGGGGTAGCCACACCGTGCACTTTTAATGAAGAGGTTTAACCATTTTGCTCTGTGCCCAAGTCCTACCAGTTATCCCAAATATGGGAGTGATAAAATATTATTTAAGGTGATAGGTGGAAATCTCCAGTTGGGAGCCTACCTGCCTGTTTGTATAGGCTTTGCGCGAGTGGTCCCGAAATAATGTATCTCGTGAACCCATCTCACCATCCAGCTCTGGTCGTGGGTCGCCATGACCAACACTTACCAGTCGAAGGAGGTTTAAGAGATCAGTCTCGCTTGCGTAGGGTCCTTCTTGGAGTATTACCAATGGGATGGTTTTTAGGGTTTGGTGACCCTTAGATTGGGTAGGGGATGTGGGGTTATGTAGGAAATGGTTAGGAGTTTGGGTGTAAGGCTAGGTGGTTATTAATTACAATGTTTTATATAATTTAGTTTGTAGTAGGAATACTGAAAGGTACTGGTAATTTTTGGTATTGGCTAACAGTTCTTGTGGGTTGTTAGTGCTTACATTTTCTTGGAGTTGTCTCCTGTGTTTTTGGTGTTTATCACATTGAAACAGAAGGTGATGTATGCTGTCTTCGGCATTACATTGATCGCATAGATTATTTGGTGCTTTCCCTATTTTGTGGAGATAAACCCCGTTACAAACATTCTTAACCCTAAGTCTAGCCTAAGTCTAGTTATTGCTACATCCACCCTTCTAAAGTTGTGGAAGTTTTTAACCTTTTTAACTTTTGTAGGTTGTCCCCAGTTGCCTTTAAAGTTTGTGTTGTATTCATCCGATGTATTTGATTTAACAATGCTCTTAATTTCTTTTTTAGTAAATGGTATGTTGACATTATCGCTGTGGGTAAGACCTGCTTTTGCTGCTCGGTCGGCTCTTTCATTGCCTGTTAGGCCTATGTGGGATGGCACCCATATAAATCTAACATTTTTGCTATCCTGAGTTAGATAATTATACTAGTGTTTCCCCTAGGCATATTTAGCAGGGCGCAGCGCCCTGCCCTTCTCAGAGTACGCCCTGCCCTTTTTCTGTTGCGCCCTGCCCTTTTTCTAAAATGTAATGCCACTTTTGCTAGCTAAAAAATTTCAAGTTACCTTTTCCAGACACAGTAAGATCAATCCATTGTTTCAACAGGACACACGGTCTGCTGACCACATGTTTAGCTCGTTACAGGAACAATAGGGGGATTACTGACAGAGTGTTGGGGGTGGATACAGCTTAATGATCGCATTATGAGTTAATTCCAGGTGTTTTAAATCCTTTGTCCGTCTATATTAGGTAAAACATCGCATTTATTCCTTAATACAAAACAAAAATAAAATTGCAAGTATATTTCAATGTTTATATTTGCCGATACTTATATTTAATGCTTTACCATTTTCATTTTACAATTTAACTTGTATGTATGTGCCCTTTTACGTGAAGTTGTGCCCTTTTCAAAAGGCATTTACCCTGCCCTTTTTTCAACCTGGGGAAACACTATATACCCATGGTAAATTTGATGGAGAAGTTCATGACTATTTTTTTCTGTTTTGTTTTGTATAGCTTGTAGTGAGCTGAGTGAATCTGTAAATATAGCTATATTTCTGTGTTTGTAGCCTTTACTGAAAATGAGAGCTTGTCGAATAGCTACAAGTTCAGCTGTGAAGATAGAAGTTTTGTCTGGTAGTTTAAGGGATATATCTTCATCACCTGTGTGAGTGAAGGCTATCCCAGATCCTACTCTTCCTTTTTGATCTTTAGAACCATCAGTAAAGATTTGAATGTAATCAGTTTGATTGTAGTTTTGTTCTATATAGACTTGAGTGTTACTGCGGTCACTAGGTTTGGGATTATTTTTGTCTATGAGGTCTTTCAATTTGATATCAACTTGGATATCGGGGATGTCTGGAGGTTTGAGGATATGCTTGGTATATGGGTCAGAAATAACATCTATTATACCAAGGTCATATTTGTCTATGTGTTTTTTCATGGTAACACCAAATGGTGTTGTTATTTGTTTTACTCTTTTAGTAATTATTTGTTTCTATCTTGTGAAAATTTTTTTTAAACATGGCTTATGCTGAGATCTAACAATAAAGTTGGTAATATTATCTTCCCATTCTTTTTCTAGCAGGAGTTCGCCTAGTTCATGTCTGACTCCAGCTTCTGCTCCTTAGTGCAGTTTGGATTTAATCAGAGATTTATAAAGTAAGAGTAACATTTCCTTGCTGCTGCCCCACCTGGTGTGAGAGAGCATTCGTAATATATTGAGATCTTTTTTGCATCTTTGTGACAGTTCAACAATATGTTGATTCCATGTTAGATATTCATCAAAGATTATGCCTAAGAACTTGACATATTTAACTTGGTTTAATGGTTCTTCATTAATGTATAATTTCAGTAGTCTGCAGTCTGCTCTTGGTGTTTGCTGAAAGAGAATTGATACAGTTTTGCTTGTGGAAAATTGAAATCACCAGTTTTGGGTCCATTTATTTACTTTGATTAAGGCTTTTTGTAATATTTCTGCAGCTACATGTTGATGTTTGTGACTGACATAAAAAGGGCCCCGTCGTCAGCGAATTGTGAGGTGTTCACTTGTTTCGGTAGTTTGTGAAATAGATCATCTATCATGATATTGAACAAGGTTGGTGATATGATAGTCCCTTGTGGGGTTCCATTTTCTAAATTATAGTTGTCTTATATTTGATCATCTGTTTTAAGACGAAAAGTTCTGTCTGACATAAAGTCGTTTATAAAGTTTAGCCTTTCCCCTTGTATGCCCTTTTTCTTAACTTTTTGTATCAAGCCTGTTTTCGAGACAATGTAAAATGCTTTACTAAAGTCTAGGAATACTGCTGTAGTGAATTTATTATTTTGTTTACCTTGTCTGATAGAGTGTTGTAATCTAACAATATGATCAGTGGTGCTATAGGATTTTCTATATCCTGATTGATTCTGTGTTATCAAGTTGTTTGTTTCTAGATAGTGTTGTAATCTTTTCGTTGCCATAGCTTCGAGTGTTTTACACAGATTAGATGTTAGTGAGAATCGGATTTGGTACGGTCTTTTCCCTGTTTGTGTAATGGTATGATAAGAATTTCTTTCCAGTCTGTTGGTAATTTGTCGTTTTTCCATAACTTATTGTAGAAATCTAATAACACTTGTTTACATTTATAGGGGAGATGTTTTGCATTGTGTAACTGGTTTGACCAAAACCAGATGCTGTTCCTTTTTTGTTATTTACAATAGTGTTCAGTTCTGATATTGTGAATGGCGTATTGTACCATAAGTTTGGCTTGTTTTTGTCCTTCGGACAAGGTTGTGTATTTTTTACTTTATCTTGAAAGTAGTTTTGTAATTATTGGTTGAGCTTGCTTGTGAGAATTGTTTGCATAAATTGTCGATTTTTCCTGTTTGTTTTTGCTGTTGTTGATACTTGGAATATGGGATTTAGTGCTTTTACCTCTAAAGACATAAATCTTTTTCCAGACTTGCCTTGAGTTAGATTTGATATCTAATGTGCTACACATCTTTTCCCATGATTTTTGCCTTACTTATTAAAGTTTTAACCTTATTTCTAGCTGCTGCCGCTTGTTGTATTAACTTTTTATCCTTTTTAACTTTTTTCCTGAGCAGTTTTCTTTCTTTTCTTGCTTGCATAATTTCTTCATTCAACCATGGTACAGGTGTATGTTTGTGAGTTCTTTTGGTTGGAATGGCGAGGTAAGCAGCATTTATAATCACCTCGGTGATATTTTTGTTGTATATGTTAACATCTTCGTCTTTTACATCATTGTTTAGGTTTTGCTCACAAATATTTTGAAATATTCCCCAATTTGCTTTGTTAAAATTCCAGCTGTTATGGGTATTGTTTTTTTGTGCCTGTTGTGTATTGTTATTCTTTAATGTGGTGAATAGTGGGAAGTGATCACTTCCCCAACTGTCGTCATAAACATATAAACTAGCATCATTAACTAGGTCTGGTGTAATAATGCTAAGATATATTGTGGTGTATATTCCTTGTGTTAGCTTGTGAAAAGTAGGTTCGCCATTGTTGAGAATAATAAGTTTATTATCCTCTAACCATTTTTGTATGACTGTACCTCTTGTATCGGTTCTATCGTCTGCCTCCCAGAGGCTATGGTGTGCATTAAAATCGCCACCCAAATAGGCTGAGTTGGCGAGATAGGGTAGTAATTTCTTGAGTATTTCAACTGTAATTTTTGTGCTGTGGGGTAAATAGACATTGATAACATTTATTGGTTTATTACCATTTATGTTAACTGTTACGGCATTGATTTCTATGCCTTCAATGTTTATATCTAGGGGTTTGTAATCAATGCCATGTTTTATGGCAATTATGAGTCCACCTTGTGGACTTTTTTTTATTTCCGTAAAACGATCTTTTCTTAGTATGTTATAACCGGAGATTTTATAATCCCTTCTTTTTGATAATTTTGTTTCCTGTAGAATGATAACACTTGGTTGTATTGATTTGTTTTGTATCAATACTTTGAGTTCAGCACCATTGGTGCCTAGCCCATTTACGTTTGGAGTACAGTAAAGTCCGCCATTTTATAAGGAGGGATTTATGTTCAGGAAAGCTTAGGTTTAGTAGTAGCAGCTTCTATCTTGGTGGTGAGAAGTGGTATTGGGTGGGTTGTTTTGGTGGATCCTGTCAAAGAATGGTTCCCAGCTAATGCTGCATAGCCCTGTGTGTGGGAGTAGGGTCATGTTGTCTTAAAGGGATTACCAATTTAAGTTAAAATGGCCCCGAACAAAAATTACAGCGAAAAGACTAACATGCCCCGGGGACGTGCCTGCCCCGGTCTCCCCTACTCGTAAATAAGACTGCGCGGGTAAGCCTGCCTGCCAACGAGCTTCGCTGCTGAGACGGTGAGCTGAGAAGGGTGTAAGCTTTGCTTCTCAGTGGGGGGTCCCCCCACGCGTGTCGTACGCTCTGATTGGTTGATAACATGAGAAGGTCGTCATTCTGTAGCAGCAATGTAAACTGACTCCCCAATGCTGGCCCTAAACAAGGAAGAATTAATTTGAGTGCATAATGAAAAGAGACTTGTCCTGATGCCATATTGACAATACAATGCATACATTGCTTACGACCCAGATCAAGGTACAAAATAAGGCTATTAGCAATTTACTTACATTTCACTATTGGCAATACATCTTCCAAATAGTTGTAGAATGTATATGTTTAAAGTAACTTGTCTTTTATTAGCAAAACAATAGAAAAGAAAATTAACATTGGATTCATTTCGAACATAATAGATACACAATAAATTAGGCTATCCGGTGCTGTATTCCTTTATCAGAAGTGCTCTCATGCATGCAAAGACCGGCAGTTCTAAATAACAAGTGTTATCTAATAGGCTATAATCAATCAGTCAGCCACATACACGTAGCAATAAAGCACAGCTGTCCTCGGAACATGAAATGATCGGCCATATCAAACAACATATATAACGTAACATCAATTATGTTTAGAGTTCTTACAAGGTCTGATTCAAACAACCACTCCAATCTCGTTCCACCATACTTTTTAACCGGAAATAAATCACTAATTTACTTATCATTTAGTTCAAGGGTAAGAGAATATTGTAATTATTCATTGTCGTTATCACTTCTTTCAAATTTACAGTGACAAATGCGTATTCAATATGCAGACAAAAACAAAAGAAACATACAAAAATTAAATCAATATCATATTGCAACTTCAAATAGAATTTCTCTTACCCCCTGTTTTCCTGCTAAAGATCGAGTTCCAAGCGATGTGACTGGATTCCAAATGAGTCAAACTTGTGGTCGCCCCAGCATCTGTATTTATAAGATGAAAAGGTAAAACTAGTTGATTATAATACAGAAGATTAAGAGAAAAATAGGAGGAAAGACATTTTTTGTTTGTTTGGTTGTCAACTGATAGCTCAAGATAAAATAAACAATGACTGAAGGAATTCATCCATTTTGGTTACCAACATGTTGTAAAGTGTAAATGTTCCATCACATTATTATCTCGGGATTTACTGTAGGGTGTTATATTCAGTTCAGCTCATCACTACATTACTAATGTTTACCCACCTAAAGCCGTGGATAAATCCAGATTACTCCCCCCCTGATTAGTGTGGTAACATTCACAGCAGAAGAAGAAGAATTATAGTTACAATAAAATATTAAAATATGTTATCTGCACCGAATAATCTGTATCCGTATCCGACGGCACAGGTCGGATCGTATCTGGTGAAGCAATTTGTCTGGAAACATACAGGCTCGATTATGATATTTGAACATGATATTGCATAACAGCAGCTAACACAAGCATGTAGTTATAGGAAACTTTTTACAATTATTTTCTATAAGTCCATTCTTTACACGATCAGTGTATATGAATTGTATTTGGCTTTTAAATTGTACACGATTATGACATATTGTACAGCCTTTCAAAATACCCATTTCATTAATTTGTGTTCATTTGATTATTCTGTAAAATTGTGTAGAAGTTTGTTTTGACATAATAAGGTTTCCAATACAGCAATATTTTTTTATAAAAATATCAATGACAATTTTCTTCCCAGTTATGATAAATAGTAAGTCATGTGAGATGAGTTCTAAATGGATCCTTGTAAAACCTTTTTGGTTGAATTGAAATTATCTCAGCTTGAAGTACATAATTCAAATAAATGTATTTGACTAATATTAAATAAATGCCATTAGATTTACATCATAATGCGCAAAAAAAATTTAATGTTATGTACATTTATTCCCGTCGTTTCCCAGGTAACAAATTGAAATTTAAGTAAAATTATGATATTGTAGCCAAAATTATTCTTCACAAATGCGTATTCAATACTAGTATACGATGGAAATCAAAATTAGTTAGACTATACTATAATAACTACAATAGTCAATGGAAATATCGTAAAGCGGCGAATTCTATTGGAATTATGTAATGGTAATGTACCTGCACTGACACCTGCACCTTAGAGACTGTTCATGAATGTTGATTTTGGAGGCGTCTCTTCTCCTGACCGTTTCCCGAATACCAAGCTTTTTTGCCGAGTCTGACAACGCCCCCTCCCCATTTCTCAAGAGTTTGGTGACAATTCAATTATACACCTTTGACGCTTTGAAGCAGAGATGTTATGATTTTAATAAAATGACCCTCATTAAGAGGGAAGCAGGACCTCCAGATTTATTTTCGGTCCTACACCCCTGCCCTCCTCTTTTAGTGGCTTAACGCACCAATGAAAACCTCTCTACTACTACGTTTGATCCCTCAACAAAATGGCCGACTAATACTGAAAATTTATTGGTTAACTTAAGTCGTGGCCACGACATAATATCTCGTGGTCACGACTTAAAGGAATATTCCAGTGCGAATTAGTTGTTTTTCTAATAAGAGATTGAGTATCAAAGATCGTTCTCACAAATTATTAAACGTTTTGGTTTATGAGTTACTTGGAGACAGGACTCAGAAATTGCTACTTTCGCTCGACATGGGCGCAGCCATGTTCCCTGTAAAAATGGCGTCCTTCAAACACCAGATATTCGGCGCAAGGAGCTTGTATGTGCAGTAGAGTTTGCAAAACAAACTGCCGTTTTCCTATGTCTGCGCTGCTCTAATACTACAATAAGCTTATATAATGACCATAAATTTTTTGATGAAAACGATGTTTCTGATTTGTTTTTATGTAGATGTTTACTCAAAGATCAGATAATGTAGAGTTGCCCGAATTTTAACATCGGAAAGAATGCCGCGTTAGTTAAAATATTGATTCATGTTTGCGAAAAACTGCTATAGATGACTAAATGCATGCTTGGTGATTATATGAACCATTTTGATAAAGTTTAAACCTGTGTGCATACGAGCAAATGGTACTGTCCGAAGTTATAGGGCAAAACTCTCCGAACCTCGGGCGGGTTGCTATACATAAATAAAACCGATATTTTCAGGTAATCTAAAAATATTTTTGCAAATTTTGGTCATAAACATGTAGAAATCTTTATTGTTAATAACACAGTTTGCCTAAACTTATTTTCTTCAGATAATATTTGACAACAATTGTTGAAATGTTTTGGATTGAAACACTGTCCGAGCCTCAGTCAGTTTGCCCTATTATATATGTTGTGGTGTGCGTAGTATTTTTTTCTGATTAAAATATGGGCTTGCATATTATTTGAAATATGTTCCCATATTCCGACTGCATAAAATCTACACTATCAAAGTAGAAAACGTTTATTTGAAATTTAATACAAGCCCGCGCATGTCAATATTTTACCTGTTGTATACATATTATCTATCATTGGAATATTCCTTTAATATCTCGTGATCACGACTTAATATATCGTGGCCACGACATAATAATCTCAAAATAAAACTCATTCAATGTCCCCTCTACGGTTCCGTACTTTACTGATAATGAGTGCTTATGTCGAATAGCTATAGTTCAGCTGTGAAGATAGAGGTTTTGTCAGGTAGTTAAAGGGATATATCTTCATCACTGTTAAATATACTGCTAAATAAATAGCTAAGTCTGCTTGTCGTGCACTGGGTGTAATTATCTGTAAATCGAAGTGTTTGGGGGTATGCCCTATGGCGTGTTTAACACCTTATATGAAAATCTGGTCCAACCAATATTGTCATACGGTTCAGCTGTTTGGGGTATTAGACAGTTCAGCTGTTTCAACGCCGTTCAAAATAAGGCTTGCCGTTTTTTCCTAGCTGTAGGTAGTAAGACCCCAAACCTAGCTGTACGTGGCGATGTTGGTTGGTCCGCCCCACTTACAAAACAAAATATTGAAATTTTACGTTTTTGGCGTCGGCTACATTTAGTCAATGATTTTAGAATTCCCTCAGAAAGTCTTGGTACAATACAGTTTACTCAATGATACAGTCTTGGCAATTTAATGATATTTGTCTTCTCTCTCAGAGGGATTTTACATCGGCTAAGAATTATTTAATTAACAAGGATGAGGAAGATTGGTTACTTCAACTATGGAATGATAATGGTCAGTGTAATGGTAATAAGTTGCGGACTTACTACTTTTTTAAACATTGTTCATTAAACATTAAAGTTCCTCTTGATCAAAGATTATGTATTTTTTGTAACAGTAATAGTATAGAGGATGAAATTCACTTTCTCACTGTTTGTAGTTTTTACTCAGACTTAAGGTATGAACTTTGGAAATCTGTTTCTTCTGCTGATCCTTCTTTTTTACACCTCAATCCCACTGACCAGGCTGTATATCTTTTATCAAACATGTAAGCCACTTGCTGTCCTAACATATCTTATGTACAGATACTGAGACTGAATAAAATATCTGTCTACAGACGGAGGCTGCGCCTCATTTAACTATCTACAGTTTTACTCCATCCTTAATATTTCATGTTTTATATTATTATCTATATTTTAATATATAATGATTGATTTTGAAAGTATTATGGTGTCTCATAGGCCTTGTAGGCCGGGTGCTATCTTTTAATCTGTAAGGTTTTTTATCATGTGATATATTGTTTTATCCTGCCATGTGTGAAATGTATACTTGTAAGCACGTAACACCGAAATAAAATACTTTTCTTTCTTCCTTTTTTTTTATCACCTGTGTGAGTGAAGGCTATCCCATAGCCTACTCTTTCTTTTTCATCTTTAGAACCGTCAGTAAAGATTTGAATGTAATCAGTTTGATTGTAGTTTTGTTCTATACAGACTTGGGTGTCACTGAGGTCACTAGGTTTTTGATTATTTTTGTGTATGAGATCTTTCAATTTGATATCAACTTGGATATCGGGGATGTCTGGAGGTTTTAGGATATGCTTTGTATATCGGTCAGAGATAACGTCTATTGTATCAAGGTCATGTTTGTTTATGTGTTTGTTCATGGTAACACCAAATGGTGTTGTTATTTTTTTTTACTCTTTTAGTAATTATTTACTTTTTTTCGTGTGATGATATTTTGTAAACATGGCTTTTGCTAAGTACACTAATATGGCAGCTTATAATAATTTACCTAAAGACGCTAAGAGATACATTTTGATGCACAACGATTCGACCTACTCCTCGGCTTAAGAGAGGCATTAAGAGACGATTAACCATCCATTGCTCGTTAACTCATTCATCAGGGTACACCAGGGTACACCAGGGTTGCAAAACCATCAGTCCATAAATTAACAAAATTAAGAGCTGAACAAGTGAAACAATCAGCTGAGATAGCTGAAAAGGCACAATAGGAAATTGAACATCCAACTGAAAAGGCTGTTTAAGAAGTTCAAGTTCTACAGGATATGTTATATAGAAGTAGTGTTCACTTTCCCCTAAACATCATGTAACCCGGAGGGGGTACACAATACAGAAATGGATATAAACAGATATGTTGAAATAACACTGATACTTTGTTTGTTCAAAAACATGCGCAAAATAGTCATTTAATGACTTTGAAAACAAACATCATAATTTCAGTCTGTAAAAGTTCTCTCAGCCAATCATAATCTGCCACATCACATCGCCCTTTCTCGCCTAACTGGTCAGGCTATTGCTATTGTTTACAGTATTGAGTCAAGAGGACACTAACTTACTTGGCGTATAATTACTACACAAACAAAGAAAACAACTTTCCAGTATGACAGTTAGTTAGTGAGACATATAATGAAGACATTTACTTATTTTGGTTGAATCCTTTTGACTGTTGATAGCTTAATCAGAGGGATCTAAAGTCAATTCATCAATAAGACTACATGGTATGTCATGGTACTTTGTTTCGCAAATGACAAGATGACCTATTCTTCTCTAAAAATTATAAATGAATGTGGTCTAAACATATTTATTTTTAAAAAAGAAACGGGGTTGACACATTTTTTTATTATATTAATGCCCTAGCAAAATAGTGACGTAACGTAAACATGCACAGATCAGTACACATAAATATACAATGACAATATTGAAACTACGATTTTTGAAAAAATAAAACAAAGCAATTTAATGCTTTAACAATACTAAGTTATATATTCATTTGTAATTGACTTCTTGTGCTTTGTAACTATATTTATGTTCGGGAGAGGCATTTATATAAGCTTGCGCTTGTTTGCCAATCCCTTTTCATGTTTTAATGAAATAAAATATGTTTAAATCAAGCAAATTAATGCTCAGGCTTATATCTTAATTAAATGGTATGAACATAAGGATATTTCAGCAAGGCAAAATCTCAATATTCAATCGTGTTCTGAAAATCTTTTAGATATTACGATATAGTGATGTACTGAATTTATTAATTTTACGTATACATGTGTGATGAGTGGCCATATAAATTTGAAGACAAATGAAACAAGTTAGAGAAATGTTTTAAAGAACTTATGAATAAACCTTAAGTAATTTTATATAATGTGAATGAGGTTTTGCTCTCTACACACTAAAAAACATTCGGAAACAGAGTGTCATTGAGCCATCATGTCATGAAATTATATAAGGTTGCCCTGTTCGCAATACAATTCCATACACCTTTTGACACCATGTTTCATCATGTCTTGAGTGTTTCTCAATAAAAGAAACTAAGAAACGATGATAGTTTACAAAGAGACAACTCATCAGCGTAAAATAAATACCATTCTATATCTTTGTTTGAGATAATGTTGATAACTTATTGAAGTTACTGTATTCAACGCGAAATACTCCATCTCATATGTCTGTACTGAATGTGTTCATCTCAAGGCATATACATTGCATATGATAAATTCTAAAAAAGTAATTTTTGATTGGATCTAGTTTGACCTACTGATGACCAATGGATGACTAGTGCTTTGATAACATAGATGGGCAGACATGCCCATTCTCTCAAACAACAACCTCCCCTAATTCTTGTAATAACATTGTCAAATAGTGTGTAATATCCCAAGCGCGACTCCCTGTAATTATACAACCAGTTACGATGTGTCATAACTGTTTAATTACTACTCTCATGTTTTATTGCCGGACAGGTGAAGCTTCCAAATGGTGTTAAAAATTGTTTATTCTGTTTATTTACCACCATTGTCTGTTATATTTACATTGATTACGCCGACTTCCGTTCTGTTTATAATGTCATAAAACACTTAGGGCATGCGCAGTACAGGCAATATCGTTCATCCGGTGGAAGCCCCTTTTCAGACTGTCAAATTGAGCAGCCTGAAATCCGCCAAATTTGAAGGGCGATATCTTTGTTATTAGATGACCGATGAAAATGGGATTTGGTATATTTTAAAGTTGACAATGATTTCTGTACAGATTTACCAATTAACAGTGAAAAACACAATGGGGTTTCTTGTCGTTTAAGTGTTCATATAATGAAATTGAATAAAATACAGGACTTATTGCTTGTTGCCCCAAAGGGCACCAAGTATTATGATTTGATTCTCCTAAAACTTTTCTGAATTCTCTCTATATTACTCTTGATATTTTCAAAGGGAAGCCGCGCCAATCACATGTGTTGTATCCAAATCAAAAGACCAATGAACAGAGCTGTAGCAAAAAATGCATTACGTCACCATGTGGGTAATACAAAATATTTGGCACATTAAACTGTGGAATATGATTTCGCTTTAAATGTCATGTTAAAAGAGAAACAATATTTTCTATTAAAGACGCTGATAAATGTTAACAGACTCAATCAAAAACATCTTCATTTGATGAAGAGTCTGCATTTGTTCCAGATAGGAGCATTATTTCGCATTCAATAATCGCAGAATCCACTTTTTTATAACCCACGCGTTTTATTTTACGCTGGGCTCGCCTGGCGATTTAAAAGTAATGTTTGTGTAAAAACGATGGTGACATCGAAAAAAGACTTATGTTTACTAATAGGTAGATCACTTACGACCACGTGACAAGTCATACTTAACGATGTCACTAAATGTTTACGTTGAAAACATGTATTCATTATCAGAGCTACTGAAATTGACTCGTGCTATATTTAGAATATGACCTACATCGCTGGTTCCATACGGTTACTATAAGGCCGCGGCTTAGATCAGCGGAGCTGGGTTGAAATCCCGTCAGATCATCGGAAAGTATTTTGTTTATTATCTGTAATACTACAGTTAATAATTAACCAGCATGACAAGGAGATATGGTTTTGGCAGTACGTTTTGCACAATTTCCTGTCATTGTCAACGCTACATGGCAACCCATACAGTGCTTTTACTTCAAGTAACAACATCACAATGCCATAACATCATAAACTGTCACATCACTGTCTTGAAAATCTAGTGTTGTTGAACTTGTGTTCAGAGATTTACATGTTTTCTCTGAGATCTCAAAAAGAGTGAATTTGAATGATATATAGAATATCACCCTCGTGTGTTTTGATTTGAAATATACCAACAATCGTGTGACCAATCAGCCGAGTCACAGTCATTAGCTCGTCAAAGCTCGATGGTATCGGGCGAAACGTCGCAACAGACAAAACAAGAAAAGCCTTTAAAAAGGCGAGCTTTGGGGCACCCGGCACCCGATTTTTATATATCACTATATAGAACCAGGAGATTTAGGTTAGGGAGAACGGGGACGGGGACGGGGTTTTTTACTTCAATAAATTGTTCAAATCGGAGACGCATATTTTTTGCTCTTTGTTTTGATAGTTATCAGTACACTATGTACATAGTACAACATCTCGTTCGTTCAGCTTAAATTCCACCCAATGATATATACGTCTCCTATCTCAATTATGATATAATTTTTTATGATATAAAATTTCTAAACATTAATACGGTAATTCAAATCTATGTTGCTTTAAGTTTAAAAGATAGCTGACGGTGAGTTTAATACAAGAGTCAGTGATTAATTAATAGAGAAATTGTTGCGCTAGTAAACTTTTCGGGATACAATGTTTTCCAATACCCACAAATTTAGTTTAAACCCGAAGAATTTCCCATTGACTATCAGGTTAATTACATGTTGCAAGAATAAATTGAGTGTTGATCGTATTACAGCCGAAAGTTGCTAAAGAAGTTAGAAAAGATCTCAGCTACAAGTTCATAATTTTCATTATATTATAGGATGACATTTAAGAATATATAGAGAATCTCACCCATGTGTCTTCTGATAACAAATATATCAACACAAGTTGATAACAGTAACAAATATCCGAGGCTTGTTTTTCCTTTTTGGCAATGGGATAATTTTGATGTTTTCCAAAAAGTGGGAACATGATGGAAATTTAATGATAATTGAAAAATCGTTTGGAAAATATCAGCCAGTTGCACTCTGCACTCTTTTAGAACTACACCTAGCAAATTATCAGATCCACACGCTTTATGTGGATTTATCTTAGCAAAAGACGTTACCACATCATCTTTAGAAATATCTAACACCATACGTGGTGGGAGTGATTCAAGTACAATGTTTCTTTCTTCTGAAAAATTACAACTATCAAAGCGATATCTCCTGTGAAACACAGTTTTGGATGATAATTTATCATACTTTAGGCCCTGTCGATACTTTAAAAGACACCTTTAATCGTAAACAAATCATCCATAACGTTATGTTTTGAAATTGCATTGAGTGAACGATCAGTCATTTACAAGGCGGGACATTCAGCGTTTACAAGCGTAAACATTGAAGGAACCGAATTCCCAGTTGATACAAAAATGGAATGTCGTTTCCGAATGTGGAATGCAAAAAAAATACACCGAATAACTACAAAACAGCTCACATGCACATGCAAAATTTATATTTTTTAAGGGTGTAAACGCTCATCCATATATTTTTGAAAATTTACGATATATTTTACATCATAACATTATTATAATAATCAGTTTCCAAATTAAAGCTTGCCAATTATTTCGTACCACCCACATGATCACGTGGGTATAAATTTGCAACAGCTCTGTCAATTGGTCGTCGAAATACCAGAATATGCTTAAAATAAATATCATTGGCTGAAACTTCTATTTGAAGTTTCCAAGAGTATTATAGAGAGAACCTTCTGCCATTAGTTTTCAATATCAAATGTTACATAACTTTGGGGTCTCTGGACCCCAAAGCAATAAGTCCAGGACTTGATTCAATTTCATTATATTGATAATACAACTGGATGAATGAAAATATTCATAATTATGTTTAAGTGTTATCTCAAATAGGCCTGAATATGTCAGACAATGGTTGGATCAGAATCAGAACTTTGAATCACAGACACAAACACAAAACATGCCTGCTGTTTCTATGACAAATCAAAGACAACATGATAATGACCGTAGAGAGGTTTTTCCTACTAAACCTATATTATCTCAAGATAATTTGGCAACTGTTTAAGTTGTTACAGAAAGTTTCCTTAACCCTCATGCGCCCATTTTACCAGTCATGTGCGTTTCACAATCCTAGATATGGAAATATGAACTCAAGTGTACAAGCACGACATGATTTGCACAGTATTCTCCATGTTGAGTTTCAACGTAACTGTTGTGAAGATGAGCCTATAGATCAACAAACTTGTACTTGGACAAGAGACTGTGCCTTTCTTGACCAGTTGACCCAAACTCTGATACATGTTGAATGTGAGCGTGATCTACCAAAGATTGTGTTAGTTAAATGGTGCACAACTAGTTTGGCTAAGAACAAGTTTACTCTCAAGTACATTGCAGGCCAGGCATATCTGACACAAGGATAATAAACTCTCTCAAAAAAGAAACGCAACCCCTGATTTTATGCAGTGTTGATATCAGTTTTTAACTTTTTATAACACATATATTATCAAAGATAACACAATGAAATTTTACATGGTGAAACAAATATATGTGTAGTATAAGTACTCAATTTCATATGTCTTTATTATACATTCGACGGAAACTAGGGGGCGCTTTCTTCAGTATCTATTTTGCGGGCCACGGGCTGCAATCACAGTATTGCACCTCCTCGGAACAGAACGGATCAGAAGACAAATCCTTTCCTGTGGTATTGCTCAGCACTCGTCCTGTAGTGCTGTGGCCAGTGCATTTAACGTCTAGGGTGGTAGTGTTACGTGCACGGATACGTCGATCAATATAGTCCCAAAGATTTTCAATTGGGTTGATGTCGGGCGACCTGGAGTGCAATGGCAAGGAGTCGACATTGGAATTCCATAGAAAATCCATTGTTGCACGAGCTGTGCGAGGGCGGGCATTGTCCTGTTGAAACAGCTCCCTCTATTTGCCGATTATCGAAAGGAGGCTGTAAAACGTCATTGATGTACCGTTGGGCCGTCAAATTGCCGGAAATGATGACCAGCTGTGATCGTCCTTTGTAAGACATGGCTCCCCACACCATGACGCTCCCTTCTATAAATCTGTCGACCTGTTTAACACAGTTCGGTGCGAAACGTTCATTTCCTCGTCTGTATACACCTTTCCTGCCGTCACGTCTGTGAAGTAGGAAACGGAACTCGTCACTGAACCAGACACGTATCCCGATCCTTAGGATCTATATCCTCACGTTAGTGCACTGTCTGTCTGTAGCGATTCCAAAGTCGGGAGATCGTTGTTTTATGGACATTTAGCTGGCAGGCAACTGTTCCAAAACTTTGTCCGGCCTGAATCCGACCAATGGCAATATTTCGATCTGCAATTTTTAATCGGGTCAATTTTCGACCTTGATTTTCGGAGTAAACAAATTGAATATATTGCCAAACTACGTATCCTTTTATATACCTCGGTTTTAAACTGTGAATTCCTTGATTTGTACGTGCTGTTCACTTTTAACATTTTTGTTAATAACCTTGTCCAAAAATGCTCCAGAGATTCTTACTCTGTGTCCAAAGGCATTCTTTAACGTTTTAACTATAACCTAGACCCTGCACACGGTTCGCTTGTTCCCCCCTTTAAGTGAGATTGTAATAAATCTAAACTCTCTCAAAAAAGAAACGTAACCCCTCTCTCTATATCTGACAACAGCCTCTGAACAAAAATAGTGAATATGAATTGTTTTTTTTGTCATGTATAATTAATATGTTCTTGTTTGATAAGTAATAGCTCCCAAACGCAGCCTTGTTAACGCACGCTGACATTTTATCCGATTTTTTTAGAGAATGTGCGAAACAGTCATGTGCATAATGTTATTTTGGAAGTTATGACGTGTTTATGAAAGCGACAAGACGTCTTCTAGATGACAAGGTTTCAAGTAGGAATGAGCAGGTAAAAAATGTTATGAAGAAACATGAACCCACATTATTTGATCTGCAGCAGTGGCTACGAGATTATGTATCGACTTTAACCCTTATGCTGTCTGTAAGCAAGAGACAAGGCAGTAACACAAGTTACCGCACAGGTTTACCACATCTTCAGTCTCAACACGAGAAAGCAAATGAACGGAAGAGCACATTTCATACATTTCATACAGGACAATGAAGCATCAAACTTCAACGCATGGAAGCAAAACTCCTTCTCGGTCTCAAACACAGAGCTCATCCAAACAACCACCAGCTCAATCACAGTCTGAAACACAAACAAAAGCGCCATGTTAGCTTTGTGGGGATTCTCACTATATGTACTATATTCCTATCAACTATGACGATTTCCAAAACAAATCCAAACCGGACCGGACGTCGCCCAGTGTAACAGGCCAAACTTTCCCCCTGGCCAGACTTTCCCGGAGATGCTAGTCTAGCTAGTCTATTTCTTCCCCAACCTTGGTTATGTATAAAAGGGGGAGATGGATGTCCGGCAGCTCCTCAGAGGAGAGTCCAATGACTGTCGGCGCTGGCCTTGGTCAGGGCGCTGGCGGTAGTCCGAGCGCTGGCGCTGGTCCTGATCCCGGGGTTGATACGAGTGCGGTTCGGGGCGCTGGTCCTGGCGCTGGTCTGGGCGCTTGTCGGGGCTGCAGTAGCGGCGCTGGTCTGGGCGCTGGCCGAGGCGCTGGTCCGGGCGCAGGTCGAGGCGTTGGTCCGAGGGCTGGTCCGAGCGCTGGTCCGGGCGCTGGCGCTGGCGCTGGTCCGCAGGAGAGTCCAAGTAAGGATCCTGGCGTTGGTCCGGGCGTAGGTCAGGGCGCTGGTCCGGGAGAGGGTCCGGACGCTGATCCTTCTGGGCCATAAACTTTGACATCATCCCCAGAATGACCTGCTCCAGCTCGGGACGATATCAGAACTGCAAAATTACATTTTACGAAGTTATTGCCCTTTTATTTTGTGTTTTTGGACTCTGTTCAAGGGTGTCAAAAAATGAGACAATTTTCTCAGAAACTATATAAGATAGGATGACCAAATTTGCTGTGTGTCTTCGGGGTATCAATAGTTTAAAAATGAAGTAAATGTAATTACCTATTACAGAGTTTCGGCCCCATGTAGGAAAATATTGGGAGTTTTAATTAAAACTTATATGGCGGGGGATGTCAATGACCATGTCTTCTTGTTTCATTTAAGATTAAAAACATTGATTTTCATTTGATACTGTCAATGCAAACTAAAAGCATTGCCAGTTCTTTAATTACAGAAAATGTGATACAAAAATATTGTATAAATTATTCGCATAATGTCTTCAAAATGTGTACATAGATGTTAAACAAGCACTTGTGACAGTCTGTCATCAAGCATGGCCAAAGGGAGACAACTTGTTAGCTGGCGCCATGGCCAACAACAACAATAATACTAATAATAATAAAAGCTTTCTTATACCGCGCATATATCCATGACAAAGCATGCTCAAAGCGCCATGAGTATTATTACCCTGGAGGGATAGTACATTCGGTGCTGCCGATTAACAAGTGCTCCTCGCGACCGTATAGGTCCATACTTCCCCCTTGTTCAGGTACCCATTTGTACAGCTGGGTGAACTGAGTGCAACGTGGATGAAGTGTCTTGCCCAGGGACACAACACAGCATGAGATCCAAGTCACAAATTCGAACCCGGGTCTCTGGCGTGAGAGGCAAGAATGCTTCAGAGCAATACCACCAATGGTTCACTAGTTCCAGCCGATGCTTGCAGGTTTCATCGCAATGCGTAGCTACAATTTCCCCCTTCAACGATACTTGCAGTCGTGATGAAAGTGAAATACTCTTGAAAGCAGCATTAAAGCGGGTCGCCGTCCCAGTAAAAGTGATGCATCACATTTATTAATTAGTGGCCCGCTACCGTGCGCCGAGTCTCTCCTAAGCTCCGCAGCAGTGTTGATTATTTATCGCTGTACGGAGCTTGACTGTGACAGTGAACCGGTTTACGTAAACTCTTCGGTTTCTCTGATTGAGTTGTTTATATAATCAAATCGTTTAAACAGCTATAATGCGGATTAATTGATCATGATAGATTGAGTTATCTCACTGTGACAGTGAGTTGTTTTGGTAACAAATCAATGCATCTAGAAATCCTGAATAGAATAGCTTTTGCAAATGTCATAACATTATTACTAAATCGTCATTACAACACATTTGTTTTGTATTGGATTACTGTTTCAATTTCTATTACTAAAAAATAAAACGAATAAAATACAAAAGTGTGGTCTTTGAAATGTCCGGTAACATTAGACATGCAACCACAAGAAAACTTGTCTTTGACATATAATTAATTATTAACAATATTATTTTTAAAAATAAATTTAATCTGTGCTGTTTCAAACTGCGTAAGAAATGTCAGTCATACGTAGTTTCCAAAATATGATAATATTCACGATAATGTGAGGATAATGAAGGGTAGTCAAGCAAAATAGACATCACCTTCGGGTACGCAGCCATCGCACATATACCGAAGTTTAGATTATCATTATCTACATGAGGGACAGCCTTGTAATTTGAGAAAGCAACGATTTGGATTTGGTCCTTTGTCATCAATACGTTATCGATTACACATCTTATAAAGTTTGGATATTTTTTCTATTTAATTCTGTATTCTGTAGATCGTAAATAAGAACCATATTAGAAGTGTTCAGTAATGGAAATTTGTTGCGGACGATGAAACGTTCACCTACTGATTTTCATTAGTCAGATACATGTGATTCTACAGCCTTATTTGGTTTTGTAGGCTAAACATTCTGTCGGAGATGGAAATAACGTTTAATTGGCGGCAATTGTCATGTATATGTCTTGTATGTGTATCCATTGTCCACTCAACCAGACACGATGGCGCCATCAAACAGTGACCCGGCAGTTCAATCAATCAATCTTTATTTGACCCGGCAGTTATATGACCTGTTACGACACATGACTAGTCACTGAACGTCAATAAACTAACGTCTCACACCTGTTATCTGTAACATCCGGCTCGATATAATACACAACTTAAAAAGGCAGTTCCTCGTTGTATCAAGTGTTATTTCAGGCTGTTCAATGTATCACACATATTCAAAACGATGTTATTTAACCATGAAAAATCACAAAACAAAATGAATAGATGAGAAAACTGTTTCATTTTCCAAACCCTTACCTATCCTACCTATTAGTTGTCTCGGCAGTTATTATTAGCAGCAACTTTTTTAAAGGGATTTGTTTAAACATTGTTTTATTTCAAACAATAAAACAAACAATTGGCGACTGGGCTGTAAACTCTTATTTGAGTATTCACTCTTTTTCACGATCCATAAATCTAAACACAAACACAAGAAAGTGTGAAAATTCAAAAGCTAAGGGAAACGTTTAAATGTCAACATGTAGGTTTTCAAATGTAAATTATTTGGTATGCCTCATTTTGAAGTTGTCTACAGCATCAGCTAGATGAAGCCAAATTAAATAAAAATGATTTGACCCACACTGTTACTCTGTCTTCACTACCGTATAGACGCAGGTTTCGCCAATCATTTGTAGCAAATAGTATACGTTGCTTAAAAGAAAATTCCAGCGTCCTTTCTTAGTATAAACTATCCAAGGAAGAGGAATGGTAATTGAATTTTGTTTTGTTTTAATAATCGATTATCTTCATATTTTACACTAGACAGAAATTGTTATTCAATTTGATAACATTTTAAACTAAATTTTCAAAAACATTTGTATCACAACTTGTTTTATAAATTGAACTTTATTCATTTCTGATTTATAAAATTGAAACATATTTATTTCCAAATTTGAAATTGTTAAACAAGCAATAGCTTAATACAAATATTTTGTAAATAAACCATGACATGTTCCTTATCTTGGTTTTGGAGCGGTTTTGACATCAGCTTTAAGCTTGTTTACCAATACAATTCTTATTTGAAATAAATATGTTTATATCACATGCAAAATTCTTATGGTTATACCACTCCGATATAAACAGATATATAACATTTTGTGGTGATTTAAAAAAGAGGACTCTATATAAACAAGCAAGAATGCGTTCAAGATATACAGACAATACTGTTTGTATACAATTTCCTTAAAAAAACACTTAAGCGTTGTCATGTAATTCAGACATCAATTGAGATTGTATGAAAATAGCATAATTAAAAAATAAATTTATCAGAAGTAGAAAATCCTTAGCATTGTTTCACTGAGTAAGTTTCATGACGCTTTGTCAATACTCCAGCCATTAGCGAAACTTGAAAACTTAAAATGTCTTGGCAAGCGCATGCGTTTGGATGTTAAAATTAAAATACTCTTACGAAACTAAAACTTTGTATATGTCAAAAGTAGTGGATATATTATTAACCAATCAGCGCGCACGAATAACGAGGGGATTCCCCTAAAGAAATGCGAACCCTAAGCCCCTGTCACAACCCGTCGTACGTGCAGCTGCGTGCTGTCTACCGACAAAAACGTGGGGTAAATTGGGGAATTCGTGCGTCCTCGGTACCTACGCCGTACCGATTTTGGACAAATTTGGAGCACGCAGACTCGTCGTAGAACTTTTAGTGCATGCAGAACTTTCGCTGCGTGCAGTCTACGAACGGGCTGCGAATTTTCCTCCGTACGATCGACGTGCGTGCCCTATACGACAACCGCAAGCACAACGCACCGACATCGTGCGTTTTTTTTTCAAGCTTACCCACTCACACTTTCTCTACGAACGACGCACGTGCGTAGTTCGTGCTTACTCGGCACGTCCAAAGTTTAACTATCAAATAATTAAAGAAAACTCACGTCGATCGTACCGAGTAAGCACGTACAACGTATTGGCCGAAAAGCCTCCTCCTCGCCAACCATGGACGAATCCAGTATCTCCTTTGTTGGCGTCTCTGCTGCTGTCTCTCCCTCTCCCGCATCAAAACAAGTAATGCCACGTCGAACTACTGTGCTGCCATCTGAGGTTACTCTTCCAGCATCAGGACCCGGAGCGGTGGAATGGGCGGCATCTTGTGGCGCCAGCACATGTGACAATGTGTACCAGGCACCTGTCAATCGGGCGGGAAAAACCTCATTGCACTCGCACGCACTTACAACGTGCGTGGTGTAAGGACACTGTACGTGAGACGCACGGCCCCCGTACGACAATGTGACAATCGCACATCACACGCACGTTGTACGCACGTTGTACGCACGCCACACGCACGTACCACGTGCGCATCGTACGATGCACGCAGCTCCTCACTGTGACGTGTCGACGGGCCACGTACGTACGACAAATCCACCCTACGTTTTCAGAAAAACGTAGCGACCGTGGCCTCCCCAAAAACGTACGAACGAATTGCACGCACGATGGGTTGTGACAGGGGCTTAAAACCGCTCTCTTCTCCCCATCTCAGCGGTCAAGCGTAGCTCAGCTCATTAATGAGCAGGCTTCTCAGCGCAGGCCGAAGGCGATTTGCCTCTGCGACGGCGGGTCCCTTTAAACCCTAGGTTACAAATAACATTACAATATTCCTTTGCTATTCTTACTATGTGTCGTATTATTTCATTTACAATTTTCTTTTGTCGTGTCAAAGTTGTCATTTGTATTTGCAGACATTTTTATTTTTGGCAGTTACATGTGAATTTGAATTAACTTGATTTATTACAACTTTTTACATTGAAAAATGTAGAACTTGTTTCAAGATATTGCTAGGTATGGTTATGGGAGGTCTCCACCTTTTGAATTCATTTTTCTTCACTGTTATCATGGTAAAGGGAAAGCACAGTGGTTAGCGGATTGATACATCGAATAATAATAATAAAAAAAGCTTTCTTATACCGCGCATATATCCATTTCAGTTAGCTTGATGATTTGGAAATGAATATTACTAACTACCGGTAATATGAATTTTGTATCGACTGGTGATATTTAAGGAGAAAAATGAATACTATACATTAAACTACAGCGATGATCCGCCATATTAAAAATAGATGCATAAATTGTGCACGCTTGAGTACCTGGTCAAAAGCGAGATTCCCATAGACTTATTTGTTAATCAATTTTTATCACATACAGCTAGGAAATCATCTCTGATGTGCTTAAAATTCTGAAAATTTGACTTTGAACGATTAACAGGTCTGTTGCTCCAATCGGGACAGATTATCTTAGAAACTATTACACCAAAGTGAATGAAATTTTGGTTGTGGATACACCTGATGATACTCTTGATCGAATTTCGAAAGTCATTTCCGAAATTTTATCTTTGGCAGATTTATGGCCCTTGATTCTGAAATGTGACTTAGAGCGATTAACGGGCCTTTTATCTATTGGGACATGTTTTCTTTTACATTTAAACACCAAGATTAATGAAATTTCTTTCCCTGACTTTTGACCTAAAGCGGATATAGCACATTGCGGGGGTATGTGAGCCATGCTAACTTTTTTCTTGTAGGTTTGGTGACCCTATGACCCCTAAGATGGGCCACAGGGGTCACACCCTTAAAACTTGTTTTCAGCCTAGAAAGCTGAACTTTGTGTACTACTCCTTAAAGGGGCAGTAGCACGTTTTTTGACAATTTTATATTTTGAAATTTTCAGTCATAATTGTAAGATAATGTTAAATGTATTATTTTGACAGTGTCAAAAATGTCATTACACAAGTCAATCATCCATAGTCGGAGGACAAAGTATGACGATTCACATAAAATACATAGGCGGCCATTTTTGTGTGAACACCTTTTATTCATTTTCTGTAAGAAAAAGGAATCGCATGGCTAAACTTTACGTTAAATATTTGAATTATTACTGCTCCATTTAGTTTAAATACATTGTCTTTCAATTGGAACCATTAATTTTCATGTTCCTGACATCACCTTATATTCCCCCTAAAAACGTGCTACTGCCCCTTTAAGTAGTGAGGAATATGATAATAAGCTTTGGTGGCCCTGTGACCCCCAATTAGGGCCACAGTGGCCACTCCCTCAAAACCTATTTTAATCTTTCTGCTTCAGAAGCTTGAGGCCTAGAAAATGAAGCCTTGTCTACAGATTATTAAGTTAGATAAATTGTACATTTGGTGACCCTCTATTTTTTAAGGCTTTTCGTTGTTTGATACACAGACATTATGGTTTAAATCAGAAGAAAACCACCAAAGAAAGTAACATCCCACAACGTGTTTGTCTTCCCTGAAACAATTTTCATAATTTCCCCGTGCATGCTTTAAATCACTGTAGTGAGATGTACATGTTTTATATCTTTGATATTTGTCTATGTAGCAGGAGTGAAAATCCTGCATCAGTCCTATCCACATGAGACAAAGACTTGTTGAATTGTTGAATAGTCAAGAATGATGGAATTTTGTTTTGTAAGAACACCTTAGCCATAAGAAGTGGCCACAACAATATCTTTCATCAAAATATCTTATCATTATCACAACAACAAAAAATTCAAACTACGATGCATTTCGAAAATGCTAATATATTATACGACAACATCAATTTAACAATTTATGAAACTATATTTACTTTTTAGACGATGACCACCACACCTTATGCACAGGTTAAGGGAGACATTGAAAATGGAATAACACATCTCAATAGTCTAATGGAAGGACTGAATACTGTAACACCAAGCATTACAGAAACAAAAATTGAAATTCATCTTTTAAATGAACACTTTAAGAGGGCAGAACAGAAGATTGAAGGAAAGATTTCTGAGTTAACAAAGGAATGCTTAGGTGAAGAGGCAAAGTTATCTAATGCACAAAGTCGTTTGAGGGCTATGCAAACAAAGGAAAGAAATTTGCAAAACAATCTACAACGTACTAAGGACAATCTAAAAAGGCAAGAAAATCTGCTTAAAGAAACCAAAGAGGAAGTTGAATCAAAACAAAGAGTAGTTGATAGAAAAAGAGAAGAATACAACCAAGCAGTAAAACATCAAGAGAACACTCAAACTGCAGCAACGGTCTTAGCATTCGTTCCGTTTGTTAACCTAATTACTACCCCGGTATTGCTGGCTGTATCTTCTACTGCTTTGCAATCAGCTATTGATGATGCTGAATCTTACTTGGATTCATCCAAGCAATCCCTTTCACAAGCTAGACGGGACTACCGCGAAGAAGAGAAGACATGCAAGGAGATTAAAGCGGAGGTAGAAAGGCTCAATAAACAGATTTCACAACAGAAAGGACAAATCACATCATGTAAAGAGAAAATAAAAGATCTCCGAGCCGAGAAAAATGAGGAGAACAGAATGCTTCAGGATCTACGAAACCTCAATAAGGAAATAAGTAAGCTCGCAGGAAGAGCAGAAGTTCTGGAGCAAGAATCCCACCGATTGTATGACGTGTCTACTCTGTATGAACCATTGAAGAGTATTGTCAGTCTGCTGAGTGACCCATCATCTGGAATACCCGTGTGTGCATCATACACATTCTTCTGGAATCAAGTGCTTTCGGGTGGAGGATTTAGAGCAATTGCAATGAATGATGACTGGTGTTAACTATAATTTTGTGGACTATTTTCATAAAATTAATTGCTGTCATTGTAAGAACCTAAAATCCTATTGTGTACAACTGAGAAATTTAAAAGACTTCTTTAAATTGGTGTAGGTGTACATACACTAAAAGGTGTAACTGGAATTCCCAATCTGTTTGAAACTTTGAACCTTAACATCAGTGAAGTGCCACCCAAACTCTCTGACTACCGATAATTTATCCACAGTTATAGCCATTGACTTGAAAATTAGCGTTACTGTCTAGACAAAGTGTACATATCTTGAAAATTAATGAAGAAGGATTGAAAAACCAAACCTCTCCGAAAGTTCAATTACAAGAATGTTTGTAGATATTGGTTGACGGATGTCTTTAAAAAATGTGCTTGTATAGGTGAGGCCCATTTATGGTTGCCCCTACTCATAAAAATGTGTTGTCCTCAATAAGAAATGCCCTGCATCTATGATCAACAATGCAGTTATAGATTCTAGATTTATTTCACATACCGGTATGATATATTTCTAATAGGGACCATTTGTTTTCTCTCATAACATTTATTGTAAAACTTTCAAAATATAGAAAATTATTTCAAGGGATAGGGAAAGAATTTTGTAAGTGACAAAATATTTGCATTAAAGGAACTCTGGGCCGTGAATAAGATCGTGGAAAGTTAGAATAATTAGGTCAAAGTGAGACTGGAATCTCAATGAGCATCATCCCTACTGAGAAATTTTTTCATTTCGCAACTTGTGACTGCTTGCCGTACAAGCGTGATATGCAACCATATGCGAGTGTCTATACACTAGCGTTGTATTCATACCTTGCATAATGCTTTTCTTTAAATAATCTTTATGAATATGCTGAACAAAACTATAAAAGTACTTAGCCAGAACATCATCCCATTTATTTTTCTCATTCTCTATGTTTATCCTCCAAATTACATTTAATAAAATGTAGCCTGACTATTGAGAATTAAGCTGAGCTGAGCCTTTGAATATGCTAAAGTATATATCAAATGATGTTATTTTCTTAAGAATAGCTTATGAAATCGAGGTAACAATTTCATTTTGTTAAAGGTACGATTATTGCTCAAACCCATCCTGTAATCCAGGTGAGTTCATTTCTTTGGAATCGCATCAAAAGCAAGGGAAATGTAGTGGCCTGGTTAACAGGATGCCTTGAACCGAGGTCATTTACAGCTTCCGGACTGGGCCCAGTTTATGTCACGTGAGCCCAACACGCAACAAAAGATCAGTCCATGCGAGCTTGTTACCCTGGTTGAGTAGTGTTGACAGCGAGGCGAATAGTAACAGCCCAGACCTCCTTAAGAGTGCAATAGTGAATAGTATTTTGTCCATACAGAACTGAGACCATTTATGCTGCAATAACAAATGTTGTCAAGTCCTTTTTATGTTGTACTTGTATTGTCTATATACATTATGCATAGCATAAGACTAGTGTTAATAATGAAATGAACACATACACATGGTCTACCAATGATGGCTTAAGTTAATGCACTGATATTTATATGACTATGTAAGGAGCTTACAGGTAATTGTTGGTGAAAAGCAATATATTTTTGAAACTTGTTAGGGGGAAGCAGTTTTTATGCATGAGGTTAAATTGTGTTATATGACCCAAAACCTTTTTAGCTTGTATGAGCGTGGTGAGAGCAACTTTTTTTTTCATATTTTTTCTTACTTTATGTTGAAAACAACCTCCCAAAGTTTCCTCTTGCGAAAGAGGTACCACAAGATTTGCTCAAAATGAAAAAAAAATTTAAGATATAATAGACAAAAATTGCGACAGTAAATGATGCAAACACAAGGTGAAATCAATAGTCAATAATCAGTATACCGTCAATGTATACCGTCAATCAGTAGAAGGACGATATCATGCCAACATAATGTCAAATTCTCTCAAGAACAGTTGGTTTACACTTACACATGATGCCTTAATCCAGTTTTTGTTACATCTCTGCTGCTCCAAAACAGCTCCCCTCATCTAGTATTTTTCATAATATATGCTTCTATTAGGCATTTTGTACTTTATCCTTTGAATGGACTTGTAATATCATAGCTAGGTTTTGATAGTGTAATTAAATCGATCCAAATAATTGGTGATCTGTCAAGGGCGGATCCAGGATTTTTGAAAGGGGGGGGGGTCCCAAAATAATTTTTCTCCACTCATTGGGGGGGGGGGGGGGGGGGGGGGGGGGTCCACGACCCCTTATACATGGATTTGAAAGGGGGCGGGTGTTGAAAAGGGGGGGGGGGGCAGGACCCCCTGGACCCCCCCCCCCCCCCCCTGGATCCGCTAGTGTCTGTGACTATGATGGAAGACGTTAGACACTTGCTGAACACTGATGGCCAGGACATCTGAAGAGAACCACATAAAAGCAGTTATTCATAGGCAATGGTCAGTTGAAATCATTCATAGCTTAATTCTTGATTTTCATTGATATTTTAACAACATAATGATTTATTATGTAAGTAGAAGTCAAATACGGTCTTTTCACAACAAAGTAAGTTTGGTTTATCATACAGTGGATAGTGTTCTTGGAATAATAAAGCCAATGAATATTTTTGGTATAAGTTGGGAGTGGCAAAGGGTTATATACGAAAGCCGATGCAAATTCATAAGATCAAGCAGGAATTATATTTAGTCAATTCACAGTCAAAGCCATTGCTCTATTCATTTGTATATATCAATGCGCGAATCTTACAACAATGTCAACTATTAAAGAGTATTATCAGGCATTTTTTCAAATTAAATTTCCAATTTATATTGTATGATAAAGAAGTTATCATGTTAGTGTGTTTTGGGATTGTAAATATCCTGCATACCCGGTATATTTTCATTGACGATCCCAAAACACGCTCTCATGATAACCTCTATGAGTCGTTAGTGGCTCTATCCTCTTTTTATGTTTTAGAGTAGTATTGAAATGGGGGAAGGGGCAAGACATCTATTTTAACAATTAGAGACAGACTTTTGTTTATTCTGTTACAGGTGGATATGTCTGAAGTCACTGTTGGAGATGTTGCTAAGGCGGAGAAGAAGGTGATGAGTCCGGCTGATGTCAAGGTAAGTAAGCTTTAGTCTGATCAACTTCGCAAGTGAGATGGTTTCATGAAATGCTCAAGCTAGTCTTTACCTGTTGGAGGTATTGGAAAGGAATCTGTCTGTCCTGATATCGTTTCTGGTGTAGAACTCGAGAACAAAACATGACATATCCACAGATGCGCCTTTTTGAGATTCAAGTTGTTGGGATTTTTGCGTTTGGCTTTTCTTTTGAAAATTATGTCAATGATGCTTACAAGATGAAATAATTTGTTTATGTAAGTTACATTTGTTAATGTGAGGTATAATTATAGGCTGTCTAACGAGCTTCCCCTTTCATATCAAGTTTATGTACCAAGTGAAATAATTTTGTTTTGTCACGAGCCTTGGCGAGTGACAAAACAAAATTAGTTCACAAGGGACATAAACTTGATATGAAAGGGGAACCAGTTATGAATCCTTTTTATTACCAACTTGCATTACAGACGATTAATTGCTTTTTTTAACAACTTTATATTGTGCCTATAAATAGACGGAACGGCAGATACATATCCAAAGACGTCACCGCCTGAAAGATTAAAATATTAATACGTTATGTAATCACCTTTCTAAATTCTATCCTACGTTAATTCATTGTGTGTGGTAAAATGCAAGTAGCAAGTAATTAGCACTGAAGTCATGAACGAAGCGTAAGTGAAAATGAAATCAGAGCTATCTTTCTTTGATCAACGGCAGATCATAGCGGCCGCCATCAAGCCTGTATCTTTTCATCAAAATAAAAACTGCCTTAAAAGTAAGTTTTATAAAGTAAACAAAGTTTTACCATACCAGAGACATTATATAATAGGGACAAGAGTCTTGGATTTATCTCCGCTCTCATCAAGGTCCAACGCACAAGGCGACTGGACACTGTTAATGTGCATAAGTACCGAAAGTAATGCTCTTGAAAACCCAGTTCGACCTTGCTGGGCGATATTAGTATTTAGTATGTTGCATTTAGTGTCAGTGCTGGACATCAGAGTCAAACTGAAATAGGCACAAATCCTCACGTCTGCGCATGTCTAAACTGACGTCATAAGAAATGACGAAAAATTAACGTCATCTTCAATTGCCAACTACACATTAGCAAAGTGTTACATCGTTTACCTTTTAATATGATGACATGGGTTTTCTGTGCGGAAATGGTGGCACAAATGTAATTAAATCCTTAAAACATGGATATTCTGCTACGCAAATTTTATTTACGACAACAGAACGACATACGACATTGTTTTGTAAACATCGATCACTGCAAAGTTGATGCGACACAAATCGCTAGAACCAGGTCTCAACAGGTGTCCTTTGAAGGCATCTTGTCAATTAAGACAAACATAAGTTCTCAGAGAAAACAACAAGATCACGAAACGCATTTGAGAACTTGCCACCAAACCTAAACTTCGACAGTGCAAGGACGTTAATAGCACTAGTCTTGGCGGAACCAGCAACACTGAAATGTCTTCCTTGCTGTCCGAGATGAGAAGGGATCGAGAGCGGGTGAGATCTGCGACTTGACAATCAGCAGCCAAAAGTCTTATCACACGCCCCGCAGTTTTACGGTAACAAATTAATAAGGTAAGATGAATCTTTTCAAATTATGATTAATGATTATCATTTTATTTAAAAAACCAGCCACTCCAATATAGACCTAAATATTTTAATGAGTCACATAATTAATAATCAACATGAAATAATATTCACGTCTTTGATTTAAACTATAGGTAAAAATGTTACAACAATGTCTAAGGCCTAAATAAAACTAATTTTAACAAGTTATAATTAATGTAAGTTATTTGTGATAAATAATTTGAATAATTATATGTTTGATAAGATTTTTCACTTATGAAGGTGGTCCCTATTATCGTGGGTCTTATTGTTTTACATGTATATTCCCCTTTAAATAAGTACCATCTAAATATTGTTTCTTGTTTTTAAACTCTGCACATATATCCTTCCAAAATACGTTAATTAAACTTCTATCTATGGAAAATATATTTTTGGATATCTATATAAAAAATCTTATCTGTGTGATGTATTTTATCCGAAGTGTCCCTATTATCAAGGTAATTAGTATATATAATTAATAAATTATTCTCTGTAGACAAAACCACCAATGTAAGATTATTATTTACCAATTGAATGAAAATTTATTTGATATCAGGATATTAAACACAATATTTGCAAAGCTGTAACACTAAAATTCTAATACAAAGGCGCCTTGTCGCAGTTTTACTGAGCAGCCATTTTTGATAAGTGATTTGAACACTATCTCAACAAAATGCCCTTTTTTTACAATAAAATAATATCTATAATATTCAAGTTTTATTGCTCCTGAACAGTGAGATCATCGTTTTCACATTAATCGTACCTATAAAATGAAAAGTATGGGGTGCCAAACGGGACTTAAATCGCTATTTAGTAAGCTTACTAAATGAATTAGTAACCTTACTAATTCATTTAGTAACCTTACTAAATGAATTAGTAAGCTTACTAAATCGATTGATTTAGTAACCTTACTAAATGAATTAGTAAGCTTACTAAATGCAAACGATTTAGTAAGCTTACTAAATGAGCTTACTAATTCATTTAGTAAGCTTACTAATTCACTTCTTATTTGATGATTTAGTAAGCTTACTAAATCACATCCGGTTTGTTGAAATGTAAATCAATGACTGCTCCCTAGTAAAAATGAAAGTATTGTACATTTTGGATATTAAAACCGTGAAGAAGAAATTTAATTTACCATTTTTGATAGTATTTTTTGAATAAGGAAGGATTTTACTTTTTTAAATGTGATACGAGCGAACTGTCGAAATTGCGAGCATGAACCGTCTGAAGAGTAGGAACAGGATAGTTGCATGTCCTATTTTCGTTCAGACACTCAAACAACTGTTTTTGATGAAATATCATACCTTCACGATATTCATATGTCATCTTTGAACAAAAAAGATCATAAAAATGAACTTTAAAATCAAATCCCGTTGCGAAACCATTGACAAACACCGATAGACAATATTGCTATCTTTTTCAAAGGGAGATAACTCGAACTAAACCTAGTGACACGGGCGCCGGCAAATGTAATGTTACTGATCTATGCTCTATGATGAGAGAGGCGATCAAAGATAAAATATATTTTAAAATAGATTTAAGAACCATATACGCACAAAATATTTGAATCTAAATTTGTCAAAAGCTACTGTACGTGCCGTTTGTTTTTGTCAAAATATTCCCGCCATTTACCACGTGGTGGGGAGAAATCATTATTTCAAACTTAGAAACATATTTTCAAAAGCATTTAGTAAGCTTACTAGTAAGCTTACTAAATCGAATTAGTAAGCTTAATAAATCGAATTAGTAAGCTTACTAAATATCTGCCCGAATTAGTAAGCTTACTAATTCGATTTAGTAAGCTTACTAATTTGATTTAGTAAGCTTACTAAATAGCGATTAAAGTCCCGTTTGGCACCCCATAGAAAAGAGAATGGTGCAATCTATTTTATGCTCATAAATAACCTACTTTAATCTGGCGAAAAGGTTATAATTTTAGAGTTTGTGTTTTATTTTCGCAGTAAATGTAATACTTCGTTCAACATCTTTGAAACCATTAGTACATTTCCCTTTCATACATTTCTGTTTGTTATCTATCAAACTATTCACAAACAAATATAAAATACTCTCGGACAATATTTCGTGAAGACAGGATCGTTTCTTAATTAATTGCACATGTTGTTAATATTTCATAAATGAAAATGATACTCAATATTTCAGATCACTGAAAATGTGAGAAAATATTACTGAACATTTGAAAAAATGTTTTTTTAGATGCCTCAGTATTTAGTTTATTCATCTATGATGTGCTTTGACAATATAAATAACCCTTGAAGGCATTGGAGACTCAACTGAGTTTACCACGATAATAGGGTTACCACGATAATAGGGTCACTAGCCATATATGATGAAAGATAAAAAGAATATGTCAATCTATTTACTGAATATCTTGATTTTCAGACTAAACATGATAAAAAATGATGACATAAGCGAGACAGTAATTACCCCCAAATATAAGTGATCAGTTATAAATATAATTTGATGACAGTCCTGATAGAATCAAACTCAGGATATTGCCTAGACTAAAACTTAATATACTAATATGTGACTCTGTGGCATGTTTATGAATAAATAAAGAAAATGTGAGCCTTATTCTAAAAAATAAAGTTTGTGAAATAATTTTACTGTAACTGTAAGTGTTTAATGACCATAAAGACATGTTAAGCTTAAGATTTTATTAATATTGGTATTTTAACTGCAAAAGGATTCTTCATCATATTATGTAGTTAGCCTAAATAAAACAGTAGTCCTGATGTGTAGATTTGTTATCATTAGCAAAATGTTGTTTTGAGGTTTACCTCTGCTCAGATATGTAAACATGCAGATATGAGTACAAGGTTTTTAAAAAAGAAATATTCAATTATAAATAACACTTAGTGCCATTGTATAAAATAAAGGCAGCCCGAAAGCATGTTTTGTAAGAAATTAATGTGATTATAATTCAGTTTTGCTATTCAAATTAATTAACAACACTTTATGACTGGATACTTTTCTTGTTATTTACATACAGTGTAAAAATTATCATTCTTTGGGGGAATAATTTACTTAATATTGTTTGTTTACATTTCAGACTTCAGGGAAGAGTCAAAATAGAATCCTGTTTCCCAATCTAATCACTGGACAGGAATGAATAAACAACATGAAATGGATATTCTGTCATCAGAAGGAATGGTCAGTCTGGCCCATTCACTTCAGGAGATCACGGATTACAAAAAACAGGCAGAAATACATTTATGATCATACAATTACTTGTAATGCGATTAATATTTGGTTTCCTGAAAATAAATCTTTTTAATTTTTCAAATAAATTTTTTTAATGAAATTGATTGTTAAATACTTTAGGCAGCTTCACTCAGATAGACTTTTGCACTAAATAATTATTCATAAATGAAATGCATCAAATAAAACTTGACAATCATCTTGGGAAAATTGACTTTAATATTTGTTAAGCCTTCAAAGACATGATATGAATATTGATTATTTTCTTTTTATTGTTTTGTTGAGATAATAAACAAATATAAACTATGCAATTGTTTGTCCAGAATTATCCATGAATTTTATCAACATTTCAATATGCTTATACCTGCATTTGTTTTGTATAGTGTTATCACTGAGGCAGAACATGTTTTCTTCAATGCTCATGACTTCAGTTGAATTGATTGAGTAAAAGATAGAAAGCTGCAAATAATATATATTCAACTAAGGTCAATATTGTCTATGCACACACAATTTCAAGAATTAGGTGTATCAATGTAAATAAAAACAACATATCTAAAGGGACAGTGCTACTGGGTTATTTAAAAAGCTAATTTCAAGAGTACTTCCCTGTTTATTAACTATGATTATTACATGATTATTTTACACTTATTTCAAATATTTTAGTGAGGGTTATATTTTAGTTGTTCTAAATTTAATAAATTGACAAAGAATAGAATGCATTACTGCATCACCATTAATTTTGTTTTCACAAAAAGTACCTCTAAAGGGTCGGTCCCTTTAAATCATAATTACATTAACAGATTATCCCTTAATATGGTGATTAATCTAAAATGTCTTTGTGCTTTGAGATAATTCATTTTGTTGAAGACTCAATTTCATTATTTGAGCAATCATTTTATGTCTGCATTGAGATATTTTTTTTACACAATTTTACAAATTCCTCAAGACTTTTGGTTGGTATTTTTCTATTGCTAGAAATAATTGCATTGAGTCCTGAAATTACATGAAAGTTTTTTCATTACCCATTGCTGATCAGCTGTTTCCATAAGCAATCCTTTGTCGCATACAAGTCAAATATTCACACTACTGTAAAACAAACGTTCATTTTCACTATAATAAATAGCTTGATTCTTTAAAAAAAACAAATCACAATAAGCAGATTTTGTTTTGAAAAAAATTATTGGGGATTTTACTCCACTTCAATTGGTCACCAACGAAGCGACTCACTCGAGCTCGACAGCACCCGGAAGCGATCGCATCAAGTTATCCGAAGGCAGTCAAACTTTCTTACTACATCATGTTCTATATATCCTTGAAATCTGAAATAATTTCTTTCCAATAAGTAGGTTTTGGTTTATTTGTCACTTCTTCCCAAATTATTCGGCCTGATAAAATCGCGATGTAGCCTAAAGCGCCGTGACCCGAAATGTGATCGAATATCCACTGCCGGAGGGTGCGGGCCGGCAGAAATGGCAAACACATTGAACCTGTTGTTTTAGCATGTCCGTCAGTCTTAGTATTTTAGCATTTATTATCCTGTTTTAGTTGTTTTTATGTACTATAGATTAAGACGTTGAACACATGATCATGGCGCAAATAGATCTGAAAATCCAAGCTGGGATTTCCCCGAACCGTGATGCAGGCACAGTCTTGCCGTAGGCCAAATTCGGGTCAATTTTGACGCGGTTATCAATTTTCAAAACGTGATAGAGGAATAATTAATTCGGTGACCCCCAAATATTTTACTATATATAAATGTGATATATTGTAATCTTTCATGTCTGAAGTTTTCATAAAATCGTTGAAATCATAAATAATAAATTTAACGTATTAGGGGGGAAAAAGATTAATATAAAATCAGAATATTGAAATTAAATTCCTCCTAATATTCAGAATTTGACTATTATTTAATATTTTTATGATATGATATCAAGTTTACCATCAGCTGGTTCTAAAATTGCAAAAATCTTTCAAAAACAATCATAAATAAAAAAGTTACGACTTAAAGAAAATTATATTTAATTTTCAGATTTTTCGAGGAGTGCCAAATTTTGAATTGCATAAAACTCTTTAAAACGTTCGGTGACCCCCAAATTTTATTTCATTTTCAAATTCAGCACATCAAAAAGTACCAACACACCAAAAATGAGCAAATTCTTGAAACTTTTATTTCTGGGTAGACTATACCCTTAAGTAAGAAATCATGGTCCGATTTGATGTAACAGACCCTTTCCATATTTATCAATCTAAATAAATTAAGATCAACAGGTTTATATTTGATCATACTGTTGATCTAACATTGACCCGTAAGGCGGGTCATGCCGCTGACCTCTAAAATCAGCCGCTCAGCCAATCAGAAAAGATGCCCTAGCTCGCTGGAAGTTAGAACAACTCAGCAGCGCATCTTTTGAAATGGATGATGTTCGGAGCTCAGTCATTCGGAGCGACGCAGAGCGACCATTTCGACGAATAATCCGATTGCTTGGATGTATTAATAAATTATATTTTTAGCTCATCAGGACTGAAAGTCCAGATGGGCTTATGGCATGGCCCGTCGTCCGGCGTCCGTCGTCCGTCCGTCCGTCCGTCGTCCGTCGTCCGTCCGTAAACTTTTGACACTTTCGACTTCTCCTCATGAACCATACACATTAGAGAGCTGAAATTTTGTGTACAAGTACCTTAGCATATGGAGATTCTAATTTGTAACTTTGGTGACCCTGTGACCCCAAATAGGGTCACAGGGGTCACAACTTTAAAAACCTATTTTCATCTTCTTCTCCAGTTCCAGAAGGACTAGAGAGTTAAAAATGATATGTGCAGACTCCTTGGCCAATGGGGATTCTAATTTGTAACTTTGGTGACCCTGTGATCCCAAATAGGGTCACAGGGGTCACAACCTTAAAAACCTATTTTCATCTTCTTCTCCAGTTCCAAAAGGAGTAGATAGTTAAAAATTATATGTACAGACTCCTTGGACAATGGAGATGCTTATTTGTAACTTTGGTGACCCTGTGACCCCAAATAGGGTCACAGGGGTCACAACCTTAAAAACCTATTTTCATCTTCTTCTCCAGTTCTTAAAGGACTAGAGAGTTAAAAACGATATGTGCAGACTCCTTGGCCAATGGGGATTCTAAATTGTAGATTTCGTGACCCCATGACCCCAAATAGGGTCACAGGGGTCACAACCTTTAAAACTTATTTTTATCATCATCTTTAGCTCCTTAAGGTATATTGAGCTGAAAGACTGCATGTAGACTCCTTGGCCAATTGGGATTCTAAACTGTAGGTTTTGTGACCCCATGACCCCAAATAGGGTCACAGGGGTCACAACCTTAAAAACCTATTTTTCTCCATTAGATGACAGTCTATGGCAAATTTATTTTAGTGTGGACTTCATTCACTGTCTGATATTGGCGATCTAGAAAGTGTTGAATAATAATACATTTGTTTTGTAAATTTTTTAAAGGTTTTCTTGCAATAGGTAACATCAGTTTCATTTTTAGCACATCTTGCCTGTATAAAGCAAACTTGATATGATGCCTGATGAGCTACAGAGCCAATGGCTCTATTTTTTCATTTTAAAATGATTAAGCGTATTTGCTAGTTGACAATTACAAATGATGATTGCACATCGCACAGATACTAATGTGGCGAATAACAATCACAAAGTTTAAACATGATAAATTTCAATATTTACAAAAACCCTCATGCAAGGGGAGGTAACTCCTTTTTTATCAATCTCTTTTGTACTAATTTATTTCATTTCCATCCAAATAATTAAAAATAGGGATTTTTGTTGTCAATCATAAAACTAAAAATAGTTCATACAACGAAAATAAAATGAAAAACATCATTTGTTTGATTATAATACTCGTATTTCACGTTTAAAGATTGTTCTACATAACGTTCCAAAACATACTGTACTTGTGTTGTCAACCAGGCATAAGTTGTAAACGATATTTTAAAAAAAACCATCTTGGCTGCGGTAGCGCAGATTAGAAGGGTTCTATCAAAACTAAAATAGTTAAAATCAAATTATTGAATAGACATCGTGATATTTTGTCTCCGGTGATTAGACATTTAATCTATTTGAAACAAACTGTCTCCTATCAATATGAATATTGCAGAAAAAAAAGAAATGAAAACAAATCGGTCATTCCTAAAATGTAAATGTAAGTATAAGGTTTGTGATGCTTTTTCGACCACCCCTAAACGGTGAAATGTACATTGCCCGTGCATCTTGCTTATCTGGCTGTTGGCCTCTCTACACCCTTGCCACAAAGCGTGAAATATCTAAATAGAGATGGTTTCTTAAACAACATTGTTTTGTATATTGTTGATGAACATAATATTCAACAATCTTTCTATTTAACATGTCTCTCTATCATCTTTTTTGTTGTTTTAATCCATTTACGATAATTTGCTTTTGGGTTAAATTATTTTTCATTGGGGTACATGTGTGAATGAATACGGAATTTCCAAAATTAACCGCAAATATTTTGATAAATTGTGAATATCATTTGAATCAGCTAGATCATATTGTTGCAACGACTGTAAGTCAAATGTTGTTTTAAAGGCGGTCCGTGATTGGCTGAAATTTTATCGCGAATCATCGCGATAAAACTATATCATTGGCTGGATCAGAGGTCACAACGCGCAGCTTTCAGTGGTGTCTTCACCAAGGGTATGAAAGTGGAGCGTCAGTGTATACGTTTTACCTGAGACAGGATGATAAACTTTTGACATTTGACTTAAATTTTAGAATTTATGACCTCAGTAAAATATCATGTGATCGAAATTATTGTAGATGTTGATTTAATAAAGAAATTTGGTTGTTGATTTAGATAGATGGGTGGGGTGAAAATTATCTGAAGCAATATGTAGAATATATCTATTAGCAGATGTTTAGGAAATTAGAGTCAATTTGGTGAAAGGTCGAAATGACACAGGGTAGAGTTTAGGGCAAGTAGTTATGTATGAATCTGTTGTTATCCCCAACGCGTTTAGTGCAAAGCGGGGGATAAAGTATTGGTCAGCGTTCGTCCGTACGAATGAAATTTAATAACTCCAAAAATATTGACGGGATTCTGTTCTTTTTTTTTGTATACTGATGGAAACGAATAAGGAAACTTTAAATAATTATTGTTAACCTTATGTCTGCAGGGCTCCAGATAATTATTTTGACACATACGTATTTCACTCATCAAATTTTAGATTGAGGCGTAAAATAGCACATGAAAAATGTTGAGGAGTATTTCACTCATGAAATTAAAATTTTAAAAAATGTGCTTAGAAATACTGCCGATTTAGGATCATAACTTGTGCCCTGAACCTGCTGATGACAGGATGATAGTAATGTTTATTCAGGGGTTGCTGTTAACAAAATACTTCCCCGAACATTGATGATAAGATCGATGGCAGCAGGCTCATTTGGAACATTTTAAAAACTCCTCGTGAAAAATAGACATTCTTTTCGAGATGTAACAAATCATAGATGTTGAACCAAAACAATATTTGACAATGACCTTTGCGCATGCATGTAAATGAAATCTGACTCTTATTCTCAGAAAGTCATGCATATCTGTCGCTCATTGATTTCATAATTCATGCGTAAATCTAAATTGTCCATGCGTATTTTACGCAGATACGCATCTTATCTGGGGCCCTGTCTGGCATGTTCCGTTTGTTCGAGGATGCATGGGTCAGTTATAAACTGAAAATGTTGAAGTTTACTTTCACTGAAAAAGGTACAGTGCACGTGAAAATTGATTTCCATGAATTTCATGCATGACAAGGTCCATGGTGTATCTATAATCAAGAGGGATCCATGACATGACATGACGCTGATGATGATCTTCTGCACTGATGTGTGTCTTACTGGGTGCGGAGGTGTGTGTGGGAACCAGTTTTTCCACACAGAATTTCCCTCATACTTGCTGTAGTTAAACCTTCCCGTTGCCTCACTCGAGTGTTTCAGTATTCTTGTAGTGGTGATACTGGGGGGGGGGGGGGGGGGGGGGGGGGGGGGGGGGAGTGGACAGGATAGTGCATCAAGGTAGGGTGTGACAATTTAGCCACAGTCATTCTTTTGAACTCGGGCAGAGCCAGACACACATGGCTGCTAGACTGCCTCAGAAACATCTCCATTTCGGCCGCAATACATGACTATGATCTACGTGCAGTGCATGTTCCGGGTCGTCAAAACACGGCCGCGGATATTTTATTTAGATGGCACCTCTCCCCACCCCCCACCAACCCCAGCGAACACAAAATCCGTTCTGCTTATGGAGTACCCGACCTATTACGACAGGAGGTCAAGGACGCCCAAGTCGCTTCCTTCTCTATGGGGACATAAGCCAACCTGAGGACCCAGTGGCGAACTTTCCTCATGTTTTGTCTTTACTTTCACTTTACTTCCTTGCCCGCTGCACAAGATACCATATGCGCTTATGTACAATTTCTTAAGTAGCTTGTTTACCAGTGTCACGTCTGTTAAACATTATCTCCATGGCGTCAAACTTCATATGTTTAAGGGCTTTAATTTTCCCTCAGTTTCCTTTCTTTTGCGGCTTACACTGTGTGGCATTGGTAAACAATTATTTCGCTAACCTGTCCAAGCTTCTCCTATTGAACCCCAACATTTGTTAGCTATTTGGAGAGCCAGGGCTATGGACTTTCGCTCATCTGAGCACGCTGTTTTATTTTGTTTGTTTCTGTTTTTATTCTTTTTGATGGCTCGTAAGTCCTTTCTAATACCACCGTCCCAGGCCATGTTTTCACCGATTAAATTCCCTTGCAGAGCCGACGTCACCCCTTCCTCCTTTGGCTTATGGGTAAAACTCAAATTCTCTAAAACAAATCAATTTGGGGATCGTAATTTCTCCGTGTCTTTAGTGTCCCTCCAAGACTCCCCCCCTTTGCCCTGTCTGAGCGTTAAGGTCATTTTCGCCCTCGTTCCTGCTTCTCCATCCGCCCCCCTATTTGCCCCCCACTCCCGTCTGGTTTAGTTCCTGTCACATATCCCCTCTTCCACTCCCACCTCCGAGCTTCACTGACAGCAGCAGGCCTGTCGCCCAATGCTTTCACTTGACACAGTTTCAGACGGGGTGCGGCCTCCTGGGCTTTTTAAGACTGGGGTCCCGGGGGAGTTGATCCAAATGCTAGGGGACTGGACTTCCGACGCTATTTACATTAACTTGACTTTACCCCTGACGTCAAAATCGCTGCAGCTACGCGTTTCGCTAAGAATCTATTCACGCCAAAGTAATATTTCACCATCAATTTCTTTAATTTCGCTTCGTTTGGCATTTGTTTAGGAGTAGTAAGTTAGGGCTTATGTAACCATATATTTCACTTTCTTTATCTTATCCACTGTATTATATCCAAAATTCAATTACCGTAACGATAACCGTTATTGTATAACCTTATGTGATACTTTCAACTATTAAATATTCGGAGCTTATTACATCACATTTACCAAAACTTCAACTTGTAATTAATTTATTTCGGTTTGAATTAATTTTGTCTATGACTTTCTACTCTGATGAACCACACTGAGATGGAATTTCGAATTTCCTTGTTGTTATCATATATTAATTGTTTAAAGAATGTTTCCTAGTCATGAACGAAGATATAAATCTTTTTGATTGCTGTTTAAACAATGCTAAGAAAAAATTAAGTCTCGTCCCGTAAACAAACGGCGGCCGAAAACGCAATGTTACAGTCAAAAAAACTCACTTGCACGTTTATTATATATTGCAATATGTATCACAATACAGCATCAAATATTGCAATATATCGCAATACGTATCACAATACGGCATCAAATATTACAATATATCGCAATACGTATCACAATATCACATCAAATATTGCAATATATTGCAATACGTTTTTTCTGGAAATACCCAACCCTAATGACTAGAGTTACTGGACGTCAATGAACTGACACCTCACACCTAGCTGTTATCTGTAACATCCTGCTTTTCGATACACATCTTCAAACGGCAAAATGCAAATGTTGTATTAGATGTAACTGCAGACTGTTAAATTTATAACTTAGAGAGGTATTTTAGAAATTGGAATACTTGGATACTTTTTCTACTTAAAATGTGAGAAGTAATATGTTCTTTTTAGAAGATTTAGGGGGAAAAAACTAGTCATATGATTTAATCATATTTTATTCGTGGAAAAAATAAGCTAATGAATGGATTGATCAAAAGTTCAAAAATTATTTCAAAACAGTTCCAGTTAAATTATTTTTGAATACATATAACAAATAGGATGATAGTGAAAGGGACATATTTTTGGTTCATATTTTTGTTTTCTTATTGTTAGATCACAAACCTATTCATATTTAGAGCGAAGTTATCATATTCTTAAAATGAAGGATAATATCGCATATAAATATCAGTGTGCACTCCTGCCCGTTTTTTCAACGGTGATCGAGGAAAAAGTCTCAGTCCTTCATTCACCTCAAGTACCTAAAACATTTGACTAAAATCTCTGTCATGAAAGCATTCTTATATTTCTATATAAACTTCCTTTTCTTGTGAGATCACCATCCATCAACTGTAACATAACTGTTGTATCCCGGATCACTATCAACATTTAAACCACTAAAAGCTCAGAGAAAATTCATCCTTTCGGACACTGAAATGAAGAAAGGGGTAAAATGTTTGGTAGTAATGGTGCAATAAAAATATGGAATTCATTAAATCCTGATATCCAAAATAAAGATATACATAACACAGTTTCAAAAATACAAATTGCGGACAACTTTGATATTCAATTTTATTAAATTATAAAATGCTCAATATTTTTAACAAAGACAACATCAGATAAGTCATATCATGTGGCCTATCATCAGTCAACTTAATTTCAACACACAGAAGTTATTTGAAATACCAAACATTTCAATAAGCATTACTATCATGAAATATTGTGACTTCCCTAAGCAAATTTGTGACTTTTTAGCTCATCAGGTCTGAAAGAACAGATGGGCTTATGGCATGGCCTGTTGTCCAGCGTCCTGTCTGTCTGTCCTCCGTCGTCCGTAAACTTTTCACATTTTCGGCTTCTTCTCCAGAACCAGTGACTCTAGAGAGCTGCAATGGAGACTGCTTGACTCCTTGGCCAATTGGGATTCTAAATTGTAGATTTCATGACCTCATGACCCCAAATGGGGTCACAGGGGTCAAAACCTTAATAACCTATTTTTATCTTCTTCTCCAGTTCCAAAAGGTCTAGAGAGCTGAAAAGTTATGTGTAAACTTCTTGTTCAATGGGGATTCTAAATTGTAGATTCCATGACCCCACGACCCCAAAAAGGGTCACGGGGGTCCAAACTTAAAAACCTATTTTCATCTTCTTCTCAAGGTTCCAAAAGGTCTAGAGAGCTGAAAAGCTGTGAGTATACTCTTTGGCCAGTGGGGATTCTAAATTGTAGATTTCGTGACCCCATGACCCCAAAAGGGGTCACAGTGGTCCAAACCTTAATAAAAGTACCGAGGGTACAGAAGCTCACCTTAAAATGAATGATGTGGTAATATGGTTTAATTGTGTAACCATCTTTTATATGATAATTGATTATGGCTGCCATCATGATTTTTTTATCTTTTAAAATGCTATTCTTCTGTTGGAAACCACTAGAGCTTGAACAAACGTAAAAACAAGAATGATATAATCATGATTTGTTAACAAGCAGTAGGTTTTTGTATAACTTTTTTGTATATCTATGGCTGAATTGGTGACCATCTTGGACTTTTTAATCTTCAAAATGCTACTTTTATGTGGGCATCTGTATTAATTTCATTATGATATCTTGATTGGTTTAGGAGTATTCATTTAGTCACACTCTCAACTTCCAAAGAACTAAAAAGATGATGCACATAAACATTTGGAATATATCCCTCTGACACAAATCACAAATTCAGCTAGTGATAGGTCCAATTGCCAAAGTAAACTGTCCAGGTCAATGTCTCATGTAATTCTAACTGAAGATTTCTGAATATCTTAAATCTTGACATATGTAAGTGCAATCTGATTGGTCAGAATAGGCTAGCAACATGGGGGTTTATGCTAATTACTAGATATGATGACCTATGATGACCTCTTGCACCTGCATGTAGCTTATGTAACTTATCCTCTTATGTAAGTTACTGGTATTCTATATAGTGAGTGTCCTCCCCTCATTTCAATATGCAATACAGATACCCTTTAGAGGAGAGTTGCAGGAGAAGGGCTGGAAGGATAGGAGGGATAGGTAGAAGGGGTGGGGGTAAAAGAGAGGTTTGCAATATTGGAAATAATCTGGAGGTCAACTCAGTAATATGTTTATTGAAGTATCTTAACTAACAGAGAGAATTGGTGAGAAAGGCTTTGTAAAAAAAGAATTGTTCAGACAGCTGTTCAATGAATGCTGTTTTGAAGATGAATATTATATCTTTTATTAGCATGACAAACAAAATAAAAGATAATTAGTTATTCATTAACCAAAATTTTCAATTTGGAATAAATTAATTGCATGGGAACAAAGGAGTAAAAAACCTTACAGTTAGTGTTGGGACTGAACAAATTTAATCATTTTAAATGCTTTTGAAAAGGATTTGTTTGAATTGAATGATCATTATAATTATCTAGATAATCATTGTTCAGACCGTAATCAGATATAGATGATTAAAAAATGTATATTTATCCCTCACTGGCTATGTTATTTGCCATATATGAAGTGTCAGGAATTATGTAACCCACTGATGGAGTGAACAACTTTATCATTTTATGTTTTATTAAAAAGGATTTATTAAAACAGTCATGCTTCGGGCTGTTCGCAGATAAAGAGGATCCATACATTTTTTAGTAACTGTATTTACAGTGTTGATAAATATTACAACAAGCGTATCAATACAACTATAATGACATTGATTTGATTGATCAGGAAATGTATTCTTTTCAATGAATTTCATGAAATCTAATTGAAAATTCAATATAATTGACATATTGACCATCTTGGATTCTTGGTAATAAAATAAATGCGTCTTTGTCAGGAATCACTATACAAAAAAATCTCACTTTTCAGAATGATATCTTAATTGATTTAGTAGGAGTAGTACTTGGCCTGAAATCTAATTGAAAAATAATGACTTCTATGATGACATGTTGTTCCCAGAACCCCTTCAGCATAATACAATTATCATTTAGTTTTACAGGTATTTATAAAACACATGGTATTGGAACTGGAACCTGATACAAAATACCTATATTATTAACTTATCAAGTAGATTACTGTACATAAAAGCAGATTCTTCACTTGTTAATATTAACTCATCGTGCAGATTGTTGTACACAAAAGCTTATTCTTGACTTGTTTAAATTGTTATTTGTAAAAAGTATTACTATTATTAGAATACAAGTATACTTTTCATAAAGACAATTTATATACTTTCCATAAAGTCCATTATGTTCTATTTATCAATTAGGTCAGGATTACTATCAATACACAAGCAGGCAGGGCTGCTAGCCCCAGATCCTTAAGGAGAGTGAAGCAATTTGTGTATTTGGCTTTGTGTACGTATATTTGGAGAAGCACCCTAGTGTGCTGAGCATGTAAACCTGAACTCTGGCTAAGCCCTTATGTGTGGTATTAAAAGACTTGACGGGAGAGAACATGAATTGTTGTGAAAAATATATATAATTTCACAAAATATAGTTAGCTTATGTCCTAAATTGATTTTGTGTCAAGAAGAAGTTCTGTTAGATATAGAAATGGTACAAATATGAGTAAAACACAGCAACTGGAACCTGATGCAAAATAACTCTTCCACATCAACTTATCATGTAGATTGCTAAACACAAAGCTTATTGTTGACAAATTTTGTGTAAGTTGTTTTTCTTAGAAAGAACATATCACTGTCATGAGAATACAAGTCTAATTTCCATAACTCTTATTGCATACAAATGGCCATATAGCATAATGCTCCACCATATCAATTGGGTCAGGTTGATTATGCAACAGACTAGCAGCTGAGACTGTGATGCTAGCAGCCTGTATTGGGATGTGTATTAGAAATGCATAGTGGACTCAACAGGAATATCTGAACTCTGGTTGACCCCTTTTGTGTGGTATTTAAAGGAATATAAGGGAGATACCATTGTTTAAAATTCAACATGATGTTTAATGTCATTGGGTTTTTGCAGCTAGTTGCTATAAATATTTTAAACAAATTAATGTATTATGTTTGTCTTTCATCTTAATGTTTTAGAAACACTTAAAAATATAGAACAGCTTGCATGACAATCTTAAATATTCCATATTCAAGATAATATTATGATTAGTAAGTTCAAATTAGAGAATTTATATGGTGCGAGTGATCACTTGATGAAAGCTTAAAATTTAGTAATAATGATGTGTCATCTGCAGCTGAAAAGTCAATATGGCTGCTATCGCAGCCATCTTGGATTCTCAGAACTGAAACGTCTACCTTTGTGGGAGGAATCACTATATAACATAACATACAACAATATGAAAATGATATCTAGTTTATAGTCACTGCTCATTGCCGGTGAGGCAGGGATTTTTAGTTTGTTTCTTATCAGCTCTGCTGTTTACAGGGATGTCAGAGGGGGCGATGTTATCAGGGTCATGTGTCACTTCCCCTAACTGTCCCAGTGAATCTCAGCCCTGTGGAACCCAGGCGTGTGCCTTTCAATATATACACAGATACAGAGAAAGTCGTTTAGCTTTTCTATTTCACTGAGGAGAGCTTTCAGTGAGGTGTTTAGTAAATTGACGAAAACGCATAATACCTGAAATTATGTGGGTCATGTTTTCTTCATACATGTCACTTAATGCACATACATTTAATATTGAAGTTTATAAACAAGTTCTTAATTGAATTCAATACATTACTTTTGCATAATTATGATGATGAATGTTATCTTAAGTGATATGTCTAAAAATTGAAGCTTTTTCGAAATTTTGATATTTTGAAATTAATATTTCTCAGAAAAGAAATATTACCAAAGTAAAATTATTATAAATTGATACTCATACACATATATATAGTTGTTTACATTAAAATGGCCTTTGGGGCCATTTTACATTCTTTTCTATTTTTTGCTGATAGATAATCACTATCAATCAGTTGATGCAGAGATAATCTTCAATGGAAAGTAAAACAGAATTCTAATTTTAGCAGAGTAGCAAATGAACATAAATACAGAGTTAACCAAAAGTGTGCAACTGTATCAAGTTTATCTTATTGTTCAATTTCATGTATGATTTATCTGAGGTCAAAAAGAACTATGAAGGAATAAATATGAGCAAAACTAATAAACATTCACAATTCTTTATAACTGACAATAGCGGGTTATGCTAATATATTATTATGAACATATGAACATATGAGCCACTCCAAGATTTTAACAACATATGATTTTACTTTGATAGAAACCTAAATGCCATTTGTGGTAACAATATTCAAAACATCTAATTCTCTCACCCCAAATTTATATGTACTTCAAAGTTTTCCAATGATAACCTCGAAACAGCATTACTATGCACAGAAATGGATATCAAGCTTCATATGAACATGCATACCAGATACCTAGCCAACACTAAAATCTCTGGCTGCTTTAAATGTGTTTCTAACCTTTTGTTTGCCTTATTGATGCACGACACTGTCCGAATTTCGATCATACCAAGACTTTATACATCACATTTTCACTGTACAAAATCAATCAGCTTAGTATGTTACCTTAAATAAATAGACAGTGCTTCAACTCGTCTATACATCAAATGTCACTGTTATCAAAAGTATATAAATGTGACTCCCAACCACCCAAGGAGTGAATCTTTAATATAACCATAGTGAAAACCTAATACACATACATTCAAATAACCTTATGTAAATTTACTCTATATACATTTCAAGTATGCATTAAATAGACCAACATCACCATGGTATAATCATATGCTGAATCATAAGTTATATCACATTTATGTGAATATATACATAAGTATAAGTTATTTAAGAACAATAGCAATATCATTTGCTTTTTCATAATGTACATGTAGTTGACAGAAATCGTTGGTGGGTATTGACATCTCCGAATCCATTGTTATCAGTGAAACCAGTATTTCACTTAGCTCTTATGTTACCACCACGATGGATGTAATATACTTGTACTTTAAACTTCACAGGAGTATATACATTTATATGTACACTAATGTTAAATGTGAACTGTACAGTGTTAAAGGTTGAAAGACTTTCAATAATCCAACATACAAATATGAATACAATATCAAAATGCTTTTAAAATACAATACTAGAAGGTCAATGATCAAAATCAAAAGTGTGCTCCGTGATAAGGTTATACTTGGTTCATTAATCAAACCACTGGTTAAATATACATTTAAGTAATCTCAGCTAGATTAAAATGCCTCTACTTTGGTTCTTCAGTATGAGAGATTGATCTACATGTTTCCATATAGCTTTGTCATTCTGACATATTTCACTCTCCCATCATCATCAAGATCATCCCAGTTTGTATATTGTCACAGTAACACTTTGTATTGTTTTTGTTTTTGAAATCTTCATCTTCTAGACCTCATCTACTTTCTTTCTTCTGGAAACAACTGACCCCTGGATTTCCTGTAATATGAGATAAAGAATTTACGACAAATATACAAATAAGCCTTTCGATGTTGATATTTCTATTATCATATATAAGTATCATATCAGTGGATTTACTTTTCAATGTTCAAAATTCATCTACTTAAAGCAGAAAATATACGTGAAAAATGTACATGCATTTGTACTTTAAGTTAACTTACTTGGGTGTTGATATATTTGGTTTTCGCTTTTGTCTCGTTTCTGCTTTGCCAGGGGTGATTTCCAGATCTCGTTTCTCCATTCTTTTTGCTGTTTGAAGACATGTTTTGAGTTCTTCTTCGGACATGTTACAGAAGACATCACTGTCAGTCACATGAACATCAGGTCCAAGATTGTATGTGACTGAGCCATGGCTGTTCCTCTTCAGGACTCCGTACTTGGAGAAGTCTGGTAGAGGCGCATCTGGTTTGCCTGCTGTGAACAGGTAGTCAATTTGACAGTCCACAAGTTTTGCGACCTGTTCAACAGCTGATTTTTGTGGCATCCAAGATTTAGGAGACTTCTTCTTTTGGCCTTGTAACCTGACTGAAACTTGTCTTATCACCTCGTATGAAAGTTTCTGGGGGTGAAACCTCTTTGGGCAGTACAGTGACTTCAACAAGTCGATATACATGTCTTTGTTAAGACTGGCGTGAGCGGGTACACCACTGGCATCAACTGCATAACAGACTAGATGTTGCAGACCATTGTGGTGTTGAAGAATAGCAGATATCCACTTGGCATGGGAGATTCCATTGTACTTCAGTATGAAGTCATTTCCACCTATGCAGAGTGCGATTGCTGCACTTGCGGCTGAATATGGAAAAGTGTAGGTCTTCTCAATTTGTTCAATGATGGCTGTAATGTTAAGGAGATCAGGCTTTTGTTTTTGAAGAAGGATATACACTTGATGTTTAAAGGTACCATCTGCATTTCTCTCCCAATGTATGGACAAAGCAAACATGTGGATGATAACACTGTCGATGTCAGCAGAAGACACTACACTCATGACTGCATCTTGTTCCTGTAGTTCACCAGCGAGGGTTGACAACCAGTCCACTTGGGCCATTTCAGCTTCGCCCTTTCGTTGTCTGATCTCATTCAATAACTTTGATGAATGGAACCCGTCATTTGTGAAATATGCTCTGATAGGCGTTGCATGAGATTCACAGATACATGGTGTTTTTTCACACATACATTGCGTCATTGACATCTGGCTATCAACATCTAAGGTGACTGGATGGTTGAGCTGAAGGTTACTGATGTTGCGTGCCAGGTAATTGCTTATCAGACGCTTGCCTTCTGATGTTGCCACAATGGCTGTTTTGGATAAGTTATCTTTACTGAGTATTTCGTTCCCAGTTTTCAGATGGATGACAGATAAAGTTTTCTTTCTTTGACGTTTTGATCTTGTGGGGCCTTTTAAGTCATCTGGAGTGAAGTTATATTTCTCCTCACATACGGTTACGTGGGTTATTTTAGGAAATGCCTTTAGCAGAGGCACAATAACCTTTGTTTGTACTTGATCTAAGTACATATTCCCTGATGTTGCTGATGTTTTGAACTTCACTCCAGCAAATTCTATTGTTGCAACAGCTACGTTTTCAGAAACAATGTCAGGAATTTTCTTCATGGCCAAATACAACAGACCTTTTTCTTGCAGAAAAAGTGAAGCATCCTTGTCTGGTGTATCAGGAAAACACGTTGACAGCAGTTTCATTAAGCCTTTCATTATACCTTGAGATTTAGAAATTTTTGGCTTGCTGCAATCTGGGTTAACCAGAGCTTGAATTGCATTCATTTGAGAACTCATACAGTCAACTTCTTTGGTTTTCTTCTTGACCTCTCTCTGTCTCAGTTCTTCTTTTTTCTCCTCAGCACAGATACCACTTTGAACAAATTTACAGGTACTTCTTTGTATCGTTACACCTTTGGAGGATTTCAGTTTCTGAAGCAGGGGCTTTGAGAGCGAGATTCCTGTCAAATCTGGAATGCCATCTGTGTCAAGATTAGAAGTACCAAACAGATTCTGGTCATAGACATGTTTCTCAATCAAAAATATTCCAGCTGGATAGCTTTCCCTGTCAAGCATAACCGGTGAAAGTGGTCTCTTGGGTATTTCATACACGTTGTAAGGAACTGCATTTTGGCTCATATCCAATGCATTGAGTTTCAGAATAAGCGAGGCTGTTGGTAAAGCATGGAGCATGTCTGTTTCAGTTATTTGAGCATTGAGGTATGTGGATTTCCTTTCTTCTTGGTCAGGAGTAGAAAGCAGCGAATCTTGCTTTAAAGAATGTCGTGATTCATCTGCCTTTATGCTATCTCTGGTACTTTTGATGCTTGTAAATGTGTCAACAACTGACATTCTTGCTATGACAGAATTCAGAGTAGAATGTGGTCGAAATCCCTTGATTGCATCTTTATGGTCCATTTCCCTTTGAAGACCCAACCCAAAGTTGACACTGCTATCCTTGTGTGGTGTGGAAAATAATGAACATTTCATTTTGCGATGGAAGGTGCCAGCAGTTAAATGCTCATGGAGGAGATGGACACAGAATGATGCGTAGGATGATGAACCATTCAGAATTGACAAGGGTAGGGATGACTTTACCACACTCAACAGAAGATTGTATCCATCTTCACCACCAATACGTTCAGCAATGGATATAGCAACTACTTCATCTATATGTGTCATTATATCTTGATGAAGAGCAAACGTAGCATTTTTGCTTGATCTTTCCTTTAGGAACTGGTTGTATCGTTGATTCCACTTCTTTGTTAGGCAACCTGCATCTTGTGTGGCCATATCATCTTGAAGCATAGCCGATTCTGTATCATCAAGAGTTTGCAAAAACCTGACTATGAATGCAAGGTGGAATGCGATAGCAAGTCGCCTGATGTCTCTGGCTGCCGACTCGATGTTGTAGAGAGAAATCACTTCAGAGATGTCTTTTTCCTTCTCTTCACCTTTCATGTACATCAGTAGATGGACTAATCCAGCTGTCTTGTAGGCACTTGTAAGGTTCTTAATTTTTGATTTCTTCAAGTGAAGTATTGGAAATTCTGCAAGAAACGTTTGGAAGATGCAATTTTCTTTTTTCAATGCAAATAAGTTCTTGGCAATCTTGTAGTCGGGAGCAAACAGGATACGATCATTTCGAATGTTTGGCGGTAGCCTTCCTAATTTGAGAAGCAAGTCTTGCAATACATCAGCAAGTTTCTTCTTATCATCATCCCGTCCTGTTGCTGGTTTTGGGTGACGACAAAGAAGAGCTGGAACTATGAAGGTATTAAATTCATAATTGTTTGTCTCTTCTGGTTCTTCATATGCATCAAGTGCCTCTTCATTGTCGATGCTCTGAATTGGGCTTGGTGGCCAAGTTGAAAGTCCTTCATAAATCCTTGACTCATCAAAGTCATTTTCTTCATCTGTCTCATCAAAGACATCATTCATGTCATCGTCGTCGTCATCATCATCTTTTTCATCTTCACCATCATCACCATCTTCACCATCATCACCATCTTCACCATCATCACCATCTTCACCATCATCACCATCTTCACCATCATCCTCACTAGATTTGTTTACTTCATCCCTCTCAATACAGCAATCAAAAAATTCCTCATCTTCATCAACCTGTCTATTCATGAGTTGTGCCAAGGCATCTTCTTTTGGTCTTTCATCAGACACATGAAGGAGATTCTCATCATGGAATTCTTCCTGGTCTTCATCAAAATCATCTAAACAAACTGATTGCATAGAAACATTTATTTCATCCAGTTCCTTGTATAGATCACCATCATTTTGAACCCCAGTATTTCTGAACATATTGATGAAACTCTGACCTGCTGAGTTTATAATTTTGTCCCATATGTTGCAGAGTCCCCACACTGACTGAACTGACAAGACATCATGCATTTTCTTCTCTGTTTCATTAAGGACAGTAAGCTGTTTGATTTCATCTTTTGAAACTGTCGTTCTGTTTAAACATTCACAATTTAGTTCTTTAAGGCATCCATCCTCATGCCATTTCTTGGGAAGATCAGAGTCGAGAGGGAGTCCTTTGACAGTTAGAGGTAGGGTACATAACTGTGATGTTCTATTGTCGCCTGGATTCGGGTCTTCATGAGTTGTGAGTCTGACTAAATTGTCCATGAAGAGAATATTGTAGCACTCCCTCATGGACCTATAATGCACCTCGGGTGGCAGGTCATCAGCCTGAGAATAAACTAATGGAAATCTGCGCAAGTAAGTGTTATAGTAGCATTTGTCAGCATCTGCTTCAGACTGAAGCCATCGATCAGCTGTTGATAAGCTTTGTGATATACCTCCTTGTGCCGTTATTTTGAAAACTGTGGACGCATTATGATAATTAACTATCAACTCTTTGGTATTCAGTTCTTGAAGGAGACCTGTGTAATGCTTGTTTCTAGTGTTCAGAATGATTTCATTAAGTCCAAAGAGACGAAATATTTTCCCCAGAATGAACTGTTTGCTGTCACTTGCTTTTTGATAACTTCCTAAGTTAATGCATAGTTCTGTCAAAAGAATTTGCATGGGCAGCGGCACACTAAGAATCCATTCCTGTGTAACATCCAAGTCATTGATATGAAGGCAATTTCTTATGTGCGTTTTGTGTTTCTCAAAACACTGCTTACAATAGTTTCCATTTGCAAGCTTTATTGCTTCCTTTTCATCTTGGGCCAGTTGTGACTCAGCATCATAGTCAGTTGAAACATAAAGAATGTGATCCCCAAGCTTTCCTTGTATTAGTTGATCTCTCAGCTCAAACCTGTGATAACTGCCATTTTCACACTGTGAGCAATGAAATGTTGTGAAAGATCCATTATTGAAGATGATGATTTCAGGTACATAAAGCCCATGCTCCTCTCTCATATACATCCTTGAAAGAACTGCAATGTTCTCCATAAACGCGTTGTCAAACAATATATCTGTTGCATTTTCCAAAAGGAGATGTATCCCTTCATGATGCTTGCACTGATCAGGTAGACAGTTGAGGGAAAGGACTCTACAGCTTACATTATATTCAGAATTCAGAAATGTTGAAAGACCACTGTCCAGCAATGACAATGAATGGACGCATGATCCTATTTGAAAGGTTAAATATTCCAGTGCTTCAGCTGCTCTTCTTCTTTCCTGAAACCAGTTTTGTGCTGTTGCACAGTGTGTAGATGTAGAGTTGCCTAAATTTGAAGCTTTGATGCATTCTTCCAGAAATTTAAACTTTTCTATCAGGTTGCAAGTTTCCGAATAAGATTTGCTGAAATGCCATTCAAAGAAGCATATTTTAGTCCATTCATCCTCACTGAACTGTTCCTTGTAATGATTCTGAAGGGTTGGAATATCCGTGAAATGGAAATCAACTTCACCAAGTAATAACTTTTCAATTTTTCCGGTGGTAAAGTCATGATGTGCAACTTTCCGATAGAGATCTAAAGTTGTTTTTGGAAATGTTTGTTGACCGTTTTCAACTATGGAAGTGGTTTCCTGGCAAATGCTGTTAACAACAGCGTAATCATTACTGTGATTGAGACAATACTGTAAGAGACAATGCAGTGTGATATGAAACTCTTCATTGATATATAATGATCCCTTTGAGTATCTGTTTATTTCCCTTTCAATATTGCTTTTTCTTACTTCCTTGTCATGAGGAGAGGAATTTGCTTTCAGAAAGTTGCAGAATTCATTGAGGCTAACAATAAGGGTATTTGAATTATCTTTTTGAAATAGAGGCAGATTCTTTAAAGACTGCAAGTGAGTGACAGACTTCATCTGATATCTTGACTTGTTTGTTCACATATCTGAAGATAACATAAAAAAGGTTGTCATGTTTTTTATCGATACTTTTAGGGTGTTCATACAAGTTGGAAAGGGTTAAACATGTGAGAAGGATATTTTAGATTTTTTTTTTCAATTTTCCTTTACCATGTCGAACAATTGAGATGCACATCTTCTTTTAAATATAGATTAATATCCATTCATGTTTATTTGATTCAAAGTCTATCATATATGGTAATTACTACCAAATTCTATTCAATACACTACTATCATACGCAAATCTGTTAACAAATGCAAAAAAGACTAATTTGTATATAGTACAAAATATGGCGAGGTAAATTCATTACTTACCAATCAAACTGCAAGGCATTGCTGAATAATCTTCAAAATGAATTGATAATAACGTTGACAAAATTCCCACGTGGCTACAGCATCAATTTCTTTGTTTTAAAACTGAATCCTAGACTTTGTAAGGTGTCACACAATTTACAGTTTTGCATTGGGAACTACTTAACATATTGAATGTAATAGTATTGATTTGTTATATATGTGTATGATTCTGTTTTATTCATGAACACTATTAATTATCTGACTCTGCTTATCCATGAGATGATGTAATGTATCCAATGAAGACTGGAGCATGACTGTTATTTCCACAGGCTGAGCTTCAGTTCAACAGATATTCTATTCTTGAAACCTCTAGACTTAGGTTTAGTCTACTTGGGAAAAAAGAGAAAGGAACAGAGTGATTTAAAAAATTGTAAGCCAATCATGGTTTAATTATTTCAAACTAAACAACTTTTTAAAGTTTATGACTTTGGAGAAAATATTTTATTTGAATCTCTAATTTCCCAAATATATAGTCGTTAACAAGCACGAGGAAAGTATTCCGGTCAGAAAGTTGTTCACATTAGCGCTGGCTTTTGGTAACTGATACCAGTTTTATCTTTAATGGAGCTGGCTGCTCTTGTTGAAGAAAGTGACAAATTGCAGACTTGGGCTAACTGGACAGTGTTGACAAATATACGAGGACCTCTTAGATTCACTGATGGGAGGCGAGATACTCCACTGGAGCAAGTTTTGAGGCAACAGGGAATGACTATTTAGGAGAAGGAGTCATTTTCATGAAATCTAATTGAAAATTCAATATGGCTGCCATGGCGGCCATATTGGATTCTGAAAACTGAAACGTCTACCTTTCTGTGCGGAATCACCATAGTTATAACATACTACAATTTCAGAATGATATCTAGATTGGTTTAGAAAGAGTAGTCTTTTCATGAAATCTAATTGAAAATTCAATATGGCTGCCATGGCGGCCATATTGGATTCTGAAAACTGAAACATCTACCTTTCTGTGCGGAATCACCATAGTTATAACATACTACAATTTCAGAATGATATCTAGATTGGTTTAGAAAGAGTAGTCTTTTCATGAAATCTAATTGAAAATTCAATATGGCTGCCATGGCGGCCATCTTGGATTCTCAAAACTGAAACGTCTACCTTTCTGTGAGGAATCACCATGGGTATAACATACTACAATTTCAGAATGATATCTGCATTCGTTTAGGAGGAGTAGTCTTTTTCCTGAAATCTAATTGAAAATTCAATAAGGCTGCCATGGCGGCCATCTTTGATTCTCAAAACTAAAACGTCTACCTTTCTGTGAGGAATCACCATGGGTAAAACATACTACAATTTCAGAATGATATCTGCATTCGTTTAGGAGGAGTAGTCTTTTTCCTGAAAGTTTACGGACAGACGGACGGACGGACAGACAGACGGACGACGGACGAAGCGCCATGACATAAGCTCACATTGACTTCGTAAAGGTGAGCTAAAAACCCTTTTTTATCTTCTCCTCCAGTTCAAAAATGGGTAGAGAGCTGAAAAATTATGTGTAGACTCCTTGACTAGTGGGGATTCTAAATTGTAGATTTTGTGACCCCATGACCCCACAGGGGTCACAGGGGGCAGATCCTTAACATCCTATTACCTTCAAAATCCTGATGAGCTACAGAGCCAATGGCTCTATTTTTCTCTTATTTCCGTGTCGGATGCGGTCATGGATTTCAAAACAATATACACTATTTTCAACAAATCAAACAAGATAGAAATCACTTTCATTACCTAATTAGTGATGTCAGGACTGGGTATGGTGTCCCTTTGAATAGTCTAACCCCGAAGGGGCACACAATGCAGAAATGAATTCAAAAGGATATGATTAGACAACATCGATACTTTGTTTGTTAACAAACATCTAAAAAATAGTCATTTAATGGCTTTAAAAACAAATGTCATTTTAAGTCGCGAAAACTTCTTTCAGCCAATCACAACCTGCCACATCACATCGCCCTTATTTGTCAGGCTATTGCTATTGTTTACAGTAATAAATCAAGTGGACACTTACTTACTTGGCGTATAATTAATGCACAAACAAGGAACACAACTTGACAGTATGACAGTTAGATAGTGAGACATATAATAAAGATATTTGCTAATTATTGCGAAAAACCTTATCTCTTAACCAACATTGACTTATTTCTCTCTATCGGATAGATCGTACAGAGTGTGAAATAATAATAAAAATTTGTGGTCTGCGTGTTGTTTTTCCTGAATTACCTCCCTTTGAATTATCTCCCTTGGATTTTCAAACTCAGCTGTCATTCTTTTCTCTGTACGCCGTGAGTACGGTCGTGCTCAGTGTGAATTCTCTTATCTTCACTCAAGATAGATTACTTCTTGGATAGGTTGTGTGTTTTTCCTTTGGATTACTCTGATTCTTTTGGATTATTATGATTCGTTTTTTGGATTACGTATTTTCCTGGAAGTGACTTCGGTGAGAAGAAAACTTTGCGTGTTGATTCGTTTTCCATCATGTCTACCACTCAGAGAAAATGTGTTGAATGTCAGAGATATCTCTACAAAGGTGACCCTCATTCCCTTTGTTACTCTTGTTGTGACAAGACTTCTTGTACTTATGCCAAGCGTTGTCTCATGTGTGATCACTTACCCCTTGATGGCTGGCAAATTATGCACAACAACAGGACAAAACCTAAGACCCCTAAGCTCAAGTCCACGGCTAAGTCTTCTCCTGCTGACACTAAGAAGATTAAGATCACTCCCAACTCTAACTCTGAAGCCAAGCCCAAGCCGTCGGAGTTGGAGGAGATCAAAGACGTCTGGGAAAATTTCTTCAGAACTGGGAGTCCATCACCAACGATCAATGGATCCTATCGATCATTGCCGCAGGATATACTCTTCAGTGGGATCGAGTTCCGCCGACAGCCGTCCATCCTCAGGGAAAAAGATTTTTCCTCCAAGGAGAAAAGCTAATAGCTGCTCTCACTGCCATAGATGAACTTTTGGAAAAGGACGCAATTACGGAGCTGGACCCCGCCGACGTATCTCCAGGCTTTTACTCGCCTGTTTTTCTAGTGCCCAAAAAGGATACTTCGGAAATGAGAATGATCATAGACCTGAAGGTGCTCAACAAGTCCTTTCTATGCAGGCCTCCCAAGTTCACAATGGAGTCTTTGAACAACATTCAGAAACTGATTCTTCCGCATTCCAAGTTCGCCAGCCTAGACTTGAAAGATGCTTACTTACACATTCCGATCCGTGTCAAGTCTCGGAAATACCTTCCGTTTGCCCTCAACGGCCGCCGTTTCCAGTTCAAAGTTCTCCCCTTCGGGATTTCCGTGGCTCTGTGGCTATTCACCAAGGTTACGGCCCTGGTCCTGCAGTTCCTCCACCTCCATTATGTTTTCATCCACAGTTACCTGGACGATTTTTTGCTCCGGCACCAGGATCTAGCCACTCTGTACCATCACATCCAGCTAGTAGAGCATGTATTCTCCCATCTCGGCTGGATAATCCGTCAGGTCAAGTCGGAACTTGTACCCTCTCACAGCATCAAGTTCCTTGGAGCCATTTTGGATGCGGACTCGGCCACGATTGCCCCGTCAGAATCCCGCTGGTCGTCGATCCAAACGCTCATACAACAGCTATTGAACTCAAGCAAGTCTCACTCACTAAGGATGTGGATGTCTCTGCTAGGCTCCCTCACCTCGATCCAATCGTTTACCACCAGGGGCCGACTGAACCTGCGCCGCATTCAGTCCTGCATCAAAGAGTGCCGTCATCTCCCCTTGGACACCAAGATCGTTCCCAAGGATGTTGTGCGTCGCAAACTCCAGTGGTGGACGTTGCGCACTCATGTCATGTCGGGCTGTCCCTTCACTCTGAGCGGCTCCTGGGATCGATCGGAGTCTCTAATGCATTTTAATCTCCTGGAGTTGAAAGCAGTTCTCCTGGCCTTTCACAGTTGGAAATCCTTGCTAAAAAACTTGAGCGTCATGATAGCTACGGACAACTCGACGGTAGTAGCTTACATAAACAAACTGGGAGGAACAAGATCAGCACCGCTGATGCAGCTCACCAGGGACTTATACACTCTTGTGGACGCCTGGTCGATTGCGATTCAAGCCAGACACATTCCGGGGAAGCTCAACTTCCTGCCGACTCTCTGTCCCTCCGAAAGCTTATAGTGTCTTCAGAATGGACGATACACCCGCGGGTTCTGGATCTCATTGCGGAGAAATGGGAGAGACCCCAGATAGACCTTTTCGCCACAGCCTTGAACTTCAGGCTTCCCGCTTACGTGAGCCCGGTCCCAGACCCTCAAGCGAAAGCCCTGGATGCCTTGTCAATATCTTGGGAGAACCTTACTGCTTATGCCTTCCCACCTTTCAAGATAATACCGGAAGTTCTCAACAAAGTGACACAACACAATTGCGTCATTTACCTCATAGCCCCAGCTTGGCCCAAGAGAGCTTGGTTCTCATCTCTTCTCGATCTTCTCCTGGAACCCCCGCTCCAACTTCCCCTGTGGCGGAACTTGCTTCAGCAACCAAGATGGCAACCACAGAATGTGAACTTACAGGCGTTCAAACTTCACGTTTGGAAAATATCAGGTCAGCGTTGCAAGAACGAGGCTATGCTCAGGAAACTTCTCTCGCTATTTCCAGATCAGTCAGACCAAGCACTTCTGCCCTCTATGACCATAAGTGGCTCAAATTCCAGCAGTGGAGAGGAGATAACGGACTAGCTGACGCTCCCTTATCTATTCCCATGATTGCCGACTTTTTAAACCATTTAAGGCAAGACCGCAAGCTTAAAGCCGACACTATTGAAGGTTATAGATCTGCCATTGCCTCTGTCTCTGATTTACTAGGATTATCCATTGGAACTGATGTAACCCTCACTAGACTCTTGAAATCCTTCAAGTTACAGGACATCAAGTCTCCTAATACTTTTCCAAAATGGGACCTTCTTTTAGTGCTTCAGTCCTTACAACGTGCTCCCTATGAACCCTTGTATGCGACTTCCCTCAAGTTCCTAGCATGGAAGACTGCCTTTCTCATTGCATTCGCCTCCGTGGCCAGAGTTTCGGAGCTGCATGCTATAGACATTTCCTCGGTGGATTTTGATCATATATATGCCTCAGTGTCCTATAGAGCCTTACCGGAATTCCTCGCTAAGAACCAATCCATGGCTTCAGGACCACTAGGGACCAGGATGTACTCCTTTCCAGCTCTCCCTGTTCCCCCCCGATGCTTAGGACAAGGCACGCCTTCTTTGCCCTATTCGAGCACTTCGTTGGTATATCGATAGAACTCATACCATCAGAAAAGGCAGAAGACGACTCTTCATCCCTTGCAAGCCAGGCCTTTCTTCAGAAATCACTAAGAACGCGATAGCGTCCTGGCTCCGTAAGACTATCGCGCTAGCATATTCCACAACTGACCAGAAGTTGGTGAATGACAAGTTCTCCCAACATGAGATACGAGCGCTATCTACTTCTCTGGCGGCCTGGAAGTCCATCTTCATCGATCAAATAGTGGCTTCCTGCCTGAACCTCCTCCTTAGAGAAAAAAAAGGGGGGGGGGGAGCTCCCGAGGGTGTGTGTTCCAGTCCCGACCTATCAACGTAGATGGTGGACTTCAACCATATGTTTAGGTGGGCATAATTCCCTGAACCCAAATTTGGCACATTACTAAACACTGAGAAGTCTTAATATTGTGTTCATTCTTGATTGTGGTAGCGAGTGACTTTTATTTTTTTTTTTTTTTTTTTTGTATTCCATTTCAATTGATACACATTATATATATGTACATCTTTCACATCACCATAATCTTCTACTAGTTACAACATAGAGAGAGACTGGTATATAAATATATAAGTAGTACATGCAGGGTTGGACAAGATTGGTACATGGGCAATATAGGTTAAAGTATTTTATGGATGCTTCAATAAAGAACATCAGGTAACTGTTTCCATTTTTTAAAGAAAGTTTCTAACCTATTGTTTTTTTTTGGCTATAAATTTTTCAATTGTGCAAGTAATCTTGAGACAATTTACAAATCCCTCAAAAGAAAGAGCATGTTGTTTTATACTTGAGACATATATAAATCGCTTGGCCAAAAGAATGATATGATTAGTTAATTTATCATTTGAACAGAGTCCCAAAAAAATAGTAAATTTTGTAAGTGCCATATTTGAATGAAGATAGGCATTTAGAAAAAGCTCCAAATCATACCCAAATTTCTTAACAAGTTCACAATCAAAATATACATGAGAAATATCTTCTGAGGTATTTTTACAAAAAGTGCACACATCATTGTCAACAAGATTCATCTTCATTAATTCCTTTTTGGTATAAATTATTCTATAGATGAAATTGTATTGAAAATCTAACAGTTTACAGTCATTTGTGCATTTCTTATAGAATCTAAACACATCATTCCAAATTATATCCTGTTGAAAGACATTATTCCAATGCTCAAGTACTTTTGGAACAGTGTTGTTCGCAATCAATTTGTCGTAGAATATCCTTGAACCTTTTACATTAGAGATCATATCAAGATGGACAATATTAGTGGTTTCATTGTTCAAGCATATATTTCTTTCTCCCAAAAGCTGTCTCCAACATTTTGGAATACTATTTAACAAACGCTGATAGTCTAAAAATGTTTCTCTTATTTTATATTTCTGTTTTAGATTATCAAAGTTGAGTAATCCATCTTCAACATAGATATCTCTAATGCAATGTATACCCTGGTCATACCAATGTCTTATTATATATGAAGATCTAAACAAATGATTTAACCAAAGAGGTTGGGCCAAAATTTGGTCTATGTCATCAATGTCAAAAGTATGTTTTTATAAAACACTCTCCAGGCTAATAAAACATCTCTCCAATAAGGGTTTACATTGTCAGATAAAATGTCAATAGCATTAGAACCAAGAGAAAATAGATTACCTAATGGAAAGATGTTGATAGAGCTGGAGTTTTTCTTCAAGTGCCATTTAAGTGATGATAATTTCAAAGCATTGATAAAGGAATTTATATCAATCATCCTAAGACCTCCATCTTCATGAGTCCTACTGATATAATTTCTTTTGATTTTATCATTTTTATTATTCCAAAGGAATTTGTAAAATATTTTGTTTAGTTCATCAATGAATGCTTTAGGGGGGTTAGGGAGAGCAGAGAAGATATGTACCAGGGTAGAGATTGCTAGAGTTTTAATAACAGTGATTTTCCCAATAAGAGTCAAATTTCTTCTTCGCCAACTGGCCAGTAATCTGTTTATATGTTCCAAGCGTTTTCTTGTGTTTATTACCCATAGATCTTTAAGAGAAGCATTGAGAGTTTTTCCTAGTAATTCAAAGTCCCCATTGTGCCAATCTAAATATAGATCATTAGCTAAGGTGATTTCACTACCTGTCATTGAACCAATCCATATAGCTTTTGTTTTACTTGTGTTCATTTTAAGCCCTGACATTTCATAAAAGTTATTGAGTGTATCAATTGCAGCGGTGAGTCTTTTCTCAGTTCCATCTAAATATAGCTGTGTGTCATCTGCATATTGACCAAGTTTTTGTTCTAAGCCATTAAGTGTTATGCCCTTTATTTCTGGGTTAGATCTTATCATTATCCCCAATATTTCAACTGCAATGATAAAAAGGTAGGGCGAGACTGGATCACCCTGCCTACAACCCCTTTCTTGATGGAAAAATTATGAGATATGGCCATTTTGTATCACTGCTGCTGTGTTGTTACTAGTAAGGATGTTAATCCATTTGATAATATTTGGTCCGAATCCCAAAGCTTGCATGGCCTTGATTATAAATGCTTTTTAAACAGTATCAAAGGCTTTTTCAAAATCTATTAGTAACAAAAGACCAGGTTTCTTCAACTTTCTTGTTTCAAATATTATATCATAAAGTAGTCTTATATTTTCACTTATACACCTCCCAGGAATGAAACCTGTTTGGTTGTCATGAATACTTGTTTCTAATGTTAGTTTTATTCTATTTGCTATGCATGTACTGATAATTTTGTAGAGGAAATTAAGAAGTGAAATGGGGCGCCAGTTTTTTAAAAGTTTTCGGTCTCGGTTTGGCTTGGGTAGACAAGTTATTATTCCTCTATTCATTGTTAATGTAAGTTCATTATTAACAAAAGATTCTTGTACAAACTTGCAAATTAATGGTCCTAAATCTCTCCAAAAGAACTTAAAAAATTCAATTGGATATCCATCAATCCCAGGGCTTTTGTCATTCTTCATGGAAAAAACAGCCCTACCTATTTCTTCTAAGGTTATTTCCTTTTCTAGCATTTCAAATTCCTTTTTGTTTATTTTGGGAATATTCAAATTGCTAAAGTCAGTATTCTTATTTTCTTCATGACTGTCATCAGCATATAGCTTACTGTAAAACTGTTTCAATTCATTTAAGATACCTCCACCATCTGTAACCGATTCACCATTATCTTTAACTACACTATTGATTAGCTTACTAGTATAGTTTCTGTTTTCTAGGTGACAAAAGTAATTTGTTGGTTTCTCACCCTCTTCATACCATTTAATTCTTTTTAAAAACTGATTTCTTTTTATATCTTCTTCATAGATTTGTTCAAGTTGTTTTTTCTTAGCTTTCAGGTCTGCTAAAGACCTTTCATTTAAATTGTTGAAGTTATCTCTAATATCTTCCTCAAGGGATTGTATTTTCTCCTCCAGTTCTATTCTTTTCTCTATTTCTCTTTTTGAAAGTAGAATAAGAAATAGTCTTACCTCTTAAATTCATTAAAAATGTTTCAAGAAATAAAGATATTGATATTTTCAGTTGAAGTTTTCCATATATTTTTGGAATATTCATTTCATCTTCATTGTCAATGTTTATAGCATATTCATGGAGTTATTGAGTGTATCAATTGCAGCGGTGAGTCTTTTCTCAGTTCCATCTAAATATAGCTGTGTGTCATCTGCATATTGACCAAGTTTTTGTTCTAAGCCATTAAGTGTTATGCCCTTTATTTCTGGGTTAGATCTTATCATTATCCCCAATATTTCAACTGCAATGATAAAAAGGTAGGGCGAGACTGGATCACCCTGCCTACAACCCCTTTCTTGATGGAAAAATTATGAGATATGGCCATTTTGTATCACTGCTGCTGTGTTGTTACTAGTAAGGATGTTAATCCATTTGATAATATTTGGTCCGAATCCCAAAGCTTGCATGGCCTTGATTATAAATGCTTTTTAAACAGTATCAAAGGCTTTTTCAAAATCTATTAGTAACAAAAGACCAGGTTTCTTCAACTTTCTTGTTTCAAATATTATATCATAAAGTAGTCTTATATTTTCACTTATACACCTCCCAGGAATGAAACCTGTTTGGTTGTCATGAATACTTGTTTCTAATGTTAGTTTTATTCTATTTGCTATGCATGTACTGATAATTTTGTAGAGGAAATTAAGAAGTGAAATGGGGCGCCAGTTTTTTAAAAGTTTTCGGTCTCGGTTTGGCTTGGGTAGACAAGTTATTATTCCTCTATTCATTGTTAATGTAAGTTCATTATTAACAAAAGATTCTTGTACAAACTTGCAAATTAATGGTCCTAAATCTCTCCAAAAGAACTTAAAAAATTCAATTGGATATCCATCAATCCCAGGGCTTTTGTCATTCTTCATGGAAAAAACAGCCCTACCTATTTCTTCTAAGGTTATTTCCTTTTCTAGCATTTCAAATTCCTTTTTGTTTATTTTGGGAATATTCAAATTGCTAAAGTCAGTATTCTTATTTTCTTCATGACTGTCATCAGCATATAGCTTACTGTAAAACTGTTTCAATTCATTTAAGATACCTCCACCATCTGTAACCGATTCACCATTATCTTTAACTACACTATTGATTAGCTTACTAGTATAGTTTCTGTTTTCTAGGTGACAAAAGTAATTTGTTGGTTTCTCACCCTCTTCATACCATTTAATTCTTTTTAAAAACTGATTTCTTTTTATATCTTCTTCATAGATTTGTTCAAGTTGTTTTTTCTTAGCTTTCAGGTCTGCTAAAGACCTTTCATTTAAATTGTTGAAGTTATCTCTAATATCTTCCTCAAGGGATTGTATTTTCTCCTCCAGTTCTATTCTTTTCTCTATTTCTCTTTTTGAAAGTAGAATAAGAAATAGTCTTACCTCTTAAATTCATTAAAAATGTTTCAAGAAATAAAGATATTGATATTTTCAGTTGAAGTTTTCCATATATTTTTGGAATATTCATTTCATCTTCATTGTCAATGTTTATAGCATATTCATGGATAGTATTTTGTAATGTTTTTGTAACAATGTTAATATATTCTTCATCTTGTAAGAGAGAGGTATTAAACTTCCCCTTCCTCTTTCAGAACTTGATTTATTTGAAATTGAAAGTGTAATAGGGGAATGATCAGATTTATGTCCCGGGACAATGCTTGTTTCATATGAGACATTAAAAAAATCAAGCCTTGCTTGCTGCTTTGGGTTTTTCTTCCACCAAGTAAATTTCTTTGATTCTCTGTTTTGTTCTCTCCATATATCTATTAAATCTAGTTCTTCAATATTTTCCAAAACAACATTTCTTGCATTAGGGTTGTTGATATTCCTATAATTTTCAAGATCTACTGCAGGGTTAAGCACTAAATTCCAATCACCACAGATGATAACAGATTCGTTTCCAAATTCAACAATATCAAGAAATATTTGTTTATAGAATTGGGGTTCATCCTTATTTGGGCCATAGAGGTTTGTTAAAGTAATATTCAAGCCATCTGTTATAATATCAACTATTATAAAGTTGCCATTTCTGTCAATTAGGGATTTATTGACTTTGATTTCCATGTTGTTGTTAAAGAGAATTGCCACCCCCCTTGAATTTGATTTAAAAGGGGCAATAATACAGTCCAATCCCCATTCATTTTTCATAATATCTTTATCCGTTTCTGAAATATGTATATCTTGTAAACATATAATTGAGTACTTTTTTCTTTTCCATATTTTCATAATTTCTTGTCTCTTATTTCTTTCTGCCAACCCTCTACAATTTGCTGAGACAAGTTTTATTCTATCCGAAGCCATACTTACATTTACAGGTACATTGTTGGATGTGAGAATTTAGTGTATTGATACTGAGTTCAATAGAAATGGAATGGAAGTTTTTTTTAAATAAAATAGAAAACATGGGTGCAAAACAATGAAAGTATTCTCTTCCATCCACCAGAAGATAAATTCTAGTAAAAGAATCTTAAATATTGTTGACTAGCCAAGTGTACGTACTGTACGTTACTTTACATGACTCGACTAGAGCTTGTCAAATCAAATTTACTGCAGCATAAACCAAATACTGCAGCATTAACAAAAAATCTTGATCAAACGTCCCTTTTTAACGTGAAGGATAACATTTTTCAAAACATATATATCGAAACTTTATCGCATCTTATCCTACAAAAGTCATAATTATTCACGGGAAAAAATCAATACAAAAACAACATCGTCTAATTTCGTGATCGAAAACTGAACAACAACAAACATATTACTAAAGCCAGTAAAGGCCTATACCCAGTGATAATACTAGCTTAGAACTTATTTGCAAGAACACATTATTTCTATAATGTCTAGCCTTCTTACATACCTTTCAATTAAATAATGTCCAACATTGCGTTTATAACAATAAAAGCCTCGGCTTTTAATCAACGCTGACAGCGTGCGTGTTGTATCAACAACGCGAATGTAGAAGTCACGTGATTGTCACCTGGTCAATGTTTGTCAACAACTACATGTGTTTTTTAGTTAGTTCACCTTGTAAGTAAAACGGCGATCTACAGTGCTCTGAGCCACAATTTCTTACAGACTGTCCTCAAGTCCAATATCTTTCCATGCTGAAAGCTTGTCGCGGCGGTATTGGAGAATGACATCCACTCCTTTCTCCAGGATCCGTGTCTGAACATGGTGTTGTTGGCGAAGCTCGTATCCTTTCGCGGCTAGGTGCGATCGCTTCTTCTTTAGGATGACTGGGAGGTCGGTCCGGATAGAGACTTTAATTTCTCGAAGAAGTTTCCATTTCTTGAAAGTGGCCTGGTGCACGTCATTTCTGTCCTGCATCTACACAAATTTAACCACTATTGGCTTTGGAGAGTTTTTAGTGCGTTCCCAGTTGCCTAGGCGGGGGAGCCGGTGAATGTTGATAAACAACATGTCGTGAGCGCGAGGTAGTTCTAATTTTGAAAACAACTCACGTGTTGCGGCCTCGGGATCTCTCTCGTCGGGAACTCCATATATGAGGAGATTAGCCTTTCTCTGATAGAGCTCCTGTTGTAGGAACTTAGCTTCTACCTCCGTTTTATAAGTCAGAAATTCTTGTGTGACTTTGTCAATATCCGCTCTGTTGTTGTTAATTTCTTGAGTGTTAAATTCCACTGTTTTAAGCGTTTGGTCCAAAGCCGTACGTAGTCCTGAAATATCCGTACTGATAGAATCAATTTTGGCCGAGATAACACTAGAGTGTTTCTTCAGGGACTGGTCCAAATGATTTTGTTGTTCGGTAAATTGGTCGAGCGTAATGGCGACTGCACTAGTTTTCGTCGTCGACTGGGAGTCATTCACTTTTTCGGTCGCTGCACTTTTAGACCTTGTCACATATTCATCAAGTTGACCTGACTGGTTCAAACAGGTTTCAGTTTCTTTTTGGATTTTATTTCGGCCTTTATTTGTAGCCATTTTTAGCTAGATTCTGGCAGATTTAAGAGAGCTAATTTTCAGTGTGTTACTCTCATGTATCGCTTACCGGAAGGTGAGTGACTTGGTATAACCACTCTTTGGGAACACTAATGCCTTTCATATTAAGTATTAATCCTCCTCAGCACCCTCCTATTTCCTGTAACCTTCTCCGGAGTGGATAGTACAGGTTCCTGGAATTATGTATTTTCCGATATTAATTCCCGTTTAGGGATTTTATCGCCCGAAATTACCCAGAATTATGCATTTTGCCTCCTTAAATTAAGGATTGAACATAAAATTGGTGTTTCATCCTAGTTGGACTTAAAATCTACCCTAAGGGGTACCTTTATCCTCTACTATTTAGGTAAAAACGATCTTTATTTTCCATATTTATCATAAATGGGTTAACTATCTCGTTTTTTCCCGCCAAAAATCGGCAAAATTTACCGTTATTCGGATAATTTTGGGACTGAAAAAGGATAAAATTTCCCGTTATTTCAAAGAATTACCTCCCTTTTCGGAGTTTTAAACGAAAACATTCGCCAAAATTGTGGTTGAATTTCATTATTTAATACCATATTAAGAGGTCTGGATACCCTGTTACGACGTAAGATGTAATAAACGCGGTAAGATGTAATAACTGCGGTAAATTGTAATAAAAACGCGGTAATATGTAATACTGTGGTAAATTGTAATAAAAAAGCGGTAAAATGTTATAAACACAGGTGCGGTAAATTGTAATAGGGGGTGCGGTAAAATGCTCAAACCTAATGTGGGGTAAATTGTTATACGATGTGCGGTAAATTGTAATAACATTGGTTCAAATAAACCATAGAAAATGATTGTGAGTATGATTCGCCAAACATGATAGAATCATTAATTTTAAGGTCTTTATAAAATAATGATGATAATGATAGTCCGCTAATAATGCGCATGCATTTACCATCTGCTTCGTAGCTGCACAACGCGTTACATATTAATACCATGACGGTAATTGTACTATTGTTGCTGCCGATGGCGCAGGGAATCAACATGCACCCGTTATTTAAGGATTGACTGAGTGCAATGTGGATAAAGTGACTTGCCCAGGGACACAACACAGAATGAGATCCAGGTCACTTATTGTCGGTGTCGCCACCGGGGTGAAAGGCCAGTACGCTTTCCACTACACTACTGTACGCCATCGTTTTGTTTGAGTACAAATCTGTAACCAATATGTTTCCTATAATCCACACTTATCTTGGTATTGATTACGTTATTTACTGTTGATTCATCTTCCATTCAAATCTCTCCCTCTCTATGTTTTATGACGTCACAGACTTGACAATACGGAATGCGCACTAAAATAATCGTTGTTAGGCCAAAAGTATATGTGCACATGTGCTCATATTGAAATATATCACTATTCATTACCCTCATGTGAGTAATCAAGTCATGAATTACCTGCCTTGATGTAGTGTTACTAACATGTACATGTGCTGCTTCGATTAAGCGAGGTCTAGTTTTTACCATATATCAAATTTAAGGGATGATAACAATAAATGAAAACATAACACTAATCGTCAGAATAATTTTACTTGATGTTTTAATGTTATCAAACGTCTTCAATCATGTATAGGAAGAGCTCGACTGCAATTTATATTTCCAAGTTGAATTTCATATTCACAGTTAGTCCTGAACATAATTATTATATGTTCACTCAAGTTCAAAAAGTACTTAGTTTCTTTTGAGTCACTATGACAAAAGTGTCATTTTTGTTTTGGTTTAAAAGATGCAACCATTCCCATTCCAAAAGAAGAGACCACAATAAGTTGAAAGGTTATGTATATTCATACCTAGTTTATTTAACTACGCTAAAGGGTTTATAACATTGACAATTTAGAGGTTGGCATGGTGAAAAAATACATATATCAACTGCTAAAATCTCACTGGTCATATGTATATATTTTCAACCTTCTAATGTTCAGTAGCATGTGTTTGCTTCTTGCACTCGCGTACCCATCCTTTATCTTTACACAGACATCGTGCATGCTTGAAATGTCTCTTAGTTTACGTTTGATACATGAACTAAAATCCAAACAACCAGAATAGGTTTTTACTAATGAACAAATAAATATGATCTTATATTGCATATTGCAACGTGTGTACATACTGCCTTGGATTGGATTCCAGCTTTATTCATGACCTTTTCACAAACCTTCCCTTTGGTATGTACCTATTTGATATAAATAATTGAATGCAGCTTAGGTCGTAAAATATTGCATACACGTCTGTTGTCACTGCACATTGGAGCCTAAGAATCTATTTACTACTCCTTTACGTCTTGTTCATGAAGTCTTATTCTCTATCATAAAGTAATCCTATATTCACGTATCTTGCATATATATAGATTCTCACATAAGAAAAGAGTATCACATGACACATAAGGAAGCAAGTTAGACTTTCGTATAACCCGAGCGTGAGCAATGATTTTTTTCAAATTTGACCTTCGCTAAAGTCATGTGTCACGTTTCCGGGGTCAATAATATGCTTGATTCTCGAATCTATTGCATTTTTACAACAATTTCTGCTCGACAAACGTGATTTGTGCATATGTGCACTTCTTATTATCAATATATTAGAATGAACAACATGTGCATTTCAATCAGTTTCATATTCCTCCTGCATACATATTAATAAAGCTCAAAACTCTTCACAGCGATAAATGAATACCGTTGTACTTGTTTGACAAAAGAATTAGACCTAACCCTGACAATAAGCCATGTTAAGCTGGCATAAGGCCGGAGTATTTTTACAAATAAAGTGTCTTTACGAGGAACCAAAAAAAAGCAATTATTTTATCATTTATATCAACGTGTCGGTGGGTTTACTTCAAGAGTACTTATTAAGTTACTCGGACAGTCCAATGGATAGACTTAAACTTCTGATGAAGAGACGAAGTGTGTATTTTCGATATATATTTAAATCTAAAAAAATACAAACTGTGCAATAGGAATAAAGTCGTTTGGTATAAAATCCTCTTTTGTTACTTTGTGTACACTGCAACACACGCTCTTGAACTGCTAGTGCATTTTACAAATGTAACATTTAAAACTGATATAAAACCACACGCTATAACTGAATAGAATTGAATTTTGAAAATACATTACGAAGCTTGTCAGGTATGCAGTACGTTTGAATTAAATAAATACAACTTCTTGTGTAATATGTCCTATTAACCGATAGCCGAAAGGGTTATGGCTTGGTATGGTGTCCGGCGTCTGTCCATCCATCCGTCGGTCAGTCCATCCGTTAATCTTTGTCCATTTTGGACATATTCTTTGAAAAAAAGAAGCCTGAAACCTGCTGTACGAACTCCTTGACTAATGAGGATTATAATTTAAAGCTTTGGTGACCCTGAGTCCCCTAATAAGGGCCACAGGGACAATGTCCTGAAGACTATTTTCGTCTTTTTCTTAAGAAATATAAGGCCCAGAAAGCTGAAACCTTGTAGACACACGTTTATGCAATGGGAACTAATTTATCGATTTGAAGACGCTGTGGCCTGTGATAGGCGTCGGTGGCCCTTTGGAACCTTAATCTATAAAATATTAAACTGTTCATATCAAGATATACATAAATTAGTATTAAACCATTCTTAAAAATGTCATCCAAATGTTACAATTATGCCCCGTTATTGGGTTATCTAAATTATAACACACAAAAGCATCCTTGAAATAGAACAATGTTCACGTGATATATCTTTATATTATAACATTGATGATAATAAAATACAATATTTCATGAAAGTTAAATAACATTCAAGTGTCATTCAAATCAAAACATACTGGTTGTGTCACCCTGAATCATAAAACAATCAATAAATCATCACAGGTACAAGCATAGACCTTAACTGGACAACTAGGGTCGACAAAAAGTTATCAAAGATTGTGGAAATGTTATTACATTTTACCGCATATTGTAATACAATAAACCGCACCTTTTAGTAACATCTTACCGCACCCCCTTATTACATTTTACCGCACCTGTGTTCATTACATTTTAACGCAATTTTATTACAATTTACAGCAGTATTACATATTACCGCGTTTTTATTACAATTTACCGCAGATATTACATCTTACCGCGTTTATTACATCTTACGTCGTAACACCTCTTACGTCGTAACAGTACCCTTTTCCTTACGTGGTATTCTGTCAATGTTGGTTTAGAGATAAGGTTTTTCGCAATAATTATGAAACAATCACAATTATTGTTTTTTTTTTGGGTTTTTTTTTTAACTATTTATTTTCAAAGTATTTTACAGTGTACTAATTTTACTAATGAAACATCACATAAGTACAGTATGGCAAATAGTCAAATTTACGTGAATAGATTATGGCAAGTTGACCAAAATTTATAGAAAAGGCTAATATCACACTCAATGATCGCTGAACATTTAGTAAGTAAATAATAGTCACGCATTTCGTTGGCATTCTTTTATTCAATTTGTTTTTAAATATAAGGTATTTAATTATCATTAAGATGATATTCAGAGGATCGTTATTCTTATCCGGATAACCAATCATAACATGTTTCTTTGTAATGTTTATTTGGATAAGAGCCTTCTGACGTAGCCAGGATTCTAGTTGTTGCCAGATTTCATTTACCTTTTCGCATGTCCAAAATAAATGAACTGGTGTCTCGATTTGTTGAGAACAGAAACTACAGTTTGGATTGTCAACATAACCTAATTTATACAGACTGCTATTAGTTGGAAGTATGTGATGTAGTATTTTATATTGAAACCATTGAAGTCTAGTATCTTTTGTGCATCTGAAAGGGACCATATTGTATTGATACCAGTTATCAAATGTGTTTTCATTAAATATGTTTCGTTCCCATTTAATGCTGTGTAAGTTTCTTGTGGTGATTGGTGTGATTAGTATGTTGTAGAAATATTTAGATCCTTTCAAACAATTAAACACATTTAGCAGTGTATGAGGCAGTATTTGATTTTGCAATTGTTCTGAATGAGTCATATTCACATGTTTTTCATGAAAATATTGTTTAATTGCAGCGATAAGGCCATTATAGGTGACAAAATTTGTTTTGATCTCGAAAGATTTAGAAAATTTCTCATAGGTAAAGAATTGTCCGTCCTTATCAATGAGATCGTTAATGAAGCGCACTCCCTTTTGATTCCAACATTTATAGTAGATAGGGGTACGTGCAATGCGTATATTACTATTAAGCCAAATAGTTTCTGATAGTATGTCGTTCCCTTTATGTTCTGTTCTAGAGTTGAAGTCCCACCAGGCTGTCAAAATATCTCTGTAGTATTTGTTAGGTGTAAGCGGAAGAAGCTCATGTCTAAAGTAATCACAACTATATTCTAAAAAGTTACCCGAACCTAACTTAGGGAGATTGAGGTTAAAAAAGAAACAGCATTTTGAGTCACGAAACGCCGTAACATTGATAATTTCTGCGCCTTCATTGTTGCTTTGATATTTGTCACATTGAATCCTCCATTCTTTTTGTCACAAATTATTAAGGATTCAGCCATATTGTTATTGGCGTGTTTTTTTTTTATTATTAAGGATTCAGCCATAAGGCTGAATCCTTATTGTTATTGGCGTGTTTTTTGGTTTTTTTTTATTATTATTCCACGATTTTTGTGAACAACTTTCAGCCCAAACGGCTGATGCTATCAAAGCCAAATTTCACAGGCTGGTAGACCTTGTTGAGGAATGGCGACAATAAGTTTTTGGGACAATTCGGCCCATACGTTAAAGGTCCAGTTCGATTCCAAAATCGAAAATTTAACATTGACTTTTTTTTTCAAAATGCACTTAGAGACCTAATTTTTTTTTTAAATGTGCGCAATCAAAAATGCTGCAAAAAACCAAATCATGGAAAATTCGTAGGTCACGTGGTTTGGCCGCCATCTTGGATTTAGTGCATTTTCGACCATTGCCGACCCCACCCACCTTTGAGAAACTTCTTCTCTGAAGATACTTGCACTAGAGAGCTGAAATTCATACTCAATGTAGCTGAAGCATGGTAGTTCTGGATTTGACTTCTACAAAGTCCTAACTTTAATACTTTTCTTGCTGTGATTGTTCAAATTTGACCGAAATGTAAAAATCGCAAACTTCAAGGGCAGATAACTCAAAACCCACCCAGACGAATTTGATGATTTTTGCATGAGAGCTAGACATTGGCAAGGTCTTCAAGATAAAACAATAAAATCGCTCGCGAACAGTCATTTCCGGTCAGGGTCAGAGGTCAAACTTTGCATTTTGGACATGTAGTGTCTTGGTGGGTATGTTTGAAATATCGTAGCAAATCAACGGCGTACGATAAAGCTTAGTTCTATACATCATATGAAAGCCAAAAGTCTATAGATTTTTTTAAAATTTAACAGTAAATTTCTATATTTGTTTTACATTGAGTTACGGCCCTTTGAATATTGTCAATTCTGCTTTCGTTTTGAATGCATAGGATACAGGTATGTTAAAAAAGTTGTTAGTCATCAGTGATAGACGACAAATCATTGTTCCATATATCATTAGAAAGCCAAAAGAATACAAAATCTTTTAAAAATTAACAATAAATTCAGTTACTACATTTACATTGACTTACGGACCTTTGAATATTGTCAACCCTGCATGCGTTTTAATGCATTTGATAACTGTTTGTTTGCAAATTGCTTTAATCATCAACAAAAGATTAAATCCCATAAGCTTTTGACTGAAATCATTACCTTTGTGCATTTCATTTAACACCATACAGCGCTGAATCCGTTTGTCGTCGCTTGCGACTATATTTATTATTATTCCACGAATTTTGTGGTCAACTTTCAGCCCAAACGGCTGATGCTATCAAAGCCAAATTTCACAGGCTGGTAGACCTTGTTGAGGAATGGCGACAATAAGCTGGGCCAAATCGATCAATATATTAAAGGTCCAGTTCGATTCCAAAATCGAAAATTTAACATTGATTTTTGTTTCAAAATGCACTTAGAGACTTGAATTTTTTTTTAGAAGATGCGCAATCAAAAATGCTTCAAAAAACGAAATCATGGCAAATTCGTAGGTCACGTGGTTTGGCCGCCATCTTGCTTTTAGTGCATTTTCGACCATTTCTGACCCCACACACCTTTGAAAATCTTCTTCTCTGAAGATACTTGCAATAGAGAGCTGAAATTTATTCTAAATGTAGCTGAAGCATTGTACTTCATATTTTGACTTCTACAAAGTCCTAACGTCAATACTTTTTTTGTTGTGATTTTTCAAAGTTGAACAAAATGTAAAAAACGCAAACTTCAAGGGCAGATAACTCAAAACCCACCCAGACGAATTTGATGATTTTTGCATGAGTACTAGACATTGGCAAGGTCTTCAAGATAAAAGAATAAAATCGCTCGCGAACAGTCATTTCCGGTCAGGGTCAGAGGTCAAACTTTGCATTTTGGACATGTGGTGTTTTGGTGGGTATGTTTGAAATATCGTAGCGAATCAAAGGCGTACGATAACTCTTTGTTCTATACATCATATGAAAGCCAAAAGTCTATAGATTTTTTTTAAATTTGACAGTAAATTCCTTTATTTGTTTTACATTGAGTTACGGCCCTTTGAATATTGTCAATTCTGCTTTCGTTTTGAATGCTTAGGATAAAGGTATGTTAAAAAAGTCGTTACTCATCAGTGACAGGAGACAAATCATTGTTCCATATATCATTAGAAAGCCAAAAGAATACACTATCTTTTAAAAATTAACAATAAATTCAGTTACTTCATTTACATTTAGTTACGGACCTTTGAATATTTGTCAACCCTGAATGCATTTGATAACTGTATATTTGCAAAATGCGTAACTCATCAATCAACAACAGACATATCTCACGAACCATTAGAGATACTTTTATAATTTTTATGTCAACTTGTAGAGAAAAGAATTGTCTTTATTTCCATGTATCATTTGTTTATGCGCGCACAGAAATGAAGAAGCGGTGCGCGCTCTACTTGCGCTCCGGCATTCGCTAATTGAACTTGTAATTAACTCGCGCATCTTGCGGCACTCATACCTCACGAACCATTAGAGATAATTTTATAATTTTTATATCAACTTATAGAGAAAAGAATTGTCTTTATTTCCATATATCATATGTCTATGCGCGGACAAGCATAAAGAAGCGGCAAGCGAAATATAAGACATCGTTCACACGCGCTAGTTGCGCTCCGGCTATCGCTAATATAACTTGCATTTACCTCGCGCACCTTGCGGCATTCATATCTCACGAACCATTAGAGATAATTTTATAATTTTTATATCAACTTGTAGAGAAAAGAATTGGCTTTATTTCCATGTATCATTTGTTTATGCGCGCACAGAAATGAAGAAGCGGTGCGCGCTCTACTTGCGCTCCGGCATTCGCTAATTGAACTTGTAATTAACTCGCGCATCTTGCGGCACTCATACCTCACGAACCATTAGAGATAATTTTATAATTTTTATATCAACTTATAGAGAAAAGAATTGGCTTTATTTCCATGTATCATTTGCCTATGCGCGCACAGAAATGAAGAAGCGGCAAGCGAAATATAAGACATCGTTCACACGCGCTCCGGACAAAACAATGTCGCCACGTGGGCTAGTAGAGCAAAAATATATAGCCGCATCGTAAGGGTTAACATACTATACATCAATGGATGCGCTTGTTAAAGACACAAATACTTTGTGTAGTACCTCATTATAAAAATATTAACAGTAAACGAGTATTAAGCTAAATTATCTATTTCTTGAGTTTGATATTTGCAACAGATGTCGCATCGCTCACCATTTCTTTACTTTTTCATGCTCATAAACAAATAATATATGCAAATAAAGACAAATCTCTCCTCTAAACAATGGTAAAATCAATTTTGAAATGTCCCTAATGGTTCGGCAGATAGGAATGCTGCACGGTGAGTGCCGTCGGTTAATTTGAGGGAAAAAATAGAAAACTTTACACTGATAGATTTGATACATTTAAATAACAATGAAATTGTGTGCATTCAACAATACTTATTTTAGAACAAGAAGCTGTGAAGAAAAGCTCTTCATATTGTCAATTAAACTCTTTGTTTGGGACTGACAATAAATTGTCTAAGTGCGTCTCATACACTTTGATAGCTTTTGTGGTCAAGATTTAGTTTCATGACCACAGGCACGGGTCGGTGCGTAGGTACAAGCAAATGTACCTTCCCCTTACCTAAGGAAAAGGGCATAACGACGGCCACTATCTTGGGCTCTTGGTCATTAGATAAAGGGAGGCCGTCCTGATTCCTGCCTAAATGCTCGGCAGATTCCACTCGCAAGGGTGTGACGTCCTCGATTAACTCTTTTTTCCAAAATGCCTGTCGTCCTCTTGAACTTTGAAATATGCATTTCCTCCCGGCCGCATGTTCTACACTTTGTGCTTGTAGACATTTCATGCAAACACGCTGTCCAGTCATGTACACTCGATTTTGGTCACTAAATCCATGCATTTCGCCACAGGACACGGGAAGACGTAGCCACTACGTTCTGTTACTAAAAATAGCGCCAGCCTCGCTGGACATCGTATTTTCCACCTAAAACAATGCATCAAAAGGCTTCAAATGGAGCTCATATAGTTGGCTGAATCCTGTCATCGTTGCTTTGCAACTATATTTTGACTTCTTTTTATTTTGTCAGGTTTGTTCTTCCAAATAAATTTAAAACATTTTCTTTGAAATTCATTAATACAATCAGTATTTGGGTTTGGTAATGAACTAAAAAGGTGATGTAATTTTGGAATAATTAATGATTTTAAAACAGTGTTTCTTCCAAATGGGGTAAGGTTATGTGTTGACCAAATAGACATTTACCGTTCACACGTTCTAAGTTTTTCTTTATAGTTAGTGTCTACTATAGTTTCGAGATCATGAGTAAACGTTATACCTAGGAGGTCAAAGTCGCCTTGGTCCCAGTTTAGGTTAAGTTGTGGACATAACTTCATTTTTTTATCTCTTTTTGGATCCAATTCATATGAGACGCGTTTTTTTCAATGTTAACCTTTAAACCTGAAAATCTGGCAAAGAAATTCAGTACAGTAAAAACAGCGAAAAGACAGCGTTCTGAACAATCTAAAATGCATGATGTATCGTCTGCAAATTGATTCAGTAGAAATTCCATATTACCTATTGTTATCCCTTTGATGTTTTTATTTTTCTTGATCATTATCGCAAGTATTTCTGCACATAATATGAATATATAAGGCGAAAGTGGGTCGCCTTGACGGCATCCCCTTTGTATCTCAAACATAGGTGAACCATAACCATTTACCAATACATTTGATTCTATCCCATGATATAACGTCTTGAACCATTTACGTATCGATTGCCCAAAATTAAAAAAAGCAAGTGTTATATCTATAAATGACCAGTCGACCGTGTCAAATGCCTTTTCAAAATCTATAAGCAAAAGGAGTCCAGGTATTTGGTGAGATTCTGTATATTCCATAAGATCATATATTAACCACGTTATCTCGCCGGAGATGAAACCTTTCTGGTCCTCACTAATCAATGTCGGGAGCACAGATTTGTTCCGTTTAGAGACTGCAGCTGAAGCTATTTTATAAAACACAGATAGGAGAGAGATCGGTCGCCAATTTTTCATAAACATCTTGGTTTGTTACCTTCTGGTATACAGGTAATAAGTCCCCGTTTTAAACTAATAGAAAGTTCCCCTTTATCGTATGATTGATTTAGTGATCTGATTAAGAATTTATTGATATCTGACCAAAAGAACTTTAAGAATTCTGCAGTGAAACCATCGGGTCCAGGGCTTTTGTCATTTTTCAGGCACTTTAATGCTGTAAGTAATTCTTCGTATTCAAGTTTGCCCTCTAGTGATGTTGACACGTTTTGATCTAGCTTTGGTACAGTGTAGTTTTTCAATAGTTGATCAAGGTCGATATCGCTAACATCACGTTTCTTACTGTAGAGTTTGGAATAAAACTTTTTAACTTCATCTTGAATTTGCTGTTGATTTGTCAATATGAGTACTAGTCCATCATCACTTTGAAGAGATGAAAATGACTTATTTAAAAAGTTTCGAGATTCTAATCCAAGGAAATATTTTGTTGGTTTTTCGCATTTTGCTAAATTGTTGACCTTTGATCTAATCATGAGTCCTTGCGTTTTAATTTTATTAATATTTTCGAGTTGTTCGTTCAAATCATCAATTTCTTTTAGTTTTATAGATTTTAATTCAATGTCATCAGTTTGATCCATATCCTTTGTAACGTGATTGAGTTTAGAGATAAGTTCAGTTTCATCTTTTTCTCTTTGCTTCGTTTTATATTATGAATATTTAATTGTTTGACCTCTTATTTAAAGCAATAATACTTCAAAAAGCATCTGATCATCGATAGTATATTCGCTATCTGTGTTGCCATGGTTTTCATATTGCAAAATAGTTTCCGAAATAGTACTTTTGACAAGTGCAACATAGTCTTTGTCCCTTAAAAGAGAATTGTTGAATTTCAAAAATGCTTTTCCCCTGTCTAATTCTGTCAGTGTAAAAGACATTGATATTTGAGAGTGATCGGGCATGAAGCTTGGTTCTATTGCTACATCAGTTATAGACAGGATCATATCGTGCGACACAAGGAAGTAATCGAGTCTAGCCTGTTTTAATGGAGAAGGTTGACGCCATGTATATTGTTTGTCATTTGGATACCTCTCTCGCCAGGGATCAATTAAATCAATTTCGTCTTTTAACTTCATTATTCTATCTCTAGCATTTGGATTGTTATGATGTTTGTAGTTAAACGTATCGATATAATAGTTTTGTACTACATTCCAGTCCCCACACATGATTATGTGGTCACTGTTAAGAGTCTTAACGGTTATTTCACGTTCATCATAGAAATTGGGGTCGTCAGCATTTGGGCCAAAAAGATTGATGATCGCTAGTTTATATTTGTCTAAAGTGATTTCTACGATTACACTATTGCCATCACGATCTTTTCTAACATTATCAAGGGTATAATCTATGTATTTAGAAAAAAGTATAGCAACACCCCTCGAGTTACTGCTGTAAGAACTAAAATAACAATTCTTACAACCCCAGTCTTCAGTTACCGTTTTTTCCATTTCTTTAGTAAAATGAACATCTTGCAAACAGTATATCGAGGAGCGTTTCTTTTTCAAAAATCTAAACATCTCTTTTCTTTTCCTCTTATTATTCAGACCTCTGCAATTCAAAGATGTTATGTTTACCTTAGTCATATTCTGATTGGTTCTGATTAGCAACCGGGTATATACATGAAAAGAAATATATTGCCAAATGGTTCGAAGGAATAGTTATATAGTACATAGTATTGAGTGTAATATTGCCTACTGTTGAAAACATTGCCATACCAAACAGAAGAGTTTCAATGAGAAAACAAAAAGGAATTAAACAAAATACCGTAACAACTGAAAAACGCTTAGATGTCCGACCTGGAACACTCATGGAATCGAGTATATCCACGGATGATAATAAGTAACAAATAACGTTAATGTCATATTCATACTTACACGTTCGCACATTGTCCGTGTAGTATATCCAAAAAAAGAAAATCCATAAGAATATAGTTCCAAAACGAGAATTACACGAAGCACAGCACAAGACATCACAACACATCACATAACAGTACAATACATGACAACAGCTCTGGGTACACTGCGACCACGTGTCTCGTCTCTCGTGTGTCCCGCGGAAAGCACGTGCAGTTCATCGTATGTACCTGAGTGTGTTGTCTCAAGAACTAATGGTTGTTTCATGACTTTGTCGAAATAATAACATTTTCAGCATATGCAAAAAGAACCGATATATCATTTAACATAAAAGGGCATCGAAAGAAAATTAAATCTTATGTAAAATATAAAAAAAAAAAAAAAAAAAAAAAAAAAAAAACTACTCTCACCCTTGTCCAGAGCTTCTCCTGTTCCCGAATCGAAGTGGCTTGGCGTCCGAGGATTGCTCGTCTCTTCTTCATTAGAGCAGGTAGGTCGGTCTGGATACTTTTCGATGTTACCTTCAAAAGTTTGCGGGCCCCATACACTGCATCTCTGTCTACCATGTGGATGAATGTGGCAATTATCGAAGGAGGAGCAGAGGGCTTGTTCTGCCTTTGGTACTCAGACTTAGGTAGCCTATGTACGATTTTGAAGAACATGTTGTCAACCTGGTCCTCGCTTAACTGGAGTGTCTCTACAAAAAAAGCTCTGAGGACTCGTTTCGTATTTTCCTGAGGTTTCTCCGATATACCGTAAAACAGGAGATTGGTTTTGCGGTCATGAATGTCTAACAATATTACCTGCTTTTCTAAGGTAGATTTTGATTCATTCAGAGCCGCTAGTTCTTTCCGGAGAGACTGTATCTCCTCCTCGTGCTTTGAAACCACGTGTTCAACAGCATTAACAGTTTGCTTTATCTCGTTAATATCTGATTTTAACGAATCAATAGATGTTTGCAGTTCTGTTTGACAGTTTCTAATTAGTGCTGCTAACCTTTTTTCGGAGTTTTGTATGAACTCCTCCGTGTTTGCCGAAGCACGTGTTGACCTCGCCGTCTCGGACATCTCAGAAAGTCCAAATGTTTGGCAAAAAATACAGCAAAATATGCGAGAATGGTTTATATATCAATCCGGTTGTGTGTTGCAATGTTACTGACTACTTTATAGCCTTTTCAAATGTTTTTCAACAGTTTGGAAACAAAATCATCCGTGGATAGAGAGAGCGCCTCAGCCACGCGTCCGACTCGTATTCATGCGCAACCGGAAGATCTGGATACCCTCCTCCTTACGTGGTATTCTGTCAATGTTGGTTTAGAGATAAGGTTTTTCGCAATAATTATGAAACAATCACAATTATTGTTAGTAATTATTAGAAAACTTATCTCTAAACCAACGAATTACTCCCTCCCTCCTCCCCGTTATCCATCTCTCTGTACTTCGAAAAGAATGACAGCTGAGTTTGAAAATCCAAGGGAGATAATTCAAAGGGAGGTAATTCAGGAAGAACAACACGCAGACCACAATTTTTTTTTATTATTTCACACTCTGTACGATCTCTCCGATAGAGAGAAATAGGTCAATGTTGGTTTAGAGATAAGTTTTCTTATAATTACTAACAATAATTGTGATTGTTTCATAATTTTTGTTGATTTTTAAGACTGGTGACAGCTGAATCATGGCTTTTAGTCTTTTACCGAGAGTCAATTCATCAGTTTGAAACTACATGGTATGTCTTTGTTCTTTATTTCGAAAATGATTTGATGGATTCTTCGCTAAAGAAAACTTATCATTATAGAAGTAAATTTGATTTAAACATTCATCTAAGACAAAAAAGCAGGAATGGCAAACAAGCAAATAATGCTTATATAAATGCCGCTCCGTAGCAAAAAAAAACAGCTATTTTATTTATTATAATTGTGATGAAATATACACATGGACAGATCGGTACACATAACATACAGAATTGTTTTTGAAAATATAAGACATTGAAATTTAGACTCCTACTCATGGTATATAATAAGATGGTATAAACGTAAGTATATTTCAGCACGGCAAAATCGCAATATGTACTCATGTCAAATCTGAAAATATCTTAAATATACTCGTTTCTATTCCCAAAGTCATGGGCGCCGCCCTCTTGGTTTCCTAGTGACCGTCTGCCATTAAGGTGCTGAAGAAAACGTCAAAATGCCCGACGTCCGTAGGGAAGAGGCGTGAAACTATTCGTCTATCATATCCGAACAACTTGATAAATCAAGATAGAATAAATGAATAAATATTTTTAACATTGTATTTATTGTTTCAACTTATTATAATTGCAAAAATCCAAACAATGTTATATATATGTTAATATAATAACTCAAAGATGAAATTCGTCATTTTGCCATTATCAGCATTTGATAAAATGAATTGTGAAAATATTAAGACAAAATGATTTTGTTTATTCATGAATCTTTTTAAGGATGAAGGAAAACTTTTTAGGAAATAATTCAGAATTATTGATAATATCTATATGGGTTTACCAGCGACAGTAATAAAGATTAGCTTCAATATCGCTTGAATTGAAACAAAAATTCCTTAAACTGTAAATAATAATGTGCAGGCACCTAAACTAAAGAAATTCCATTTGCACGAATGTATTCAAAAAGTATTAGTAAATACGAAAAACTTTCTTCATTTAAAGTTTTGAACAAACTACCTGAAAAGGTTAACTCAATTTTGTCAATATAGGTCTATATTGGTCTATAATTGACACTTTATGGTTTTATAAATATATATATATTTTTTATTTTGTTTTGCATAAAGTCGTCGTATAGATTGGATGAACACTAACATTTACAAAAGAACTTCAATATTGATTTATGACAAACCTAGGAAAAGCGGGATTTATAAATAGCACTTATCATTATAGTTTAAAGTCATAAAACGCATTTGACGAAATAGACCTTATCTGCTAACAAAATATCGGATACGAATGGAAGTCTCTTTGTAAACTTTCGTTTGGCATAAAAAGTTTTAAAGTAAAAATATGTTTATATTATTGTAAAAACTTCCAATCATCATAAGAATCGGTCATATATTTAGAGAAAACTCAGCAATGATCGAACAACACGCGTCGACCCGAAGTCGCCTAAACTTTGAACAATTTTAATTACCCGTAATCAGTAAATGTCAATGAGTGGAATTTCTCCAACAAGTTAGTTTCAAAATGATGTTGCTAAATATTGTGAAACTTATTACTTGCATAAAAATTTTGTCACCATTTATATTTTTCAACAAATTAAACTTTGGCGGAGAGCTTCATGAGAGGAATTTACGATGTTTGTTTTTTGATATCTGAATGTTGACCTACCTAGCCTTTTAGGGGAATGTAGGAAGCGGGAAAAAAATTACAAATTATGTTTATGTTAAATACAAAACTTCTATATAATCTATTATAATAGCTGATACTTAAGAAGAAAATAATTATCAATATCGAGAAGTTTTGTTATTCTCTGATTTCAGTTAATTTGTCTATGTCCATCGTTCGGGGTATATCAATTGTCTTTTTATAAAGGTCACTTAATATTTAAGCATTGTCCTACAATATCTCTGGGAAACCAAGAAACATAACTAAGTTCAGCGCCTTCATGTTATTTTCCGTCCTCTGGTCATCATCAAATTAGATTGACGCATGATGGAGTTGCAGAGAAGGTATCGTATATTAATCTTAAAACAATTAATAGTTGTCGGAAATATGTAGTAGGCCCTATATATAGATCATAAAACAATGCATAGTTGCGACAATATTAATTCAGTATGGCTTGGTTGTGGTTTGAACTGAGATCAAAAACTTGTTGATGCACATATTGAACCATCATTTTCAGTTAGTCTTCAAACAATTCTTAGAACAAAAATTGGAATCAACAAGATTGATTTATTTCCTGATATACCGATCTAAGCTTTTCTTTAGATATCATTTGTATATTTAAGAATATTTAAATCCGAGTAATATCCGAACCTCGGTCAGTTTTTCGCAGGCCTATCTAAGTAATATTTTGTTTTTTTTATTCAAATCATTGAGATTGTGAGGATTTTATATCTAGTTTAGTTTTTTTATGCAAATATCGATATCGCCTACAATTAGTAAATTATAAGATTTTCCACGGGCACTGTCTATTATTTGTTGGGGGTCATTTTTTAATTTAAACTAACATTCAATATTTATTATTGGTTTATTAAGAATTTCCTTTTCCAAAATTCTATTTTTAAGAAATATTTCTTATCATGATTTTTTATTTATTTCTGTTGTTTTCTTTTGTTGTGACTCTTTTGCAAATAGATATTGGGAACAAAAATGTTTTCTTTATATTTTTTTTCTATTTTGATTAAATTATCTTCGATTCCCTTATCAAATCCCTCTGATTTTCAGACATTTCACGTCCCCCCTTATGTTTTGCGTGTAGGCTTCACCCGACATGATATCATCACGCCGGTCTTCAGCACCTCAATGGCGGACGACGTCAGCGCCCCAAGCGAGCAAGAAGGATAACTCTAATTATTGCGTGAAAAAGAAACGCGTATTGTTGATTAATGAATGACTAGTGCTCTGACACCTGGGCGTCACAGGGATGGACAGACAAACTACATCCTCTCTCTAATTCTTGTAACAACATTGTCAAAGAGCGTGTAATACCCCAAGCGCGACTCCCCGTAATTACACAATCAGTTACAATGTGTCATAACTGTTTAAATACTATTCTCATGTTTTATTGCCGGACAACTGAGCTGTTAAAACCTGTTTAATCTGTTTATTTACCAACATTTTCTATTATATTTACATTTATTAGGCCCACGTCCGTTCTGTATATGATGTCATAAAACACTCTGGGCATGCGCAGTAAAGGAAATATTGTTATTCCGGTAGAAGCCATTTTTCGACTGTCAAATTAAGCAGCCTGAAATTCACGCACTTTCATATTAGAGGATCATGAAAATGATTTTTGGTGTATTTTAAAGCTGACAGTATTTATTTGTACAAATTCACCAATTAACATAGAAAAAAACAATGAGGTTTCCTGTCCTTTTTAAGCGATTTCTCATGAACCATTGCACCAAATGTCTTCAAAGTTGGTTACAGTCTACAATATTGGACAGCAGTTTTACCACTTTTTAAAAGCTTGTTAACAGATATTTAATGAAACAATGCACTCAATATCATCAAATATGGCAATAGAAATACAAATCGCTTTCAATGACCTTGAAAATAAAGTCAAGGTCACCAGGGCACTTTGACAACATTTTGAATCTTTTTTACTCAATATATCATGACCAACTGCACTCAGTGTCTTCAAATATGGTCACGGAGCGGCATTTACATAAGCGTCAGCTTGTTTGCGAATCCGGATCCATTTATGGAAATAAATATGTTTAAATCAAATATGGTCACAGAACACTTTTGGGAATGAAGCATTTGCTCATTGTGACATTTATTTATAGTTCAACATACAACTTTGACAATTTTTCCTTAGAACAGTTTGCTTCCCATCACCCTATTTAGTGAAGTTCACTAAATGTAGATAGCTTGAAACACTTGTTTGTCTTTAAAATGTGACCTAAGCATATTTAATAAAGGCTATGTTTGAATAGCGATAATTATTTTAAGTTAATAATTTTGTACCCCATTTAGAATAAAAATATACAGAGAAGTTTGTTCTGCTTCTATGTTCCCAGGAAGACATGATGCTGGTGCTGGGACCTTATATGAACTGGCAGGAAATGCTGAACCCGGCACCTCTGTCTCTTTGTCTTCTAGGACAGCTGGTTCTTGTCACGCTAGAGAAGGATGTGTCACTGGTCTCCGACAACATGGAAAGAAAAGAATTCGAACACGTCAAATACCCGGAGTCTCTACGCACCAGTATGGTACAAGTTTCCAATGAAGGATGGTCAGCTTTCAACACTGCCAACAAGAACATGGACCAAATCCGTCTTCTGACCCTTCAAGTTCCACAGCATGTCAAGAATGCTGTTAAGGTACAAAGCTCTAATCGTATAGACAATAAGGCGCTGAATCCTGTTTTCTTAGGGAAATAAATTGATCCCTCAAAAAGGATATTATGAATCTCTAATTGCAAAAAAACTCTAGTTGGAATCAAGAACAAACAATTCCTTTTTGAAAGAAGAAGTTCTATTAAGATGCATGATTCCACTTTCCCACACCAATGATTAAAACTAAAAGGTGTTCACAGTTAAAAGGCTGTGTGAAAGTTTTTGCTTGATTCATGTTAATTCTTATACTGCAGATAATGAAAAAGAGATGTTTGACCCTTTGAAGTTATTTTGCATAAACCTATTTTGTAAATACTAATCAATTTGAGAATTAATTTGTTGAAATAGAATTTATGGACATGCCATTGTACATTATGCATATCAAAATTTCAATATTTAAATGTTTTTAGTAAAGTTTAATCGGTAATAATGATGTTATACTTTATCATCAGTTCCTTTTTATTTAGTTCATCATTGGAGGCAGTAATGAGGAAATCGAAGAATTGGTCCCTGATATTTTGAGCAATATAACAAGAATTTCGGAAACATGCACAGAAAAAGCACAGGAAGTAGAAACTAAATTTACCGATGTCATGGAGCTGATAGGTGAACTGCAGGAAGCTTGTAACTTGGCCAAGGGAGAATATGAGGAAAAGTTGAGAATGGCAAGGGCAAACAAAGAGGTGAAGAGAATAAGAATGAAGGAGGCAGAAGCCAATAAGAAAAGAATTGATGATGAATACAACGAGATGAGAGATCGATATAGGAATGCAAGAGAACAATATGAAAAAGCAATGGACTCTATGCCCTCTGCAGGCACAATGATAGGATTGAAAATTCTTGAAGACTTTGGCAAAGCTTTAACTGCACCAATAACTTTATTTACTAATATTGTCACGTCGAAAGCACTTAGAAGACAACCATCTAATCAAACTAGAGCCAAAGAGGATGATCTTCTGGTGTCAGAAGTTGTCAAATTGCCTGTAGCTGTGCAACAACTGCATGAGATAGCTTCTAATTGGTTGAACGGAACTCCAACTGAGGTCCGGCTGCTCGATACTGCAACAGCATCTTTCAATGATGTTACAGGGGAACTTGGTAACTACAATGGAAAAGCTAAGGCTAGAATTTCAGAAATAACCAAGGCTGGGTCTGAGCTTTGCAAGGTACTATCACTTTACAACAAACAAATGAGCACTGGTGAAAAAGAGAAAAACAAAGTCAACATGTTATTAACAGGACTTGATAGTAAAACAAAAGCGCTACAACAATTTTGCACAATGACATTTGGAGCTTCACCAATGGCCAATCCAACTCCAAAGGCATCTGCGATGGAACAAAGTTCATCAGACTCTGTTACAGATGCATGTAAAGAGAACTTCCAATTCAAAGTCAACCAGGCAACGTCCACTTTAGAAGGTGCAAGACAAGATTTTAAGGAATCAAGCAAGAGAGCTGAAGATGCAAGTGAAAAGGTTGCCAATGTCATTGCAGAATTGGCTGCCATCAAGCTTGACGAAGTAAACTTTGAGGAGATAAAACAGCTACTCAAGAAAGGAATAAGAGCATTAGGAGAGGTAAAGACACAATGGGGGAAATTGGTCCAATTCTTCCAAACAATGTCCAACTTGATCAAATGCTGCATGGAGGAGAATGTCAAGAACTTTGTTCAAAGTGCAGAAAAGGGAAAAAAATTCCGCCTCAAATACAGTCTTTCTGATATGCTCAGAGACATGATATTTACACAGGCTTCAGAGGCTAACAAGATTGCTTTCATGGTCAACAACCTGTCATCTATGTACGTAGAAGTCTCCGAGAAGCATATCATGGATCAGGTTGCCAGTCTTGGACAACTTCTTGCTTTGGATCCAGAAACTGAGAAACATCTAATTGTCCAGAAACAACTTGACCTTAGGAGGCAGGCTCAAGATGCAACTTCATCCATTGCTGATATTGTCCGTCAGAAGCATAGAGAGTTTGACACAAAGATACAGAAGAGGATCCAAACCATTGAGACCGAAATGCGAGCTGTACTTCCCCCACCAAAATCTGTTGACCAAGAGATGGAGGCTGAGATGAAAAGAGCCATACAGGATGCCCAGGAAGTTAAGAAAGAGGAGCAGAAGGTTGACGACTGGATCTAATCAATGATAAGAACCTCAACTGTAAATCAGCTGACATAAAGAACAATCTTCATGGTTGAAAATTATTATATTATTGCATTGAACAGTGTCATGTTAAAACTATCAAGCTTTCATGTAGGAATCGGACCATGTCACTTTATGACTATCAAGTTTATATGTAGGATTAAAAGAGCCATACAGGATGTCCAGGAGGTTAAGAAAGAGGAACAGAATGACTGGGTCTAATCTATGGATAGTCTATGTAAATCAGCAATGACATGATAAATAATCTCTATGATTGTAAATCATCTGTGGAACGATTGTCAACCTAATACCAGTTACTTGATAGCACTTGGATTTATGTCAAATAATAACTTTCCAAATATTACTTTGCAATTGATCCTTGTCACCCTACTACATTGCAAGTGTTTATGAGACACCTTACTATCAACCCATAATTTAGAACTTGTTACACCTATCCATCTATCACCAAGGACTTGGACCCTGTCACGTTTCAATTATCCATCTATCACTGAGGACTTGGACATGCCACGTTAGAACTATCCAGCTATCATTTAGGACTTGGACCCTGTCAGGTTTCAACTCTCGAGCTATTACTAAGGACTTGAACCTAGTAATGTTTCAACTCTCCATATATTACTAAGGACTTGAACCTAGTAATGTTTCAACTCTCCAGCTATCACTAAGGACTTGGACCCTGTCACGTTTCAACTCCCCAGCTATCACTAAGGACTTGGACCCTGTCACGTTTCAACTCCCCAGCTATCACTAAGGACTTGGACCCTGTCACGTTTCAACTCCCCAGCTATCACTAAGGACTTGGACCCTGTCACGTTTCAACTCCCCAGCTATCACTAAGGACTTGGACCCTGTCAGGTTTCAACTCTCGAGCTATTACTAAGGACTTTGGACCCTGTCACGTTACAACTCTCCAGCTATCACTAAGGACTTGGACCCTGTCACGTTACAACTCTCCAGCTATCACTAAGGACTTGGACCCTGTCACGTTACAACTCTCCAGCTATCACTAAGGACTTGGACCCTGTCACGTTACAACTCTCCAGCTATCACTAAGGACTTGGACCCTGTCACGTTACAACTCTCCAGCTATCACTAAGGACTTGGACCCTGTTACAATACAACAATCCATCTATCACTTAAGACTTGAGCCCTGTCGAGTTTCAACTATCCACCTATCACTTAGGACTTGAAATCTGTCATGTAACAACTATCCATTTCACTCAGGAATTGGACCCTGTCATGTTGCAACTTTCCAGCTATTTTGTAGGACTATGTCTAGCTATTGCATATGATTTGGACCTTATATTAATCCAATTAGCCAGTTATTTCATAGGACCTATACCACGTTGACTTGTATCAAGGCAACTATGTAGGACCACGGCAATGTTTCCCTCAAGATTCATATCCATGACTGATCTTGCGTCGAAGTTGTCAAATTTCACCTAGCCAGTTATTGCATGGGATTTGGACCATGTTAACCTTAGCTTTCTAGTTTTTTTGACATAAAATTTAACCACGTTAACATAACTATCTAGTTTTATTACATAGGATAATGTTTACTAATCGGCCTAGTTATTACATATGATTTGATCATGTTGACATTAACTATCTAGTTTAATTACATAGGATTTGGTCATGTAAACATTACTATTTTGTTTTTATTACATAGAATTCTACATTTTAACCTTTACTATCTAGTTTGAAACATTGGATTTGTACCATGTTGACCTTAACTATCTAGTTTTAATAACATAGAATTTGATCATATTAACCTATACTATCTAGTTATATTACATAGAATTTGATCATATTAACCTATACTTTCTAGTTTTATTACATAGGATTTTTACCATGTTAACTTAAACTATCTAGTTTTATTAATAATCAATAATATATACTTTTAGTTAACATTTCTATCTTGTTGTTATCTTAGTTGTTTCAGATTCAGTTCTTTGTATTTGACCACAATATTTTTGCCGGTCATTATCTCTATTTATAACACTAGTAATATTGTTAACCCTGTCAGCTGGTTGCACACATCTCTTTATCTTCCTCCTTGTTAATCATTATCATTTATTATCAACAATAACCTATTAACTTAAAATGATGTTGCACTTGTTTATGCAGATTTTGTATATACTATTACTCAGAGTTTGATAAACATTATTTTATTATTGATGGTTTCTCAGTCAAATATAAAATTAATCACATCTCTCGTGTTTATAAATGTAACTACATTTCTTTTATTTATATATATATATATATATATATAATCAAAAGATAAAAAAATGACACGAAGCCAATCAAAAAAGGAGTTTTGATTGGCTTCGTGTCATTTTTTTATCTTTTGATTATGTAAAACTGTATACCAGTAAACTTTTCAAATTTTTATCTATATATATCTATATATAGGTATAAAGATGAAGGGGTCTCACGTGAAGTAAATGTAGATTTGAAAAATAAAATACTTCAGACGACACTTGCTGTAGATATCATTTTAATGATGACTGGATGCGTCGCATTTCGACTTGTTAACAAGTCTTTTCAACAGTGTGGAGTTTTAACAACATGGCGAATATATAGTACATGCTTGACAATGTAACAATGTGTAATGGACTTTGATTAATTGACATGTGACAAGTGGTCAGCTTGATTAGCGCACAATGTACCATTTATGAGGGATTAAGATTTGAGTCATTGTAGTTCACACATCCTGGTCGGCCCAAGTCAATGAACCGATGTTTTGCTTGATTGAACAATTGCTTTTCCCTGTTATCTTTTTGAAGTTTGAGATCTTGTCTGCCGGACTGTGCCTTGACTGGAAGAAGTTGTAGCCTCTCCTTGGGGGGTTCTCGGCTCTATCTCAATCTGGGATCTTGATTTTACTTGTTGGTGGTCTTGCTGTTGTTGTTGATATCTACGTACCCTGTCCAAATAGTTTTCTGGAATGGCAACTACGTTCTCTTGTTGGGTTTTTAACAGGTTCACAGGTACAGTTGGTTGGTTTGTCAGCGTGTGTAAATGTCGTCTTATGAAGTCCAGTTTACTCTGGAAAATACCTCTTCTCTTGGTATTTCCAGAGAAGGATGATGGGTGGTAGCTTTGCTCGTCTTGTCGTGGTACTGAAAGTTGGGAATTTACACTTTGTAAGCTTGTGTTCGACTGGTAAATGTCCTCCCGGTCGTCCAATGATGATACTTCAATAGAATGGTTTTCCACATCTATTGGCAAAGATTCATTCAAATGATAATTGTCATTTGGTACATGCTCAAAACTATTGCCTTGAACAATTGCTGGAGGCGTTGTTGTGGTGCGACCGGTCCCTGCTTTGTAAACCCTGTTATTTCGATGATGTTTAATCCTTGTGTTGTGGGATTTCTCTACATTCTTCTTCTGCACATTTGAATTTGCTGAAGGGAGTTTCAATAGCCAGTTTTCCCTTTTCATCCACAGTTTAACACTTTTATTTTCCTCCCTTATTGTATCATTTTCCCACAATTCTAACAATTTATCTTGCATATCATCAGTGTACATACTTGAAATGAGTTCTGACATAAAATCATCAATGCTGATTACAGGGACCGGTCGCACCACAACAACGCCTCCAGCAATTGTTCAAGGCAATAGTTTTGAGCATGTACCAAATGACAATTATCATTTGAATGAATCTTTGCCAATAGATGTGGAAAACCATTCTATTGAAGTATCATCATTGGACGACCGGGAGGACATTTACCAGTCGAACACAAGCTTACAAAGTGTAAATTCCCAACTTTCAGTACCACGACAAGACGAGCAAAGCTACCACCCATCATCCTTCTCTGGAAATACCAAGAGAAGAGGTATTTTCCAGAGTAAACTGGACTTCATAAGACGACATTTACACACGCTGACAAACCAACCAACTGTACCTGTGAACCTGTTAAAAACCCAACAAGAGAACGTAGTTGCCATTCCAGAAAACTATTTGGACAGGGTACGTAGATATCAACAACAACAGCAAGACCACCAACAAGTAAAATCAAGATCCCAGATTGAGATAGAGCCGAGAACCCCCCAAGGAGAGGCTACAACTTCTTCCAGTCAAGGCACAGTCCGGCAGACAAGATCTCAAACTTCAAAAAGATAACAGGGAAAAGCAATTGTTCAATCAAGCAAAACATCGGTTCATTGACTTGGGCCGACCAGGATGTGTGAACTACAATGACTCAAATCTTAATCCCTCATAAATGGTACATTGTGCGCTAATCAAGCTGACCACTTGTCACATGTCAATTAATCAAAGTCCATTACACATTGTTACATTGTCAAGCATGTACTATATATTCGCCATGTTGTTAAAACTCCACACTGTTGAAAAGACTTGTTAACAAGTCGAAATGCGACGCATCCAGTCATCATTAAAATGATATCTACAGCAAGTGTCGTCTGAAGTATTTTATTTTTCATATCTATATATATATATATATATATATCAGATTTTATTTGAATTAATGAATGTGGTGTGAACAGAAACGAACTATGTTTTGGGAATTTTTTTTCCAATTCCATTTTTTTTTTAAATTATTCTTGTCTTTATATCTATCAAATCATAAATCATTTGTGGTTTGTTTCTACCAGATAGATGCAAAAATTATTTTCCGTGTGCCTATTGGTGATAAGAATATTTAGAATTTCTCATAACAATTGACCTGATGTTGGCACCAGCTATTATGTAGCAATTGGACCTTGTCACCATAGAACTATCAAGCTATTAGGTTGGAAATGGATGATGTCAGTTTAGCCATGCACTTAGTACATACATCTGTACGTTATCAAACTTCAACTGGCAGTTATTACATGTATTTTGTACATGTCAAAGTTCATTTAGCCATTTATCCGTTTCACATTGTGCCTGACTCATAATCAATCAATTCAATTCAGATTGGTTGTAGAAAAGAAAACAACATGTAATTTATTTTTATGAGTAACAGGTATTTAAATATTACCCTAAATGTTTCTAATTTTAAGGAAAAGTTTTAAATTCTAAGAAAAGTTTTACTTGATAATTACTACAGAACTTCTAAACAATTCATCTCAATATGATAGAATTTTATATTTAGATATATATAATCATATGAAGTGTGTGATGATTTACAATTTGTTTTGATAATTTTGTACAAAAAATTGTTTTTGGCAAAACGATAGGTCTTTGGTAGAATTTTTTTTAGATCCCTTTCGGCCTATAAGTTCTTAACTATGTGTTACAAGTTGATCAAAAACAGTATCGGTGTGTCATGATAAAAAATGTTTTTTAAAAAAAAATTCTTTTTTTTTGCATTTGACTCTGTTTAAAATCTTCAGAACTAAAGGTGATATTTATTATGGTATTCGGATACAGATAGACCATGAGTGTGTTTTGAAAACACTGTAAAATTTGAATTTTCTTTTTAAAAGGGTTGAAAAGGATTACTTGAAGTGCTATTTTATTATACATCATGTAAGATAATGATTATCGGACAAAAAATGATAACTTTGTATAAATATCATATCTTTATTCTACTGGTTTGATCATTGTCAAATCAAGCTGTTAAGTAGCATAATAGACTTGAAGGTGATTCAAGATAAACAGCAAATATATTGAAAATATACCTTATAAATTTTGTCAGTTTGCATTAATAACGCCCAGCAGTGAACATTAATTTTATATGTTGCTTTTATTTCATATTTTGTTAAAAGAGTTTGGAAAATGTTTCTCTTTTTGGTTTAACACGTAAATCAGTAGCCTAATATAAAATAATGGAATCTTAAACTTTAAACAGTGCTAGAAAAATCTTGGATTTTTTAGATATGTTTACTCTATATATAGTTTGCTATTTGCGAGGGATATAGCTCAACCATGTGCTGCTTGTTTGCTTTTAAAATACTTTGATGTTCTGATTTTTGAATAAACCTGCTTGCTTCGAAGTTAACTTCTTATTTAAATTTAATAACTTAAATCAAGCCTTTATAGAAAAATGATGAAACAAATTTTGTTTCACTCGTCTTGAATTCATACAAATATACATCTTGTCATAAATATCGCACCAACTCCTTATGATCAGTTCGTAAAACTGGTTCCTCAATTGGTTCTTTGGAAACACTTTAACACTGTTAAGATGGCCTCATGTGAAGGTTCAGTTACATAGGTGACAACACAGGACCTATTTGAAGCACGACACCACAGATCCACCTCCAAATGGGACATTAGTTCGAATGATCCTTTGATCATATGCCATGCCTCCAATCCGTGGCCTCCCTTCTCTATGATCCTGAGATTCCAGGGAGCACATGCTCGGCAACGGGCTCAACGGGCTCGGCGGTGCTGATCTGTGAGGACCGGACGTCTGATTGGTCGCCTAGCTCACAGTCCTACAACCCGTCGTCTGATGGTGCTAAGGGACACTTTTGTGTGGATGCCGTCAATGTAGCAGCTTCATACAGGTAGACGTTGGGTTGCGTATTGCTTGGCGTACAAGATCACAATGTTTTTCTGAGACTTGGAACCAGACCTTGGTGCATCCTTCACTTCACCAGTTGCAGCATGTTTGCGTATTAGACTGCTGATAACAATGTGATTTTTGTGCACTTATGGCACAGCATGACATACCAGTCAGTTGCATACCGAAAATTTGGGATCTTTTGTTCAGAGACAAACTTGGTCATTTGGATAACCTCAGAGTACAATCAAATGTTTGCCGTTTCTGCCAACCTAACAAACACCAAAAGTGGCTATGTGCATTCGGAATTTTTGGCATACCAGTCTCTAGGACAAGTGTGCATAAAACATGCATGCACGTGCATCTAGGAAAAAGATTGTTTTGTGGTGTCATTTTAACACATGACGTCGTTTATTCGAAAGTGACTTGTAATGTCAACACTTGCAAAACAATTTTCGGGTTTTAATTTCAAAATGGAGCTGCGATACTTATGACAAGGTGTATATATCATATATGCAGATTCAATTAGGTGCAAAGGTTATGCATCTTTTCTGCTGAAGTCAATCATTTTCTTGTGATCCAAATAATTACAAATGCTGAGATGAGTATTAGGAAAACAGCAGAAAACTGAATTGAACAATCATAAATGTGAGCATGGCTCACTTATACCCCCGACCAATACCGTTCATTTCCATAAGTCAGATGCTCTATAATCCAGACCATTAGCAAAAGTCCTTGACACAACAATTGACCCCCCCCCCCACACACACACACACACACACCATAAAGGAATTGAAATTAATGGAATGAATGCTCTTTTTGCAATTGGTCGGACGAAGTGTGATCTAAAAAAATGACTGTGTATACACCAAGTCAAAAATTAAGAACCCACATATTCAAAACTAAAATGTGATTCTATGTGAATCTTGGGATAAAATAATTTAATAAATCATTCACATATATTGAATTGAACATACATTGAACATTGAATCTGTAGCAAGTTGGGTTTTTTTTAATGTCATGTTCCCAGATCTTTGATCATGCCTGGTAAGGAGCCAAAATATTGTTGAAATATCTTCCGTTTTATCATCAATTTTTGACCCAAAAAAAATTATGTCATAGTTGAACTCATTGGGGTTCAATCCATGAATTGATTTAGAGTATCCATTACTGTAAAAAAAAACAGAAAAAAATCGTGTGGCAACGGTTTCTCGATTTTTAAATGTCCATACTGCTGTACCCAGTGACTTTTATCAGTCTGTTTTAAATCAGCCTAGTTTCTAGGAATATTCAAAATATTAACTCTACAGTGATAAGAAATCCATACAATACGACGAAACGGAGAGAAAAACTATCAAAATATTAAGTTCAAAACTCGATAGAAACCCTATATTCCTTGGAAATAGGCCGATTTTAAACAGACTGTGACTTGTATTGCAATTCAGTAACTATAACTATGATCAGTTAACTTCACAGAAAATAATTATTAACGTTGAAACAAACATTATTGACTATCCTTTATCAGAATTACTAACTAAAGTTTTGATCACCAAACCAGGATGTAACAAATTCTAACAACCGAAAGTAGTGAAAGGTATTTTATTTGAATAAATTTTCCTATGTTAATTTGTTAGATGATTGTTCTCCTATGAAATACAAATGTTTTTTCTAAGACATTATAATCATTCTTATCAATTTTTGAAGTTTAAAAATGTAAATGACGTTTAACTAGTTTTGATTCGGTGTATAAAAATTTATTGAACGACATTAAAACAACAACTGGTATTTAATGTCTCAGAACTTGTCATGGTCACTTGTTGGCATTTGAAGAAACGGAAGTGAGGACCTGGGGGTCAAAGGAAGTTCGAAAACTTGCTTAAGAGTTCGAATCCAAGACTACCTTTAGGGACACTGGATAGTAAAACGAAAAGTTGTGCATGATTCGCAAACTCAACCACTTACATGGAACATACAGTGCAATTGCACGTTGAGCATCTATGTCCTTTCTAAGGGCTTTTCTAAAAAAATGACTACATTTTGACAATGAATAATATAGAAATACAAAGCTTCTAATTTTCTTTATATTCTATGCAATGCTCAGCACATTGCAAAATGCATTATGATAATTAGCACACAAAGGGCTAATTGAATATATAGGGACAGTGCTATCGGAGTATTTTTACCCGGAAACGAAGTTCACTTGTTTGCCCTTCTTTATGAAGTTGTAAAATACAAATCAACAAAAATGTTACCCACAGTAACATGTTTTAACTTGGTTGTTTTACATTTACGTAATAATGGCATAATATGCTTAATCGAAATGTATCTTGCAATTTCGTTTCCACAATGAATACCCCGATAAACTTTCCCATTAGATAAAGGTCTTTAATTGAAAAAAGGTCAGTGGTGTACCAAGCATAAAAGTGAAAATAGCTTTGCGTAGGACATAATAATTAAGGTATCACATTTAGATGCCAAGACTGTACTTGTTTTATAGATTGATATAAAACTACCACCGGAATGAAACAGGACAGTTCAACTGTAAAATTAAAGAGCCACTCCGTGAGCTGTCAGGGGTCATGTATGCCAAACTTGACCAATAGTGTCAACTGTCACCTGATCATAATGATATTTAATTCAAGAACTCTCTGCTCCTAAATCCTGACTATGGTAACCTAGCAAGGGCGGATCCAGGATTTTTGAAAGGGGGGGGGTCCCAAAATAATTTTTCTCCACTCAGTGGGGGGGTGGGGGGGGGGGGGGCGGGGAGGGGGTCCACGCCCCCTTATACATGGATTTGAAAGGGGGCGGGTGTTGAAAAGGGGGGGGGGTTAGGACCCCTTGGACCCCCCCCCCCCCCCCCTGGATCCGCTAGTGCCTAGTAAGAGATACATTGAAAGATACTATTGATAAGTACGCAATCTCCAATCCAAATACTTATTATTATCCGGAAGAAATAAAGCTTGAAATTGATAATAGCTTATTTCTTGAAACACAAAAATAAGAAGAACAGAACAGATAAATTGAAGGCTAAAATAAAGAAACTTGAAGACGATTTTAGAAAAGACTTTCAAAATATAAGTAAAAAATGTTAGGTGAAAACAAAACTTGGAACAAATAAAGGAGGAAGATATGAAAGGAATGTCAATGAGAAATAGGTTTCTTTGGTATGAGAAAGGAGAAAACACTACAAAATATTTGTGATATTTGGAAATTAGGAATTATTTCAGCTGTCAACAAATAATGAAATTTTAACATTTGGCAGTGCTTTCCTCGGTGAAGTAAAATAGTTTTGTCAAAAGCATTATTCTGTTGATATAATAGATGAAACCAATATCTCCCCTCTTGACAATATTCACACTCCAATGCTTAATGATGATTTGATGAAACATTTAGATAAAGAGATAGCATACATGAAATAGCATTTGCAGTTAAAAATATGCAAAACAACAAAACCACTGGAATTGATGACTTCCAGATGGCATTTAAAAGTCTTTGAAGGGCATTTAAGATATGGATTTTTAGATTCATGAAAATATTTCTTAAGAAATGAAGTGACTTAAACTATGAAAAGAGGAGTTATAACATGCATGCCTAATCTAAAAAAAATAAAACTCCTCTAAAGATTTGGAGACCTATAACCTTATTGAAACTTTATAAATTTGTTAGTGCTTGTATTTTCTTACAGTTTTCAAAAACGTAGATTTATTAGTACATGCAAATCAAACCGGCCTCATACCAGGTAGTGAATAGTATAATGTTTGAAACCAAAAAGGGAAATATGCCAAGATTGATTATTTTGATAGATTTTGAGAAGGCTTCTGATACAGTTTCCAAATATTATCTGAATCTTGTTTTATCTAAATTTGGTTTTGGCCCAGAAATCATTCGTTGCATCAATATTTTGACAATACATCCTGTGTGATTCAACATGGAAAATTTTCTTATTATTTCACTAATGAACGCGGATGTAGACAGGGTGACCCTTTTTCACCGTGTCTGTTTATTTTTGTGATAAGGAGAAATAAGAACATAAAGGGTTTTGTTATTGACAACAATTAGTATAAATTAAATCAATATGCAGATGACAATGAATTGTTTCTTGACGGATCTGAAGTTAAAAAGCTGCTATTGGTGAAATTAATACCTTTTACAAAATGTCAGGATTTAACTAAATGTAGATAAGACCAAAGCAATTTGGATAGGCTTTTATTAGAAAAATCTCAGAACAATTATGTAAACTATTGATATTAAAATTTAATTGCGATGTTTTAAAGCTTGGAATCCATTTAGATTCTGAAAATTTATATGAAATTCTACGTCAACCATGATTGTTCAACCATAATTATAACAACCCAACTTTCCATATTAAAACTGATCAAATAATGGAATCATCAATTTTAAAGACATTTGCAATGACAGTGATTTCAGATCTTTTCACAATTTGAAGAATCTTACGGCATTAAAGGCACTTATCTTGATGATTTGCAGGTTTTGAATATAACACCAATATCATGGAAATACACTATCACACATTCAATAAATATATCCCTATTTTTGATAAACTTATCTCCAATATATTTATTTATATCAAAATACCCTAAAGGTTCTGATTGGTTTATGATGCTTTAATTTATAATGCTGAGATACCTGAAACTTCCTTAAATGACAAACTTCCTTTCAAGATGTGAATCAGTATTGGAACAGTATATACATTATTTACAGATCTGGATCAATGGATGTTTAACTTCTTGATCTTCAATTCACGTTTCTGTATGCCATTATCTACACTAAAATTGAACTATCTTAAATGAAAATTTTTGACAATTTAAGTTGATGTTTTTGCATTGAGATGAATGAAGTATTTGTCATGTTTTTTTAGACTGCTGTGAATAAAATTAGTCTGGATTGATCTTCAAGTTTGGATCAGTATCCATACACAATATAACATCTTGTTTGGTTTGGATATATTTACAACAATAAACTACTGAATCATATTATATTATCTGCAAAAATGTATACATATGATATTTGTTTTTTTTCAATAGATATTTAAATAGATTTTCAGTGTAGAAACGCCTATTGCAACAAAAACCAGGAACCTGGACACACATATTTACATCAAGCAATTAATTGTAACTCAACTTGAACGTTCATTTGAGGTGTTGGATTATTTTTACATGAACTCAAAATTGAAATGAAATACTGTATCATTGTATGACAATATGCTTTTGGGATTGATAAAAACACCTTTAAAAATAAAATAAAAACTGTCATCTGATCAAGAAGTATCAACTGTTGCATTTATCATTAAAGCTTGTCGTCATCGTACAGTTATTACACTTTACACTTTGATTTCGCTATGTGGTGCCCCCTTATTAGCTACAATTTATGATCCTCACTAGATAAGGAGTTTGTACACACAGTTTCAGCTTTCTAGGCCTTCTGCTTCTGAAGAAGAAGATGAAAATAAGTTTTAAGGGCATGGTCCCTTAGATTCTTAGAAATAATTGGGGTCACAGGGTCACCAAAGTTACAAATCAGAATCCCCACATGCCAAGGTACCTGCACTCAAAAATATCAGCTCTCTAGAGTCATTGGTCCTGGAGAAGAAGACAAACATAGGTTTTAAGGGTGTGGCCCCTGTGGCCCTTAATTGGGGTCACAGGGTCACAAATGTTACAAATTAGAATCCCCATATGCCAAGGCACATGCACACAAAATATCAGCTCTCTAGAGTCATTGGTTCGGGAGAAGAAGACAAACATAGGTTTTAAGGACGTGTCCCCTTTGGCCCTTAATTGGGGTCACAGGGTCACAAAAGTTACAAATTAGAATCCCCATATGCCAAGGTGCCTGTACATCAAATTTCAGCTCTCTGGGGCTTCTGCTTCTGGAGAAGAAGATGAAAATAAGTTTTAAGGGCATGTCCCCTGTGAAGGACAATATGTCATGAAAATCACGGAGAGGCCCGTGGAATTCTTGATATTGTTAAATATTGATAAAAGCCCATGGAAGCAAATAACTCTGGACATTTTCATCATTTCTTTTAAATCATTGGAGACAAAATGAAGGAAAACATTGTATAATGTAAATTGTGATCATAATGACAATGGTTATGCAATATATTGTACAGTCCCACCTTTATATTAAGGGATTACACGTGCATTACTTATGTTAGCTACCTGAAACAGACATTGTTTTTCAAATTTAAATCAATGTTTCATCTTTTTGATATTTAGGATTAATTGGACAAAAAGAAATGACTTTTGATCTTTTAGGTGGAATGTTATTTCCACATAATGACCTAAAAAACATATATCTCGCGCAAATGAGACTATTTTGTTTGCGAGACAAGATAACGCCATATTGATGCTCATATGGAACACAAACGTCTTGCGGCTTACGAAATTCAGCATCAGAGTCCTTTCCATGACCCAGCCCTTTTGCAACTACACAGTTTGGCCAGACAGGAATGGCCACCTTACAGGTAATAGACCTTGGCATGATTGCATTTAAACTGATGAAGAAAGGTTAAACTTTTTGCAAACCAGCAAGAACTCATTTAGCTCTCAGATTGAAGTCACACTTGACACGCATTCCATCGAACAGTTACGGGATGAAGATCATCAACAGTTTCTGCAACATCTGCAGATATGTTTGAGAGCACAAGTTGGAGACTGACTCAAAAATACCCTTTCCTTGTTTATCTTGTGAAGTTACAGATGTTAATATTAGTCAGATACATGCACAGATGTCTAAACAGAATAATTTCTTGTTAATCTTAGCTTTGTCGTTATTATTAATTAGGCTAATTAACAATGATTAAATTTTTAATCGCGTTTCTATTGCTGTTGAGTATGTGTACATATTTACAATATTCATGCAATCCTTTGTAACATAGCACTTCACCTCTCAAAATTATGTAAATATATGCAATATTTGAAAAGAATCAGATGAATAGTTTTTCGGTAATCAGTCGGACAAATTCTTATTTGTAAAATGACTTAATACAGGGTAATACTTAAAATATTGAAATGTGTAAAACATCTCTCCCTCAGGAGAGTATTTTGAGAGAAGCTGCATCCATAGGTTCATACGTGACAGACTGAGGCACTTGAGGTCCTAGAATACAGGAATCCTTCAAGGTCGAGAAAACCCTGGCGTACAAGTTGGATTTTGTTGGAACAGTAGAAAAGGAAAACTTTGATCCCCTTTCTCCAAGGAAAATTTCAGTTATAATTACAGTCATGCAGCATGGCATGCTATAGAAGTGCCAGGACCTCCCACCTCCCACCGGTCTCCAAAACTGAATATAAAGCCTGATGAGCTACAGAGCTGCTGCTCTTTTGTTTGAGGTCTGGTCTGAAACATGAGAGGACTACATGGAGGTACAAAAGTCATTTCTTTATTCCCAGAAACTTTGTTTGGCAAGGAAAATAAGTTTATAACAAGTGATTGCAACTAACGTGGCAATGTCCCCGCCGTTGATATATTTCCAAATAATTGTCACATTAAGCAAATGTATTATTCCCATTGACATTGAGTGCAATGGTTCAAGAGATATGGCTTTAACAAGAGTGATGACCTTGAAAATAAAGTCAAGGTCATCAAAACTGACTGGTGTCTGATATAAGCTGTGACCAAATTTGAAGACATTTGGTGCAGCAGTTCTAGAGATATTGCTTGAACAAGAATGTCAAAAGTGGCCAAAGTGCCGTGGTGACCTTGAAGTTAAGGTCAAGGTCACCAAAACTGAGTGGTGTCTGCATAACCTCCCTATGTTGGCTGTGACCATATTTCAATTATCACGACATTAGGTGCAGAGTTTCATAAGACATAAGGTGTTTCAAAAGTGTTTAAAGTGAAGTGGTAACCTTGAAAATTAAGATCAAGGTCACCCAAAGTGACTGGTGTCTGCGTAATCCCCCAACGTAAGTTGTGCCCAAATATGATTTTTTGTGAAAAGGTTCGCCTTAACAAGAGTTTCAAAATCGGTCAAAGTGTCGTGGTGACCTTGAAAATAATGTCAAGGTCACCCAACATGATTGGTGTCTGCGTAATCTCCTAATGTAGGCTGTGACCAAATTTGAAGACATTTGGTCCAACGGTTCATTAGATATCGTGTTAACAAGAGTTACGATAGTGACCAAAGTGCCTTGGTGACCTTGAAAATAAGGTCAAGGTTACCCAAAGTGACTGGTGTCTGCGTAATCCCCCAATGTAGGCTGTGACCAAATTTGAAGACATTTGGTCCAACGGTTCAATAGATATCAAGTTGACAAGAATCCGGACGTACGTACGGACAGACGCCGCTGAATTCATAGTCCCCCGTTCTGCGTTGCGGCGGGGGACAAAAAAAAGGAACACTAAAGTATCTTTATACTTTATTCCTGCAGTTAATTTGATGTGATAAACCTAAGAAAAAGCCATACACACATAGTACCTAAATAACAATATTTGTGTTTAATAACCTTTTTTCCAAATACCAATCACATTTGCTGATGCAATACAAACAAAGTGTACAAGGTGAAATATTTACATTTTCCTCCAAAGATACCTCAGAAAATATTCAGACAATTTTGGCAATGATATGAAATAAATATTAATAAGTGATATGTTGAAGGTGAACAAACTTTTTTGATTTTTATCAAAATTCCAAAGGATAATGAAGATTTGATTTTCCCTTTGATCTAACTACCAAAATTAAGACAATAACTGTGATGTGTTTTCATAACAGGCATAATAATAATCTTGATAAAAGTTCTGAAAATAACATATAAACCTCAGTTGTCATAATTGTGTCATTTTGGAGGTTATTCTTATCTCGGGTAAACCTTTCAATGTCACATCACTTATCACTAGGACAAATGAGAATATCCTTAGGACATTCTCACCCTCATGTTCACATTCCCAACCAAACCCTAGGGAGAGGTTAATATCCTTTACATACAAGCCTAATGAACAGAACATACACGACTAGAACATTTTTATATGCAATACAAAATAGTATTACAATAAATATAATATTTTCATTTATTGATTATTGATGAAACATAAATCTTGAAAATATTTAACTAATTTTGCCTAGCATATTCAATCAACATACATACATATGAACACCAAGAATGTACAAACAAAGAGAAAAGTGATAATTAGTCCATCTTAAAAACATGTTACAGAAAGGTCATTATGTTCATGACATCAAAATTTTTTTTATAAAGCTTTAAATGTCTTTATTTGGAAATTCATGTCTTATTTAAGTTTTTACAGGTTTTTACTTAATATTTTTTAAGTAATTTGTAAAAGAAGGTTTTTGGATGTTGATGATTACAAACGAACAAATTATGCCAGTAATTGGAGCAGGAACAGTAGAAAAGTAAAATATTGATCCCCTTTCTCCAAGGAAAATTTTAGTTATAAAGACGTTAAAACATAAAAAGAATATTTGACAAATGGGCAGGCTTATTTCCTATCAAAGCAACTCCCCCCATAGAAAAATACAGGAAGAATGTCATATAAATATCACAATATTTTATCACAACATTGGAACAAAACATCTTAGTTCAAAGGTAAAAAAAATATCATCAAAAAAATAAGAAGGATTAAGAATTGATAAATAAAAAATCTGATTATGAATAGGTTGTTTTTATACATCTTCAAATATCAAACAAAATATTTTCCAATTATTTAAAAGGTCACAACAAAACTTAGTAAACAAAAAATGGTTTTCAAGAAACTAGACAAATTATAAAATAAAGAATTTGACTAATAATGACGAGTAAATAGATCATACATTTTGATATGCTCGTGTTGAAACAATTTGCTTTTCAAATATCAATGTATAAAATCTTAGAATGTGGAAATTTATTTTGTCAAACATTTTACCAATATTCAATTATTCAAGAAAATACCCACAAATTAAGTCCATTTAGGATTTTAGAATACAAATGTCAAGTAATTGTTCTGAATATCTTCAATACTTTATTACATTCATCTGTTAAACTTCTTGAAATTTTGATAAATATGATTTAGAATGAAAGAATTTCCTTATAAGAGTGAAACCAATTATTCAACACATTGTCACAGTTGTCTTGGATCTTCTTCGCATACTTTTTTTTCAGTCTGAGCTACAAAACACATTAAAGGGGCAGTAGCACGTTTTTTGATAATTTTATATCTTGAATATTTCACTGATAATTGTAAGTGAATGCTATATGTATTACTTTGACAATGTCAAAAATCTCATTACACAAACCAATCATCCATAGTCAGAGGACAAAGTATGAAGATTAACATAAAATCCATTGGCGGCCATTTTGTGTGAACACCTTTTATTCATTTTGTGTAAGAAAAAGGAATCGCATGGCTAGATTTTATGCTATATATTTGAATTATTAATGCTTCATTTAGTTTAAATACATTGTCTTTCAATTGGAACCATTAATTTTCATTTTCCTGACATCACCCTTTATTCCCCCTAAAAACGTGCTTCTGCCCCTTTAAGTCATATGTGCTTGCTTACGGGCCTGTTGAATTGGTTACCAAATCAAGTCACTCCAGCTAATCATCAAAACACTACCCCACACCTTGCCTTCATTGGTAGTGTATTTCTCCCTTTTTGTACGTAACCTCACCACTCAATATTCCATATGTACACAAGCCAAAAGTGCAAGCAGTCATATCATACACTGAACGCTGTGAAGAATTGAAGAGTTCTCAAAATACACTACATCAACCACATCATCATCTTACAATCAGTGTCCAAAATAACCACTAGCCTGGTAGCCAGAGGCTAGTTAAAAGTTGCCTGGGCTAGTAGAAAAAAGTAATGGTAGCCCAGCTGGCTAGTGTGAATTGTCAAGACATCTTGAGCAAAATGTGTTTGATTTTGCTTAAATGAATGTCAGACAACGTTTATTAGATTTTTTCATCTTTACTAAATTAGGTTAGTAATTTATCTTTTGGGCTAGTAACTTTGAAAACTTACTGCCCGGTTTGCAAGGGATGTTGAAAATTATTTCATACACTGTTTACAATACACGAAAATATTTCAGATGTGCCACAATAACAGTTCATACCATATACACAAATAGCTTTAATACAGAAAATAGGGACAGAAAAAAAAAACCACAGTGTCTCTATTCACATAGTTTGGTTTTCTGTCAACATAAATACATCTCTAAGCTATTTAACATGGCGTCATATACAAATTCCATGAATTCACATCTTTTATCTATAAATATTGAATTACGAAAAAAATATGCTGATATGAGTAACTTTCTTTTACTTTGACAAATACTCAACAAAAAATATGAAAGTATTACAACCAAAGGGACAGTAGCATGTTTTAGGGAAATGAGGGGTCTCAGGGAAAATTTAAAAGAAATGTTACAAATTTCAAGGTTAGCTAAGTCCTTACATGACCAACCAAGTTAGGTGAAGCTTAAACTCATCGACCTAACACAAGTATTAAGAGGCGTTTACACCAAAATGGCTGACATCAGTTTTTGCCTGAGACATGACCTGTGAATAATAGGGTTGAATCATGAGATGTTAGACAATATGCTATTGGAGAAAATTTTAAGAAATAGAATTTGGAACTTATGTGCTACTGCCCCTTTCAATTTCGGATCTCAAACAGTAAAACATTACACGATTCCTCCATTTCCATTCACGTCAGCCTTCTTTGAGTAGACACTCTCCCACTTACGAACCTTACACACGCACATGAAATAGTACACATTTTTACACACGCCCTCGTCAAATGGGTTATAATCGTCGTCTAGATACTTCAGGTAAGTGATTCTCTCCCTTGATGCTGCCTCCCAGGTCGTCATGCCCTTCACCATCAGGTAACCATGGAAACAGAGCAGGCCGACAACAACAAAGCCCCCGAAGACAAGAATTATTAGATCGAGGAAGAACAGGCAGTTGACCTTGAACCATACCGACCAACTCATACGAAACACGATAGCTTTCCTGTAAAAAGAAGAGTTTTATTCAAATATTAGACATATATGTCAATTAGAATGGAGAAAAATCATATGATGGGTTGATGTTGTTTATGTTTGTCTTCCTGTACAAAACAAAATAATTAACCTCATGTTAACTATCAATCTAAAACTCCAGCAAAATACAACGGAGAAAAATCACTTGATTGGTTTGTGCTTCCTTGATTGTGTCGGGATGCGCTTAGTTATTAAAGGGGGTCTGCAAACCTAATTTTTAACTTCCAGAGTTTTATTAAGAAAGAGTCGAAAATACTCGGTAGGGACGAAATCGTTTGGTTACTAATGGCTTACAGCTGACAGCCAGTACCAAGTTTGTGTCATGTGATTAAAGGGGGTCTGCAAACCTAATTTTTAACTTCCAGAGTTTTATTAAGAAAGAGTCGAAAATACTCGGTAGGGACGAAATCGTTTGGTTACTAATGGCTTACAGCTGACAGCCAGTACCAAGTTTGTGTCATGTGACCCCCCTTACCCGTCTGGACGCTCTCATTAACGATGGTCAATTAGGTTTCACGAGCTAGGTTGTTGATTCCCTTAAAGTTAACATGAAGATTTTGATCCTATTTCAAAGAAGTCGTTTTATCATTAACAAGTTGTACAAGATGACAAAATAAATTTCTCAAGACCAACTCATTTACTTATGAACAAACAATTATTTTGGATGATTCATGATCAGCTCATTGTTACACTTTGTGATCTCAAACATATCAGCAGGATGTTCTCTTTACAATCAATCACAAAGCAGTGATTGGGAACGGCAGAAGTCGAGGGTCATTTTGCACATTTAATGAAATAAAAGTACCGAGGGTACAGAAGCTCACCTTAAAATGAATGATGTGGTATTGGTTTAATTATACATGTAACCATCTCTTATATAATTGATTATGGCTGCCATCATGATTTTTTTATCTTTTAAAATGCTAGTCTTCTTTTGGAAACGACTAGAGCTTGAACAAACATTAATAAATGAATGATATAATCATGATAAGTTAACAAGCAGTAGGTTTTTGTATAACTTTTTTGTATATCTATGGCTGAATTGGTGACCATCTTGTACTTTTTAATCTTCAAAATGCTACTTTTATGTGGGCATCCGTATTAATTTCATTATGATATCTTGATTGGTTTAGGTGTATCCATTTAAATGTCATTCATTACTTACAGGATGGTGGGCACTTACATTTGTTTTGTAGTGAATCATTAATATGATTTCAAGATTATTTCACTGATGGTTATGCTGCATGGGATATTGAGAATCCCAAAAGTACAGATTTTTCAAGGAAAATGAATGACTGATTGAGAGGAAAGTCATAAACACAGCAATGCATAAGACACGTTTATTTTGTTCACATAATATTTACATGTCAAGTGACCATGAGATGTCTTTCATTAAAGTATCAATTTATTTAACACTCATACAGTACTATAATGGTAAACATTTTTGCATTGTCAAATCAACAGAGAGATATGACAAATCAAATTTCCTTACTTTTTTTACTAAACCCTTTTCGATTTTCATCTGCATATTTATTCCACATCAACTTATCATGTAGATTGCTAAACACAAAGCTTATTGTAGACAAGTTTTGTGTAAGTTGTTATTCTTAGAAAGAACATATCACTGTCATGAGAATACAAGTCCATAACTTTTATTGCATACACATGGGCCATGGCCATATAACATAATGCTCTACCATATCAATTGGGTCAGGTTGATTATGCAACAGACTAGCAGCTGACACTGTGATGTGTATTAGACAGCATAGTGGAATATCTGAACTCTGGTTGACCCCTTATGTGTGGTATTTAAAGGAATAAAAGGGAAATACCATTGTTTAAAATTTAACATGTTTAATGTGATTTGGTTTTTGCAGCTAGTTGCCATAAAGATTTTAAACAAATTAATCAATTATGTTTGTCTTTCATCTTAATTTTTTTTAGAAACACTTAAAAATATAGAACAACTTGCACGACAATCTTAAATATTCCATATTTAAGATAATATTATGATTAGTAAGTTCAAATTAGAGAATTTATATGGTGCCAGTGATCACTTGATGAAAGCTTAAAATTTAATAATAATGATGTGTCATCTGCAGCTGAAAAGTCAATATGGCTGCTATTGCGGCCATCTTGGATTCTTAAAACTGAAACGTCTACCTTTCTGTGCGGAATCACTATAGGTATAACATACTACAATATAAAAATGATATCTCGATTGGTTTAGGAGAAATAGTCTTTGTCATGAAATCTAATTGAAAATTCAATATGGCTGCCATGGCGGCCATATTGGATTCTCAAAACTTTAACGTCTATCTTTCTGTGCGGAATCACCATAGGTATAACATACTACAATTTCAGAATGATATCTGTATTCGTTTAGAAGGAGTAGTCTTTTTCATGAAATCTAATTGAAAATTCAATATGGCTGTCATGGCGGCCATCTTGGAATCTCAAAACTGAAACGTCTACCTTTCTGTGAGGAATCACCATGGGTATAACATAATACAATTTCAGAATGATATCTGTATTCGTTTAGAAGGAGTAGTCTTTTTCATGAAATCTAATTGAAAATTCAATATGGCTGTCATGGCGGCCATCTTGGATTCTCAAAACTGAAACGTCTACCTTTCTGTGAGGAATCACCATGGGTATAACATAATACAATTTCAGAATGATATCTGTATTTGTTTAGAAGGAGTAGTCTTTTTCATGAAATCTAATTGAAAATTCAATATGGCTGTCATGGCGGCCATCTTGGATTCTCAAAACTGAAACGTCTACCTTTCTGTGAGGAATCACCATGGGTATAACATACTACAATTTCAGAATGATATCTGTATTCGTTTAGAAGGAGTAGTCTTTTTCATGAAATCTAATTGAAAATTCAATATGGCTGTCATGGCGGCCATCTTGGATTCTCAAAACTGAAACGTCTACCTTTCTGTGGGGAATCACCATGGGTATAACATACTACAATTTCAGAATGATATCTGAATTCGTTTAGGAGGAGTAGTCTTTTTCGTGAAAGTTTACGGACGGACGGACAGACGGACGGACGGACGGACGGACAGACGGACGGACAGACGGACGGACAGACAGACGGACGACGGACGAAGCGCCATGACATAAGCTCACATTTACTTTGTAAAGGTGAGCTAAAAATGGCCCATTACAATTTTTTAAATGGCCCATAGTCGAGGATGCCTTTCCCGATCCCTGACAAAGCTTCTCAAAATTCATACACAAGGTGATCTTTTGAATAGAACAAGTGGCAATCCCTAAACTTTGTTATTAATCAATAATTTGTTAAGAATTGAAGGGGAAATATTCACTCTTTTGTGCAGAGTATTGTAAGATATGTTGGATTTTCACTCTTTTTTTCAGTGCCTGAATGTGTTTTGGATGCAGTGTTGTTCCTATGTGATCAGCCAAGGGGGTCATATTAGCCAATTTAGAGCAAATCGGACCCTTTGCAATTTTAAAAGTATCGTACTTCTCAAAATTTTAAGGGACAACAAGCCAAAACATGGTGAGTACAGTCAACACCATATAGGGCCTTTTTAAGGCTTCAAAACCCCAAATTAAGGCTTAATTGTCACTGAATAACAGGGCGTTTATTAAAGAGAAATGCATCTTCGTAATTAACTTGTGGCACTATTAGAGATGGAATTTCAAAACATTTAAATTCAACTCATGAAACCTGAATGTTAAAATTGTTATCTTCACGGAGGTGAACACAACAATAAATTAAGAATTCAATTGAACTTATTTCACAGTTTGAAAAATACTTTTGCTAAATTTAAGGACTTTTCAAGGCTATGTGTCAATTTTTAAGGTCTTTTTAAGGCAGTGCCTGATTTAAGGCCTTTTTAAGGCAGTTCTTCAAATTCCAGGCCTTTTTAAGGCCTGTGCGTACCATGCAAAAGGGTTGGCAAATTTCCCAGGACCTGCTCTAGGAACTGGGGATGATAATCGACAGATGTCCAATTCAATCAGCTAATGTTTTTGATTTCTCAAAAAAAAAATATAAAATTAAAACTTTTATGTTATTTTCATTTCGATTATGGAATTGCAAAATGGTATGAATCATCAAGTGAAAATCGAGTGTTAATGTTCATACATGATCAAACAATCTCTTCACAAAATATTTGGATCAGGCAACACTAACTTTATGGGTGTTAAACTAGATTTGAAGGTGTTGATTAACAATGAATCCCTATAATTTTAAAAACACATAATTCAGCTTTATATTAAAACAATTTAAATCTATGTAAAAGATTTTAAGCACCAAAATAAGGGTTTGAAAATAGACTAGTATGGTAGCCCATGGTTAGTGAAAAATATGCTCGCTAGTAAAATGCTTTTACTCGTACCCTGAGAGATTAAATACAATTTTCAGACAATATGTTTATTTAAATGTTTTCAGCTAGCTGTACATGGAGAATTCATTGATATTTTATATATTACGCAACCCATTTTTCAAATGATAAATCTATTGTGCCTTGCCCCCCTTTTATCACACTGTAATGTTATATCTTGAGAACCCAATGGCAAATAACCCTCAAAAAGAATTCACAAACAACAAACAACTCACCAGGCGATGTAGAATGTCCAGAGAACCAAGATGGCGGTGGTGAGGAGGAAGAGGAGGAAGAATTTGTGGTTGCGTTCTCCAACACACGCCTCCAACCATGGGCAGTGATGGTCGTACTTCCGCACACATCGTTTACAGTCCTCGCAGTGCTTTGCTCTCATTGGTTGCTGGAAACATGAAAATATCAGTCATCAGAAGATGAAATATCCAATAGGTCTCCAGTTGGCCTGAAGGATATGCTTTTTATTTAAATATAAGTTTTTTACAAGGTGTATCTGAGACAAAATTTTAAGTATTTCTGTTGAGTGAAAATTTGGAGATAATACAGCTGTTATTTACCATGAATTACCTTGGTGTGATTAAGTACTTGAAAGATCTAGAGCAACAAAAAGTTTCCCAAAATATGTCAGCCTCCATTCTCTCCCCACAGAGGCAGTTCAGTCATACCCCAGCAAGCCTCTGTTCTATTAAGCTAAATAAATAAGATAGAAAGGTAGATATCTGATTGGAGGCAATCCAAATTAGTTGTGCAATCAGCGACGCCGTTTCAAACCTTGGTCATTTCTGTATGCTTCGGCATAGATATCACTGAAATTTAACATCCTGGGGAGATAACTCTTCCTTTTACAAAACATTGCTGTTTCCGTTCTCAATAGTTGTTTTTAGGTTTATTAGTAAAATAAAACTAATCATAAAAACAAATAATAATTTACAGAGATATTAAACAGTTACTGTCTTATAAAGGACCTAATCCATATCTGATTTTTCAAATATTTCCTCCTCACACTGTAAATGAAATAAAAGTACCGAGGGTACAGAAGCTCACCTTAAAATGAATGATGTGGTAATATAGTTTAATTGTGTAACCATATTTTATATGATAATTGATTATGGCTGCCATCATGATTTTTGTATCTTTTAAAATGCTAGTCTTCTGTTGGAAAAAATTAGAGCACGAACAAACATTAATACAAGAATGTTAATAAATCATGATTTGTTAACAAGCAGTAGGTTTTTGTATAACTTTTTTGTATATCTATGGCTGAATTGGTGACCATCTTGTATTTTTTAATCTTCAAAATGTTACTTATATGTGGGCATCCATATTAATTTCATTATCTTGATTGGTTTAGGAGTATTAATTTAAATGTCAAGCAATAATAACAGGTTTTGTGACTCTTGAAGTCAAGAAATAGTCCCGAAAATCTCAAGAATTCTTTCTTAAAAGTACTTGTACAGTACCAAAGTTTTCAAACACAATCACAAAAGTCAACAAACTGGTTAATCCAATGTTAGATTAGTCACACTCTCAACTTCCAAAGAACTAAAAAAAGATGCACATAAACATTTGGAATATATCCCTCTGACACAAATCACAAATTCAACTAGTGATAAGTCCAATTGCCAAAGTAAACTGTCCAGGTCAATGTTTCATGTGATTCTAACTGAAGATTTCTGAATATCTTAAATCTTGACATATGTTAGTGCAATCTGATTGGTCAGAATAGGCTAGCCACATGGGGGTTTATGCTAATTACTAGATATGATGACCTGTGATGACCTCTTGCACCTGCATGTAGCTTATGTAACTTATCCTCTTATGTAAGTTACTGGGGAAGGGGGGATAGAAGGGGGGGGGGGGGGGGGGGGGGGGTAGAAGAGAGGTTTGCAATGGAAGGACAGGAGAGGAAAGGGGAGGAGGGGAAGGGAGGATAGAAGGGGTGGGGGTAGAAGAGAGGTTTGCTATAGAAATAATCTGGAGGTCAACTCAGTAATATGTTTATTGAAGTATTTTAATATTAATTGCATGGAAACAACAGTTAGTGTTGAGAGTGAACAAATTTAATCATTTTAAATGCTTTTGAAAAGGATTTGTTTGAATTGAAAGATCATTATAATTATCTAGATAATCATCGTTCAGATCGTAATCAGATCCCTCACTGGCTATGTTATTTGGCCTTTTATGAAGTGTCAGGAATTATGTAACCCACTGATATCATTAGATGTTTTATTTAAAAGGATTTATTAAAACACTCATGGTTCAGGCTGTTCGCAGATAAAGATGATTCATACAGTTTTTTGTAACTGTATTTATAGTGTTGATAAATATTACAACAAGTGCATCAATACAAATATAAACACATTCATTTGATTGACCAGGAAATGTATTCTTTTCAATGAATTTTATGAAATCTAATTGAAAATTCAATATAAATGACATATTGACCATCTTGGATTCTTGATAATAAAATGAATGCGTCTTTGTCAGGAATCACTGTATAAAAAAATACTCACTTTTCAGAATGATATTTGGCCTGAAATCTAATGAAAAATAATGACTTCTATGTTGACATGTTGTTCCCAGAGCCCCTTCAGCATGATACAATTATCATTTAGTTTTACAGGTTTTCATAAAACATATGGTATTGGAACTGGAACCTGATACAAATTACCTCTTTCTACAATAACTTATGTAGATTACTGTACATAAAAGCAGATTCTTGACTTATTAATATTAACTCATCTTGCAGATTGTTGTACACAAAAGCTGATTCTTGACTTGTTTAAATTGTTATTTGTAAAAAGTATTATTATTAATAGAATACAAGTATACTTTTCATAAAGTCAATTTATATACTTTCCATAAAGTCCATTGCTTAGACATGATAATTGCCATACATCATTATGTTGTATTTATCAATTACCCATAAGTAAAGATAACTAAGCAACATACAAGCAGGCAGGGCTGCTAGCCCCAGATCCTTAAGGAGAGTGTAGCAATTTGGGGATTTGGCTTTGTGTATTTGGAGAAGAATAGTGTGCTGAGCATGTAAACCTGAACTCTGGCTAAGCCCTTATGTGTGGTATTTAAAAACTTGACGGGAGAGAACATGCATTGTTGTGAAAAATATATATAATTTCACAAAACATAGTTAGCTTATGTCCTAAATTGATTTTGTGTCAAGAAGAACTTCTGTTAGATATAGAAATGGTATAAATATGAGTAAACACAGGAAATGGAACCTGATACAAAATAACTCTTTCCACATCAACTTATCATGAAGATTGCTAAACACAAAACTTATTGATGACAACTTTTGTGTAAGTTGTTATTCTTAGAAAGAACATATCACTGTCATGAGATTACAAGTCTAATTTTCATAACTCTTATTGTATACACATGGCCATATAGCATATTGCTCTGCAATATCAATTGGGTCAGATTATGCAACAGACTAGCAGCTGACACTGTGATGCTTGCAGCCTGTATCAGGATGTGTATTAGAATAAACACTGTGGACTCTAGAGGCATATCTGAACTCTGGTTGACCCCTTATGTGTGGTATTTAAAGGAATATAAGGGAGATACCATTGTTTAAAATTTAACATGATGTTTAATGTGATTGGGTTTTTGCAGCTAGTTGCCATGAAGATTTTAAGCAAATTAATTAATTAAGTTTGTCTTATATATCTTAATTTTTTTTTAAAAACACTTAAAAATATAGAGCAACTTGCATGACAATCTTAAATATTCCATATTCAAGATAATATTATGATTAGTAAGTTCAAATTAGAGAATTTATTTGATGCAAGTGATCACTTGATGAAAGCTTAAAATTTAATAATAATGATGTGTCATTGCAGCTGAAAAGTCAATATGGCTGCTTTTGCGGCCATCTTGGATTCTCAAAACTGAAACGTCTACCTTTCTGTGCGGAATCACTATAGGTATAACATACTACAATTTAGAAAGTATATCTAGATTGGTTTAGGAGAAGTAGTCTTTTTCATGAAATCTAATTGAAAATTCAATATGGCTCCCATGGCAGCCATCTTGGATTCTCAAAACTGGAACATCTACCTTTCTGTGAGGAATCACCTTGGGTATAACATACAATTTCAGAATGGTATCTGGATTTGTATAGGAGGAGTAGTCTTTTTCGTGAAATCTAATTGAAAATTCAATATGGCTGCACTGGCGGCCATCTTGGATTCTCAAAACTGAAACATCTACCTTTCTGTGAGGAATCACCATGGGTATAATATTGTAACAGCCGGGCGGTTAAGTAAATACCAGATGTAAAAACAGACAAATTATTATAAGTTTGGCAACAAGTTGGATTTATTCCAATTCAGTGTTTAGTCAAAAATCATATAATGCCTGTACAATATTACAAAAAGAAGTCAATGTAAGCAGATCCCTATAAGGTCTATGGAAGGGGGAATAGAATAACACTCACAGCTTATTTCTAAGAATCTTATAATTTACCACAGAATTACTGTATAAAGGTTCTGGCCTTTTTACTCAAATACTTATTATTATATATCAGTTAACATACAGCAGAAATATCTACCTTAAGAGTCTGCTAAGTTCAGGCCTGGAGATGTTAGGTCACCGAGGTGTGAGTGAGAATGCCAGAGTTTGAATGTTGGCGGGCTTATATAGAGGTCAAAGTGGTCACGTGATCAAAGAATTAGCCAATCAGAGGTGACGTTACGTCTGAGAAATTTGGACAAGGGATCTGCTTGTACAGAGTAATCATCAAGTGACAACAACAACAGACATGCATCAATAGAGCAAGTACATTTACCAATTGCTTTTTGTAAAGGCAATTTATAGAACTTTACTGTGTTAAAATGCACATTATAATTACTGAGAAAACCAAGATTTCATAACATCAGTCGACAGAATAACAGTGCAATGGAGATTCGCCGTTAGCGAACTTCACGTTTCAATTACAAAATATGTATGATGTGCACATAGATATAATTGAACACGATAATTGCTTTTAGCAAACATTAACGGATAATTTCAAAGATAGAATTTATCACACAATAATAAAGCAAACAACAATGAGGAAACATCCCGTACATTGGCACTTCATACATGCTCATGGATACAGTGCATCGGTCGACCTGCCGCAACATAGTTCCAAGAACCATCTGCGTTTCCAGAGCATTTACATCATGTTATAAATGAATTAACTTTATGAAAACGATTGTGATTCATTAGTTAGTTTATCAAATACGTTTAGACGATCTTAGAAATTACATTTACTGAGATTCACCGAAGAATGACACATCATCCAAAGTTGCTGAAAGTAAACATGGCGGCTGCCGTCGTGACATTAGGCAGACGAATTATGCATTTTGGAAGAATGTACAGTTACAAAGAACATTACAGACGACCTTATGATTCAAGTAAGATTACCAATGATGGATATAATTAACTTCATATTTACGTTACGATGGCAAATTAACAGGAAGCACAGATTACGATCGCATTGTAATGGCATGCGAAATAACATAGGAATTTACACATGTCTGACAGGTAGTTATCATGAAATTTAGAAGAGCCAATATTTACGATTTACAAAGAAACAGCTGTCAGATGAAATTACATTATAACCAAATAATTATGCAAGGAAACAATTACGATTTATTACTAAAATATTAGGAAAAGAATGAACTTGAGAAAAGTAAAAATCTAGTTCTAAAATTGACCAAAAAAAAATGCACTACATGCCATTACACGACCCTCCTCTTAATTTCGTACCTCCTGGTACGAGCAGCAAGGATATGTTTCAAGGCTCCAATCGTAGAGGTATTGAGCAAATGTCCCGCAAGAGCTGGTCGGTGCTTCGGAAGCGCTGTTTAGATGCCTCCTGCAGCATGGCGACAAACTTCTCGGCTGTCGGGCCAGTCATTTTTCCCAGGGCAATGGCGGAGAGAGTTCTGTAGTTGTACAGCCTGGCTTACTCCACGTCTGGACTTGCCGTACCACTGGGTCCCCTTGTTCCCGGCAAAGCCAGGAAGTTGTACTTGTCCAAAAGACTCATCCTGTCTGTGATGTCAGGTTTTGATCGGCCTCTCTCCAAGGTCATTGCCGCGTGCTCCCACCACAACAACCTGGTGTCAGCATTCAGGTCCTTCCAGCTGACGGGAGGCCATGTCATCCGGAACGATCCATGGCCGAGGGTCACGACAGCACTGTCCCAGTCCCGCCGCGCTGGGGGAAGCAGCGGCATGCATCCCCTCTCAAGGATCTCACGGGCTGCCTTGGGGAGGTGATCTTCCGCCGTGAGCTGCACTCTCCTGGGTGGTGATGTCTTCCAGGGTGCTTCTGCAGGTGGAGCAATCTTCCTCTGCTGTGGTACCGAAGCTGGCGAAGATGTCCTCATGATCTTCCTCGGTGGCGTGAGGCAGGTGTCTCCAGCATGAATCTCTATCTCCACCGGCGGTAGTGGTACGTCCGGTGGAGACAGCCTCCTGGGGGATCTCTTCTTCCTTGGAGATGACCTCTGTGCTGGTGAGGGTGACCGTGGCCTTGGAGGTGGCTTCTTCGGTGAAAACTTCTTTGAGACGGGTGTGGCTGACTGCTCCATTTGAGGTAAACTCTTCTTTATAGTAGTTGGCACTGGCAGGATCCACCTCTCCACCGTCTCGATCATGCGTATGTCGACACCAAGCAGGGATGAGAAGGTATCCTTCCTCGAATCGGCAAGAATTGAAGGGGGAGTTGACGGAATATCCACCGGAATCCTCTTCACCACAGACATCCTCCTTGTAAGGCATGAGAGGGTCTTCGGGTCCGCGATTGAAGAGGGTCCAAGGTGCACTCTGTAGACCACGTGTCCAGTGTCGGTGGTGTATATGGCATCAGCTCCCTTCACCCCCAAGTTGATGTCAACCAGCACCAGCTGCTCGTCCTCCATCCCAGGGGACTCCGGGTCGTAGCCATCGCTCTCCTCAGCTGGTACAGGTGAATCTCCTTCTGTGGCCTTCCACCCCTCCTCCCATTCAGCTAGGCTCCTGACTGGCTGCTTGGAGTTAATCATCGCTGTTACGACTGCCATCCGGAGCTTCTTCCCCTCGTGACTGTCATCCTCAGGACGACGCACCACCTTGATGTAAGCCTTGGGTACTAACGCCAGCCAAAAGCAAGCGCTTTCCCCAAGAGCCTTCTCTCCAAGATCCTTGATCTCCACATGATGAGAAACTTCACAATGTTTCTTGAGGTCAAGACTCCTTCTGTAGGTTGTTGGTTCTGGACACCAGGGGCAGATAACTGAGAGTGCCTGATGTGGTCTTCCCATTAGGTGGTTCTTCAGAGAGGTCCGGTTAGCAAAGTCCTGGGTACATCCACTCAATCCACATAATAGTCGGTTCATTGTCTGTAAGTAACAATCATCAATGAGCAAATTTGCAACAGAACATTTGTACAAGACATAAACATAAACTGCTGTTAGTGGTTCCTATCCCCTCCATTAGAGATCTAAGTAATTTACATGAAAGTGCTAATACACCATCCTCCAATCTGTATGAAAGAATTAAAACCGGCAAGAGTAGGGTGATCAGGCCTAAACTTCCATTTCCCTGAACTGTTCCCGTGAGCAACTAAAAAGTCATTGCTCACTACAATGTTCAAATATAATTCTTGTTTCTTTCATTTCAGATTTGTCCAAACAACCGGACACCAGGATGAACTGAAAGCGAAGAGTCTCGAGACCTCGACCTTTCCCAGACACAGATTCCAAATCAAGTGATTTGCTGGCCTGAATGACCACAACACCTTTCATCTCAACTCTCCTCTCAGGGCCTCAGACAACTAGTCAGCAATAACCAGATTACCACATGGAAAAGCATAAGCATCAAACAATCAACAAATCCAAGTTGCCAAACTCAATAACATTATCTGCGAGACTCCCAATTATGTTGTCTACTACAGATCAAAAACAAATACGAGCCTTCTCAACCATAAATGAATGTCGAGGTGGACAGGATGGTCTGGAAAACCTCCAGACTAAGACTTTTCATTTCGCCTGCTCAGAATCCATGCTGGGAGATTTCTCCCCTTGTACCGGAGAAGTCTATCCACATGGAATGCCTTTTTGTATCTGTCCACTCCTTGCCTTATTGAGAGGACAGATTGTCGTTTCCTGAATTTCGTACGAAATTTGCCTGTCGCATCTGACCCTGATTGGCACCTATCCTAGGACAGTCCCTCTTGAAATGGCCTGGTGAGCCACAGGCATAACAAGTTCTGGGAGTGGTTTGTCTAGGAAACCTAGGCTGGTTACTTCTTTCTAATCCTTCAAGTCTAGTCAAAATCTGTAAGAGCAGGTCATTTTCAGGAAAAGCCCGCCTTGGTTCCCTCGTCATTGGAACTAATTGTGTGGAAACAGCACTATTAACCGCTCGGACACTGTGCCGCTTTCTATCCTTCGAGTCACCCATTAGAGTCTCATATCTCTCGATGACCTCAACGGCTTCACACAAATTGTTGCAATCCTTATCCAGACAGCGGAATCTCAATTCATTTGAAATTGCTTTATAGAGCTGGTTAAGAGCAATGGCCTCTTGAGCTCTATTGTCCAAATGTTTGTATGCTCTCTTGGTCATTTGACGAATGTCATCTGCCAAAGCAGCTGCAGACTCATTCTGCTCACGACTCCTCATTTCCAAACGGTTTAACCATAGGCTTTGTTGTCTTTCACTCCCAAAACGACTGTTCATTTTCAGTACCAAATTGTGAAAAGAAAACTTTTCATAGGGAGCAAGACCCATGTAGAAGGTTCTTGCCAAACCTTTAAGATTTGCAGACAGTATGAGAAGCTGTTGATGGTCTGACCAATCGCCGAGCTCTGCACAGTTTCGAAAATGAGAGAAATACTCGTCCCAGTCAGATGTACCATCATACACATCAGGTCTCATAGCAAGGGAGCTAAGGTTGTATGCACGATCATTCAGCTCTCGCTTCCTCTGCAAAATGCTCCTCATAGGCCTGGGGGATGACGGATGGTCTCCACGGTCTCTGTGATCCGGTGATAAATCACCCAAATCGCCAGTCTCCTCATCCGTAGTAGGGTCTCCTTGTGCAAAATCATCATGATTTCCCTCCATTATAATCTCTGAGTCAGGTGAAGAAATGCCAATATCACCACTTTCCATGTTTAAATTGTTGCCAAACTATTCTAACCTAATTTTAGTATTTACTTAATGGATTCGTATCAAGGATGTTTTTTTTTAAAAAAACATCCCACTTCTGACACCAAGTTTGTAACAGCCGGGCGGTTAAGTAAATACCAGATGTAAAAACAGACAAATTATTATAAGTTTGGCAACAAGTTGGATTTATTCCAATTCAGTGTTTAGTCAAAAATCATATAATGCCTGTACAATATTACAAAAAGAAGTCAATGTAAGCAGATCCCTATAAGGTCTATGGAAGGGGGAATAGAATAACACTCACAGCTTATTTCTAAGAATCTTATAATTTACCACAGAATTACTGTATAAAGGTTCTGGCCTTTTTACTCAAATACTTATTATTATATATCAGTTAACATACAGCAGAAATATCTACCTTAAGAGTCTGCTAAGTTCAGGCCTGGAGATGTTAGGTCACCGAGGTGTGAGTGAGAATGCCAGAGTTTGAATGTTGGCGGGCTTATATAGAGGTCAAAGTGGTCACGTGATCAAAGAATTAGCCAATCAGAGGTGACGTTACGTCTGAGAAATTTGGACAAGGGATCTGCTTGTACAGAGTAATCATCAAGTGACAACAACAACAGACATGCATCAATAGAGCAAGTACATTTACCAATTGCTTTTTGTAAAGGCAATTTATAGAACTTTACTGTGTTAAAATGCACATTATAATTACTGAGAAAACCAAGATTTCATAACATCAGTCGACAGAATAACAGTGCAATGGAGATTCGCCGTTAGCGAACTTCACGTTTCAATTACAAAATATGTATGATGTGCACATAGATATAATTGAACACGATAATTGCTTTTAGCAAACATTAACGGATAATTTCAAAGATAGAATTTATCACACAATAATAAAGCAAACAACAATGAGGAAACATCCCGTACATTGGCACTTCATACATGCTCATGGATACAGTGCATCGGTCGACCTGCCGCAACATAGTTCCAAGAACCATCTGCGTTTCCAGAGCATTTACATCATGTTATAAATGAATTAACTTTATGAAAACGATTGTGATTCATTAGTTAGTTTATCAAATACGTTTAGACGATCTTAGAAATTACATTTACTGAGATTCACCGAAGAATGACACATCATCCAAAGTTGCTGAAAGTAAACATGGCGGCTGCCGTCGTGACATTAGGCAGACGAATTATGCATTTTGGAAGAATGTACAGTTACAAAGAACATTACAGACGACCTTATGATTCAAGTAAGATTACCAATGATGGATATAATTAACTTCATATTTACGTTACGATGGCAAATTAACAGGAAGCACAGATTACGATCGCATTGTAATGGCATGCGAAATAACATAGGAATTTACACATGTCTGACAGGTAGTTATCATGAAATTTAGAAGAGCCAATATTTACGATTTACAAAGAAACAGCTGTCAGATGAAATTACATTATAACCAAATAATTATGCAAGGAAACAATTACGATTTATTACTAAAATATTAGGAAAAGAATGAACTTGAGAAAAGTAAAAATCTAGTTCTAAAATTGACCAAAAAAAAATGCACTACATGCCATTACAATATACTACAATTTCAGAATGATATCTGGATTCGTATAGGAGGAGTAGTCTTTTTCATGAAATCTAATTGAAAATTCAATATGGCTGCACTGGCAGCCATCTTGGATTCTCAAAACTGAAACATCTACCTTTCTGTGAGGAATCACCATGGGTATAACATACTACAATTTCAGAATGGTATCTGGATTCGTATAGGAGGAGTAGTCTTTTTTCATGAAATCTAATTGAAAATTCAATATGGCTGCCATGACGGCCATCTTGGATTCTCAAAACCGAAACGTCTACCTTTCTGTGAGGAATCACCATGGGTATAACATACTACAATTTCAGAATGGTATCTGGATTGGTAAAGGAGGAGTAGTCTTTTTCATGAAATCTAATTGAAAATTCAATATGGCTGCCATGGCGGCAATCTTGGATTCTCAAAACTGAAACATCTACCTTTCTGTGAGGAATCACCATGGGTATAACATACTACAATTTCAGAATGATATCTGGATTCGTTTAGGAGGAGTAGTCTTTTTCCTGAAAGTTTACGGACGGACAGACGGACGGACGGACAGACGGACGGACGGACGGACGGACGGACGGACAGACAGACGGACGACGGACGAAGAGCCATGACATAAGCTCACATTTACTTTGTAAAGGTGAGCTAAAAACCCCAAAGAGGCATGATATTTTCCATGTCACTATGCGACAGTTATGTTTGCACCCAGTCAAAAGTATCAGAGACTTGTTTTCACTGGATCCTAATAAGGGAGATCTGTAGAGTGCAACTTTTTGCCACTAAGGCAATCTGCAAGAACCCAAGGATCTTGGATAGTAAGAACAGAAGCTTGCTCGCAATGAGCTGCTTCTGTTGGGAGAGAATGGTCAGCCTCTGGTCATTCATATGATGATAGAACATCCCCCTCCCAATCTTATTTTCCTAAAGTTAAAAGTTATCACATTAGTGTGTCACGCATATTACCAACTTTCTCAAGCCACTGACAAGAGCCCTTCCGATTGGTATGTATAGCGATAATCTATTCATGCTTGTAGAAATATCATCTTAAGGCCCATATTTGGAATTGACTGTGTTTAGTTATGATATAAGTGAAAAACCAACAGAATTTTAACCCTTTCACCCTTAAGAAAGCTAAAACAAATACATTTACAAGACTTTTATTCCAGGAGAGTTGGCACTAAAGGATCTAGGTAGCACTGGACATTTTGTCTAGTGAAATTTCAAAATGTACTGATCTACTCAAATTTCATCCACACAATAAATGACAATGAGAATATCTTGCTTTTAAAGAAAATTGAGTAAAACCTAAAACTTTGTGGTCATACTTTAGCAGGGATGGGAAAGGCATCTTTGACAATTGGGCATTTTCAGACTTGAAAAAAACCTTTAGAAATTTAGATAAGCCATTGGCATTCCATCAATGCAAAATAGCCAATATCCCATACCTTTCTCAATCTTTGCTATAGGACAAGTTACAGTTGCAGGGATTGGGAAAGATGGGAACCAGTTACCATTTTGCATCTTGGATGAAAAACTTGCCCCTAGAAATTTTGAAAGACCCTGAAAATGGTCCATTGTCAAACTTGCATTTTGCTCAAACATCTAAGTGCAAGTACCTGTATTTCACAGTAATCACAGGTCCTGTATTTGATATCTTTGTCTCCGTTCTTCAGCATGTTGCTGTCCTCATCGCTCTCGTCCTCATCCGAGTTGTTGTTGATGGACGCTTTCTGGAACATTGGGGAATCAATGAATGCTATTGGAGACATTGAGTTGCTCTTTGGATTGCACCACATAAGAATTACTGTTTATACTCTAAAGCATATTTTGGAGATACTCCATAGCCCATAGCATATTTGAGAGATAAATATATTGTGTTTGGAATCAGTGGTAATCTGCGGTATGTAACAATAGCATTATCAGCTAAGGATGAGTATTGTTCCTCATTACTGTATGAAAATAAATTGCAAAACAGAAGTGTATTGCGATATGAATTGCAATAAAATGATTCTTTCAATTCAAGATTTGCATACTTGTCTAAATATGAGCGTAAAGAATGATTGTCATTCCTCATATAGCTACATTTTGTGAAAGGGATATTTTTCAGCAACTGTTTATTACCTCTATTTTCATAATACAAATTCACACTTTATTCAGAACTCTCTATAAAATCTTGTTTTATTTGACTGTGTTTTTCTCCAATTTTAAATGTAAATTTTTCATTTTGATTTAAAACTTTCTGTATTTTGGATATTTTCAGAGGTGTGTACCGATTTGTATTGGGTTGCATGCAATATACCAATATATCAATAATACCTCTCCAATTTTAATTCAAAGTCACTTTCTTAACTAACTGACCTTCTTTCTGAGTGGAAGGTAGCCCGGATCAATGAAACAAGCCAGGTAGTAGAAGACAACGGAGAGGGCCAGGAGCAGAATGTAACATATTCCATACAACAGATCCTCCATCTTGATGATAGCCCAACTCAGAACTGTGGAAAAAAATATTAATTTTAAAGTAGTAGAGAAGAGAAGGTAGTTACAATCAGAAATATTTGCGAATGTGTTTATCTTTCCATCTCTGCATGCATTGTTTTTATTAAATTAGAAGGCTAAATCCTTCCTTGTCCAGAAGTTGCTACTGATGAAAAAGGTTTGAAATCACATACATCGCCAAACAAATAAAATCTAGAAATGTGATTTTTTAACTCTCACGGTGTAGATTTGCCTTACAAGGATGTGTTTTTACAATATCTGATCTCAAGTCAACCTAGCATTTGTTAAATGATTACCGAACGTCATTCTATCCCAACACAGGTAGCTGAAGTAAATTAATTCACATCAAACCGCTGTTATCTATAAACCATGATAAGTGCCCTTATTGGGTTTCCAACATGTTACACTAGCAGCATAACTTTGCAACACAACCTTAGTAAAAAATGTCAGCCAATATAAAAAAGTTCTCATGGAAGGCTTGCTTGTATGAGTTTTGAAATCTGAAACAGACCATGCTACTGGGAAAACAAAAAGGTTTGCGAAACAAACAGTTGCTTTAAAAATATATGTTTTAACCATGAGTCTTTCGAACAAATATTATATTTAAAGTACAAATATTAAGCAAACTAAATTCTGCAATGAAACAAGTTCATCTCATGTCCTTGATGTCTGGACGTATATAATTAGCCGTCAGTAATTAATTAATTCAAGATATCGTTATTTTCCTTATAGTAATTTAAATTTTGTCACTGTTGTCTAATAAGTATCATGGATGATTGGTGTCTGATCAGTAGCATAGTTGATTGATACTTGGTTCTTTCTCTTACCAGTTTGAGGTTCTATGAAACGAGTTTCATTTGACAAGAAGCGTATATTGTTAATAACATTGTTAAAAATTCCAAATATACTAAAATTACATGAGAAATATAAACATTATGGTAAAAAACAACTACTACTAGTAATATATTGGCTTACTTACTTCCAAATCCATCACAATATTCCCAACCATAATCATTTGGAATACTTTTAACATTATAACATAGAATACTTCGATGATATGACATTTGATCATTAGACATGTTTTATTGTAAAGAAGGTTTATTTTATGCCAATTTATTTATGTCTAGGAACCATCGACATTTCTGTCTACAACCCTCCCCCCCCCGTCCCATGTCTACGAACCATCGATACACACACTGGTTGTTGAATGTCATGATCTAGTTGGCTAATCATGTCAATGATTCATGTAAAATCATTATTATGCAAAGTACCACTTTTTGATTAATTTGCATTTTCAAGAAGCTTAAAATCACTTAATCAGTGAGTTTTTCAATCCTTTTGAAATGGTTGAGGTGGTTGAGCAACTAACTGATACTATCGATTATTAAAACAGAGTTTAGATCAGAAAATTTCGACTAGGTCCTAACGTCATTTCAAGACAATGCCAATGCATATATATAGCAATACACAAATAATTTTCAATTACCGATATATATTAACTTACTCGTATCTTTGACCAGCAGAGTTATGGGCACGCCAAAACACAAGGCCGTGTGAACCGTCCGGACGAGAATATTTGCCCCACAACGACAACTCAAGCAGAACTTCATCTTCAAATGCTCCCAGACAGAAAGGTGTCAAAAAATATTTTTGGACAAAATCAGCAAAATGATGTATTGTTTGGCGATTCAAAGTCCCAAATCACTGCTGACACGTTCCATAATCCAGAAAAAAATGATCAAGTGATGAGCAAAAGCTCATCGTATCAGTTATTCAGATTGTTACACCAAAAATTATAAATGTGAATAACTTTTCTGTCTTTCGGGAAACCATCATGGTGACCTTCACCTTACTGGTTGGATATAAAAGCCTTGATTTGTTAACAAACGAAATGTGATTGTAACACTAAAACATGTTTCGATCATTGTTTCCTCTATTCATCTTTCTGGTAATAATTCAGTTAAAAGTGTATGCGATTATAGGAAAGAATAAACATGTTGATAAAAATCGTGGTCGTGCATGACTTTGTAAATTTTTAAAGAGATTTTACGTCTTTTCTATTGCTGTACTACTCAACTTTCCCAAAAAATCGTGATTTCCACCATATATATATATATATATATATATATACACACACTTATATATATATATAATTTTTACACCATGAAAAATTGCACGTTTTCCTCGCTTGTTAAGTCTATTTCAAAATCATAGGTTTTCAATTTTGATTGCTCTCCTAGCTCTGATATACTTGGAAAAGAACCACCCATAAAATATTGCTTAATCACTCAAGTTCTAGGATTAAAGGGGCAGTAGCCCGTTTTCGGGGGAAATAGATAAGGTGATGTGAGGAAAATGAAAATCAATGGTTCCAATTGAAAGATTATTATTTTAAAAAATTGGTGCAGTAATTAGTTCAAATATGTAACGTAAAGTTTAGCCATGCGATTCCTTTTAGTCTTACACAAAACGAATTAACCGTTACAGTGCCCGGCCTCTGACGCTATGCGTTCACGCAGTGCCGCTAACTTTTGGAGTAACTGGAGATTTTGATCAACGTTGTAAAAAAAAAATGTCGCTGAGGCGTTTTCTGTGTTCGGTAATTCATGAAATTTTAAGTGAAGAAATCTGAGTTGTTTCCCAATCAATCAATGTAGTTTTGGATCGTTAATGACAACAATAAAAATGAAATATAGCCGCAAAGCGGCGACAAAAGGATTCAGCTGCAGTCATAACATCAACAAAGTATTAAAGGACCAGATACTCAAACGATTTTTACAAAATGAACATAAAATCATGAATAACTAAAGCAGGCTCAAAGCAAGTCTAGAGCACTCAAGCGCCGCATGCTGTATCAAGCTACAATACACAGCCAGCTTGGCTTCTGCCTGACCTCGCACAGATGTCACTAGAAAGCACTACTGCTGGCTAAATATTGAAAACTTAACTGACTCCAAACTAAAAAACTATGCTACCTACACGTTTCTCATAGTAGACTTTTTTGCTTGAAATTTCATTGCGCTTCGTTTGGTATAACTTTTATGTCTCTATGACCATTTTTAGTTTTTTTACTTATCTAATGTAATTTGACACGTCCCATCGACCGGAAATGACTGTTCGCGAGCGATTTTATTCTTTTATCTTAGAGACCTTAGCCATGTCTATCTCTCATGCAAAAATCATTAAATTCTACGGTCTGGTTTTTGAGTTATCTGCCCTTGAATTTTGCGATTTTTAGATTTTGGTCAACTTTGAAACGTCATAGCACAAAAACTATTAAAGTTACGTCCTTCAACTTTAGGAATTCGAATCTACAATACTTCAGCTACATTTAGTATGAATTTGAGCTCTGTAGTGCAAGTATCTTCAGAGGAGAAGATTGTCAAAGGTGGGTGGGGTCGGAAATCGCCAAAAATGCACTAAAACCAAGATGGCGGCCAAACCACGTGACCTACGAATTTGCCATGATTTGGTTTTTTCCATCATTTTTTATTGCGCATCTTTTAAAAAAAATTTCAGGTCGCTTAGTGCATTTTGAAAAAAAAAAACCATGTTAATTTTTCGAACTTAGATTCGACCTTGACCTTTTATTTGTCGACCGATTTCGCCCAAAAGCTTACTATGGCCTCTTCTCATAGAGTGCTATCAGTGTACAAAATTTTACTGTTATAGCATTAGCCGTTCTGGCTGAATCGCGACGACAAAATCGGTGGAATAAAAATAATAATAAAACACGCCAATAACAATAAGGATTCAGCTTGAAAGCTGAATCCTTAATTACATCTAATTATAAACGGCAGAGACGTTTTTCATGCAAATGTTCAGCTGAGGAACGTAAGCATATCCTGGTTTCATCGATTGTAATTAAATTTCCGTTATAAACAAAGTAATTCAATTGTTATTTATCAAGGTGTTCACACAAAATGGCCGCCAATGGATTTTATGTGAATCTTTATACTGTGTTCTCTGACTATGGATGATTGGCTTGTGTAATGAGATTTTTGTTACTGTCAGAATAATACATTGAGCAATAACTTATAATTATCAGTGCAAATTGTAAAATATAAAATTATTTAAAAAATGTGCTACTGCCCCTTTAAACAACAAGAAACCTCATAATTTGTCCCATGTTAATTGGTAAATATGTACAGAAAACATTGTCAACTTCAAAAAACACCAAAAAACGTTTTCATCGGTCCTCTAATAACAAAGATATCGCCCTTCAAAGTGCGCAAATTTTAGGCTTCTCAATTTGACAGTCTGAAAAGGAATTCTACCGGTTGAACGATATTGCCTTTACTGCGCATGCGAGAAAGGGCGATGTGATGTGGCAGGTTATGATTGGCTGAGAGAAGTTGTACAGATTGTGTATTATTACATCATATACAGAACGGAAATGGGCCTAATCAATGTAAATATAACAGACAATGGTGGTAAATAAACAGAATAAAAATGTTTTAGCACGATTTAGAAGCTTCATCTGTCCGGCAATTAAACAGAGTAGTAGTTAAACAGTTATGGCACATCGTAACTGATTGTGTAATTACAGGCCCAGGGAGTCGCGCTTGGGATATTTCACACTCTTTGACAATGTTGTTACAAGAATTAGGGGATGTTGTTTTAGAAATCAAGCATGTCTGCCCATCTATGACACGCCCAGTTGTCAAAGCACTAGTCATCCATTGGTCAACAATAAGACAAACTAGATCCAATCAAAAATTTAACATTTAGAAATTATCATATGCATTGCATCTGTCTTGAGATGAACACATTCAGTACACATGAGATGGAGTATTTTGCGTTTACAATGACTTCAATAAGGTAGGCTTTGGTCACATGATATGTAAACTAAACTTTGTGCATTCAAACTTATATGTATACATATTTGTTATTTCAGGCAGTTGTTTGCGTTAGAAGTTTACAAATATTTAAAATTTAAAATAACATTATCTCAAACAAAGATATAGAAGGGTATTTATTTTACGCTGATGAGTTGTCTCTTTGTAAACTAACATTGTTTCTTTATTTGATTGAGAAACGCTCAAGACATGATGAAACATGGTGTCAAAAGGTGTATATCCTGAATATCCTTGTATTGCGAACTTAATACAATTTCATGACATGATGCCTCAATGACTCTCTTTCCGAATATTTCGTAGTGTGTATTTAGCAAAACCTCATTCAGATTATATAAAATTACTTCAGGGTTATTCATAAGTTCCTTAAAACATTTCACTAACTTGTTTAATTTGTCTTCAATTTTATCTGGCCTCTCATCACAAAATCTGAAAATGTAAACTTAGAACTACTAAATTCAAAACATAACTAAACCGCAATATCTAAGAGATTTTCAAAACATGATTGAATTTTGCCTTGATGAAATATCCTTATGTTTATACCATTAATGAAGATATAACCATAGCATTTAATGCTTTGTTGTATGTTTTCGAAAATCGTTGTTTCAATACTGTCACTGTATATGATATGTGTACTGATCTGTCCATGTTTACGTTACGTCACTATTTTGTTAGGGAGCGGCATACATATAAACATATACCCCGTTTCTTTTTTTAAAATAGATATGCGAAACATAGTTCTATGACAGGGCTATGACATACCATGGGGAAACGATCTTTTCGTATGAGGATCCCGTTCGTAGCAGTGCATTTTTCGTAGGAGGATCCCGTTCGTAGAATGTCTTTTCGTAGGAGTGAAAAAAATATATGTTCGATTTACTTTCTATTGTTGACGTTTAGAACTGTAACTGGGCAACATAATTTTATTCTCCCAGTTACTTACCTGATTAAAGTCTTTATTAACAAAAACAACACTCAGCATTTATATATTTCATTGAAATTTTCTACTTCTACGAAAAGACCTAAAAATCCTCCTACGAAAAGACCGAAATTCATTCCTACGAACGGGATCCTCCTACGAAAAGACCTACACCCGATTCAACCAAAATTAGTAAATGTTTTCATTATATATGTCTCACAAACTAACCGTCATACTGGAAAGTTGTTTTCTTTGTTTGTACAGTAATTATACGCTAAGTAAGTAAGTGATCGCTTGACTCAATACTGTAAACAATAGCAATAGCCTGACCAGTTTGGCGAGAAAGGGCGATGTGATGTGGCAGGTTATGATTGGCTGAGAGAAGTTTTACAGACTGAAAATATGATGTTTGTTTTCAAAGTCATTAAATGACTATTTTGCGCATGTTTTTGAACAAACAAAATATCGATGTTATCTCAAGATATCTTTATGTATCCATTTCTGCATTGTGTACCCCCTCGGGGTTACATGTTGTTTAAGAGGATCTATGAAGTTGTATGACAGTTGAGTTTAGTGTACAGTAGAAGGTAAATTTTGGGTTTAAGATCTGAAACTATTTTCATATTTGTATTTCAATTTTAATTCTACCGAAGGTTTAGTTAATTCACTACGAAAGCCTACAAGGGCCAAATTCAGTGATAACATTTTTAAAAAAAAGTTGAAATAACAACTTTTTAAGTTGAAATAACAAGTAATAAAGTTGAAATAACAAGTTATAAAGTTGAAATAACAAGTAATAAAGTTGAAATAACAAGTTATAAAGTTGAAATAACAAGTTATAAAGTTGAAATAACAACTTTTAAAGTTGAAATAACAACTTTTAAAGTTGAAATAACAAGTAATAAAGTTGAAATAACAAGTTATAAAGATGAAATAACAAGTTATAAAGTTGAAATAACAAGTAATAAAGTTGAAATAACAAGTTATAAAGTTGAAATAACAAGTTATAAAGTTGAAATAACAACTTTTAAAGTTGTAATTATAACTACTTAAAGGGGCAGTAGCACGTTTTTTGACAATTTTATATTTTCAATTTTTCACTGATAATTGTATGGTAATGCTAAATGTATTACTTTGATAGTGTCAAAAATTTCATAACACAAACCAATTATCCATAGTCAGAGAACAAATTATTAAGATTCCCATAAAATCCATTGGCAGCCATTTTTGTGTGAACACCTTTAATTCATTTTATGTAAGAAAATGAATCGCATCACTTAACTTGATATTATTTTTTTGATTCATTATTGCTTCATTTAGTTTAGATACATTGTCTTTAGATTGGAAACATTTATTTTCATTTTCCTGACATCACCTTATATTCCCCCTAAAAACGTGCTACAGCCCCTTTAACCTGAACTTTAATAAGATTATTCCATTGTCAAATGTTTCAATTATTTCAACTTTATAACTTGTTATTTCAACTTTATAACTTGTTATTTCAACTTTAAAAGTTGTTATTTCAACTTTTTAAAAGTTGTTATTTCAACTTCATAACTTGTTATTTCAACTTTAAAAGTTGTTATTTCAACTTTTTAAAAGTTGTTATTTCAACTTTATAACTTGTTATTTCAACTTTATTACTTGTTATTTCAACTTTATAACTTGTTATTTCAACTTTATAACTTGTTATTTCAACTTTAAAAGTTGTTATTTCAACTTTATAACTTGTTATTTCAACTTAATTACTTGTTATTTCAACTTTATAACTTGTTATTTCAACTTTATTACTTGTTATTTCAACTTTATAACTTGTTATTTCAACTTTATTACTTGTTATTTCAACTTTAAAAGTTGTTATTTCAACTTTTAAAAAAAAATGTTATCACTGAAATTGGCCCTTGTAGGCTTTCGTAATTCACTAACTTTCATGCTAAGGTAAATATTTCATCCAAAGGACGTTATTAATATGAGTTGCGAGGACGTTTGTAAGACGAGTAAAACTTTGTAAGGCTTTGTAAAAACACAGAGGGCCCTGTAAGCATTGAACCACACAGTAGATTATTATCTGGGATGTCAAAGTCCTCTCCTCCAATTGCATGGGGATAAAGACTGACTTGAAAGGTATATATGACACATGTTTCTAAATACATCACAATTATGTAAATTAAGCTTTCTAGACATGCACAACTTCTGTTTTCAACGTTTAATATAAAAAATATAACATATAATTGTGTTCATGTTTGCAGAAATCTTAATGGAACAACATAAAGCAGGTATTAAAGGGGCAGTAGCACGTTTTTTTAAAAATATTTTGATTATTCAGCACAGGAAACTGAGAATAATCAAATTTAATGTTAAAATAATCAATAAGTCAAAATATGATGCAGATAAAATATGTCCTTCCTCATATATTTTATCTGCATCGTATTTTGACTTGATTATTGATTATTTTAACATTAAATTTGATTTTTTTTTAAATTTCCTGTGGTCTTATGATTTTTATGTTCCATCGAGTAAAAGGAAAGCCACCTTTAGATGGAGCAGAAACTCTAAATGTAAGATGTTATATAATGTCCCTGGACGGAGGAACAGAAGGACAGAAGGAGGTCATTTCTTTGTCCTAGACAACATTGTTTTGGTGTGCAATAACAGCTTTTTAAAACGTGTGGTTATAAAAATAAACACCAGTAATAAACTGCTAAATCAAATTTTGTTTTAATATCCCATAATTCCATACATCAAATTCTGATAAAATGTTTTGGAAATATTTTCAAGGCCAGATATTTGTGATTTAGACACGATATGCACTTCCCTGCTAATTCCTCTGGAACTAAGACAAAAGGTATTTAGTAAATATTTTATTATGAAATTTTTAAACTATCTTACACTGCATTGAATATCAAATGAATGAACAATTTCATCAACAAATTACAGCAATGTCAGTTTTGTGCTAATGTATAGATGCAACATTTAAAAAGTTATCGTTTCAATTTTGGTAATTGATGTTATATCTGTGTATATGAAAGACAATGTGTTGGTTTTCCCATTTTTTCTCAGACCTACAAAAGATGCTCAACTTTAGTAGAAATTTTATGTAAATCCTACTCATGTAATTAAATAACCAAAATAGTTAGCGTATGTTAAGCAAAAGTCCATAATAGTAAAACAAAATTTGATTCAGCTGTAAATACACCATCCCAAGGCACATACACTAACACACGCGCACACATCGATCTTACACACATAATTGAGAAGCCAAAAACATTGAAGAAAGGAAGTTTATTCAGTAAGATTGAGGAAGCAAAAAAAACACACAATGAAGGGAAAATCATGACATTCATATGCATACGTAATACCAATATAATAGCTTACATCTCTTCATCTAAATTATTATTTTTCATTTGAATCAAGTTAAATTTTTGATAAAAAATGTAATAATTTCATAAAAACCTTGATTCAAGTTAATGTGAATTTAACAAATTATCTATGTCTTATTTTATCAAACATTAAGTTCTTTTAAGAACCTATTAAGTATCAATTCTAATCAATTTCATTGGAACATAATTTGTTTTCATAAAGTTATTTCCAAACTTTACTAGCTAAACCAAAATTCATTTTAGCAGGTTAAATATAAAAACAAGAATCACAATTTAAAATGTTACTGTAAAAGATATGACATAAAATGATGGGTTTTTTTTGTGCACACCGAATTCATCAACTCAAATAAAATCTGATTATATAAAGAAGGAAGTTTAGTTACTCACACAAAGCAAAAAAACAGCAACTATGGAACAAAAGATAAGTGATAACTTTTGTAGATGGTTTATAATATTATAATATCGCAGTGAATATATAATTTATATATATAATATATAAAATTTCTGGGTAGTAGTAGAAGAAACATCTGCATATACATATAAATGTTCAACACCAAATAAGTAAACTAGGCTATTGTGGATAATCAAGAGAAAGAAAATAAGCTGATTGTAACCATCTGACTGGGTTTATAATATTACTGAAGTTGTAATAATTAAAATAATGACTGGCAAAAGTATAGTGTCGGATAATCATAACTGATTTAAGTATTTATGAATTCCATAATGCGTTCGTCAAAAGATTTATGACGTCTTTGAAACCTGTTAGTAATTCTGGAATCATCTGCCTAAAGGTAACATTTTCATAAGTTGAATAAAAATGTGTACAAAGGCATATAACTGATAACTGAATATATACAGGAAATGACCAAATGGTTGAAAAGTAAAACCAAAATCAGACAAATGTTATCAATGCTGGAAAAACTAAAAGTAATGTATTATGACCATCAAGACTGAAAATAGACATAGTCAAATAAATATACTGGTAACTGATGATGGAATAATTTAAGAATTATATAATAGACTGACAGGTTGAAAGTAACATGATCAAATTCTAGAAACGGATTGGATCAAATTCAGTTCAACATTTTCTTTACTCAGTCTTTGAGACTTTGCTGAATTAAAAAGTGACTTGTGTCTGCTAAATGTAAGTTGACTTGGACAATAAAATTTAACATGGTTGAAATCCTAAACAATCTCCTTGGAACATACATAGCCCAATCAAAAGAAAAATAAACAAGTGTTTGCCACTAAGATGGCAATGTCCCCCGCCGCTTATACTGAATTCATTGTTGAGATATTATAATTTGGTAGATAGCATTCTCTCTATACATATTAAATGAATAATATAAAGTAGACATTGTTATAATGACTGAAATATCTGATAGCACACATTCCATAAGAGCTGTGGTGATTTACAAATGTGTAAGCATTCATAAGATATCAAGTTTACAAGAGTTTCAATAGTGGTCAAAGTGCCGTAGTGACCTTGAATAAACGGTTTAGGTCACAATAATCACTTGGTGTCTGCATAATCCAATCAGCTTACACCAAATTTAAAGACGCTGAGTGAAATTGTTCAAGTTAACAAGAGCTTTAATAGCGGTCAAAGTGCCGTAGTGACCTTGAGAATAAGGTCAAGGTCACCATTATCAAATGGTATCTGCTAATTCTATCATGTAGGTTGACACCAAATTTGAAGACACTGAGTGAAATGGTTCATGAGATATCGCGTTAACAAGAGCTTCAAAAGTGGTCAAAGTGTCCTAGTGACCTTGAGAATAAGGTCAAGGTCACCATTATCAACTGGTGTCAGCGTATTCCCATCATGTAGGTTGACACCAAATTTGAAGACGATGAGTGAAATGGTTCATGAGATATCGCGTTAACAAGAGCTTCAAAAGCGGTCCAAGTGCCTTAGTGACCTTGAAAATAAGGTCACGGTCACCATTATCGACTGGTGTCTGCGTATTCCCATCATGTAGGTTCACACCGTATTTTGAAGACGATGAGTGAAATGGTTCATGAGATATCGTGTTAACAAGAGCTTGAAAAGCGGTTAAAGTGCCGTAGTCACCTTGAAAATAAGGTCAAGGTCACCATTATCGACTGGTGTCTGCGTATTCCCATCATGTAGGTTGACACCAAATTTGAAGACTCTGAGTGAAATGGTTCATGAGATATCGCGTTAACAAGAATCCGGACGTACGTACGGACGCCGCTGAATTCATAGTCCCCCGTTCCGCGTTGCGGCGGGGGACAATAACTAGTTGAAAGGTGACAGGGGCCGAGTCCTTCATAATGGCTAGATAGTTTTACAGTGACATGGTCCAAAACTTTTGTAAAAGTTGGATAGCTGTAAGGTTCCATCGTCATGTGCATCCTTTTGTAAGGTGACAGTGTTCAAGTCCTACGTATTGTAAATTGGCAGTGTCCAAGTATAACATAATAGTGGCATTGTCATAATTTAATTATTCCTGTATAACAGAATGGTGACATGGTCCAAGTCCTAGCTTATAGCTGGATAGTTGTATGGTTACATGGCCAAAGTCCTAGGTTAAAGTTATATAGTTGTATGGCGACATGGCCCGAGATAGTTGTATGGTGATATGGCTAAAGTCCTAGGTTATAGCTGGATAGTTGTATGGTGACATGGTCCAAGTCCAAGGTTATAGCTGGATAGTTGTATGGTGACATGGTCCAATTCCTAGTTATAGCTGGATAGTTGTATGGTAACATGGTCCAAGTCCTAGGTTATAGCTAGATAGTTGTATGGTGACATGGTCCAAGTCCTAGGTTATAGCTGGATATTTGTATGGTGACATGGTCTAAGTCTTAGGTTATAGCTGGATAGTTGTATGGTGACATGGTCTAAGTCTTAGGTTATAGCTGGACAGTTGTATGGTGACATGGTCCAAGTCCTAGGTAATAGCTGGATAGTTGTATGGTAACATAGTCCAAGTCTAAGGTTATAGCTGGATAGTTGTATGGTGACCAGGCCAAATTCTCAGTTCTAGCTGGATAGTTGTATGGTAACATAGTCCAAGTCCTAGGTTATAGCTGGATAGTTGTATGGCGACATGGCCCGAGATAGTTGTATGGTGATATGGCTAAAGTCTTAGGTTATAGCTGGATAGTTGTATGGTGACATGGTCTAAGTCTTAGGTTATAGCTGGACAGTTGTATGGTGACATGGTCCAAGTCCTAGGTAATAGCTGGATAGTTGTATGGTAACATAGTCCAAGTCTAAGGTTATAGCTTGATAGTTGTATGGTGACCGGGCCAAATTCTCAGTTCTAGCTAGATAGTTGTATGGTGACATGGTCCAAGTCCTAGGTAATAGCTAGATAGTTGTATGGTGGCATGGTCCAAGTCCTAGGTTATAGCTGAATAGTTGTATGGTGGCATGGTACAAGTCCTAGGTTATAGCTAGATAGTTGTATGGTGACATGGTCCAAGTCCTAGGTAATAGCTAGATAGTTGTATGGTGACATGGTCCAAGTCCTAGGTTATAGCTGGATAGTTGTATGGTGACATGGTCCAAGTCCTAGGTTATAGCTAGATAGTTGTATGGTGACATGGTCCAGGTCCTAGGTAATAGCTAGATAGTTGTATGGTGACATGGTCCAAGTCTAAGGTTATAGCTGGATAGTTGTATGGTGACATGGTCCAAGTCCAAGGTTATAGCTGGATAGTTGTATGGTGGCATGGTCCAAGTCCTAGGTTATAGCTGGATAGTTGTATGGTGACATGGTCCAAGTCCTAGGTTATAGCTAGATAGTTGTATGGTGGCATGGTCCAAGTCCTAGGTTATAGCTAGATAGTTGTATGGTGACATGGTCCAAGTCCTAGGTTATAGCTTGATAGTTGTATGGTGACATGGTCCATGTCCTAGTTATAGCTAGATAGTTGTATGGTGACATGGTCCAAGTCTAAGGTTATAGCTGGATAGTTGTATGGTGACATGGTCCAAGTCCTAGGTTATAGCTGGATAGTTGTATGGTTACATGGTCCAAGTTCTAGGTAATAGCTGGATAGTTGTATGGTGGCATGGTCCAAGTCTTAGTTCTAGCTGGATAGTTGTATGGTGACATGGTCCAAGTCCTAGGTTATAGCTAGATAGTTATATGGTGACATGGTCCAAGTCCAAGGTTATAGCTGGATAATTGTATGGTTACATGGTCCAAGTCCTAGGTTATAGCTTAATAGTTGAATGGTGACATGGTCCAAGTCCTAGGTTATAGCTGGATAGTTGTATGGTGACATGGTCCAAGTCCTAGGTTATAGCTGGATAGTTGTATGGTGACATGGTCCAAGTCCTAGGTTATAGCTAGATAGTTGTATGGTAACATAGTCCAAGTCCAAGGTTATAGCTAGATAATTGTATGGTAACATAGTCCAAGTCCAAGGTTATAGCTAGATAGTTGCATGGTAACATAGTCCAAGTCCAAGGTTATAGCTAGATAGTTGTATGGTAACATAGTCCAAGTCCAAGGTTATAGCTAGATAGTTGTATGGTGACATGGTCCAAGTCCAATGTTATAGCTGGATAGTTGTATGGTAACATAGTCCAAGTCCAAGGTTATAGCTAGATAGTTGTATGGTGACATGGTCCAAGTCCTAGGTTATAGCTGGATAGTTGTATGGTGACATGGTCCAAGTCCTAGGTAATAGCTGGATAGTTGTATGGTGACATGGTCCAAGTCCTAGCTTATAGCTAGATAGTTATATGGTGACATAGTCCAAGTCCAAGGTTATAGCTGGATAATTGTTAGGTGACATGGTCCAAGTCCTAGGTTATAGCTGGATAGTTGTATGGTGACATGGTCCAAGTCTAAGGTTATAGCTGGATAGTTGTATGGTGACATGGTCCAAGTCCTAGGTTATAGCTAGATAGTTATATGGTGGCATGGTCCAAGTCCTAGGTTATAGCTGGATAGTTGTATGGTGACATGGTCCAAGTCCTAGGTTATAGCTAGATAGTTATATGGTGGCATGATCCAAGTCCTAGGTTATAGCTAGATAGTTGTATGGTGACATGGTCCAAGTCCTAGGTTATAGCTTGATAGTTGTATGGTGACATGGTCCATGTCCTAGTTATAGCTAGATAGTTGTATGGGGACATGGTCCAAGTCTAAGGTTATAGCTGGATAGTTGTATGGTGACATGGTCCAAGTCCTAGGTTATAGCTGGATAGTTGTATGGTTACATGGACCAAGTCCTAGGTAATAGCTGGATAGTTGTATGGTGGCATGGTCCAAGTCTTAGTTCTAGCTGGATAGTTGTATGGTGACATGGTCCATGTCCTAGGTTATAGCTAGATAGTTGTATGGCGACATGGTCCAAGTCCTAGGTTATAGCTGGATAGTTGTATGGCGACATGGTCCAAGTCCATGGTTATAGCTAGATAGTTGTATGGTGACATGGTCCATGTCCTAGGTTATAGCTGGATAGTTGTATGGTGACATGGTCCATGTCCTAGGTTATAGCTAGATAGTTGTATGGCGACATGGTCCAAGTCCTAGGTTATAGCTAGATAGTTGTATGGTGACATGGTCCATGTCCTAGGTTATAGCTAGATAGTTGTATGGCGACATGGTCCAAGTCCTAGGTTATAGCTGGATAGTTGTATGGCGACATGGTCCAAGTCCATGGTTATAGCTAGATAGTTGTATGGCGACATGGTCCAAGTCCTAGGTTATAGCTAGATAGTTGTATGGCGACATGGTCCATGTCCTAGGTTATAGCTAGATAGTTGTATGGTGACATGGTCCATGTCCTAGGTTATAGCTAGATAGTTGTATGGCGACATGGTCCAAGTCCTAGGTTATAGCTGGATAGTTGTATGGCGACATGGTCCAAGTCCATGGTTATAGCTAGATAGTTGTATGGCGACATGGTCCAAGTCCTAGGTTATAGCTGGATAGTTGTATGGCGACATGGTCCAAGTCCATGGTTATAGCTAGATAGTTGTATGGTGACATGGTCCATGTCCTAGGTTATAGCTAGATAGTTGTATGGTGACATGGTCCAAGTCCTAGTTATAGCTAGATAGTTGTATGGTAACATGGTCCAAGTCCAAGGTTATAGCTGGACAGTTGTATGGTGACATGGTCCATGTCCTAGTTATAGCTGGATAGTTGTATGGTGACATGTTCCAAGTCCATGGTTATAGCTGGATAGTTGTATGGTGACATGGTCCATGTCCTAGTTATAGCTGGATAGTTGTATGGTGACATGGTCCAAGACCTAGGTTATAGCTGGACAGTTGTATGGTGACATGGTCCATGTCCTAGGTTATAGCTAGATAGTTGTATGGCGACATGGTCCAAGTCCTAGGTTATAGCTGGATAGTTGTATGGCGACATGGTCCAAGTCCTAGGTTATAGCTGGATAGTTGTATGGTGACATGGTCCAAGTCCAAGGTTATAGCTGGATAGTTGTATGGTGACATGGTCCAAGTCCTAGGTTATAGCTGGATAGTTGTATGGTGACATAGTCCAAGTCCTAGGTTATAGCTGGATAGTTGTATGGTGACATGGTCCATGTCCTAGTTATAGCTAGGTAGTTGTATGGTGATATGGTCCAAGTCTAAGGTTATAGCTGGATAGTTGTATGGTGACATGGTCCAAGTCCTAGGTTATAGCTGGATAGTTGTATGGTTACATGGTCCAAGTCCATGGTTATAGCTGGATAGTTATATGGTGACATGGTCCTAGTCCTAGGTTATAGCTGGATAGTTATATGGTGACATGGTCCAAGTCCATGGTTATAGCTGGATAGTTGTATAGTGACATGGTCCAAGTCCTAAGTTATAGCTAGATAGTTGTATGGTGACATGGTCCAAGTCCATGGTTATAGCTGGATAGTTATATGGTAACATAGTCCAAGTCCAAGGTTATAGCTGGATAGTTGTATGGTGACATGGTCCAAGTCCAAGGTTATAGCTAGATAGTTATATGGTGACATGGTCCAAGTCCTAAGTTATAGCTAGATAGTTGTATGGTGACATGGTCCAAGTCCTAGTTATAGCTGGATAGTTGTATGGTGACATGGTCCAAGTCCTAGTTATAGCTGGATAGTTGTATGGTGGCATGGTCCAAGTCCATGGTTATAGCTGGATAGTTATATGGTGACATGGTCCAAGTCTAAGGTTATAGCTAGATAGTTGTATGGTGACATGGTCCAAGTCCTAAGTTATAGCTGGATAGTTGTATGGTGACATGGTCCAAGTCCAAGGTTATAGCTAGATAGTTGTATGGTGACATGGTCCAAGTCCTAGGTAATAGCTAGATAGTTGTATGGTAACATAGTCCAAGTCCAAGGTTATAGCTAGATAGTTGTATGGTAACATAGTCCAAGTCCAAGGTTATAGCTAGATAGTTGTATGGTAACATAGTCCAAGTCCAAGGTTATAGCTAGATAGTTGTATGGTGAAATGGTCCAAGTTCAAGGTTTTAGCTAGATAATTGTATGGTAACATAGTCCAAGTCCAAGGTTATAGCTAGATAGTTGTATGGTAACATAGTCCAAGTCCAAGGTTATAGCTAGATAGTTGTATGGTAACATAGTCCAAGTCCAAGGTTATAGCTAGATAGTTGTATGGTAACATAGTCCAAGTCCAAGGTTATAGCTAGATAGTTGTATGGTAACATAGTCCAAGTCCAAGGTTATAGCTAGATAGTTGTATGGTGAAATGGTCCAAGTTCAAGGTTATAGCTGGATAGTTGTATGGTAACATAGTCCAAGTCCAAGGTTATAGCTAGATAGTTGTATGGTGACATGGTCCAAGTCCAAGGTTATAGCTAGATAGTTATATGGTGACATGGTCCATGTCCTAGGTTGTAGCTGGATAGTTGTATGGTGACATGGTCCAAGTCCAAGGTTATAGCTGGATAGTTGTATGGTGACATGGTCCAAGTCCTAGGTTATAGCTAGATAGTTATATGGTGGCATGGTCCATGTCCTAGGTTATAGCTGGACAGTTGTATGGTGACATGGTCCAAGTCCTAGGTTAAAGCTGGATAGTTGTATGGTGACATGGTCCATGTCCTAGGTTGTAGCTAGATAGTTATATGGTGGCATGGTCCATGTCCTAGGTTATAGCTGGACAGTTGTATGGTGACATGGTCCAAGTCCTAGGTTACAGCTGGATAGTTGTATGGTGACATGGTCCAAGTCTAAGGTTATAGCTAGATAGTTATATGGTGACATGGTCCATGTCCTAGGTTATAGCTGGATAGTTGTATCGTGACATGGTCCAAGTCTAAGGTTTTAGCTAGACAGTTGTATGGTGACATGGTCCATGTCCTAGTTATAGCTGGATAGTTGTATGGTGACATGGTCCATGTCCTAGGTTAAAGCTAGATAGTTGTATGGCGACATGGTCCAAGTCCAAGGTTATAGCTGGACAGTTGTATGGTGACATGGTTCAAGTCCTAGGTTATAGCTAGATCGTTGTATGGTGACATGATCCAAGTCCTAGGTTATAGCTTGATAGTTGTATGGTGACATGGTCCATGTCCTAGGTTATAGCTAGATAGTTATATGGTGGCATGGTCCATGTCCTAGGTTATAGCTGGATAGTTGTATGGTGACATGGTCCAAGTCCTAGGTTATAGCAGGATAGTTGTATGTTGGCATGGTCCAAGTCCTAGGTTATAGCTGGATAGTTGTATGGTGACATGGTCCAAGTGCTAGGTTATAGCTAGATAGTTGTATGGTGACATGGTCCAAGTCCTAGGTTATAGCTGGATAGTTGTATGGTGGCATGGTCAAAGTCCTAGGTTATAGCTGGAAAGTTGTATGGTGACATGGTCCAAGTTGTAGGTTATAGCTAGATAGTTGTATGGTAACATAGTCCAAGTCCTAGGTTAGAGCTAGATAGTTGTATGGTGATATGGTCCAAGTCCTAGGTTGTAGCAGGATAGTTGATGGTGACATGGTCCATGTCCAAGGTTATAGCTAGATAGTTGTATGGTGACATGGTCCAAGTCCAATGTTATAGCTGGATAGTTGTATGGTGGCATGGTCCAAGTCCAAGGTTACAGCTAGATAGTTGTATGGTAACATAGTCCAAGTCCTAGGTTATAGCTAGATAGTTGTATGGTGGCATGGTCCAAGTCCAAGGTTATAGCTAGATAGTTGTATGGTGACATGGTCCAAGTCTAAGGTTATAGCTGGATAGTTGTATGGTGACATGGTCCAAGTCCTAGGTTATAGCTGGATAGTTGTATGGTTACATGGTCCAAGTCCTAGGTAATAGCTGGATAGTTGTATGGTGGCATGGTCCAAGTCATAGTTCTAGCTGGATAGTTGTATGGTGACATGGTCCATGTCCTAGGTTATAGCTAGATAGTTGTATGGCGACATGGTCCAAGTCCTAGGTTATAGCTGGATAGTTGTATGGCGACATGGTCCAAGTCCTAGTTATAGCTAGATAGTTGTATGGTAACATGGTCCAAGTCCAAGGTTATAGCTGGACAGTTGTATGGTGACATGGTCCATGTCCTAGTTATAGCTGGATAGTTGTATGGTGACATGTTCCAAGTCCATGGTTATAGCTGGATAGTTGTATGGTGACATGGTCCATGTCCTAGTTATAGCTGGATAGTTGTATGGTGACATGGTCCAAGTCCTAGGTTATAGCTAGACAGTTGTATGGTGACATGGTCCAAGTCCAAGGTTATAGCTGGACAGTTGTATGGTGACATGGTCCATGTCCTAGGTTATAGCTAGATAGTTGTATGGCGACATGGTCCAAGTCCTAGGTTATAGCTGGATAGTTGTATGGCGACATGGTCCAAGTCCTAGGTTATAGCTGGATAGTTGTATTGTGACATGGTCCAAGTCCAAGGTTATAGCTGGATAGTTGTATGGTGACATGGTCCAAGTCCTAGGTTATAGCTGGATAGTTGTATGGTGACATAGTCCAAGTCCTAGGTTATAGCTGGATAGTTGTATGGTGACATGGTCCATGTCCTAGTTATAGCTAGATAGTTGTATGGTGACATGGTCCAAGTCTAAGGTTATAGCTGGATAGTTGTATGGTGACATGGTCCAAGTCCTAGGTTATAGCTGGATAGTTGTATGGTTACATGGTCCAAGTCCATGGTTATAGCTGGATAGTTATATGGTGACATGGTCCAAGTCCTAGGTTATAGCTGGATAGTTATATGGTGACATGGTCCAAGTCCATGGTTATAGCTAGATAGTTATATGGTGACATGGTCCAAGTCCTAAGTTATAGCTAGATAGTTGTATGGTGACATGGTCCAAGTCCATGGTTATAGCTGGATAGTTATATGGTAACATAGTCCAAGTCCAAGGTTATAGCTGGATAGTTGTATGGTGACATGGTCCAAGTCCAAGGTTATAGCTGGATAGTTGTATGGTGACATGGTCCAAGTCCTAGGTTATAGCAGGATAGTTGTATGGTGGCATGGTCCAAGTCCAAGGTTATAGCTGGATAGTTGTATGGTAACATGGTCCAAGTCCTAGATTATAGCTAGATAGTTGTATGGTGGCATGGTCCAAGTCCAAGGTTATAGCTAGATAGTAGTATGGTAACATGGTCCAAGTCCTAGGTTATAGCTTGATAATTGTATAGTGACATGGTCCAAGTCATTGGTTATGGATGTATAGTTGTATGGTAACAAGTCTTAGGTTATAACTAGATAGTTATATATATGGTGGCATGCTCCAAGTCCAAGGTTACAGCTAGATAGTTGTATGGTAACATAGTCCAAGTCCTAGGTTATAGCTAGATAGTTGTATGGTGGCATGGTCCAAGGTCTCATGTACAACAGTTGAGGTTCTTATCATTGATTAGACCCAGTCGTCAACCTTCTGCTCCTCTTTCTTAACCTCCTGGGCATCCTGTATGGCTCTTTTAATCTCAGCCTCCATCTCTCGGTCCACAGATTTTGGTGGGGGAAGTACAGCTCGCATTTCGGTCTCAATGGTTTGGATCCTCTTCTGTATCTTTGTGTCAAACTCTCTCTGCTTCTGACGGACAATATCAGCAATGGATGAAGTTGCATCTTGAGCCTGCCTTCTAAGGTCAAGTTGTTTCTGGACAATTAGATGTTTCTCAGTTTCTGGATCCAAAGCAAGAAGTTGGCCAAGACTGGCGACCTGATCCATGATATGCTTCTCGGAGACTTGTAAGTACATAGATGACAGGTTGTTGACCGTGAATGCAATCTTGTTAGCCTCTGAAGCCTGTGTAAATATCATATCTCTGAGCATATCAGAAAGACTGTATTTGAGGCGGAATTTTTTACCCTTTTCTGCACTTTGAACAAAGTTCTTGACATTCTCCTCCATGCAGCATTTGATCAAGTTGGACATTGTTTGGAAGAATCGGACCAATTTCCCCCATTGTGTCTTTACCTCTCCTAAAGCTCTTATTCCTTTCTGGAGTAGCTGTTTTATCTCCTCAAAGTTTACTTCGTCAAGCTTGATGGTAGCCAATTCTGCAATGACATTGGCAACCTTTTCACTTGCAACTTCAGCTCTCTTGCTTGTTTCCTTAAAATCTTGTCTTGCACCTTCTAAAGTGGACGTTGCCTGGTTGACTTTGAATTGGAAGTTCTCTTTACATGCATCTGTAACAGAGTCTGATGAACTTTGTTCCATCGCAGATGCCTTTGGAGTTGGATTGACCATTGGTGAAGCTCCAAATGTCATTGTGCAAAATTGTTGTAGCGCTTTTGTTTTACGATCAAGTCCTGTTAATAACATGTTGACTTTGTTTTTCTCTTTTTCACCAGTGCTCATTTGTTTGTTGTAAAGTGATAGTACCCCACAGAGTTCAGACCCAGCCTTGGTTATGTCTGCAATTGTAGCCTTAGCTTTTCCATTGTACTTGCCAAGTGCCCCTGTAACATCATTGAAAGATGCTGTTGCATAATCGAGCAGCCGGACCTCAGTTGGAGTTCCTTTTATCCAATCAGAAGCAATCTCATTCAGTTGTTGCACAGCTACAGGCAATTTGACAGCTTCCGACACCAGAAGATCATCCTCTTTGGCTCTAGTTTGATTAGATGGTTGTCTTCTAAGTGCTTTCGATGTGAAAATAGTAGTAAATAAAGCTATTGATCCAGTGCAAGCTTTGCTAATGTCTTCAAGAATTTTCATTCCTATCATTGTGCCTGCAGAGGGCATAGAGTCCATTGCTTTTTCATATTGTTCTCTTGCATTCTTCAGTTGATCTCTCATCTCGTTGTATTCATCATCAATTCTTTTCTTATTGGCTTTTGCCGCCTTCATTCTTATTGTCTTCACCTCTTTGTTTGCCCTTGCCATTCTCAACTTTTCCTCATATTCTCCCTTGGCCAAGGTACAAGCTTCCTGTAGTTCACCTATCAGCTCCATGACATCGGTAAACTGTGTTTCTACTTCCTGTGCTTTCTCAGTGCAAGTTTCCGAAATTCTTGTTATGTTGCTCAAAATATCAGGGACCAATTCTTCGATTTCCTCATTACTGCCTCCAATGATGAACTAAATAAAAAGGAACTGATGATAAAGTATAACATCATTATTACCATTTAAACTTTACTAAAAACATTTAAATATTGAAATTTTGATAAGCATAATGTACGTTGGCATGTCCATAAATTCTATTTCTACAAATTAATTCTCAAATTTTTTAGTATTTACAAAAAAGGTTTATGCAAAATAACTTCAAAGGGTCAAACATCTCTTTTTCATTATCTGCAGTATAAGAATTAACATGTATCAAGCAAAAACTGCCCACAGCCTTTAAACTCTGAACACCTTCTAGTTTTAATCATTGGTTTGGGAAAGTGGAATCATGCAGCTTAATAGAACTTCTTCTTTCAAAAAGGAATTGTTTGTTCTTGATTCCAACTAGATTTTTTTGGCAATTAGAGATTCATAATATCCTTTTTGAGAGATCAATTTATTTCCCTAAGAAAACAGGATTCAGCGCCTTATTGTCTATACGATTAGAGCTTTGTACCTTAACAGCATTCTTGACATGCTGTGGAACTTGAAGGGTCAGAAGACGGATTTGGTCCATGTTCTTGTTGGCAGTGTTGAATGCTGACCATCCTTCATTGGAAACTTGTACCATACTGGTGCGTAGAGACTCCGGGTATTTGACGTGTTCGAATTCTTTTCTTTCCATGTTGTCGGAGACCAGCGACACATCCTTCTCTAGTGTGACAAGAACCAGCTGGCCTAGAAGACAAATGGACAGAGGTGCCGGGTTCAGCATTTCCTGCCAGTTCATGTGGGGTCCAAGCACCAACATCATGTCTTCCTGGGAACATAAAAGCAGAACAAACTTCTCTGTATATATATATATTCTAAATGGGGTACAAAATTATTAACTTAAAATAATTATCGCTATTCAAACATAGCCTATATTAAACATGCTTATGTCACATTTTAAAGACAAGTGTTTCAAACTATCTACATTTTGTGATCTTCACTAAATAGGGTGACTAAGGAAAAATTGTCAAAGTTGTCTGGTGAACTATAAATAAATGTCACAATGAGCAAATGCTTCATTCCCAAAAGTGTTCTGTGACCATATTTGAAGACACTGAGTGCAATGGGTCATGATATATTGAGTAAAAAAGATTCAAAATGTTGTCAAAGTGCCCTGGTGATCTTGAAAATAATGTCAAGGTCATTGAAAGCGATTTGTATTTCTATTGCCATATTTGATGATATTGAGTGCATTGTTTCATTAGATATCTGTTAACAAGCTTTTAAAAAGTGGTAAAACTGCTGTCCGATATTGTAGACTGTAACCAACTTTGAAGACATTTGGTGCAATGGTTCATGAGAAATCGCTTTAAACGACAGGAAACCTCATTGTTTTTTCTATGTTAATTGGAAACCTCATTGTTTTTTCTATGTTAATTGGTGAATTTGTAACAAAAAATACTGTCAGCTTTAAAATACACCAAAAATCATTTTCATGGTCCTCTAATATGAAAGTCCGTGATATTCAGGCTGCTTAATTTACCAGTCGGAAAATGGCTTCTACCGGAATAACAATATTTCCTTTACTGCGCATGCCCAGAGTGTTTTATGACATCATATACAGAACAGACGTTGGCCTAATAAATGTAAATATAATAGAAAATGTTGGTAAACAGATTAAACAGGTTTTAACAGCCCAGCTATCCGGCAATAAAACGTGAGAGTAGTAATTAAACAGTTATGACACATTGTAACTGATTGTGTAATTAGGGGGAGTCGCGCTTGGGGTATTACACGCTCTTTGACAATGTTGTTACAAGAATTAGAGAGAGGATGTATTTTGTCTGTCCATACCTGTGACGCCCAGGTGTCAAAGCACTAGTCATTCATTGGTCAACAATAGGTCAAACTAGATCCAATCCAAAAATTAATTTTCAGAATAGATCATTTGCAGTAATGAGCCTTGAGATGAACACATTGAGCACTGACATAGTAGATGGAGTATTTAGCATTGACTACAGTAATTTTGACAAGGTAGGTTTTGTTTACATGGTATCTTATAGAAGATTTGTAAACTAAACTTGTTCGTCAACATTTATATGTATACATTTTATCATGTTTATCGGTTGTTTTGCGTAAGAAGTCAAGAGATGAAAAACATCATAATCACAAAAGTACATGATGAAACATGGTGTCAAAAGGTGTATCGAATTGTATTAAGTTGCGAACAGGATAATCGGCTACAATTTCATGACATCATGCCTCAACGACACTCATCGTTTTGCAATTATTCGTAGTGTGAGAAAGCATACCTCATTCGCATAACATAAATCACTTCAGTATTATTCATAATTTCTTTAAAATATTATTTATTTCAAGGGTTTAACATGCCTTCAATTTTATTTGGCCACCAAGGCTCATCACAAAATGGAAGCGTAGAGTAACTAAAATCAGCACACCATTATATCATAATACACGTTTCTTTTTCACGCAACGATTAGAGTTATCCTTCTTGCTCGCAAAGGGCGCTGACGTCATCTGCCATTGAGGTGCTGAAGACCGGCGTGATGATATCATGTCGGGTGAAACCAACACACAAAACATAAGGGGGGACGCGAAAGAAAATGTCTGAAAATCAGAGGGATTTGATAAGGGGATCGAAGATAATTTAATCAAAATAGAAAAAAAAAATAAAGAAAACATTTTTGTTCCTAATATCTGTTTGCAAGAGAGTCACAACGAAAGAAAAAAACAGAAATAAATAAAAAATCATTATTAGAAAAATAGAGCCAGTGGCTCTGTAGCTCATCAGGCTTCATATCAATTTTGCTTATAGGGTGTGGCAAATGTGGTTCCTCCCTTACTTTGGACCACAGGGTCACCAAATGTACAATTTGGAATCCTCCTTATCTGAATTAAGAGTTTGCACACAAAGTTTCAACTTTCTAAGAGTGATACTTCTTGAGCAAAAAGATGAAATTAGGTTAAAGGGTGTGGCCCCTGAGGCGTTATTAGGGGCCACAGGGCCATCAAAGCTATAAATCATAATCCTCACTAGTCAAAGAGTATATTCACAAGTTTTCAGCTTTCTGGGCCTATTGCTTCTTAAAAAGGAGATGAAAAAAGGTTTTAAGGGTATGGCCCTTAATAACCCTCAAAGGGCCACCAAATCTACAATTTTAAATCCTCACTAGTCAAGGAGTTTGTACACAAAGTTTCAATTCTCTAGGTCTTATGGTTTTGGAGAAAAACATGAAAATAGGTTTTTAGAGCATGGTGGCTCTTATTAGGGGTCACAGGGTCACCAAAGCTACAATTATGAATCCTCACTAGGCAAGGAGTCTGTACACAATGTTTCAGCTTTCTAGGCCTTATGGTTCTGGAGAAGAAGATGAAAATAGCTATTTAGGGTGTGGCCCCTGTGGCCCCTAATAGGGGCCACAGGGCCACCAAAGCTACAATTTTTAATCCTCACTAGGCAAGGAGTCTGTACACAAAGTTTCAGTTCTCTAGGTCTTACGGTTCTGGAGATAACATGAAAATAGGTTTTTAGAGCATGGCCCCTGTGGTCCTTATTAGGGGTCACAGGGTCACCAAAGCTACAATTATTTATCCTCACTAATCAAGGAGTCTGTACACAATGTTTCAGCTTTCTAGGCCTTATGGTTCTGAAGAAGAAGATGAAAAAAGTTTTTTCGGGTGTGGCCCCTGTGGCCCTTATTAGAGGCCACAGGGCCACGAAAGCTACAATTTTTAATCCTCACTAGTCAAGGAGTCTGTACACAAAGTTTCAGTTTTTTAGGTCTTATGGTTCTGGAGAAGAAGATGAAAATAACTTTTTAGGGCATGGCCTCTGTGGCCCTTATTAGGGGCCACAGGGCCACGAAAGCTTCAATTTTTAATCCTCACTAGTCAAGGAGTCTATACAAAAAGTTTCAGTTCTCTAGGTCTTATGGTTCTGGAGAAGAAGTCGAAATTCCACAAAGTTTACGGATGGACAGATGGATGGACGGATGCAGGAGACCATGCCATGCCATAAGCCCATCGGGCCTCACAGGCCAGATGAGCTAAATATAGAATTTGGGAAAAGGAAATTCTTAATAAACCAATAATAAATATTGAAAGTTAGTTTAGGCCAAATTAAAAGATGATCCCCAACAAATAATAGACAGTGCCCGTGGAAAATCTTATAATTTACTAATAGTAGCCGATATCGATATTTGCATAAAAAACTAAACTAGATATAAAATCCTCACAATCTAAATGATTTGAATAAAAAAAACAAAATATTACTTAGATAGGCCTGCAAAAAACTGACTGAGGTTCGGATATTACTCGGATTTAAATATTCTTAAATATACAAATGATATCTAAAGAAAAGCTTAGATCGGTATATCAGGAAATAAATCAATCTTGTTGATTCCAATTTTTGTTCTAAGAATTGTTTGAAGACTAACTGAAAATGATGGTTCAATATGTGCACCGAAAAGTTTGCGATCTCAGTTCAAACCACAACCAAGCCATACTGAATTAATATTGTCGTAACTATGAATTGTTTTATAATCTATATATAGGGCCTACTACATATTGCCGACAACTATTAATTTTTTTATGATTAATATACTACGATACCTTCTCTGCAACTCCGTCATGCGTCAATCCAATTTGATGATGACCCGAGGACGCAAAATAACATGAAGGCGCTGAACTTAGTTATGTTTCTTGGTTTCTCAGAGATACAGTAGGACAAACTTAAATACTAAGTGACCTTTATAAAAAGACAATTGATATACCCCGAACGATGGACATAGACAAATTAACTGAAATCAGAGAATAACAAAACTTCTCGATATTAGGCCACACAAAATTAATTACTTAATTTACGGATTCCTGGAGGTCAAAATGGCTAAAGGCAAGACCGACGAAATCACCGATATATATCTTAAAGGGAGACTGATCGGAGACTATGCTCAGGGCTGACAACACTAATCACCCGAGGTAATCAGAGTGCGAGGAACTTTTTTAGTTGCGTAACGCGGTCACGTGACACGAACTGGGCGCCGTCCGGCAGCTGTAGATGATTCTTAACCTAGATGCTTGCAAGCGTGATTTTTACCCGAATAAGGAATAAACAAAAGTACTATTATTTGATGAAGCCTTTAGTATAGACAAAGCCTCGTCGTAACACACTAAGCTTTATATGGTCATTTTGAGCTAAAATGAGTTATTACAAAGAGGATAAACATAGAGAATGAAACTTTATATATATATGTTCAGATGAATAGCATCACAAATTGCATTTACGTTTCGTCTGTGTACTACTTTTCACAATATATGATAAATACAACGTCTTGGTTTTGAAATAGTATTTTCTTTGTAACATTAGTAGGTTTATTTCGCTAATGCATAAATGCTAGGCTAAAATTCTCATTTTGTCAATCTTATTTAATTTTACATGAATTTAATACAGTCTCAATTTAAGCCTTAATGATATAAAACAACGTTTTAATCCCCGTTCTAAGTACAGTGCTTTTACCAAACCCTTTCAAATAGAAAAATGATTTCTATCTTGTATGATTTGTTGAAAATAGTGTTCATTGTTTTGAAATCCATGACCGCATCCGACATGGTAATAAGAAAACAAGAGTCATCAGAAGATGACATATCCCACCGGTTCCACATGATCATAAGATGTAAACCTTTGAAAGATAATTGTAAATTTTTCAAGCAAGGTTCATAATAGTATAAGGTTATATATATAAAACGAAACCTTTCATGAACAGAGTCCAAAAAGAGCAGTTTCCATGGAAATAATAAAAAATTAAATTTTCAGAAATGTGAAAATATCAAAAGGCACCACTTCAGTAGGTGGGCAATACACATGTAAAGTTTAAGAAAGATATGTGGACCTGTTTTATATATATGAAACAAATCCTTTCATGAACAGTCCAAATAAGAGCCGATTCCATGGAAATAATAAAAAATAAAATTTTCAGAAATGTGAAAATATCAAAAGGCACCACTTCAGTAGGTGGGCAATACACATGTAAAGTTTAAGAAAGATATGTGGACCGGTTTTGGAGTTCAGCTCCGGAAACGAAACCTTTCATGAACAGAGTCCAAATAAGAGCGTTTCCATGGAAATAATAAAAAATAAAATTTTCAGAAAATTGAAAATATCAAAAGGCACCACTTCAGTAGGTGGGCAATACACATGTAAAGTTTAAGAAAGATATGTGGACCAGTTTTGGAGTTCTGCTCCGGAAACGAAACCTTTCATGAACAGAGTCCAAATAAGAGCCGTTTCCATGGCAATAATAAAAAATAAAATTTTCAGAAATGTGAAAATATCAAAAGGCACCACTTCAGTAGGTGGGCAATACACATGTAAAGTTTCAGAAAGATATGTGGACTGGTTTTTGAGTTCTGCTCCGGAAACGAAATGATTACGGACGGACGGACGGACATACAGACGGACAGGGCGATGACTATATCCCACGGTATTACATACCGGTGGGATAAAAAGTCACAAATGTGCCTCGGGAGAAAAAGTCAAAATATTTTATGATAGTAATGTTTATTGAAATGTTTGGTATTTCAAAAAAGTGCTGTGTGTTAAAATTAAGTTGACTGATGATAGGTCACATGATATGACTTATCTTACGTTGTCTTTGTTAAACCGTGTTATGTATATCATTATTTTGGATATCAGGATTTAACGAATTCCATACTTTTATTGTACTATATAAAACTACCAAGCATTTGTCCCCTTTCTTCATTTCACTGCCCGAAAGGATCAATTTTCTCTGAGCTTATAGTGGTAAAAATGTTGAAGGTGCTCCGGGATATAGAGGTTATCATGCGAATGTGTTTTGGGATCGTAAATATCCTGCATTGGGAATAAACATTGTATTTTGCGAGCCTTGGCGAGCTAAATACATAGTGTTTATTCCTAATGCAGGATATTTACGATCCCAAAACACACGAGCATGATAACTTCTTTATCTTACAATGTCATTTTAAAATTTAATTCGAAAAAATGCCTGATAATACTATTTTAATAGTTGACGTTGTTTTAAGATTCGCGCATTGATATATGCAAATGAATAGAGCAATGACTCTGACGGTGAATTGACAAAATATAACTCCTCCTTATATATGCCTTTTATTGCCGTTTGAGTTATTTTGTCACGACTACAAAGTTTTGAAATTTAAAAAATCTATAAAATTCGATGTATTTAAAAATTAGACACATTTTAAATGGTCTTTGCCGGGATCGAACTGACATTCTTTAATCCGACGTCATCGAGAGGACGAGTCAATCTCACCAAGGGGCAAGAGTTGCTTCCCTTCGCCTACGTGACAACGGCAGCTTGCGTTGCAACAGCGATTGAACGAACATTGGTGCCCGGAGAGCTAAACTAGATGATAGTCTGTGGATTTCCCATTCCAAACTAAACAATATAAAGTAAAGAACACCGAAGATGGGTAAATGAAGTGTTTGAACATGAGATTTGAACTGTCTTTGGTACCTGTGAGTAATTATTGTTCGGTCGGTTTCATTCAACCCGTGATGACAGTGTTTGGCACTACTAAGTCATGCAAATGGCTAAATATCCATGCATTGTTGTTGTTATTTCTTAGATCAATGTCTATGCAATATATCATACATATTGTAATGTCTCTCTCCGTTACTAAAGGCATTCAAAGTGTTAACGCTTGTGACGTCATCGGAATTTTCGAAAGAAGTTCCGACCTTGACCTTTGAAATTTGCATCAGTATCCGTATATGACCCTTAGCCACGCCCAACGGATACCGAAAATATCCGTTGGCTTTATTATGCCGAGAACACTATCCATTGTATGATAAACAACAGTTATGTTACAGTTGATGGATGGTGATCTCACAAGAAAAGAAAGTTTATATAGAAATACAAGAATGCTTTCATGACAGTGCTTTTAGTCAGTTGTTTTAGGTAGTTTAGGAGTGTGACTTTTACCCCGATCACCGTTGAGGTAGGAGCGCACACAGATATTTAGATGCAATATTATTCTTTATTTTATGAATATGATAACTTCGTTCAAAGTATGAATAGGTTTGTGATCTAACAATTATATAACAAAATATGAACATAAAAAGACCCCTATCATCATATCTGTTACATTTAGTCAAAAATAATTATACTTGAACGGTCTTGAAATAATTTTTGAACTTTTGATCAATCCATTCATCAGCTTATTTTTTTCACAAATAAAATATGATTAAATAATATGACTACTTTTTTCACTCAATCTTCTAAAACGAACATATTATTTCTCACCGTTTAAGCAGATAAAGTATTCAACCAAAGAGTGAAATATGATATTAATGTTTGCTTATTGCCTAAATATGTTATATAGACAAACATATGTTTGTCTCATTATTCAGTGAAATCATGTAACTGAGTGAAAGGTAATGGATTTTTTTAAAAAGCAATTTAATTATTTTTTATATATCATTTTTCGTTGTTAAATAACATCGTTTTAAATTTGTATAATAAATTTAATAATAATGCAGAGGAATATATGGATGACAACGTCTTTGTCATTCCAATTTCTAAAATGTCTCTCAAAGAAGTTATAAATTTAACAACCTGCAGTTACATCTAATACACGTTAACAGGTGCTTTGAAGACGACGAGGAATCTGTCATTTGAAGTTGTGTATCAAAGAGCCGGATGTTACAGATAACAGGTGTGAGGTGTCAGTTTATTGACGTCCAGTGCCACTCTAGTCATGTGTCGTAACAGGTCATATAACTGCCGGGCCATTGCTTAATGGCGCAGTTGTGTCTGGCTTTGTGGACAAGAAAAATGTACAACAAAATCACCGCTAATTATTGTGTAATTAAATGTCATTTCTTTCTATGGCACAATGTCTAGTTTAATGAACCAATGAATTTGTAGAACATTTAATCTGACCAATGAAAATGTTATTTCTTTCTCCGGCACAATGCCTAGTTTAATGAACCAAAGTAGCTGTAGAAGATTAAATCTGACCAATGAAAATTTTAATGAATGGAAGCTATTCCTCAGGAACCACTCCCAAACTGTAAGATTATACATTATGAACATAGATGGAACATGGATCATCTGAGCAGGTTCTTAAAAGCCCTTTTGGAGGAGCTCGCTAACTCTCAAAGAAGGGTTTGTTGTTTTCTTTCACGGAACATGTTTTATATGGTATTTATTTTACTATTGTTTCATTGAAAGCATTTCAACTCTTTCTTCCCAATTTTGTTATGATGTCTGTCTTTGTGTAATAAATCCTAACTCTAAAACTTTTCATTTAGAAATTTATCTTATCTTTATGAAAAATGAGTTTTGAACTTATCCCATTAGCTTTTGTCCGACCCAGATCATTTGTTACACTGTGAGTTTGTAAAGCTTCTTTCTTGAAAAAGGTATTTATTACGGCTGGTTTTAAAACCATAGTGGTAAATATGCCTTTGTTCCCTAAAGTCTTCCATGATCCGTTGAGCAGAAGAGGGTCTAATTTCAGCGCATTGTAGCCGTATAACCAGTTGAAATTTTCCCCAGCAACTGCAAAACAATAACACAATCTAAGAGCCCGTCCCAGAATTTACTAAATATTATGATTTTCCATTGGGTATAGTCCCTTAAACAAACTTTTCAAAATGGCCCTTGTCTGCGTAAACCCTAATTATTGCGTTTCCTTAAAACTGAGTTATACATTATCTCTTAAACAGGAAAAATCCTGCAGAAAGATAGAATTAAAAAAAAAAAAAATTTCATTTAGTGGTTTGCGTATTGTTTTTCCCTGGTTATCTCCCTTAGCAAAGTTACCTCCCTTTAAGAGACTCCAATAACCTTTTTATGATTTATTTTTCATATGATATTGGTTCAATAAATATATAACATAATGTTTGGCCAAAACAGCAATGATACATAGTGTTTCAATGAAACTATAGCTAAATTAACATTGCGTAACAAGGCGTCTGCTTGTCACCGTCCAGCGACAAACCAAACGAGACTGACAGGCCACGGGAAGAGGATAGAGGCTATTACGTGGCAGAAGGAGTATGCGTTCATCTGCTTATATGGAAAATGATAGGCGAAATCCATAATTCTAACTCTAACATGCGATTAACAGTATATCATATCATACCATCAACTGTCCTAGAATATCTCACGATGAAGTCACCTTAGACAAGTTTTCATCACATTGATCACAACTGACCCATTTTGTTAGGTCAAAGAGAGAAATGTGATGATCTACATCGAAACTGATGTGTTCCGATCACTACACTGATTTTTCTCTTAGAGCTCGCATTTTCACTGAATAAACAGTTTTGCCATTCTCTCCTCACAGAGGCAGCTCAGTCATGCCTTAGTTAGCCTCTGTTCGGAATAAATTACAAGTTGAAGTTTTGGTAAATGTGATGTAATAAGCTCCGAACATTTAATAGTTGAAAGTATCATGTATCACAATAAAGAAATCATTACGGTAATTGAATTTTGGATATAATACAGTGGATAAAATAAAGAAAGTGAGATATATGGTTACATAAGCCCTAACTTACTACTCCTAAACAAATGCTAAACGAAGCGAAATTAAAGAAATTGATGGTGAAACATTACTTTGGCGTGAAAAGACTCTTAGCGAAACGCGTAGCTGCGGCAATTTTGACGTCAGGGGTAAAGTCAAGGTAACGTAAATAGGCGTCGGAAGACCAGCCCCCTAGCATTTGGATCAACTCCCCTGGGACCCCAGTCTTGAGAGCCTAGGAGGCCCCGCCCTGTCTGAAACTGTATCCAGTGAAAGCATTGGGCAACAGGCCTGCTGCTGTCAGTGAAGCTCAGAGGTGGGAGTGGAAGAGGGGATATGTGAAGGGAACTAAACCAGACAGGAGTGGGGGGGCAAATAGGGGGGCAGATGGAGAAGCAGGGATGAGGGCGAACATGACCTTAACGCTCAGACAGGGCACAGGGGGGAGTCTTGGAGGGACACTAGAGACACGGAGAAATTACGATCCCCAAATTGATTTGTTTTAGAGAATTTGAGTTTTACCCAAAAGCCAAAGGATGAAGGGGTGACGTCGGCTCTGCAAGGGAATTTAATAGGTGAAAACATGGCCTGGGACGGTGGTATTAGAAAGGACTTACGAGCCATCAAAAAGAATAAAAACAGAAACAAACAAAATAAAACAGCGTGCTTAGATGAGCGAAAGTCCATAGCCCTGGCCCTCCAAATATCTACAAATGTTGGGGTTCAATAGGAGAAGCTTGGACAGGTTAGCAAAATAATTGTTCACCAATGCCACACAGTGTAAGCCGTAAAGAAAGGAAACTGTGGGAAAATTAAAGCCCTTAAACATATGAAAAAGTTTGACGCCATTGAGATAATTTTTAACAGACTTGACACTGGTAAACAACCTACTTAAGAAATTTTACATAAGCGCATAGGGTATCTTGTGAAGCAGGCAAATAAGTCAAGTGAAAGTAAAGACAAAACATGATGAAAGTTCGCCACTGGGTCCTCAGGTTGGCTTATGTCCCCATAGAGAAGGAAGCGACTTGGGCGTCCTTGACCTCCTGTCGTAATAGGTCGGGTACTCCATAAGCAGAACGGATTTTGTGTTCGCTGGGGTTGGTGGGGGGTGGGGAGAGGTGCCACCTAGATAAAATATCGTTTTGACGACCCGGAACATGCACTGCACATAGATCATAGTCATGTACTGAGGCCGAAATGGAGATGTTTCTGAGGCAGTATAGCAGCAATGTGTGCCTGGCTCTGCCAGAGTTCAAAAGAATGACTGTGGCTAAATTGTCAAACCCTACCGTGATGCACCGTCCTGTCCACTTTTCCCCCCACAGTATAAGATAAGATAAGATAAGATAAATCTTTATTGCCCTTGGAAGGGAATTTGGATTGTCATGAATTGAGCACAGTAGTAATACAGAATATATATATAACAGGATATAAAAAGGCTAAAATATACAATAATGACAATTAACAATAATCACATGGTACATGGGAATGGCAGACTGGAACAGTATAATTTAGATAGGCCTATTTAAATGAGTAATGCTTGCTGGAATGAATGACATCTTGGTGCGCCTTAATTTTACATTCGGAACTCGGTAGCGTCGTCCGGATGGAAGAAGTTCGTAGCAACTATGCAGGTAGTGATCGTTATCTGAAATTATCTTTTTTCCCGCACGCATGAGACTGTGTGAATAGATTGATTCTAACGTATCAAATTGTCTCCCTGAAATTTTTCCTGCAATGTTGATCACTTTTCTCAGTCTTCCTTTTTCCTGCAAAGACAAATTTCCACACCACGACTGTATGTTAAAAGCGAGAACGGATTCAATACTACTTGAATAAAATAAAGACAACAAGCGAGAGTCAATGTTAAATGACCTAAGCTTCCGTAGAAAGTGGAGTCGCATTTGGCACTTCTTATATACATAATCCACATGTGATGAGAAGGTTAATTTATCATCAATTAGTGTTCCCAAATATTTGTAGTTGGAGACAACCTCTACCGTTTCCCCGTTGATAACAACAGGTGTAGTGGTCGATTTATTTCTTCGGAAGTCAATTACAAGTTCTTTTGTTTTCTTTGTATTTAACTGGAGATAATTATCTTCACACCACTTCACGAGTCTTGATATCTCGCTCATGTAAGCTGTTTCATCTTTGAATAGACAGGAGGTCAGTGCTGAATCATCCGCATATTTAAATAAAGAACAGTTCTCGTTGACACTAGTGCAGTCATTCGTATACAGTATAAACAGTACGGGCGATAATACACATCCCTGTGGAGCGCCGGTATTTATAGTGAGTTTTCTTGAAACCGTGTTCTTTATTTTAACATATTGTGATCTTTCCAAGAGAAATGATGATATCCATTTGATGAGGTTTGAATCAACGTTTAATGCCGCAAGCTTTCTAATTAGAATATGAGGTTGCATGGTATTAAATGCTGATGAGAAGTCCAAAAATAGAATTCGTGCATGTGCAGTAGGGGTCTCGAGATGTTCCAGAATTCTGTGTAGAAGACATGAAGTGGCGTCTTCAACTCCCCGTCTTGCTCTGTAGGCGAATTGCAGAGGATCGAGTTGACCTTGAACTTGATTCAAAAGACGCTGGAGAATAATTTTTTCAAAACACTTCATGATCACTGACGTCAGTGCCACGGGTCTGTAATCGTTCATTTCTGTTGGATTTTTCCGTTTAGGTACAGGAATAATTTCTGACACTTTCCACAATAGTGGTACAACATGGGAACGCAAAGATATATTAAATAACCTGGTGAATACTTGACAGAGCTCTCGCGCTATCACCACTACAAGAATACTGAAACACTCGAGTACGGCAATGGGAAGGTTTAACTGCAGCAAGTATGAGGGAAATTCTGTGTGGAAAAACTGGTTCCTACACACACCTCCGCACCCAGTAAGACACACATCAGTGCATAAGATCATCATCAGTGTCATGTCATGTCATGGATCCCTCATGATTATAGATACACAATTGTACATTCGTAGAAATTGACACCACCATGGGACGTCTTTTCGAAATTCTTTGTCTAACTCAATGCACTGGTCTGATACCGTCGGGTAGTTCCTGGCGTCGGCATGAGCTCTGTGGTTGGATTTTGGGGAGACGAGACGAAACATATTTCACCGAAAAGCCATAACGTAAAAAGTCAATCACCTTTTGATCTTCATAATTGACAAGCTTTTCTCTAAGATAAGAGGTGTTTCAGGTGGAAGGAACCTCGTAGCAACAGCCTGCCATGGCATTTGGCAGACCTGACTGTTGATTGTCGTTGTGGCATTTCACTGTAAAAGACGACAAGTCTTATGAAGAAATAGTCGAGTCTTGGGGTGAATAATTTGAAGATGAAGATGAAACCGGAAACTCCAGCTCTCCTCTTGGGGTCAGCTCCGCCTGCAGGGCAGCCACTTCCAGTTAGAGACTCTGTAGCTTCAACCGCTTGCTGTTGGTTTGCAGGCTCTCCTCCAGTCGTAGTTTGGCCACACTGAGTTCTGCTATCTGCTGGTCCAGATCCGCTCAGAGGGCAGATTTGGACTTGACTGTCGGAAATTTGGGGCCCGCCGATTTAGAGAGACCAGCCGTCGCTCCCCCGGCTGGTGGCGTAGACTCGCAGCCGTTTGTAGAGGTGGCACTGTTCCCCCAGGTGTAATCCGCTTCCGAACCGGCACTTTGCTCATCATCCGTCACCGATATTATTCCAGAATGCAGATTAGCGTAATAAACTTTGCGTTGACGTGGGCCTAGACCAGGTCCACTTTCGGCCATGGACCTTGTCATGAATGAAATTCATGGGAATCAATTTTCACGTGCACTGTACCTTTTTCAGTGAAAGTAAACTTCAACATTTTCAGTTATAATTGCCCCACACAGCCTCGAAAAACAGAACATGCCAGACACAGGGCCCCAGATAAGATGCGTATCTGTGTAAAATACGCATGGACAATTTAGATTTACACATAAATTTTGAAATCAATGAGCGACAGATATGCATGCGCAAAGGTCATTGTCAAATATTGTTTTGTTTCAATATCTATGATTTGTTACATCTCGAAAAGAATGTCTAGTTTTCATGAGGGTTTTTTAAAATTTTCCAAATGAGCCTGCTGCCATTGATCTTATCATCAATGTTTTGGGAATTATTTTGTTTACAGCAACCCCCGAATAAACATTACTATCATCCTGTCATCAGCTGGTTCAGGGCACAAGTTATGATATTAAATCGGCAGTATTTCTAAGCACATTTTTTTTACACCTCAACGTTTTTCATGTGCTATTTTACGCCTCAATCTAAAATTTGATGAGTGAAATACGTATGTGTCAAAATAATTATCTGGAGCCCTGCAGACATAAGTTAACAATAATTATTTAAAGTTTCCTCAATATTCGTTTCTATTAGTATACAAAAAAAAAGAAAAGAATCCGGTCAATAGTTTTTGAGTTATTCAATTTCATTTGTACGGACGGACGCTGACCAATACTTTATCCCCCGCTTTGCACTAAACACGCGGTTGGGGATAACAACAGATTCATATATAACTACTTGCCCTAAACTCTACCCTTTGTCATTGCGACCTTTCACCAAATTGACTCTAATTTCCTAAACATCTGCTAATAGATATATTCTACATATTGCTTAAGCTTAATTCAGATAATTTTCACCCCATCCATCTATCTAAATCAACAACCAAATTTCTTTATTAAATCAACATCTACAATAATTCAATCACAAGATATTTTACTTAGGTCATAAATTCTAAAATTTAAGACAAATGTCAAAAGTTTATCATCCTGTCTCAGGTAAAACGTATACGCTGACGCTCCACTTTCATACCCTGGGTGAAGATCCCATTGAAAGCTGTTCGTTGTTAGCTCTGATCCAGCCAATGATATACTAGTAGTTTTATTGTGATGATTCGTGATAAAATTTCAGCCAATCACGGACCGCCTTTAAACAACATTTGACTTACAGTCTTTGCAACAATATGATCTAGCTGATTCAAATGATATTCACAATTTATTAAAATATTTGAGGTAAATTTTGAAAATTCCGTATTGATTCACACATGTACCCCCATGAAAAATAGTTTAACCTAAAAGCAAATTATCGTAAATAGATTAAAACAACACAAAAGCTGATAGAGAGACATGTTAAATAGGACAATTGTTGAATATTATGTTCATCAACAATATACAAAATAAAGTTGTTTAAGAAACCATCTCTATTTAGATATTTCACGCTTTGTGGCAAGGGTGTAGTGTGGCCAACAGCCAGGTAAGCGAGATGCACGTGCATTTCACTGTTTAGGGGTGGTCGAAAAAGCATCACAAACCTTATACTTACATTCACATTTTAGGAAGGACCGATTTGTTTTCATTTCTTTCTTTTTTTGCAATATTCATATTGATAGGAGACAGTTTGTTTCAAATAGATTAGATGTCTTATCACTGGAGACAAAATGTCACAATGTCTATTCAATAATTTGATTTTAACCATTTTAGTTTTGATAGAGCCCTTCTTATCTGCGCTACCGCAGCCAAGATGTTTTTTTTTTTAAATATCGTTTACATTTACTTATGCTTGGTTGACAACACAAGTACAGTACGGTATGTTTTGGAACATTATATAGAACATTATATAGTACAATCTTTAAACATGAAATATTATAATCAAACAAATGATGTTTTTCCTTTTATTTTGGTTGTAATCGAACTATTTTTAGTTTTATGATTGACAAAAAAGTCCCTATTTTTTAATTATTTGGATGGAAATGAAATAAATTAGTACAAAAGAGTTACCTCCCCTTGCATGAGGGTTTTTGTAAATATTGACATTTATCATGTTTTAACTTTGTGATTGTTATTCGCCACGTTAGTATCTGTGCGATGTGTAATCATCATTTGTAATTGACGACTAGCAAATACGCTTAATCATTTTAAAATGAAAAAATATAATCTATTAATACATCCAAGCAATCAGATTATTCGTCAAAATGGTCGCTCTGCTCCGCTCCGAATGACTGAGCTCCGAATATCATCCATTTCAAAAGATGCGCTGCTGAGTTGTTCTAACTTCCAGCGAGCTAGGGCATCTTTTCTGATTGGCTGAGCGGCTGATTTTAGAGGTCAGCGGCATGACCCGCCTTACAGGCCAATGTTAGATCAACAGTATGATCAAATATAAACCTGTTGATCTTAATTTATTTAGATTGATAAATATAGAAAGGGTCTGTTACATCAAATCTGACCTTGATTTCTGACTTAAGCTTATAGATTTCAGTTTCACTCTGATGTCCGGCACTGACACTAAATGCAAAATACTAAATACTAATATCGCCCAGCAAGGTCGAACTGGGTTTTCAAGAGCATTACAGTACGGTATTTATGCGCATTGACAGTATCCAGTCGCCTTGTGCGTTGGACCTTGATGAGAGCGGAGATAAATCCAAGACTCCTGTCCCTATTATAACACTTTTTTTACTTTATATACAAAATACAAATGTATCTTATCATCTCACTTATCTCAACTCCCATATCATGCATCCTTAAGTCACTTACAGATTTGGTGTTTAAATTAATTTGTTATTATTTACCCATGTGGTACTTCGAAAAGGGGTTTCACAACAATTTGTCATGACACATATGGGTCATAACACCTGTAAGTGATTTGATTGGCTAGCGGTGAACTTTGACATTCTTCGTACTACTTTCGATAAGAACAAAATCGAAAGACAAAAGAAATACAATAATACATCTTACTGATATAACAAGGGCCATTTATAAAAACAAAGGGTTTAAATTCAGCATCATTTCCTCACTCAATTTCATGAATTTGATCCGTGTCGCTTCAAAATAACACTGAAAGGCATTGCTTGTTATCTATAGGATATAAAGACAACTGGATACTCTTTAGACATAATCAAAACCAAGGGTGTTTCATCAATGAAAATCATCTAAAACTACGATCTGCTGTTGATCAAAGAAAGATAACTCTGATTTTATTTTCACTTACGCTTCGTTCATGACTTCAGTGCTTATACATGCTACTTGCATTTTACTACACACAATGAATTAACGTAGGATAGAATTTAGAAAGGTGATTACATAGCGTTGTAATATTTTAATCTTTCAGCCGGTGACGTGTTTGGATATTTATCCACCGTTCAGTCTATTTATAGGCACACTAATAAGTTAAGCCAAGGCTCGTGACAAAAAAAAATTATTTCACTTGGGACATAAACTTGATATGAAAGGCTCGTGACAAAACAAAGTTATTTCAGTTTGGACATAAACTTGATATGAAAGGCTCATGACAAAACAAAATTATTTCACTTGGGACATAAACTTGATATGAAAGGGGAAGCTTGTTATACATCCTATAATTATACCTCACTTTGATAACAAATGTAACTTACATAAACAAATTATTTCATCTTGTAAGCATCATTGACAAAATTTTCAAAAGAAAAGCCATACACAAAAATCCCAACAACATAAAATCTCAAAAGGCGCATCTATGGACACGTCATGTATTGTTCTCAATTCTACACCAGAAACGATATCAGGACAGACAGATTCCTTTCCAATACCTCCCACAGGTAAAGACTAGCTTGAGCATTTCATGAAACCATCTCACTTGTTAAGTTGATCAGACTAAAGCTATCTTACCTTGACATCATCCGGACTCATCACCTTCTTCTCCGCCTTAGCAACATCTCCAACAGTGACTTCAGACATTTCCACCTGTAACAGAATAAACAACAGTCTGTCTCTAATTGTTAAAATAGATGTCTTCCCCCTTCTCCCATTTCAATACTACTCTAAAACATAAAAAGAGGATAGAGCCACTAAGGACTCATAGAGGTTATCATGAGAGTGTGTTTTGGGATCGTCAATGAAAATATAACGGGTATGCAGGATAATTACAATCCCAAAACACACTAACATGATAACTTCTTTATCATACAATATAAATTGGAAATTTAATTTGAAAAAATGCCTGATAATACTCTTTAATAGTTGACATTGTTGTAAGATTCGCGCATTGATATAAACAAATGATTAGAGCAATGGCTTTGACTGTGAATTGACTAAATATAATTCCTCCTTGATCTTATAAATTTGCATCGGCTTCCGTATATAACCCTTTGCCACGCCCAACTTATACCCAAAATATTCATTGGCTGCTTATTATTCCAAGAACACTATCCACTGTATGATAAACCAGAACTACTTTGTTGTGAAAAGACCTTATTTGACTAACATAATAAATCATTTTATTTTGTGAGCGTATTTTTCCGGCAATCCGATTGGTCGAGAACCGGTCACTTGACAGTCAACAGAAAGTGATATTGACTTGACCCTCGTGACCCCGAGTCCGACCAAAAGTGATATTGACTTGAGTTAATAAAAATAGAGCCGATGACTTCAAACCGTTGATTCATGACGTCATGTTATTGTTATCATGACGTCATTGATCCGTCCTTGCAAACAATCGAGCCGAAATGCCGCTCATACCTGAAGTTTTCTGTTTCTTTTTCGTTTTTTAACCGAGACATAATAAAACAATTATAGACTGGTGAATTCGGTCAATACCTGTTTTTATAGACCCGAGAAAAACAATATTGACCTCGTTATAGACCCGAGAAAAACAATATTGACCTCTGACTTTGTCCTCGGTCAATATTGTTTTCCTCGGGTCTATAAAAACAGGTATTGACCTCATCACCAGTCTATAATTGTATAATGTTGTTAAAATATCAATGAAAATCAAGAATTAAGCTATGAATGATTTCAACTGACCATTGCCTATGAATAACTGCTTTTATGTGGTTCTCTTCAGATGTCCTGGCCATCAGTGTTCAGCAAGTGTCTAACGTCTTCCATCATAGTCACAGATCACCAATTATTTAGATCGATTGAAGTACACCATCAAAACCTAGCTATGATATTACAAGTCCATTCAAAGGATAAAGTACAAACTGCCTAATCGAAGCATAGATATTATGAAAAATACCAGATGAGGGGAGCTGTTTTGGAGCAGCAGAGATGTAACAAAAACTGGATTAAGGCATCATGTGTAAGTGTAAACCAACTGTTCTTGAGAGAATTTGACATTATGTTGGCATGATATTGTCCTTCTACTGATTGACGGTATACATTGACGGTATACTGATTATTGACTATTGATTTCACCTTGTGTTTGCATCATTTACTGTCACAAGTTTTGTCTACTATATTGTGAATTTTTTTTTCATTTTGAGCAAATCTTGTGGTACCTCTTTCGCAAGAGGAAATTTTGGGAGGTTGTTTTCAACATAAAGTAAGAAAAATACTGCCAAATAAAAAGCTGCTCTCACCAAGCTCATACAAGCTAAAAAGGTTTTGGGTCATATACCACAATTTAACCTCATGCAAAAAACCTGCTTCCCGCTAACAAGTTTAAAAAATATATTGCTTTTCACCAACAATTACCTGTAAGCTCCTAACATAGTCATATAAATATCAGTGCATTAACTTAAGCCATCATTGGTAGACCAAGTGTATGTGTACATTTCATTATTAACACTAGTCTTATGCTATGCATAATGTATATAGACAATACAAGTTCAACATAAAAAGGACTTGACAACATTTGTTATTGCAGGATTAATGGTCTCAGTTCTGTATGGACAAAATACTATTCACTATTGCACTCTAAAGGAGGTCTGGGCTGTTACTATTCGCCTCGCTGTCAACACTACTCAACCAGGGTAACAAGCTCCGATTTTTTGTTGCGTGTTGGGCTCACGTGACATAAACTGGGCCCAGTCCGGAAGCTGTAAATGACCTCGGTTCAAGGCATCCTGTTAACCAGGCCACTACATTTCCCTTGCTTTTGACGTGATTCCAAAGAAATGAACACACCTGGTTAACAGGATTGGTTTGAGCAATAATCGCACCCTTAACAAAATGAAATTGTTACCTCGATTTCATAAGCTATTCTAAAGAAAATAACATCATTTGATATATCCTTAAGCATTTTCAAAGGCTCTCTGTAACGCACTCAGCTAAATTCTCAATAGTCAGGCTACATTTAATTAAATGTAATCTGGAGGATAAACGTAGAGAATGAGAAAAATGAATCGGATGATGTTCTGGCTAAGTACTACTTTTATAGTTTTGTTCAACATGTTCATAAAGATTATTTAAAGAAAAGCATTATGCAAGGTATGGATACAACGCTAGTGTAGACACTCGCATATGGTTGAATATCGCGCTTGTACGACAAGCAGTCACGAGTTGCGCAAAGCAAATATTGCTGAGTAGGGATGATGCTCATTGAGATTCAAGTCTTACTTTGACCTAATTATTCTCACTTTCCACAATCTTATTCACGGCCCAGAGTTCCTTTAAGGCAAATATTTTGTCACTTACAAAATTCTTTCCCTATCCCTTGAAATAATTTTCTATATTTTGAAAGTTTTACAATTAAGGTTATAAGAGACAAGTATTTGTCACAAAGGTGACAAGATCCCCCGCCGCAATTTGATATTAACAACAAGAAGCGGGACGGATGTACGGACGGACGTACGGAGCGGAATACTATGTCCCCCATGAAGACTCAAGGTTAATGGGTTCATGAGATATGGCGCTAACAACATTTTCAAAACTGGTCCAAGTCTCGCCGTGACCTTGAAAATGAGGTCAAGGTCACCGAGCGGTTCATTAGATATTGCGCTAACAACATTTTCAAAACTGGTCAAAGTCTTGCTGTGACCTTGAAAATGAGGTCATGGTCACCGAAAACTTTTCAGGTCTGCGTATTCCCCAGATGAAGACTGGTACCAAGTTTGAAGATTCTAGGTTGAGCGGTTCATTAGATATTGCGCTAACAACATTTTCAAAACTGGTCAAAGTCTCGCTGTGACCTTGAAAATGAGGTCACGGTCACCGAAAACTTTTCAGGTCTGCGTATTCCCCAGATGAAGACTGGTACCAAGTTTGAAGATTCTAGGTTGAGCGGTTCATTAGATATCACGCTAACAACATTTTCAAAACTGGTCAAAGTCTCGCTGTGACCTTGAAAATGAGGTCAAGGTCACCGAAAACTTTTCAGGTCTGCGTATTCCCCAGATGAAGACTGGTACCAAGTTTCAAGATTCTAGGTTGAGTGGTTCATTAGATATCGCTCTAACAAGAAGCGGGACGGACGGACGTACGGACGTACAGAGCTGAATACTATATCCCCCGCTTCGCGCTAAACGCGCGGCGGGGGATAAAAACAAAGGGTCCCCATTAGAAATATATCACATGTGAAATAAATCTAGAATCTATAACTGCATTTTGATCATAGATGCAGGGAATTTCTTATTGAGGCAAACCCACTTTTATGAGTAGGGGCATCAAAGTTTGTATTTCCTCATTGAACACATATCCAAATTATTGCAAACATCAATGGGCCTCACCAATACAAGCACATTTTTTAAAGACCCTCAGTCAACCAATATCTACAAAAATCTTGTAATTGGAATTTCGGAGAGGTTTGGTTGTTCAATCCTTTGTCATTATTTATCAAGGTATGTACACTCTGTCTAAAAAGTAAAGCTAATTTTCAAGTCAATGGCTATAACTGTGAATAAATTATCGGTAGTCAGAGAGTTTGGGTTGCACTTCACTGATGTTGAGGTTCAAAGTTTCAGACAGATTGGGAATTCCAGTTACGCCTTTTAGTGTGTGTACACCTAAACCAATTTAAAGAAGTTTTTTAAAATTCTCAGTTGTACAAAATAGGATTTTAGGTTTCTACCATTGACAGCAATTAATTTTATGAAAATAGTCCACAAAAATAAAGTTATATCCACTCATCATTCATTGCAATTGCTCTAAATCCATCTCCCGAAAGCACTTGTTTCCAGAACGATCTGTATGATGCACATACAGGTATTCCAGATGATGGGTCACTCAGGAGAGTGACAATACTCTTCAATGGTTTATACAGAGTAGACACGTCATACAGTAGGCGTGATTCTTGCTCCAGAACTTCGGCTCTTCCTGCGAGCTTACTTATTTCCTTATTGAGGTTTCGTAGATTCTGAAGTGTTTTGTTCTCGTCATTTTTTTCGGCTCGGAGATCTTGAATTTTCCTTAGACATGAAGTGATTTGTCTTTCCTGTTCTGAAATCTGTTCATTGAGGCTTTGTATCTGATCAATCGTCTCATTGCATGTCTTCAATATTTCTTTGTAATCATCATCGGCTTGTGAAAGAGATTCTTTGGCTGAATCAATGTCGGATTCCGCATCTGCAATAGCTGATTGCATAGCAGTAAAAGATACAGCCAGCAATACCGGGGTAGTGATAAGGTTAACCAAAGGAATGAATGCTAAGACCGTTGCTGCAATGTTTGTGTTGTTTTGATGTTCTACTGCCTGGTTGTATTCTTCTCTTTTTCTATCAACTACTCTTTGTTTTGATTTAACTTCCTCTTTTGCTTCTTCAAGCAGATTTTCTTGCCTTTTTTGATTGTCCTTAGTACGTTGAAGATTGTTTTGCAAATTTCTTTCCTTTGTTTGCATAGCCCTCAAACGACTTTGTGCATTAGATAACTTTGCCTCTTCATCTAAGCATTCCTTTGTTAACTCAGAAATGTTTCCTTCAATCTTCTGTTCTGCCCTCTTAAAGTGTTCATTTAAATGATGAATTTCATTTTTTGTATCTGTAATACTTGGTGTAACAGTATTCAGTCCTTCCATTAGACTATTGAGATGTGTTATTCCATTTTCAATTTCTCCCTTAACGTGTGCATAAGGTGTGGTGGCCATCGTCTAAAAAGTAAATATAGTTTCTTAAATGTATGGTAGTTGATGTTGTACATAACATTAGAATTTTCAAAATGTAAGTTAGCTCAAATCTTCTTTTCTTGGTTATACTTATCAGATATTTAGATCAAAGATATTGTTGTCAGCAATTCCTAAGGCTAAGGGGTTCAGCCAAGTACGCTTGCTGGGGCAAAATGAAGATTTATTTGAAAATAAAGACTTTATATCTTTTTTTTTATTTTATTTTATTTTTTTTTTTTAATTCCTGATATCATTGTACATATACATAAGTAGTTTTGAACATTCAAAATGAAGATTTATTTGAAAATAAAGACTTATTATCTTTTATTTTATTTTATTTTTTTATTTTTTAATTCCTGATATCATTGTACATATACATAAGTAGTCTTGAACAAGTTCAGGGTATTTTTTAACATACAAAAATAAGACATAAAAGGATGAAGACAAAACATTCACTCACTCATTCACACCTTTGTATTCAATTAAAAGTTATTCGATATATTCTCCTTACTAGTAATTATCAGAAACAAGTTTGGCATAAATTGCCCATTTACTTTCAAATTCATTAAACTTAGACTGATTCCAATATCTATTTTTTTCTTTTGAATAGTAGTATTTAAGTTCATGCTTAAATTGTGATAATTTTGGAGCTATCTTCTGCAACTTGCACGTATAAATATGGTATTTTGCTAGAAGTAGTATCAAATCAAAGGTATCATCTGTATGAAATGTGGGTGAACACCCAAAAAGAATCAGCTGACAATGAAGATTTATATTTCCTGTATGCACACAATTCCTCTCTATCCATTGTGAAAAATCTTGCCATAAGTTCTTAGTAGCTCTACAATTCCAAAAAAGATGAATTATTGTCTCAGGTTCTGCAACACAGAATGTACAGAGATTACTTTCAACCGAATGCATCTTAATCAAGTTGGTATTTACAGGTAGGATTCTGTGAAGCAGTCTGATTTGCATCTATCACAATTTGGAATCTAAAGTTGTTTAAAAAGGTTTAATAAAGATATCAAGGTTATATTAATATCAATATAGATTAAAGTCTCTTCTTCCCATTTCTCAATTACCTTGAGTTTTTCAACATTATCAGTTAATTTAAAATTATATTTTTTAGATCCTTTTTTACATGCTAGGAGATTCCTGACACATTGGTCTAGTATTATAACTGTATTTAGCAAAATCATTCATAGTATCTCTCCAAAAGCTGTTTTTTAGAGATTCTGCAAGTATAAGTGGATATTCACTACCATAAGTTAGTAACTTTAAATATTGTGGCAGTCATTAGTGAATAAGTTCTTCCACTTCCTGTAAATCTACAATTTAGAATCCCCATTGGCCAAGGAGTCTACACACAACTTGTCAGCTCTCTAGACCTTTTGGAACTGGAGAAGAAGATGAAAATAGGTTTTTAAGGTATTGACCCCTGTGACCCCATTTGGGGTCATGAGGTCATGAAATCTACAATTTAGAATCCCCATTGGCCAAGGAGTCTCCACATCAAATTTCAGCTCTCTAGAGTCATTGGTTCTGGAGAAGAAGTCGAAAATGTGAAAAGTTTACGGACGTCGGATAATGGGCCATGCCATAAGCCCATCTGGTCATTCAGACCTGATGAGCTCAAAAGTCAAGTTTAGCTTGTTTCACTGGTTTTGTACGACGCCAAGTATATTGTCTTAAACCAGGGTTGCTATCCCACCATATATCAATTAAATTAAATTCTCCTATTAATTCTAGTACTAGTTCTCTTGCTTTAGGATTGTTAACATTCTTATAATTACTTGTTTCCTTATCTTGATCAAGTGTGAGATTTAAATCACGACCCCCACGTTTGTCGTTTGTATGTCAAAGGGTCAAATTTCAATGACGTGTCAATTAGTAATTTAAGTCTGGGCCGCACCTGTGGCCTGCAGTCCTGTGAGGGTTAAGGGGAGATAATTTACAAGAATAACAGTAAATTTCGTAAATTTTGTCCGAAAATTACTTGAATAACGGTAAATTTTGCCGATTCTTGGTGGTAAGAGAGTGATTTAAACTCCAACAAGAGTCGATATCGTCCCATTTTAGCGAAAAAATGTGTATTCTAAGGGAAATTCTATTACTTTTAGGGCAAAATACGTAATTCCTGGTAAATTCGGGCGTAAATAAACCTTACCCAGCAGGCATTTTAACGTTGAACCAACGTTGAAACAACGTCGTTTATCAACGTTGATTTGACGTCAAATTTTGATTGGATTTGAAATTTGCCGCGACGTCGAAACCTGACGTTGTTTCGACGTAGAAATGACGTTAATAGATACGACGTCGCAACAACGTTGGTATAACGTTATCTCGACGTATATACGATATTGTATCAACGTTGAAACAACGTTTTATTGACGTATTTTTAACGCGACATCAACGTCGATACAACATGGCTTTAACATTGATACAACGTTGATACGATGTTGCTGCAACGTTGGTAAAAAGTTAATCCCATTTCTAATGATGCTGAATAGATATGATGAGAGACGTTTTTCAATGTATATAACACTGCAGAGAATCATAGAGACCGAAATCGTATCATAAAAAAAATAAGGTATATCGTCGGGAATAGCTGTATAAATTCAACCAACAAATTAACAAGTCAAAAACAAACCGAGGTAATGATTACATAAATGTTTATTAATCTTTTATACATTTCTATGAAAAGCAGTCTTATCATGTATTCTTGTATATGTTTCTTCACAGCGTTGGCCATCAGCAAAGTTCTGTACAAAAGAAAGATAAAAGTAAATGAAGTGAAAAATCAATCACATAAATTGTATATGTCGATCCCTTATCAAATATGTGCTAATAACTTGTTCTGCTCTTTTGAATCCTGCCTTGAATGACTTTTGTGTGCATTATAACTGATTTATTGTTTAATTGTTAACTTATTTAAAATTTGAAACTGGTAAAATAAAAATGAAATGAATGTCGAATCATCGGAATGGCATTTACAACAGTATACACTATATACATACCTGAGGGTAGTTTGACAGATCAACTCCCAGAAGCACGTGCATGTATCTTCTCTGCTTCGCCAGTCTCCAGCTCTCTCCTCCCTCTCAATCAGCAGACTCTGAGAAAATTTTATAATATTCATGTATTATATTCAAATATAATCAATAATATCCTAACACATTTCTTTAAAACACTTCTTGATTCGCGGATTCCTTAAAACATAACTGTAATGGAAGTGAAAAGGTGTCAGTGAGGAATTTGCCTTAAAATTAATTTGTATATATACACATTATAATTATACAATGAATCGTACATGTCGGTTCAAGCTTAGGTGAGTTGATATCAATCTTAGTCATATAGATATAATGCTAAACTGTCATGCATTAAAATATTAGATGGTCTGGTCACTGGTAATATTGTGTTTTGCAAGGAAATAAACAATTGAAAACGAATTTCATCCATCAACAGTTCAGAAAAAAGTATGTGGTATGCCATCATTCCGTCATATTTTAACATAATTATATGATTAGTCTGATACAAAATTAATAAAGTTAACAATGAAAATAAAATCAACTTAATATAGCTGGAGCCCTTCTTGTTCTTAAATACGGGCGTATAATTTATACTTTTGGCAAATGATATTTCAGTTATTAATAATTATTATACCAATTACATCAATACTGTAGGCCTACATGTACATGTATAAATGTCCAAATAGTATGATATGTGAATATTTGATGTCTTTCATGAATATGACGCAATTGGGAACAACACTATTACAACAACCCTAACGTATTAAACGTAAGTAGCCATATCTTTCTATGACGTGATCATAGTTCAAGTGACGGAGTCATTCAAATAATTGATCAAAATTATATAGTTTTAAACTGAGATGATTGCCAATCTACCCGGTTTAAACACAACCCTTTTCATGATCTTTTTCCAACAAAAATAATACGGGACAACGCTGATTATGATGCACTCATTGCCACTCTATGATAACAATTCAACTGCTGTTTCATTCAAGCTGATGCTCAGAGTAGATAGTTATTAATCAAAAACAACAACGAAACTGTACACGTACAGTGAACGCTCTGAACCAAATGAACTCCTAAACAGCTGATCGAATACTTTACGAGCTCCGTGCAACACCGGTTACAGTATCAAGCACTTTATGCTATGCCACAACACTGTACGGAGTTCAACAATGTTGCGGACAAAAGTTGAATGACAGCAGAAGTTTTGAACCTATGACTTTCTTTTATCATCGTGACTCACTTAACTAATTAAACAAATGCTATTTTTCAAATAATAGTTTTATATTAGTGCTATAATAATATATAATCGTACTAGATCTACAGTTGCCTTGGCACTAGGCCTACTGCAGTAGGCCAACAGAAGTCAACGAGATGCGTTCAAATTTTGACGTGTCTAGACGGAGTGTAATTTGAAACTCAATGAGGGAAAGTTTAATAGATCAAGGGAAATACTTACCATTTCAAAATAGTAGAGCGATGTCAGTGCACCCGAATCGTGATCCGATATAACATCTAACAGGACGTTGATTTCCCCTTACATCGACCGACAAACATGGCGACGAAAGTACTAAGATTGTGACGTAATAGTTGAAACTATGACGTCATCAGCATTTGTGCTGGCGCGAAAATGTGGTATGCTTGTTGGCGAACAAAGTAACGTCGGGAATATAAAAAAAATTACTTTTTTTCACTTCATACGCCGTTTAGGGAAACAAATTATCGGCAAATATTGTTTATGAATAAAGTGATCACGAATTTTCAAGTGCTAGCCTATTCACGAAACAATGCTTTTAAAACGGTTTTTTATTCATTTATTCATTGATAGATTAATGACTGTTTTACATAAATTTATGTAACTATATTTGAAAATGACTTTTAAAGTGTACTTTTTTTACTGATTTCATATCTATACATTTTATTGGTAATTCGAAAAAGCTTTATTATAAAAGGAATGGAAAAGGTTAAACTTTATAAAGAAAAACAACTCTCTTTAGCGCTCTTTACAAGTTTAAAGGCGAATATCACACAATTTTAACAGACACTTATTCGCGTTTTTAATGAATGATCAACTAACAAACGAAAATCTTTAGTTTCACAAGAGACAGACGTGCTTTCATCTGATATAATTCGTAGGTTGTAAAATCGGAACAACGTAAGGTCATTTATCAACATAAATCTCAAATACATAGACGTCGGAAATAGAAACGTTGAAACGACGTTGTGTATCTTGATTTTCTCGACGTCGAAAGAACGCCACCTTAACCGAAATAACCGACGTTGAAACAACGTTGTTCAGTCAACGTCAAAATAACCGACGTCGGGGCAATGTCGTTGTTATCGACGTCGAAAATACCGACGTTGTAACAACGTCGTTAAATCAACGTCGAAATTAACAACGTCGAAGCAACGTTGCCTTTATCGACGTCGAAATTACTGACGTTGAAACAACGTCTATTTTAAGTTGAACGACGTCGCGACAACATCTAAACTATAATCCAACGTCGATTCGACGTTGTGTGCCTGCTGGGTAAGTTGGAGTATAATACGTAGAAAAAGATTTCAGTCATCTGTACTTTCTACTCCGGAGTGAGTAATGGGGAAAAGGAAGGTGCAGAGGGAAATTAATATAAACTTCCAAAACATTAGTGTTTCCAAATTGATTTTACCAGGTCACTCGCCACCAAAACGGTAAAATCAATGCTATAAGATACTCCCAGCCTTAGTATTGTGCAACTAGGTTCAGGGAAAATTGCCCACCTGGGGAAGTGGTTGAAGTGTCCACCATCTACATTGGTAGTTCGGGACTGGAATCAGGCAATCTTGATTTCCAAGCTGCTAACAAGGTAGACAGGGCTCGTATCTCATGGGGAGAGAACTTGGAATTCACAGTCTCCTGATCTGCAGAGGTAAAGGCTAGAGCAAAGGTTTTCCGGAGCCAGGAGGCGATAGTATTCTTGGTAATTTCGGTCGAAAGTCCCGGCTTGCAGGGTAAGAAAAGTCGTCTCCTACCCTTCCTGATGGAATGCATTCTATCTAGGTACCATCAGAGGGCTCGGATTGGACAGAGAAGACGTGCCTTGTCTCTGACATCTGCCGGAACTGGAAGAGCCGAGAAGGAGAAACGCCTGGCGCCTAACGGACCTGAGGCGGTAGATTGTTTTTTTGCGAGAAACTCTGGTAAGGCTCTAAAGGAGACTGTAGCAAATTTATGGTCAAAGTCAATTCCCATTTGGGGAAGGGATTAGGTGAACTAATGTCCTGTAGCTTAAAAGATCTCAAAAGCCTTGTGAGGGTTATGTCAGATCCAATTGATAACCCTTCTAGATCTGTGACTGAGGCGATGGCCGATCTGTAGCCTTCAATGCCGCCTTTAGGTTGCAATTTAGGCGCAAATGATTCATAAAATCTGCTTTGATAGGGGATGGTCAGAGGAAGCTCGGCTACGCCACTGTCTCTTCTCCAATGCTGGAACTTGATCCACTTGTGGTCGTAGAGGGCAGAAGTACTTGGCTTGATGGATTGCGAAATAGCGTTAGAAGTTTCTTGCGCATATACACGTTGATGTAAGACTCTCTTGATAGTTTCCAAACGTGAAGATTGAATGCTTGGAGATTCACGTTGTCCGGCTGCCACCTCAGCTGTTGGAGCAGATTCCACCAATGAGGAAGTTGAAGTGGCTTGTCGACGAGCAGATCAAGTAGCGATTGGAACCAGGACCTCTTGGGCCAAGCAGGGGCTAGTAGGAACACTACGCAATTGTGGAGCCTCACTTTGTTGAGCACTTCCGGAATTAGCTTGAACGGAGGAATTGCGTACGCAATCAGATTCTCCCATGACAACGACAGGGCGTCCACCGCCAAGGCTCTGGGGTCCGGAACCGAACTGACATAAGTGGGGAGTCTGAAGTTTAGAGCCGTCGCGAAGAGGTCTATCTGTGGTCTCTCCCATCTGTCCGCAATCAGATCTATGACTTGAGGATGGACTCCACTCGGAAGAGACTATTTGTTTCTGGCGTGACAGCAAATCCACAAGGAAGTTCAGCTTCCCTGGAATGTGTCTGGCAAGCAATGTTATGGACCAGGCGTCTATCAGAGCTTAAAGATCCCTGGTGAGCTGCATGAATGGGGCTGACCTTGTGCCTCCCAACTTGTAGATGTAGGCTGCCACTGTCGAATTGTCTGTAGCTACCATGACAGTTGTTCCTTGTAGTAAGGTTTTCCAGTTGTGAAAGGCCATGAGGACCGCTTTCATTTCCAGTAGGTTTATGTGCAACTCCGAGTCGATTTTGTTCCAAGTGCCACTTAAGGTGAGGTACTACAGTGGCACCCCAACCTTGGTTCAACGCATCCATATAAATCGTATGACTAGTTCGTAAGGTCCACCACTGGAGCTCCCGGGAGACCACATCCGTAATAATCATAGAGTCTAGCGGTAGGTGGAGGAGGCCATTTATCCACGACTGGATGTGGCGCAAGTTCAGGCGACCTCGCAGTGAAAGACTGAATTGAGGTGAGGGAGCCTACTAAGGACATCCAAGTTCTGAGGGATTGAGGCTTGTTGGCGTCCAATAGAATTTGGATGAGAGTCTGTATGGAGGTCCAGAAGGACTCTGATGGGGCAATGGTAGCTGAGTCCAAAATGACTCCCAGGAACTTGATACGAGGAGACGGGGTAAGTTCCGATTTGTCTTGATGGATAATCCAACCCAGATGAGAGAACATGTGGCAGATAAGGCCGATTTGACAGCATAGAGTGTGGTGATCCTGATGTCTGAAAAGGAAGTCGTCCAGGTAACCGTGGATGAACATGTAGTGCAAATGCAGAAACTGTAGGACCAAAGCTGTGACCTTCGTAAAAAGCCATGGTGCCACTGAAATCCCGAATGGAAAGACCTTGCATTGAAAGCGACAGCCGTTGAGAGCAAAACGAAGATATTTCTGAGATTTGGGATGAATAGGGATATGAAGGTATGCATCCTTCAGATCGAGGCTGGCAAACTTGGATTAAGGAAGAATCAGCCTGCTTAGGAATGATTTGTTGAGAACTTTGAGGTCTATAACCATTCTCATTTCTGTCGTGTCCTTCTTGGGTACCAGGAAAACGGTGAATAAAAGCCTGGTGAAACGTCGGAGGCATCCAATTCTGTGAAAGCGTTCTTTAACTGCAACTTATCGACGGCCAAGAGTGCAGATTCTAACTTGGGGCCTTGTAGAAAGAATTTTTTTCCTTGTGTGTGGCTGTTGGCGAAATTCAATCCCACTGAAGTATATATCCTGCCCGAATGATTGACAGAATCCATTGATCACTGGTTACTGTCTCCCAGTTCTGTAAAAAGTTTCCCAGAAGGCCCCCCACGGGCAAGTGGAGGATCGGCTGAAGAAAGAGAATCATCAACGGTAAGTCCAGGGACTGAGGCAGTCGTAAGGGTTGACTTGGAGGACGGGGAAGAGCGTGGCAGTCATCACTTTTACCCTCCTTTGGAGCCACGAAAGAGTCTTGAATGATCCTTACTTGGTTGTCTCCCTTGATCCCTGGATTGAGGGGGGTGATGGGGGCCCCCATGGAATTGCGAGGGAGGCGAAGGCGATGGGGGGGGGGGGACTGTCTAGACTGGTTAGGAGGCTTGAGGTTGGCATTCCCACGGCGATTCCCTTGAACGGTACCTCTGGATAGTAGGGCCTGAGTCAGTTTAATATTCAGAGATTTGGAAGTCATGGCATCCTGGGATTCGCTGGCCTGGGTGCATGCTCCGTTGAAGAGAGAAGGTTCTTGGATGGGTTGCGCTAAGAGAGAGTCCTTAACATCCAAGGGTTAATCCCGGGTACGAACAGTTGGTGTTGCCTTTCCGAAAGAATCACCTGAGCCATGGAATTAGTAGATGCCGTAGCTAAGTCCTGAGAAGCTACAAAAACCAAGTCCAAAAAACCATGGGCCATCGCAACGTCATCTGCCCTCATGGTTTGGAGAGTGTCCGAAAAAAAATTCTCACATGAAGAAAATTTAGGAGGGAGCATCTCTCTCACTCAAGCACAGAACCAGTTCATATAAGATAACACATCCAGAGTGAAGAGTGACAAGTTGGCTTGAGATCGTGGATATCATGTAACACAGGGATTAGCGGTGGATCCTGTGCGGGTGTCTGGAGTCCATCAGCCAGGGCCGGTGCAGACGGACCTGTGCCGCCTGTGCTGAAGGTTAGCTTAACGGGATCGCCCTGCTTCGTCTGTGCGCCGCCTGTGCGCCGCTGGGCGCCGTGGCATTCAAGCGTGGATCAGGGACAGTCAATTTGTTTGGATCGTGCTCGCCGGGGAGAACACTTGGACCGTGGCCCATGCTTCTTTGGCTAGTTGAACTTAGGTGAATTTTTGTCCAAGTGAAAGCACATCACTCTATAATGCAGTCTTGTGCTGAGTATTGCAAGAAAGTTGTTGATAGAGGTTGTCATCTTAGTAAGGGAAGTAACTGGTGGGATAAGGAATGTGATTTGGCTCGACGTAAAGGCTCGTCGATTTTCCGCGCATTTCATGCTAGTAACAGTAATGACGATAGACAGCTATACATAGAGGCGTGGACGTGTTATAGACAGCTTTGTGCATCTAAGAGAGCCCTTGAGTTTCAAAGTTTCGTGGATAGGCTCGATAATGCTTTATATCAAAACAATAAATTATTTTGGAAAACTCTTAAAGATAGGTCAACAAATGTGGGGTTTAGCCATATTAATCCTTCAGGATGGACTGATTATTTTGAGAATTTATTCAAAGGTATTGTAATAGCAGAGGAAGAAAGTGAGTTCCATGACTTTGTGAGATCTTACGTTGATTCCATCAATGATCGATGATCAACTTGATAGGGAAATATCTTTTCAGGAGGTTATGGATGCCATTTCGACAATGCAGTCTGGCAAGGCCCCAGGTTTCAGTGGTATTAGTATTGAATTCTTTAGATATGCTCCAGACTATTGTATACATATCATACAATTTTTGTTTAATGCAATTCTATATTTTCGGGCATCAATCCATCTGATTGGACCTTAGCCTGCCTATTTAACTCACTCACAAACTGGTATCCCACTCATCCTATGTTTTCTTAAACTTCATGTTAATTATCCTTTGATGCAATTGTTCCTTATTCTGTTGTTACTTTTATTGTTTTCTCATTATCACACCTAACTGTATAAATTGCTGTACTCCTCATTTTTCACCATTTCTAACACATTTCTAAGCTGTGTTTCAATGGAAAAAGCAAAATTAACAAATTCCAGAAAGTTTAATAACCCCAAAAGGCACAACTGCATGTCACGATTAATCAAAATACTAAGTTTCATTAAGGTAGGCCAAACTGTTTTCGAGTTCTGCTCCAGAAATGCAATTCTATGTTGTATTTCCATGGAAAACACATTTCTATGTTGAATTTCCAAGGAAACAGCAAAAAATAAAAAATTCAAGAAAGTTGAATACCCCAAAAGGTATAACAACATGCAATGATAAGTCAATATTCCAAGTTTCATTGAGCTAGCTAAAACGGATTTCAATTTCTGCTCCGGAAACAATGTGATCACAGACGGACAGATGGACAGACATTCCCCCACATTAGATGCCAAGGGGATGAAAGTGGCAAAATTATTTCACATTATATACATTTTCATCCATCTATAGCAATACATAATCATTTGCCATAAATCTTCAATATTGTATATATTTTTTAATTAATCAACTCCATTGGTCATGCACAAAATTTTATCTATTAATATTTTTGAGGGAGAAATTAAATGTTATGGGGAGGACCTTTAACCATGTTATACACCACTCTGACAGAAGTTTTCAGGCATTAAAGCATCAATTTAACAATAAAGATAGGGTTTTAGTTCAATAAACAGGGGATTCCAAAGGGAAGAATAACATTTTCGCTCTTTAAAAAGTACTGGTTTTATTGCCAGTAAAATTTTAACTTGTATTACATTGTACATTTTCATGTATGTTGTTAACTTGAGAACTAAAATCCTGCCAGTGGCTCGGCAACTTTGTCTGCAGTAGAGAACTGTTCTACACGCAGTCAGGTTAGGGTGCAATGCTACATTGAATTTCAGTGCAGTACCACCCAATGGTTGCTAGTTCGCGCCGATGCTCGCAGGATTAACCGCAATGCATAGCCACAATGGTGTTGCAGGCTTTCTCCCTGCAATAATACTAGCAGCTCTGATATAAGTGAAATACTCTTGAAAGTGGTGATAAACCCCACATCACCTCTCCTAACTTGAGAACTAAACATCAGCTAGTCTACTCGACGTCCAGCATGGGTAAGTGCTCTTTGGGCTGGGACGTTAACTTGAGAAGTACAAGTTTATAAAAGTGAAGAAAAAACCAAACTAATAAATAAGACAAACGTTTTGATAACTTACCCTTAACTGATTGAAAATGAAAGAAACTCGTTCTCTCAATGTCCCTTGAAACACAATCGTGTACTGATACTTCTCTCACCAATTATAAGCGGATAACAAATCCAATTTGCTTGGTTATACCCTCACGTGATTTGAATGTTATCCAATCAATAAACACAGGAACCCGATATCGTAAATAAAATGTAGGTAAAACGTGGGTAAGAAAGATCCGTACCTATATGTATATAGAGTAAAGGAATAAAGGCATCCATGTTGCCGATCTCGACTCGCTTCCGAGTTAAGTCAAAATTATCGCTTCAAATCGGTGACATCTCATTCACATACACAAGAATCTCTTAGTTATACATTTCTCAGCAAAACTTAGTTTGTTTCAAACACATGTCACCCTTCAAATAACTTTTATATCTATTTATATTCGCAAATCGACCGCAGAAACCTCTGGGGTGAACGTTACTCCGCACCAAATGCCTCTCGAGCGATCTGATAGGTCCGTTAATCGTAAGGGCGAATTTCTCTAGATAATTTCTAAACATCGCGAAAAATTTAAAAAGCGATTTTTATTGATGTTCCACCATTTTCAAACCAGGTTGTGACAATGGAGTCAAATGATTATTTGTTTTGGTATGTAAAATAATTTTTTGCACTAGGGGATTGTGACGGACCAGTCGCTTGTCTTCACACACTGTAGAATTAATAAATGGAAATTTCCATTTCATTATTTAAAAAAGAGGTTCAAGATTTGTTTTTCTCTTGTGTATCATTACAAGAAAATAATAAATATTTTTAAAAAATCACAATACTATACTTTTACATATCAGTAAATTTAAATTGATGTATTATATCAGTGAATTATTTCAAGTAAAACAATTTAATTCAAGTAAAGTGAAACACGACCACAACATTGTGTTATACAAAAGTGTATCAACATTATTAAAACAATCTGTGGAATGATAAGTTTATATTTTTTTTTAAATTGTGATTTGATGGTTTTTACCAATTACGTTATGTAAAAATTAGCTTTTAAAAGCATTATAATGTTTTATTAATGTCAATTTGGAATTTTTATACCAAAACTGTAAATGCATATTTTTTTTAACTTGTACACCTAATGAATAAAATGCTGGTAATCATAAATAATTTTCAGACAAACTTTTTTTGTAAATGTTAATTTTACATTATTTCAGAATTAACAGCCTATTTATAAAAGTATTCACAAAAGGTTTTGATAATTGGGAACCAGTGGTTTTGTAGATAAACAGGTTCGTAGAGACCGATTTTTCGTAGAGACACCAGGTTCGTAGATAACAGTTTCGTATAGACCTTCAAAACTTATCTTTCATATATAATGTATTATAAATATTTATAAATACATCCTTTGTTTGCATAATACAAACAATGTTAAATTATAGCACTGGTGTTCAGTTTGTTTTTATCTACGAATAAACCTACACCCTGATAATTGAGGAGGTTGTACATGACACTGAAAACTGAAAAACACAAATATCAGAATGAAACATCAGAAATTAATAATTAGATATTTGACGTTGATATTTAGATAAATAACTGTAGAGAATCACTCTTATGTTTTACCTCATCACTGGACAGAAAGTTTGGCAATTCAATTTCGGTCAAACGTACATTACTGAGCCAAGCCCAGTCGTGAAGAGTTTTGACATGTTCATATACACTTTCTTTCAATTTTTAAGTAAACAATCAAGACAGTATTACAGGTGCCTGTCTGGCCAATGAAAACAACAGAATGTTCATTTTCTACTAAAGACAAAGCAATCTTCTGATCAGAAATTGATAGCGAAATCATTTCCGAAACATTGCACTGTCCAAACCACGCCGTTTTGTTTGAAAAGCGATGCTTTAAATGAATTCGCCTAACGGACCAATCAGATCGCCCGAGAGGCATTTGGTGCGGAGTAACGTTCACCCCAGAGGTTTCTGCGGTCGATTTGCGAATATAAATAGATATTAAAGTTATTTGAAGGGTAACATGTGTTTGAAACAAGCTAAGTTTTGCTAAGAAAAGTATAACTAAGAGATTCTTGTGTATGTGAATGAGATGTCACCGATTTGAAGCGATAATTTTGACTTAACTCGGAAGCGAGTCGAGATCGGCAACATGGATGCCTTTATTCCTTTACTCTATATACATATAGGTACGGATCTTTCTTACCCACGTTTTACCTACATTTTATTTACGATATCGGGTTCCTGTGTCAATAAAGCTGTTTATGGAAAAGTCCATATTTGGAAGATCTTTCTTGGTAAACCACACCTCTTGATAATGGAAGTTACAACAAACATTTGTCACAAAGATGACAAGATCCCCCCACCCCCACCCCCACCCCCGCAAATTGATGTGAACAAAATGCATACTGTATACATAGAAACACTTGTCTACACTTGTTATGCTACTAGATGTCATTTAGACAACAACAAATCAACTGGTCCCTGGGTTTTAACTGTGCCTTGAAAATGATGTGAAAATCACCAAAAACAGATTTATAAGATATCACACTAATGAGCTTATAAGGCTGCAAAGATACACTTAGATGATGATATGATACATATCTTAATACTTTGCTCACGATACAATAAGTGTCTGGATACGGTGAATGTCGCAAGTGTAAGAATGATAAATTACAAATGGAAAAATTAATCATTATTCCAACTCTATTTTCTATTGCCTTAAGAATTCTTCATTTAAATATTATAATAGTGTTTATTTTTTAAACTTATTTTATAAACTTACATTATTCATGTCAGCTTTGAAGTCAAGACAAAAAAACTAACAAAGTGCATTTTTACAAATTTGTTTTAAGTGATCATGGGGACCATGGGGCTGGGACGTTAACTTTAGAAGTATAAGTTTATGAAAGTGAAAGAAAAAACTCACTAATAAATAACAAAAACGTTTTGATAACTTACCTTTAACTAATTGAAAAAGAAAGAAACACGTTCTCTCAAGGTCCCTTGAAACACAATCGTGTACTGATGCTTCTCTCACCAATTATAAGCGGATAACAAATCCAATTTGCTTGTTATACCCTCACGTGATTTGAATGTTATCCAATCAATAAAGCTGTTTATGGAAAAGTCCATATTTGGAAGATCTTTCTTGGTAAACCACAGATGACGATATGATACATATCTTAATACTATGCTCACGATACGATTAGTATCTGGATACGGTGAATGCCGAAAGTGTAAGAATCATAAATTACAAATGGAAAAATTAATCGTTATTCCAACTCTATTTTCTATTGCCTTAAGAATGCTTCATTTAAATATTATAATAGTGTTTATTTTTTAAACTTATTTTATAAATTTACATTATTCATGTCAGCTTTGAAGTCAAGACAAAAAAACTAAAAAGTGCATTTTTACAAATTTGTTTTAAGTGACCATGTGGACCATGGGGCTGGGACGTTAACTTAAGAAGTACAAGTTTATGAAAGTGAAAGAAAAAAAAAACCTCATTAATAAATAAGACAAACGTTTTGATGACTTACCTTTAACTAATTGAAAAAGAAAGAAACTCGCTCTCAATGTCCCTTGAAACACAATCGTGTACTGATGCTTCTCCCAGTAATTATAAGCAGATAACAATTCCAATTTGCTTGGTTATACCCTCACGTGATTTGCATGTTATCCAATCAATAAAGCTGTTTATGGAAAAGTCCATATTTGGAAGATCTTTCTTGGTAAACCACAGATGACGATATGATACATATCTTAATACTATGCTCACGATACGATTAGTATCTGGATACGGTGAATGCCGCAAGTGTAAGAATCATAAATTACAAATGGAAAAATAGAGCCATTGGCTCTGTAGCTCATCAGGCTTCATCATCAATTATGCTGTAGAGTGTGGCCAATGTGATTCCTCCTTTGTAGAGGCTTCAGAGTCACCAATCATAAAATTAAGTATATAGGCGACAAGTTTCAGTTTTCTAGGCCTTATACTTTAGGAGAAGAAGATGAAAATAGATTTGAAGGACGTTCCTGTTGCCTTTTATTAGGGGCAACAGGGTCACTCACCAAAGCTACAATTCATAATCATCACTAGTCAAGGAGTCTGTACACAAAGTTTCAGCTTTCGAAGCCTCATGGTTCTGGAGAAGAAGATAAAAATAGGTTTTTAGGGCAGGGCCCCTGTGGCCCTTATTAGGGGCAACAGGGCCACCAAAGCTACAATTTATAATCCTCACTAGCTAAGGAGTCTGTACACAAAGTTTCAGATTCTAGGCCTCATGGTTCTGGAGAAGAAGATGAAAATAGGTTTTTAGGGCGTGGCACCTGTGGCCCTTATTAGGGGTCACAGGGCCACCAAAGCTACAATTTATAATCCTCACTAGTCAAGGAGTCTGTACACAAAGTTTCAGCTTTCGAAGCCTCATGGTTCTGGAGAAGAAGATGAAAATAGGTTTTTAGGGCAGGGCCCCTGTGGCCCTTATTAGGGGCCACAGGGCCACCAAAGCTACAATTTATAATCCTCACTAGCCAAGGAGTCTGTACACAAAGTTTCAGATTCTAGGCCTCATGGTTCTGGAGAAGAAGATGAAAATAGGTTTTTAGGGCGTGGCACTTGTGGCCCTTATTAGGGGTCACAGTGCCACCAAAGCTACAATTTATAATCCTCACTAGCCAAGGAGTCTGTACACAAAGTTTCAGCTTTCTAGGCCTTATGCTTCTGGAGAAGAAGATGTAAATAGATTTTTAGGGCGTGGCCCCTGTGGCCCTTTTTTAGGGGTCACAGGGCCACCAAAGTTACAATTTATAATCCTCACTAGCCAAGGAGTCTGTACACAAAGTTTCAGCTTTCTAGGCCTTATGGTTCTGGAGAAGAAGATGAAAATAGTTTTATAGGGTGTGGCGCCTGTGGCCCTTTTTAGGGGTCACAGGGCCACCAAAGCTACAATTTATAATCCTCACTAGCCAAGGAGTCTGTACACAAAGTTTCAGCTTTCTAGGCCCTATGCTTCTGGAGAAGAAGATGAAAATAGGTTTTTAGGGCGTGGCCCCTGTGGCCCTTATTAGGGGTCACAGGGCCACCAAAGCTACAATTTATAATCCTCACTAGCCAAGGAGTCTGTACACAAAGTTTCAGCTTTCTAGGCCTTATGCTTCTGGAGAAGAAGATGAAAATAGGTTTTTAGGGCGTGGCCCCTGTGGCCCTTATTAGGGGTCACAGGGCCACCAAAGCTACAATTTATAATCCTCACTAGCCAAGGAGTCTGTACACAAAGTTTCAGCTTTCTAGGCCTTTTGCTTCTGGAGAAGAAGATGAAAATAGGTTTTTAGGGCGTGGCGCCTGTGGCCCTTTTTAGGGGTCACAGGGCCACCAAAGCTACAATTTATAATCCTCACTAGCCAAGGAGTCTGTACACAAAGTTTCAGCTTTCTAGGCCCTATGCTTCTGGAGAAGAAGATGAAAATAGGTTTTTAGGGCGTGGCCCCTGTGGCCCTTATTAGGGGTCACAGGGCCACCAAAGCTACAATTTATAATCCTCACTAGCCAAGGAGTCTGTACACAAAGTTTCAGCTTTCTAGGCCTTATGCTTCTGGAGAAGAAGATGAAAATAGGTTTTTAGGGCGTGGCCCCTGTGGCCCTTATTAGGGGTCACAGAGCCACTTAAGCTACAATTTATAATCCTCACTAGCTAAGGAGTCTGTACACAAAGTTTCAGCTTTTTAGGCCTTATGGTTCTGGAGAAGAAGATGAAAATAGGTTTTTAGGGCGTGGCCCCTGTGGCCCTTATTAGGGGTCACAGGGCCACCAAAGCTACAATTTATAATCCTCACTAGCCAAGGAGTCTGTACACAAAGTTTAAGCTTTCTAGGCCTTATGGTTCTGGAGAAGAAGTCGAAATTCCACAAAGTTTACGGACGGATGGACGGATGGACGGACGGATGGACGGACGGACGCCGGACACCATGCCATGCCATAAGCCCATCGGGCCTTACAGGCCAGATGAGCTAAAAATTAATCATTATTCCAACTCTATTTTCTATTGCCTTAAGAATTCTTCATTTAAATATTATAATAGTGTTTATTTTTTAAACTTATTTTATAAACTTACATTATTCATGTCAGCTTTGAAGTCAAGACAAAAAAACTAAAAAGTGCATTTTTACAAATTTGTTTTAAGTGACCATGGGGACCATGGGGCTGGGACGTTAACTTTAGAAGTACAAGTTTATGAAAGTGAAAGAAAAAAACTCACTAATAAATAACAAAAAAGTTTTGATAACTTACCTTTCACTTATTGAAAAAGAAAGAAACTCGTTCTCTCAAGGTCTCTTGAAACACAATCGTGTACTGATGCTTCTCCCACCAATTATAAGCAGATAACAAATCCAATTTGCTTGGTTATACCCTCACGTGATTTGAATGTTATCCAATCAATAAAGCTGTTTATGGAAAAGTCCATATTTGGAAGATCTTTCTTGGTAAACCACACCTCTTGATAATGGAAGTTACAACAAACATTTGTCACAAAGATGACAAGATCCCCCCACCCCACCCCCGCAAATTGATGTGAACAAAATGCATACTGTATACATAGAAACACTTGTCTACACTTGTTATGCTATTAGATGTCATTTAGATCACAACAAATCACCTGGTCCCTGGGTCTTAACTGTGCCTTGAAAATGATGTGAAAATCACCAAAAACAGATTTATAAGATATCACACTAATGAGCTTATAAGGCTGCAAAGATACACTTAGATGACGATATGATACGTATCTTGATACTTTGCTCATGATACGATAAGTATCTGGATACGGTGAATGCCGCAAGTGTAAGAATCATAAATTACAAATGGAAAAATTAATCGTTATTCCAACTCTATTTTCTATTGCCTTAAGAATGCTTCATTTAAATATTATAATAGTGTTTATTTTTTAAACTTATTTTATAAACTTACATTATTCATGTCAGCTTTGAAGTCAAGACAAAAAAACTAAAAAGTGCATTTTTACAAATTTGTTTTAAGTGACCATGGGGACCATGGGGCTGGGACGTTAACTTTAGAAGTACAAGTTTATGAAAGTGAAAGAAAAAAACTCACTAATAAATAACAAAAAAGTTTTGATAACTTACCTTTAACTAATTGAAAAAGAAAGAAACTCGTTCTCTCAAGGTCCCTTGAAACACAATCGTGTACTGATGCTTCTCCCACCAATTATAAGCAGATAACAAATCCAATTTGCTTGGTTATACCCTCACGTGATTTGCATGTTATCCAATCAATAAAGCTGTTTATGGAAAAGTCCATATTTGGAAGATCTTTCTTGGTAAACCACAGATGACGATATGATACATATCTTAATACTATGCTCACGATACGATTAGTATCTGGATACGGTGAATGCCGCAAGTGTAAGAATCATAAATTACAAATGGAAAAATTAATCATTATTCCAACTCTATTTTCTATTGCCTTAAGAATTCTTCATTTAAATATTATAATAGTGTTTATTTTTTAAACTTATTTTATAAACTTACATTATTCATGTCAGCTTTGAAGTCAAGACAAAAAAACTAAAAAGTGCATTTTTACAAATTTGTTTTAAGTGACCATGGGGACCATGGGGCTGGGACGTTAACTTTAGAAGTATAAGTTTATGAAAGTGAAAGAAAAAAAAACCTCATTAATAAATAAGACAAACGTTTTGATGACTTACCTTTAACTAATTGAAAAAGAAAGAAACTCGTTCTCTTAAGGTCCCTTGAAACACAATCGTGTACTGATGCTTCTCCCACCAAATATAAGCGGATAACAAATCCAATTTGCTTGGTTATACCCTCACGTGATTTGAATGTTATCCAATCAATAAAGCTGTTTATGGAAAAGTCCATATTTGGAAGATCTTTCTTGGTAAACCACACCTCTTGATAATGGAAGTTACAACAAACATTTGTCACAAAGATGACGAGATCCCCCACCCCCACCCCCGCAAATTGATGTGAACAAAATGCATACTGTATACATAGAAACACTTGTCTACACTTGTTATGCTACTAGATGTCATTTAGACAACAACAAATCAACTGGTCCCTGGGTCTTAACTGTGCCTTGAAAATGATGTGAAAATCACCAAATACAGATTTATAAGATATCACACTAATGAGCTTATAAGGCTGCAAAGATACACTTAGATGACGATATGATACGTATCTTGATACTTTGCTCATGATACGATAAGTATCTGGATACGGTGAATGCCGCAAGTGTAAGAATGATAAATTACAAATGGAAAAAGTAATCATTATTCCAACTCTATTTTCTATTGCCTTAAGAATTCTTCATTTAAATATTATAATAGTGTTTATTTTTTAAACTTATTTTATAAACTTACATTATTCATGTCAGCTTTGAAGTCAAGACAAAAAAACTAAAAAGTGCATTTTTACAAATTTGTTTTAAGTGACCATGGGGACCATGGGGCTGGGACGTTAACTTTAGAAGTACAAGTTTATGAAAGTGAAAGAAAAAAAAACCTCATTAATAAATTAGACAAACGTTTTGATGACTTACCTTTAACTAATTGAAAAAGAAAGAAACTCGCTCTCAATGTCCCTTGAAACACAATCGTGTACTGATGCTTCTCCTAGTAATTATAAGCGGATAACAAATCCAATTTGCTTGGTTATACCCTCACGTGATTTGCATGTTATCCAATCAATAAAGCTGTTTATGGAAAAGTCCATATTTGGAAGATCTTTCTTGGTAAACAAGAGATGACGATATGATACATATCTTGATACTATGCTCACGATACGATAAGTATCTTGATACAGTGAATGCCGCAAGTGTAAGAATCATAAATTATAAATGGAAAAATTAATCATTATTCCAACTCTATTTTCTATTGCCTTAAGAATTCTTCATTTAAATATTATAATAGTGTTTATTTTTTAAACTTATTTTATAAACTTACATTATTCATGTCAGCTTTGAAGTCAAGACAAAAAAACTAACAAAGTGCATTTTTACAAATTTGTTTTTCACAGTCATTCAAATATGCCTTTGGATATAAATAGGACTTATTTAAAAATAAATGCATTAAATTATGACCTTGACAATCAAATCCAAGAACCCAGATGAACAATTAAATCAAAAGAAATAACCCATGTGTATACAAGCATGTCAGTAACAGCTGACATCTAAGAGACAGGAAACTGTCAATCAAAGTTATGATCAAATTCAAAGTTTGTGTTGGGAGCTGGTCTATTATTGTTTTGGTGTGACAGGTATTTGCTTACTGTTCCTTGTTAAATGTCAATCTACGTCTTAAAAACTATCTTTCTAACACAAAAATGACATTTCTTTTCATCTTATGCTGTGAATATTTGTTAACAATTATTTGAAGACATATAATCATATTATTTAGATGTTTTGTCACTTGCTTTCCCTACATGATAATGGACTCTTCTTCCTTCTTCCTTCCCTAATGATTGACATAGAGGCACTTTGATTTTCTGTTCAACTGTCGTAGCAAAACAAAATATAGAAATGGGGATGCATAAAATCAAGACATTAGAGAGATTATTTAATACCAGGATGAGAAATAAGCAGCTAAAATATAATATATCAAAGATGCAATTTGATTTTTATTGCAATACCTGCTATAAGTAAGCAGTTCAGGTTCCGGTTATTGAAAGTTTCCTGTACCAAGTCGGCATCAACAATGCTGAAATTTTCAAAGACTCGTTGTGACTTTGAAAACAAAGTGAAGGTTACCAAAATTGACTGGGCCTGGCGCCTTCCCAGTAAGATGCATTGTGTAAGTTATGAAGATAATCCAGTGAATAGTTCTTGAGTATCCCACTGACACGGGTAAAATGTCAAAGTCTCGTAATGACCTTGAAATTTAGGTCAAGGTCATGAAACTTTATGGGGACCTTACTCTCATGGTGATGAAGCTATATATACAAAAAATGAAAAGAATCTGGTGTAGCAGGCCAATTCTTCCCCAGTCTAAACTTTCCCCGGGGAAGAAATAGCCTAGGCCAAAGTTTCTCCGGGGAAGGTTTGTTCTAGGATATTTTCTCCCAAGGGAGGTTTTGTCCTAGGCCAAACATCCCCCCCCCTAGGCCAAACTTTCCCCCCTTGTTGAATCTATGACATGTAAGTTTACTTCATGTCCTATCAGATAGGTATTTGGCATTTTTGTGTATCAAGTTTTGTCTCCCACCCTTGGTTATTACTAGCCTTGGTGATATTCTTCTCCATCCTAGATGTCCATCATTAAAGGGGAGTGGATTAGTGCCTAGCTAAACATTTTGATATGGGGGATTTTTTTTGGCCTATCCAGGACATTTCTTCCCCACCTTTTAATTTTATTTATATGGTGGAGATTCTGTTTAACCTATTTCTTCCCCACTCTTTGCTATGATGTAAAAGGGGGAGATTCTGGCCTAGCTAGTCTAATTCTTCCCCACCCTTGGTTATGATGTACAGGGGGGAGATTAATTCTGGTCTGGTAACGCTATTTCTTCCCCACCCTTGGTTATGATGTACAAAGGGGGAGATTCTGGCCTGGCTAGGTTATTTCTTCCCCACCCTTGGTTATGATGTTAAAGGGGGAGTTTGTGGCCTAGCTAGTCTAATTCTTCCCCACCCTTGGTTATGATGTACAGGGGGGAGATTAATTCTGGTCTGGTAAGGCTATTTCTTCCCCACCCTTGGTTATGATGTACAAAGGGGGAGATTCTGGCCTGACTACCGGATAGTCTATTTCTTCCCCACCCTTGGTTATGATGTACAAGGGGGAGTTCTGGCCTGGTTAGGCTATGTCTTCCCCATCCTTGTTTATGATGTACAAGGGGGAGATGCTGGTCTAGCTAGTCTATTTCTTCCCCACCCTCTGTCTTCTTTGAAGCAGAACAAACATTTACCTGTTCTCTTTGGCAAATTGCATGGCAATTATTGGTCATTAATATTCTTAATTAATCTCCTAATCCTATCTCATAGGGATCAAGCCTTGTAAATTAATAGTATGTATTTTTTAACATTTTTAGAGACTTGCCAATATTGCTATATAACTGAGAAGATCATTATTAAATACAGCTACAAACTGTAGGTCAGAATTTCCCCAAAGTAATTGAAAGTGAAAGGTGGGGAAGAAATAGCGGAGCTTGGCCAGAAATTCACCCATGTTATATTTTTCTTTATATGTTTATTTTAAGTCTATCAAGATCATGAAATACGCAACAACAACTCTCTTTTCTTGCATCAGTGTCGAATTTTGTTAAGTTCAAAAAACTTATGGGGAAATATGGATTATCAAAGCGCAAATAATTTAGAGGTTAAGATAAAAGTATCGATCATAAGAATAGAGATATCAATAGAGGATTCATGTATCTTAATAACAAGTAATAGTTACTAGCATAGTAAATTGTATACATCGGATAATAGCAGGGACACTTTGTCTGAGAGGCCAGTCCGAGGCGGAGCCGAGTACTGGCTCGAAGACAAAGTGTCCCTGCCGTTATCCGATGCATACAATTTACTATGCTAGTAACTGACTTACATCTCACTTAATCTGAGTACACAACCAAAAAATTAATAGCTTTGAATAAAATTTAAATTTTCGATAACCTTCCAAGGGCCCCTTTATTTTCTTATGAATAAGGTTCGTAGTACTATGAATGGTGTACAAGCACATGCTTCTTGCTTGTCAAAGCGCGAGGCACGGGATTCTTGCATGTGAAAGCGCAAGGTGCGAAATAAATGTTTTTGGCTTGCAGACTTCATGCACTCCATGAGCCTGTTTCAAGACAAAGTTTCACCGGTTGTCCATTTCTGTTTTGATTTTGAAGGTAGAAGACGTACGTGTTATTAGATCGAGTGCTCATAGACAGCTAAATTTTGGCAGTGGTTTCTACTCATGAAACGTTTCTCTTGGATTTCTAATAATAAGGTATTTTAATCATTACCATAACAAGTTTAGCCAAAAAAAATTATTATCTGATCCATGAAATAAATTGATTACGCAAAATGTGTAAGTATTATGTTATATTATTATTGTTTTCCAGCTTGTTTTATTTTATTATTGATACTTTCAGTTCACTTCTATGTCTATGTTGTTGGTTGATTGTTTTAAACCGTTTTCATCATCTCAAAACCTACAGGACTTACTTCGTGCTAATGGAAAAAAACAATCAGCTGCCAACAACAATCCAAAAGGAGTTGTCTACAAAATAAACTGTGACTGTGGACATAACTACGTAGGTGAGACATCCAGGCCTATCAACACAAGACTAAAGGAACGCAAAACATCAGTAAACAATTTGGACAGCAAATCAGCAATATCCGACCACATCAAAGCCAACCCCAATCATTAAATACAATGGTCAGAAACCAAATGCCTTGTCACCAATCAACCGGATTACCGACTACGAAAATTAAGAAAGGCTTGGGAAATCAAAAAGATTCAGCCATCAATTAACCGCGATCAAGTTTACTACATCCCATCAGCCTATGATCGTCTCCTTAATTAATTAATTGTAATCCCTCATTACATCACTGGCCTCTATCAATTAAATTTACACACTGCATTGTACATTATTGGTTTCCTACCAATTATCTCTGTCTTAATTACATTTACTCTGTTTCATTGTTTTTACTGTGTATTACACTATATACCTATATGTATGCCCCTTCTTCATTACTCTTCCTCTGCTTGATAACGACACAAGAAAAAATCTGTGTCGAAACGTGGCATACAAGGAACAAAGAAGTTGTCATCCATATATTCCTCATCATTATTGTCATTCCAACTTCTAAAATGCCTCTCAAAGAAAGATAATTGAAAATTTTTCAAGCAAGGTTCATTATACTATAAGCTAATATATATGAAACGAAACCTTTCTTGAACAGAGTCCAAATATTGAGCCGTTTCCATAGAAATAATAAAAAATAAAATTTTCAGAAATGTGAAAATATGAAAAGGCACCACTTCAGTAGGTGGGCAATACACATGTAAAGTTTCAGAAAGATATGTGGACTGGTTTTTGAATTCTGCTCTGGAAACAAACCTTCATGAACAGAGTCCAAATGAAAGCCGTTTCTATGGAAATAATAAAAAACTAGATTAGCGTTTGCGGGATACCGCAAAAGCAGAGCAGCCCCGGAACTTGGGGTTTCGCCTTACCCTGTTCCGCCTTTTACAGGCCTCACCAAATTGGGAATTTTCTCGTGACCTTGACCCTTGACACTCAAGGTCACACAATCAATGAACATATTTCATTGAGTATAACATTATTGTAATGAAATAAAGTGTTAAAAAATCAAATTAATCCATTTTCTCTATATATGTTGACCTTACTGTGACCTTGACCTTCGACAGTTCGTACCCAAAACTTTTTGAAAATTTTGTACTTCTCAAGAGATAATATATACAAAATCTAAACTTCATAGCACAAAAACTTTTCAAGTTATTGTGTTTACAAGGAATTGCAATAACTCATATCTCATGACCTTGACCTTTGACCTTCAAGGTCACACAATAATTGAACACTTTTTATTGAGTATAACAATCATGTATTGATTAAAAGTGTTCATAGTTAAAATAAAGCATTTTCGCTAAAACATGCTTAAGTCATGACCTTGACCTTTGACGGATTGTAGCCAAAACCTTTTCAAAATTTTTTACTTTTCCAAGGATGATATTTACCAAGTTAAAGCTTCATAGCACAAAAACTTTTCAAGTTATCGCGTTTACAAGGAATTCTTAGAGTGAATACATATCTCGTGACCTTGACCTTTGACCTTGAAAGTGAACGTGTCAAAATCGTTCCCCCGAGGTATGAGTAGTAAGGTATGAATAAGAGTTCTGGAAAGCTTAGTGGGAAAAAGTTATAGCTAGTAGTACGAGTGCGGCGGCGGCGGCGGCGGCGGCGATGGAAACTTCACAAAAAAATGATAGCAGCCCCGTCCTTAGACGGGGCTGCTAATAAAATTTTCAGAAATGTGAAAATATCAAAAGGCACCACTTCAGTAGGTGGGCAATACACATGTAAAGTTTCAGAAAGGTATGTGGACCGGTTTTTGAGTTCTGCTCCGGAAATGAAATGATTACGGACGGACGGAGAGACGGACAGACAGGGTGATGACTATATCCCACGGTATTACATACTGGTGGGATAAAAAAAAGTTATAGAGTTCAGGAACTGGAAAGACAAACATCGAGTAGAGTAAAGTTAAAAAATTCATCTTAACATATAACATATCAATTTATGCATCTGACCAAGACCAAAATGATTTCTTGAATTACACTATTTACAAATTATCAATAGTTATTCTTAAATCCACAGTTTTAAATGACAGACTTCAAACCTCTGTATCTCAAAAGCGTTGACAGGTAATTCAACAAGTTTCTCAACCACTTCATGAATAACATTGTCTGTAAGTTTTCATTAAAGCTCCCAATATTTTCCTAAATAGGCTGTAGGTCTGTAATCAGTAATTGCTTTTAGTTAATATTTGAACTCCATCAAGGTATTGATACCCTCAAGACATGCTGGGTGGGGAAGAAATAGATCAGCTAGGCCAGAATCTCCCCCTTGTACATCATAACCAAGAGTGGAAAAGAAATAGCCTAGCTAGGCCAGAATCTCCCCCTTGTACATCATAACTAAAGGTGGGGAAGAAATAGCCTAACCAGGCCAAAAACTCCCTCCATGTACCGGTATATAATAATAAAAGTACCGAGGGTACAGAAGCTCACCTTAAAATGAATGATGTGGTAAAATGGTTTAATTATACATGTAACCATATTTTATATAATTGATTATGGCTGCCATCACGATTTTTTTATCTTTTAAAATACTAGTCTTCTTTTGGAAACGACTAGAGCTTGAACAAACATTAATACACGAATGATATAATCATGATAAGTTAACAAGCAGTAGGTTTTTGTATAACTTTTTTGTATATCTATGGCTGAATTGGTGACCATCTTGTACTTTTTAATCTTCAAAATGCTACTTTCATGTGGGCATCCGTATTAATTTCATTATGATATCTTGATTGGTTTAGGTGTATCCATTTAAATGTCATTCATTACTTACAGGATGGTGGGCACTTACATTTGTTTTGTAGTGAATCATTAATATGATTTCAAGATTTCTTCACTGATGGTTATGCTGCATGGGATATTGAGAATCCCAAAAGTACAGATTTTTCAAGGAAAATGAATGACTGATTGAGAGGAAAGTCATAATTCAAACACAGCAATGCATAAGACACGTTTATTTTGTTCACATAATATTTACATGTCAAGTGACCATGAGATGTCTTTCATTAAAGTATCAATTTATTTAACACTCATACAGTACTATAATGGTAAACATTTTTGCATTGTCAAATCAACAGAGAGATATGACAAATCAAATTTCCTTACTTTTCTTACTAAACCCTTTTCGATTTTCATCTGCATATTTATTCCACATCGTCTTATCATGTAGATTGCTAAACACAAAGCTTATTGTAGACAAGTTTTGTTAAAGTTGTTATTCTTAGAAAGAACATATCACTGTCATGAGAATACAAGTCCATAACTTTTATTGCATACACATGGGCCATGGCCATATAGCATAATGCTCTACCATATCAATTGGGTCAGGTTGATTATGCAACAGACTAGCAGCTGACACTGTGATGCTAGAAGCCTGCCTTGGGATGTGTATTAGACAGCATAGTGGAATATCTGAACTCTGGTTGACCCCTTTATGTGTGGTATTTAAAGGAATATAAGGGAGATACCATTGTTTAAAATTTAACATGTTTAATGTGATTTGGTTTTTGCAGCTAGTTGCCATAAAAAATTTAAACAAATTAATCAATTATGTTTGTCTTTCATCTTAATTTTTTTTAGAAACACTTAAAAATATAGAACAACTTGCACAACAATCTTAAATATTCCATATTTAAGATAATATTATGATTAGTAAGTTCAAATTAGAGAATTTATATGGTGCCAGTGATCACTTGATGAAAGCTTAAAATTAAATAATAATGATGTGTCATCTGCAGCTGAAAATTCAATATGGCTGCTATTGCGGCCATCTTGGATTCTCAAAACTGAAACGTCTACCTTTCTGTGCGGAATCACTATAGGTATAACATACTACAATATAAAAATGATATCTAGATTGGTTTAGGAGAAATAGTCTTTGTCTTGAAATCTAATTGAAAATTCAATATGGCTGCCATGGCGGCCATATTGGATTCTCAAAACTGAAACGTCTACCTTTCTGTGCGGAATCACCATAGGTATAACATACTACAATTTCAGAATGATATCTGTATTCGTTTAGAAGGAGTGGTCTTTTTCATGAAATCTAATTGAAAATTCAATATGGCTGTCATGGCGGCCATCTTGGATTCTCAAAACTGACACGTCTACCTTTCTGTGAGGAATCACCATATGTATAACATATTACAATTTCAGAATGATATCTGTATTCGTTTAGAAGGAGTAGTCTTTTTCATGAAATCTAATTGAAAATTCAATATGGCTGTCATGACGGCCATTTTGGATTCTCAAAACTGAAACGTCTACCTTTCTGTGAGGAATCACCATGGGTATAACATAATACAATTTCAGAATGATATCTGTATTCGTTTAGAAGGAGTAGTGATTTTCCTGATAACTAATTGAAAATTCAATATGGCTGTCATGGCGGCCATCTTGGATTCTAAAAACTGAAACGTCTACCTTTCTGTTGGGAATCACCATGGGTATAACATACTACAATTTCAGAATGATATCTGAATTCGTTTAGGAGGAGTAGTCTTTTTCGTGAAAGTTTACGGACGGACGGACAGACGGACGACGGATGAAGCGCCATGACATAAGCTCACATTTACTTTGTAAAGGTGATTTAGTCACACTCACATTCACTTGACTAAAACAGAAATATGACATTAATCAATAAACTGCCCATTGTAGGAACGAACACTGTTTGGAATAAAAGAGTAGCGAAACCTGTTTGTTCTCCCAGTCGGCATGCGCAGTCTGCGTCCTGAAGGTAGCCAAGAATATTCCGAAAAAAGAATATGTGATTGGTCACTTAAAATTTTATTTGTTTTCTTGGAAATTTGCTGCTCATAAAAATCGCCGATACTTTCAATTGGAAGTCCAATAATTTTTGAAGCTGTTTTAACAATTTTTGAGAGTTTGTTTTTATTCTGAACAGACAGATTTCCGTACCAGCTCAAGAAATTAAAGGTCAAGATACTTTGAATAAATGTTCTGTAAAATAACCTCAATATAGTTTGATCTATTTTAAAATGTCTCAATCTCCACAAAAAATGCAAGCGTTGCTGTCCTTTCTTATAAATTTTGTCAGTATTTTCGTTCCAAGAAAGTTTTGAATCCAAGACAGTACCCAAATATTTGTATTCTGTTACTCTTTCTATTTCACCATCATCTATAGTCACAGCATTTAATATAGACTTCTTTTTCCTAAAATCTATGACCATTTCTTTGGTTTTCTGCACATTCAAAGACAAAAAGTTTGATTTACACCAATCTACAAATTTTGAAATTTCAGTTCTGTAACACAGTTCAGATTCTCTAATCAGGCCCACCAATGCTGCATCATCGGCAAATTTGATTGTCATACATGTTCTGTACCAATCATTGGTATACAATATAAACAAAATCGGTGAAATAACGCAACCTTGTGGAGCGCCAGTGGATGTACTCACAGTTGAAGACTGCACTTGGTTAACCCTAACAAATTGTTGTCTATTAACTAGAAATGAGTTGATCCATCTAATGATATTAGAATTTACATTCATTTTACAAAGTTTGTCAGTAAGTAGATGAGGCTGAATAGTATTGAAAGCAGATGAAAAATCAACAAACATAATTCTTACATATGTACCATAGCTTTCTAAATGCTGATAGATATTGTGTAGCAGAGTTATTGTTGCATCTTCTACACCACGCCTTGCCCTGTATGCAAATTGTAAAGGATCAATAATATGGCTGACTTCACAAAGCAATAAGTTCTTCATGATGCGTTCCAAACATTTAATTGCAAGGTAAGAGGTAAGAGCCACTGGTCTAAAATCGTTATTAACGGTTGGATTTTTCCTTTTGGGCACTGGGATAATGTTAGAGGTTTTCCAAAGAGTGGGAACTTCATGAGAATTTATCGAAATTTGAAATAACTTTTGGAAGATAACAGCCAGCTGCATTCTACACTCCTTAAAAACAATTCCAAACAAGTTATCAGGCCCACAAGATTTGTGCGGGTTAATCTGAGCAAATGAACTAACTACATCTTCTGTCGTAATTGTTACCATTTCCCCAAGTGGAAGCGATTCCATTACACTTTCCCTTTCATCCGAAAAATTTCCAGTGTCAAATCTGGAGTAGAAAAAGTTTAATTCATTTGCAAAGGATAGATCATCCATGGATTGTAACTGCTGTGGCCTACTGTGTGAGCCAATAATAGTTTTAATACCACTCCATGCGTTACGTAAATTGTTAACCGAGAATTGTCTTTCAATTTTCGTTTTATATTCATCTTTACATTTCCTTGTTAAACATACAATATCTTTCTGAATTTGTTTTACTTTTACTTTGTCGCCTGCACAAAAAGCCCTTTTCTTTTTATTTAAAACTGATTTGAACTCTTTGGTTACCCACAGCTTGTTATTAGGAAATATTTTAATGCATCTAACAGGTACAATGCTTTCTACACAGAAATTAATGTAATCAGTGACAATGTTTGTGAATTCATTCAAATCCTTACAAGCATGATCAAACACATCCCAGTCTGTGCATTCAAAACAACCTTTCAATTTCTCTAAACAATCATTTGTCCATGACTTGACATATTTTACAACTGGTTTCTCTGATTTTAGTTTTTGACGATAAGAAGGTACCAAATAAACAGTATTGTGATCAGAGGTACCCAACGGAGCCTTTGCATAGGATTTATAGGCATTTTTCACATTTCCATAACACAAATCAATAGTTTTCCCAGATCTTGTCAAACACTTAACATACTGATGATAAGATGGTAATACATGTTTTAAATTGCATGAATTAAAATCACCGAGTATGAATTTTGGTGCCTCTGGGGAAAAACCACTAAGTTTTTCCATGTTCATATGAATAATGTCTGCAGCTCGCTTCATATTAGCGTCCGGTGGAATATACACAGTGGTGACGAATATCTGTCCGAATTCCCTTGGAAGATAAAAAGGCCTGAGAGAAATTGATATGAGTTCTATGTCCTTATTACAAACCGTTTCTCTAATGACATGTTGCTTACACCAACGTTCGTTCACATATACACATAAACCGCCGCCAACACTTTTTCCTGTTTGAACTGCATCCCTGTCGAGTCGTATCGGCGATCCAAAACCACTCAACTCCAAACTCGCGTTGTCCACACTTTCATTTAGCCAGGTCTCCGTAAAGCACAAGAGGCAACTTTCACGGAATGCATATAGATTCTTGACACAGGCTTCTACTTCAGTGAGCTGTCGTCTCAAGGATCTTACGTTAGACAGCATGATTGATGGGAGGGGCGGCCGATGCTTCCAGGTCCTCAACTTCTGTCGTAGTCCACCTCTCTTTCCTCGCTTCCGCTTGCCATTTCCCTTGTTCTTACTGCTTTCATTGTTCCAAAACAGGCATTCCGGGGGCAGGTCAATTTCCAAGTCACTCACTTCTTTAAATCCCTGGAATTGAAGGAGCAGATCTCGGTCGTACCGAATCGCGTCGTAACGGCTGTAACGGCCATGTTGGTTACCAATGACGCCATCGGTCGCTACAGAAGTGATAAGTTGAAAAAACCAGGTCACTGCCAAGGCGGCGCAAAACCAATTGCGCTTGTTCGTCTTCTCCATGCTGTATGATTCAAAAACATATAACTTTGTGGTATGAATACCCACTAAATACTAAAATAGCAAACTTTTTCTGGAGAGCTGTAACGATGTGTGTCGCCACTGAGCAGCGCCACCAAGCACTGCTCATTGGCTGTACATTATCACCCTGAAGGAATTGTACTTTCAAAGCCGCTACTAAGCGCTTCGCGCGACCACATAGGTCCGTACTTCACGTATTCAGGTACCCAATTGTACAGCTGGGTAGACTGAGTGCAATTTGGATGAAACACAGTGTAAAGCCCAGGTCACAAATCTTTGGTGTCTCCACCTGGATTCGAACCCGGGTCTTTGGCGTGATAGGCCAGCACGCTAACCACTACACCACCGCGCTCCACAATATCATAACAAAAGGTGGGAAAGAAATAGACTAGCTAGACCAGCATATCCCCTTTGTACATCATAACCAAGGGTGGGGGAAAACAGACTAGCTAGGCCAGAATCTCCCCCTTGTACCTCATAACCAAGGGTGGGGAAGAAATAGACTATCTAGACCAGCATCTCTCCTTTGTACATCATAACCAAGGGTGGGGAAGAAATAGACTAGCCAGGCCAGAATCTCCCCCTTGTACCTCATAACCAAGGGTGGGGAAGAAATAGCCTAGCTAGCCCAGAATTTCCCCAACTGCGCATCATTAATCAAGTGTGGGGATGAAATAGCCTAACCAGGCCAGAATCTACCCTCTGTACAGTCAGACCTCGATAATCCGAATGCTTCAGTTTTTCATGAAAAAACGTTTGGATAGTGAAGCCTTCGGATTACTGAAATGAACCAAACAAGTTGAAGTTACTCCACTTTTAATCTACTGACAGACGAGAACGTATTTAGTATATCATTGGAGTTTATTTCATATACATATATATATCATAACCAAGGGTGGGGAAGATATAGACTACCCGGTAGTCAGGCCAGAATCTCCCTCTTTGTACATCATAAGCAAGGAAGGGGAAGGAAAAGCCTAGCTAGGCCAGAATCTCCCCTTTGTACATCATAACCAAGGGTGGGGAAGGAAAAGCCTAGCTAGGCCAGAATCTCCCCCTTGTATACATAACCAAGGGTGGGGAAGAAATAGACTGGCAAGACCAGCATCTCCCCCTTGTACAAGGTAGAATTAAGGAATTAAGGGTGGGGAAGGTTTGGCCTAGGACAGTCTTTCCCCGGGGAAGATTGAGCCTAGGAGGGGGGGGGGGGGAGGGGAGTTTGGCCTAGGCCGAAGTTTCCCCGGGGAGTCCAATGACTCCCAACAGTATATGCATAGATGGAACGCTTTGACATTTACTTATACAATATATCACAGACATGTCAATCACTGACAGAGTTGCTTGTACAGTCAGATCTAAATCTCGCTGTTAGGAAATTTGCAGATATTGTTTTAACCTCTGCAGACTGTATGAGGAAAGTTTATATAAATGAAAGTGATAAAACCTATAGAACATTCTATAACGGCAAGTGTACACACAAAAAAAAGGCAGCACATAAGAATCTATCAAAAAAATAAAACTCATCTAAATAGACGGCAATATTGCAAGTTGAGAAATCACTATAAAAATACTTGCAGAATGAGAAAATTAAACTATCAACATCATACAGAATATAAGTTGAAATCAATGTTGTCTAACTCTAGTATGTTTTGGAAAGTCCTTAGGAACATTTCTCAAAAACAAAGTAAAACAAATAATATAAGGAGAGAAGTCAGGTTAAAACATTTTAGTAACGTGTTTAAATCTAGAGAGAGTTTACATGTAGTGATGATGATGGATGAATTGATAATATTGTGTTGGAGTCAGCCATTACTGATAAAGAAATTCAAGCAGCTCTTATTAAATCGTCTAAAGAACTATCATAGTGCTTATATATGTATATATATTCTCCATAATTGTCATATTTTCCTATCCATAAGTTTATCAATATTTTCAATTAATTTTGTCAAAACACAACAGAAACTTTGTTTCATTGTTTTAGGATCTTGCTTTGTTCCATTGTCTAAGGATGTTGCCTTAGGCAATCACCTACCTATAACAGTATTATTGTGTATGCTTCTGTAACAAGTAAAGAAGTGAGCAAAGCTCACATACCCCCGCTCCCAACTTTGTTAAAAAAAAAATTCAAATAGTAAAACTGATTAATATTAATTAAAGTTGTAGTATACAGTAACTCATTGAGGAAGTCTTCTTTCCACTGAAACCCCAAAACCAAATTCATTAATAGGTTTTACAATTAAAAGGGTACATCTAGGGATAATGGTTGATCTTTGTTTCAAATTTGAGATAGTTATCATAAATATTCTATGAGATGTACTGAGGACAAAATTCATTTTGTTGAGTCACTTTGTAAGTCATGTTCAAACCACAGAAAAGAAAATCCATATAATATTTAACTCTCACAAGGCATATCCAGGAACCATGATGGACATACTCGTATGTAGCAAATTTGGTGAAGCTGAGATGTATATTTCAGGAAATATGTTCGGGACAAAGTTAATAATCACAGAATCACTTATTAGTCATATATCAATGGAAACTTCAAACAATAAAAAATTAATTTGTTGGTCTAACCTTCAAAATCTAGGGATCATGGTTGATAAGTGTATGAAGTTTAGTGAAGCTAGCATGAAAAGTTTAGGAGAAATGCTCCTGACTATGGAATTGGTAATTTAGTCACTGTTTGAGTCATGTTTTCCATGGAAACCACACAAAAACATTAAAATAATTTGTTTGTCTAACCCTCAAAAGGCACATCTAGAGATTATGGTTGATAAGTGTATCAAGTTTGGTGAAGCTAGCATGAATAGTTTGGGAGATATGCTCCGGAAAAAGGACTTGGTCATAGAGTCACTGATTTAGTTCCATGGAAACCGCAAAAATGAAAATTCAGAAATAGTTCTTACCCTCAAAAGGCACAACTAGGGATCATGGTTGATATGTGTATGAAGTTTGATGAAGCTAGCATGCATAGTTTTGGAGATCTGCTCCGCACAAAATGACTTAATCAAAGAGTCACTTTTTAGTCATGTTTCCATGGAAACTGCAAAAATGAAAATTCAGAAATAGTTCTAACCCTTAAAAGGCACAACTAGGGATCATGGTTGATATGTGTATGAAGTTTGATGAAGCTAGCATGCATAGTTTTGGAGATCTGCTCCGCACAAAATGACTTATTCAAAGAGTCACTTTTTAGTCATGTTTCCATGGAAACCGCAAAAATTAATTTAAACGGACGGATGGACGGACGGAAAGAATTAATGCTATATACCCCCGCTTACGCTGTAAGGCGGGGGTATAATTATCCAATGCTTAATTGTAAATCACTTAGGGCTATTGAAAAATGCAATTGTATCATTTTGAGGCAAGGAAGTGAATGTCAATCACAACCTATGCTGACATATTTTTTGCTCAAGGCTCTAAAATCAAATGTCAAATATTCCCTTTAAATAGGATTGTTAAGATATGCTAATCAGTTGATAACCAGTAGATGTTGAGTGGATATTTCAGTGAAGTGGAGTCAGCAAGTGGGGTACGAGCCATGAGGCATTGCTAAATATATTTTTCATAAGATATTGGTTAAATATCTATATTACATAAATATTAGGTCAAAACAGCAACGATACACAGTTTCTCAATGAAGCTACAGCTAAGTAAACATTGCGTAACAAGGCGTCTGCTTGTCGCCGTCCAGCGACAAACCAAAACAAGGCTGAGAGGCCACGGGAAGGGGATACTGGAAGTGACGTGGCAGTAGGTGAAGCGTTAGTCTGTTTATATGGAAAATGAGAGGCGAAATCCGTAGTTCTGCGTTTTCCAAGCGATTAACAGTATGTCATATCATTGCGTTGCTGTCAACTGTCCTAGAATATCTCTTGATGAAGTGACCATAGCCAAAATCCCATCACATTGATCGTTTCACGCCAAATTGACCCGCTGTGTTAGGTCAAACAGAGCAATGTGGCAATCTACATCGAACTCACGTGTTCCGATCACTACACCGATTTTCTGTTTCGAGCTCGCATTTTCACTGAATGAACAGTTTGGCATGCAGAGAAAAAAAAAGAGATTAGTAAAATATAAAACATAGCACAAAGTTTTTGCTGATTTATGGTAATAATCCGAATTTACAATGCTCACATTTAGATCTGAACGTTGTGTAAAAAGGTTGAATAAACAATGACATTGGTCTGCAGGTGTTATTTACTTTCTTTAGTTCAGATACTCATTTATTACGCAATTACTTTACTGTCTATCGTATTTCCTGTCTGTTTCCTAATTAAAATCTATCAAATGATGACTATAGCAGGTAGGTTATATAAGGCACAATCATCAACACCTGGCTATTTAATATGACATCAGCTAATTCGGTAACATCAAATAGCAATTGTATTCCTTAACATCCCTTTTTTCTCCGATTGGTAAATTATAACCTGTTGAAATTAGGAATACTTTTTTGCTCCATCTGATAATTATTTTAGATAAGGTTCATTTAATAAATATTCATTCTGTTGGGTCCTGTATCGGGTATTGTTGTGAAAATATCTCCTCTATGTACAAGACTGAAAACATTAAGATTGTCAGTGAAATGCCCTATTAAAATAATGTTTTTAACAAGACATCAGTCATCATCCAATACATGCCTTTCAATGAGAATTGTAACTTATCCATCACTAAATGAAATAACTAACAAAAATGTATATTTTTTATACTGTTACAAAATGAAGTGAAGGGCATTTTTGAAAAATTGGTTTAAATGTGAAAAAAATAGTATTGTATAATGACATCCTTTCTGCTGTGCTACTAAAGTAATATTCAATAACAACAAACAGCTGTGCACGAAGATATAACGGTTCACACGTGAGCAATTGTTTATGACGAAAATACTTCCCGCTCCTCACGTGCAGTCTTATGACAACATTGCGCAAAGCGAGACCATCTACCGGTATATGCTGTATCATTATGCTCACAACTTTTTTTTAATCAGGGTCTTACATTTTCATCAATAAAAATTGCCAGTTGAATAAATAAACTACCGATTTATTGAAGGTTTCAGATGTTTGGATGTTGTTTAGGGTGTTATATCGACGGTTAAACATCGAGCAGTACTGTTAGCTTGTGTTGTTTTACATAACGAGGGCACACAACGGGGTATCACATCACCTACTAACACGTCACGAGGCAGTCACGCTCCAGTGCGTTTTATTCTGGAGCAAGGAAACATAAACAATACAATACAATACAATACAATACAATGTAGTTTATTTATGTCTCACCATTTGTACAACATTGGTTAAAACAATTAAACATTCCCGATAACTACAGAGGTATCTCTCTATTAAGTGTAATTAGTAAAGTATACACCAGTGTCCTAAATACAAGACTAAAAAATTGGGCTAATTCAAAAGATAAAATTTCAGAAACGCAAGCTGGTGTTAGACAGGGCTACTCTACTGTTGATCACATGTTCACTCTTAATGCCCTTATACAGAAATGCCTATCTAAGAAACGGAAGATATTGTATGTTGCCTTTGTTGATTTGAAAAAAAGCTTTTGATTCCGTAAATCGTTCATAACTATGGTCATGCCTTAGAAATACAGGTCTGTGTGGTAAAATGCTAAAAGCTCTTCAGGGAATAAATAAATCAGTAAAAGCATGTGTTAGACTGAACAAAAATCGTTTTACAAATTATTTTGACTGGTTTGAAACAGGAGTTTATTAAGTCCTATTCTATTTTCTTTTTTTCATCAATGAATTGTCCAATGATATCGCCTTGAATGGAAAATATGGTGTTCAGTTATTTCCTGATATGATTGAATTGTTATTACTTATGTTTGCTGACAATGTTATTTTAGTATCCGATGCTATCTCTGGACTGCAGAGACAGATAGATATTTTAGAAAAGTATTCAGACACGTGGGGATAAGTGTAAACTTAGATAAAACAAAAGTTGTTGTGTTTAGAAGTGTTGGTTGTTTGACAAAATCGGAAAAGTGTTTTTTTCAAAAATGAATTAATCACATTTGTGAATACATATAGATATCTTGGTGTCATATTTTCCTATACATCTAAAATGACTTTATGTGCAGCTGATCTAGCACTTTGGGGTAAACGTGCATTTATGGAAATTCTACATAAATTCAATAAGTTGAATATTGCTCATCCCTCAGTATTTTTTCAAATATTTGATTCCCACGATCAACCTATCCTATTATACGGTTCCGAGGTAAGGGATTTTAATAGATTTGAAGAAAATAGAGCCATTGGCTCTGTAGCTCATCAGGCATCATATCAAGTTTGCTTTATACAGGCCAGATGAGCTAGAAATGAAACTGATGTTATCTATTGCAAAATAACCTATAACAAAATTACAAGACAAATGTAACGATTTCGGAATAAAATTCCTTACCCAAATGATTTATTATTATTCAACACTTTCTAGATCGCTAATATTAGACAGTGAAAGAAGTCCACACTAAAATATCCAAGGAGAAATAAATTTGCCATAGACTGTCATCTAATGAAGAAAAATAGGTTTTTAAGATTGTGACCCCTTGACCCTATTTGGGGTCATTGGGTCACGAAACCTACAGTTTAGAATCCCAATTGGCCAAGGAGTCTACATACAGTCTTTCAGCTCAATAGACCTTTTGGAACTGGAGGAGAAGATGAAAATAAGTTTTTAAGGTTGTGACTCCTGTGACCCTAATTTGGGTCATGGGGTCATGAAATCTACAGCTTAAAATCCCCATTGGCCAAGGAGTCTGCACATATAATTTCAGCTCTCTAGACCCTTTGGAACTTAAGAAAAAGATGAAAATAGGTTTTTAAGGTTGTGACCCCTGTGAACCTATTTGGGGTCACAGGGTCACCAAAGTTACAAATTAGAATCCCCATTGTCCAAGGAGTCTGCACATATCATTTTTAACTCTCTACTCCTTTTGGAACTGGAGAAGATGATGAGAATTGGTTTTTAAGGTTGTGACCCCTGTGACCCTATTTGGGGTCACCAGGTCACCAAAGTTACAAATTAGAATCCCCATTAGCCAAGGAGTCTGCACATATCATTTTTAACTCTCTACTCCTTTTGGAACTGGAGAAGAAGATGAAAATAGGTTTTTAAAGTTGTGACCCCTGTGACCCTATTTGGGGTCACAGGGTCACCAAAGTTACAAATTAGAATCTCCATATGCTAAGGTACCTGTAAAAAAACTTTCAGCTCTCTAATGTGTATGGTTCATGAGGAGAAGTCGAAAGTGTCAAAAGTTTACGGACGGACGGACGCCGGACGACGGGCCTTGCCATAAGCCCATCTGGACTTTCAGTCCCGATGAGCTAAGAATTGAAAATGTACATATATAAGCATGTAAAAGATTTCTTATGTTGGTAAACAAACGCCAAATGCTATAACTTACGGCGAATGTGGCCAATATCCATTATATATCAATGCTTTATATCCGGCCGCAAGATATTGGTTGAAATAAATTGAGATGCCCAATCATAGAGTACCTAAATAAACATATGAAATGTTGGTAAATTTAGATAACTTTGGATATTCAAATTATGCATCATCGATACGTATAATGCTGTTTGGTAATGGATTTGGTTTTGTAATGATCAGCCAATCAGTTGGTAATAAGTTTGTATTTCTACAAAGATTGAAAGATGTTGCTATAAATATGTTTGATCAGTCTTGGAATAGTATTTTACATAATAGCACAAGATACAGAAAACATAAGGAGTATAAAAGTATTTTGTCATCAGAAAAATACTTAACTTTAATCACTGTTAGGAAATATCACAATTTGTATATAAGATTAAGATGTGGTTTATTACGATTGAAAGCTATTGAGGGAAGATGGTCCAATATTGATTATTGTTTAAGAATAAGTCCTCTCTGTAGTTAAGACGTTGAAAACGAATACCATTTTATACTTATATGTGAACATTATAATGACTTGTGAAAACTATATTTTCCAATATTAAAGTTATTGTACTGCTCCAAATATGTTTGAAGTTTAAATGCCTTATAAATACGAAAATTGATGCATTGATGCTTAATTTATGTAAATATGTTATTCATAGCCTTAACATAAGACAATCGTTACTCTAGTTATAATCATTGTAAATTTTGTAGATGAAATATGTTTCAAAATGTACATGTATATGGGCTTAAGGCTTACACACATGAATAAACATACCCGGGTAGGTCTACTTGACTTTACTATACAATAGGCTAAAGGAGTAAAAAATCTCAAAAACTACACAATGACATCTGCAATAACTTATCGCTGAATCTTTATTAGGTTTCATACTTATTGGAGACCGACAAATTAATTTGGAATTAAGAGTTATCTTTCTTAACTAGAGATATCCTCCCTAGGGAACATTTGGGGGAATAGGGTCAAGTTTATTCTTGACAAAACACAAATATTACCGATTCTATAAAATGTTATCCTCTTAGAAACCGACGTCACGAACAATGGTGTAATGACGTCACAAGTGAAAAATATGGGAACTCGCGCTACAACAATCGTTGCTAGGCAAAAGTGATATGTGCACTAGTGATCATATTGAAATATGTCAACTTATTTTCAACCATATGGTTAATAAAATCAATTTATTAAACACATTTTGATTGGTATCTGTAATTCACATAACGGGGGTAGATTAATTTTACCAGTACTTATTTTCACTGTGGTACAATAAGTATCAAAAGAAGAAAAAACTGTAAGAGGATCGGGGCCAAAGTCAAATTCAATCTTGAGCAATACTGTATAATTTCCACTGTGTATAACCGTACACCGGAACTAGCGAGGTGTACGGCGGAGAAATGTTGCTAGCGAGGAGCGTGCTCGCAAACGGGATCACTTAAAAAGCAATCATCGCCGTTTCATCAACTTTTTCTATGTTATTATCATGTCAATAGCTTTCCGAGACAAAACTATTTAATGTCATATCCTGTTCATAGTCAGAGATAGCAAATATGTTACTAACAACAGCATTACTCGCAACTGTCATTGTGACTGTCCCTTGGATACAGAATGACAAGCACATGCATTTTACTAAGTATCTGTGCTAAAATTATCAAATTTGAAAGTTATGAAGTAAAATATTACCTAACTTTCGATTTCGGCTCCTCGCTAGCAACATTTCTCCGCCGTACACCTCGCTAGTTCCGGTGTACGGTTATACACAGTGATTTCGGTTTAAAAAATTGTCTTGCTGTTTGAGGCAGGAAAATATGTACATTCGCTGTCTAACTGTGGAATGTGATGAAACATACTGTATTTATTTAGACATGTATCGAGTCAAATTTTGTCAATAATTTGAAATAATTATTCTTAAAAAAATAGTATTAATGTGAATGTCAGTATTTAAGAATACTTGTATTTCGCATGGCAGGTAAAGGTAAAATGATATTGATATAAAACCGGGCATATGTGGATTGATCCGATAGACGGTTTCACTTGCGCCAATTTGTCGTCTATTAAGCTCGCGACAAGAAGAACTCCCAAACCAGTTCGCTCAGGTCCAATGCCAGCTCTTGCATGGGGAGGGGGAAGATATTTTATGTATTTCTTGGTTATGCTGAATTCCTCTTTTTGTGTTTTGTGACGACAAATATACTTGTAATAAAGCTGTTGATTTTGTAGATATCTTACCATAGATATTGACAGATTCTATAGATGATTTCGGCGTGCTATGAATATTCATGAGATTGGCCCTTTGCCATTGAAATGTAGTCTATCAAAATATTTCCAGGTACCACAATCCATCCCCGATTCTATATTAATTGTCTTCTGGCTAAATAACATTTGTTTTAATTTGTTCATATGCATTTGTTCATATATTGACGTGAAAAAATAACTTATTCAAATCATTAATTTAATCATACTGAATCATTTTGTAATAAAATAAACATACTGAGAGAGGTACAGTACATGTCAGAGTAAATAAAAATGATGATATGTATTTTTAAAATATTCATAAAAGTATGATACGCAACTCATGTTTTGCTTTTGGTTTTATAGGTTCTTAGGTTTCCACTAGACTGACGAAAGTCGTTTCCTTGTGTCTGCTGTTGATGGCTGAGCCCGCGTATAGAGGACCAGGAATACACGTCTTGCCATCAGGAACATTTTGCCAAGGGTACCTTAGGCGGGGGATCAGTGATGGTTGGGGAGGCTACTCCTAATACTGTAAACTCGATTTGGTGGCTATACAGGGTTCACTCACAGGCGTTCGCTACATTCAGGAGCTTCTGGATCCTGTAATTTAGATCATTGACATGACCACACACTTGCCACAAGACCCTTGTTTATGGACGACAATGCCAGACCCCATCGTTCACTTGCTGTAAACCAACATCTGTGTAACTAGAATTCTATGGCCTCCATGATTTCAGGTTCCACTTGTGCCTGTCCACAAACCACAACCTAATCTCACGTCTGTGGTGATTAGTGAGCATTGGACACCTGATGACACTTCTGGCACTTAGTCTGGCAGATTTGAGGCAATTTCTCAGAGTTTTTACTTGTGATTGTGATTGTTCACAACTTTGGTTTGTGCAATATATGGGTGGCGGGATTCACGTGCATGTGATTGCGTTCATGAGACCTTATTTTATAACCAATTGAACAATCCTTGATTTGCCATATTAATGGGGCTTAAATTTCGGCATATACTGAAAATTCAACTTTTATTTGGGGAGGTGCTTAACTTTTTTTGGTGTGTATATATTGATACATATCTAAAAAAATGCATCTATTCATTAAATAGAAATAGTGGGGTTGATTGATTTGTAATCATTCATATAGTATTTTACAATGTATCACCAATTGAACAATCCTTGATTTGCCATAATTTTGGTTTCAACATATACTGAAAATCATATAGTAAATGTTTTCATGTACATAGCTTTCACGTCTAAGTTGACAAGTTGAAGCATTCGTAAAATATTTAAAAGATTCCATCCTGCACACAGTTCTATAGCTAAAGCTAATTATCATACGTAATGGTAACAAAAATGTTTTCTGGTTTTGGTTTTGATGTTAAACAGGAATAAAGTTTGTCAATGTGAACTTCTTCTGTCTTTGAGTTTGGAAGAGACAACAGATGAAGACTAATTTCATATTCAAAATCATTCTATCTGATTAAATCCAATTCATATTAACACATTTTTAACAAGCCTAATCAGCATATCTCACTACATTCAACATGACTATCAACTGGCAACCGCAAGGAGGCTTGAGGAGTTATAGCTTTGTTTCCTGTGAAGATAAGTTTTTTAGGGAGAGGAAAGTATGTCACCAAAACTCTACACAGGTATGAAGAAGATTAGACACATTACCTGCCTTTGTTATATAAACGGAAAGTAACCAACAACTGTTATACCTGACTTTCGCGTCAGAGGTCAAAGTCATTCTCTCCCCACAGAAGCAGATCAAGTCATGAAATGTTCATACAGCCTCTGTTCTATAACGCCATTCCGTGGGTTCCGGCAGTTTCCCCTGGCGGAAAAAACCTTCACCACAATCCATTTGAATTTCTTTAGCAAATGACAACGCTTCTCACATGGAAAGGGTGGTTCATATCACAATACTTTTGCCGTGATTCAGTAACCAAAATAAGGATTTTAGAACAGCGTCGCTGATTGCACAACTAAATTTGATTGCCTCCAATTAGGATCTTCGATTTTATCCCACAAAATCTGCGTAATAGAACAAATGCTGTATCAACATTTATTGAAATGCTCTCACTCTGTGGGGCAAGAATGGCACAAAGTTTGAATGCACATCTCCATTCATCAGGAAAATTGAAGATTGCTGATCAAGGCGTCATTTACCTAAAGTTTGCATCAATGTTTAAACGGCATGCTTGAATTTATCAAGGACTAGATCATTGAACAACATACCCATCTCTGGAACGTGTTCTCTGTTATCTTTCTTGAAATAACATGGAGAAGCTTGATCCAATTTTTCTTTATTCCGAGTCATGGTTTGAATAACAACCTGAGAAGAATATGTGAAGGGTATTACAATTTTATACTAGGTATTTACTTACGCGGGGCAAAAACATGCTGTTACAACTGAAATATTGCCCAAGATGAAGATGAAATAACGTTTTCAGGGCATGTCCACTGCTGCATTCATTTGGGATCTAGGGTCGGAAATCACATCATTTTGCACTGCATCCTTCCTAGTAGGGTAGGTTCAAAATTTGAAGGAATCAGATAAACGGGTTTTTCTCAATCTGTTTTCTTTGAAAATTACTAAATATAAAACGCATGAATTAGAAAAAAATAAAAATGTCTCTAGACATACTGAAGGGGGGGACGGACAATATCATTAGTGCAATATTACATACCGGTGTAAGCTTCAAGATTAAACCCCCCTTCAATGTATACCTGGGTAGATTCTGGGAGCTCCCAGAATATACCCTGGGGTAGTTTCTGGAGTCTTCCCAGAATCTACCCTCTCCTTTCAGAATCTACCCCCTCCTCCAGAATCTACCCCACGTTTTTATGGAATATCTTGACTTACGACAATTTTGATGAATTAAGTCAACAAAAACTAACCTTAAAATTTCATCGTAACTTAAATATCTTAAATTCTTAACCCCACGAGAGTTTCATGAAATGCTTATAAAATCTTACGATAGTGCTAAGATAAAAGTTACGATATCTTAGCCCTAAGAGACTTTCATGAAACGGGCTCCTGGGTAGTTTCTGGAGTCTTCCCAGAATCTACCCTCTCCTTCCAGAATCTACCCCGGGGTAGTTTCTTGTGGCTATCGGGGAGCTTTTTTCTACCCCGGGGTAGTTTCTTGTGGCTATCGGGGAGCTTCCAGAATCTACCCCGGGGTAGTTTCTTGTGGCTATCGGGGAGCTTCCAGAATTTACCCTGGGTAGTTTCTTGTGGCATTTCTTGGAGCTTCCAGAAGAGGGGTATATTTTCAGTCTTTACTACGATCTGGATCTTTGGACAAATGGTCTTAGTTGCAGTATGATCACTCTTTAAAGAGCCCCTCAAGGATTTTTACACATATCACTTACATTTTGTTTTGCTTTGTAACCAACGTAGATGACATATTTATTGCCGTGAATTCAGAATATCTCATATATTCACGCCCAAATGGTAATTATATGATAAATTCTTGTTTTCAATACAAACCTTGCCGAAATTAAACCTTCCAATTGTCACTATTCATTGTCTGTGGGTTCTAAATTGATACTTTCCTAAAAACGTCGATACGTTTCATTCAAATGACAATATTGGTAAAGATTGACGGAGTGGCTTTGTAAACCATTTTTAGTTGTTTTGGATCAGTCATGTGTATGTAAACTTTTGAAAATAAGAAACATGTCGTCTTAAAGTTATTCTATTGACAAAACATTATCTTGGATTTACAAAAACGTAGAATTAGGAAATGAACAACCTTTTTGTTTCTTTTTGAAGAACGTCATCAGTCGGTTCATTTCATAATTTGTCGCATTTAGTTTATCATGCACTTTCAATCAAGAAATTGACATTACCTTTTGTGCCTCAATTGTTTCCGCTCGCATCGCTTCCAAGGAACTTTGAAACTCAATGAACTAATTGTATGAACCTTCAAAAACATCTATGTTTGCTAGCCCGGATGTTGAACGGAAATAGCATGTTTCACGTGCTGGATTAGTTCATCTTACATAAACTCTACTATGGCCAAGGCCTTTTTCACTTGTGTGAAATTATAGTCTATTTATATGCTGGACTAGTGCTGGATATACCGGTACTACTAGTTTATTAAAAGCTACATATATAGATGTCTAGATGACAAGATAAGTGACGATATGTAGGCCTAGATACGTAAACTTTTATCACTTCATTTAAATGCATCGCCTAAAAACATCTCCAAAAATTTGGAGCCGGTCATTTAATAAATGGAAGGGGGCGTGGGTGTCGGGAGAAGAGGTTCGTGTTGTAGGGTCATTTCATGGGCCCCGCTAACAGTCCCCTTTGTATATACCGTATTTCCTCTAATTGGGGCCGGGTCTCCAATAGGGGCCGGGCCTCTAATAGCGAGAATAAGAGCCCGGCCTCTAATAGGGGCCGGGTCTGGTCAATAATTACTCCATTCTGTATAACTATAATAAGCCTTTGTCGTGTATACCGGTAACCTTTGTTTAAAAAATTAGAATACAGGTCTCAAGTTGACTTTGGAAAACCTATTATCATAATAAGGGCCGGGCCTCCAATAAGAGCCGGTCTCTAATAAGGGCCAGGGGATATACCCCCCCCCCCCCCCCCCCCCCCCCAAATGTTATTAGAGGAAATACGGTACTATGTATATTCATAGGGGACTCTGGTAGCGGGGCCCATTTGTCATTTCGAATGGACAAGAATTAACCAATCTTTCTTTGAAAACTTGACACAGAAAGTAAAATTCAATTTATTCATGGGAAAAGGTTTAAAATACTGTTTACTTTTAAAGAGGGACTGAAATGCTATATGGCAACTTTCGGGATTCATGAAATAGTTATAACAATTTCACATGGACTCAACTTTAAATTTCTGAAATCGACCTAGAAACGGCTTAATTACGACTGTATAAAGAACACCGCCTAATTAACCGTCGATTAAACACCCTAAACAACATTCACACATCTCAAACCTTCAATAAATCGGTAGTTTATTTATTCAACTGTCAATTTGTATTGATGAAAACGTAAGACCCTGATTAAAAACGAAGTTGTGCGCATAATGCTACAGCATGTAGGCCTAGATGGTCTCGCTTTGCGCAATGTTGTCATAAGACTGCACGTGAGAACCCGGATGTTTATGTAAACAATTGCTCCCGTGTGAACTGTTTTATCTTCGTGCACAGTTGTTGGTTGTTATTGAATATTACTTTAGTAGCACAGCAGAAAGGATGTAATTATACAATACTATTTTTTACCTTTAAACCATTTTTTTAGAATTGCCTTTGACTTCATTTTGTAACAGTATAAAAAATATACATTTTTGTTAGTTATTTCATTTAGTGATGGATAAGTTACAATTCTCATTGAAAGGCATGTATTGGATGATGACTGATGTCTTGTTAAAAACATTATTTTAATAGGGCATTTCACTGACAATCTTAATGTTTTCAGTCTTGTACATAGAGGAGATATTTTCACAACAATACCCGATACATGGCCAAACAGAATGAAGATTTATTAAATGAACCTTATCCAAAATAATTATCAGATAGAGCAAAAACGGTATTCCTAATTTCAGGTTAATAGGTTATGATTTACCAATCGGAGAAAAAAGGTATGTTAAGGTATACAATTGCTATTTGATGTTACCTAATTAGCTGATGTCATAAAATAGCCAGGTGTTGATGATTGTGCATTATATAACCTACCTGCTATAGTCATCATTTGATATCATCTAATTAGGAAACAGACAGGAAATACGATAGACAGTAAAGTAATTGTGTAATAAGTGAGTATCTGATCTAAGGAAAGTAAGTAACACCTGCAGACCAATGTCATTGTTTATTCAACCTTTTTACACAACGTTCAAATCTAAATGTGAGCATTGTATATTCTGATTATTACCATAAATCAGCCCAAAACTTTGTGCTATGTTTTATATTTTACTAATCTCCCTTTTCTCTGCATGCCAAACTGTTCATTCAGTGAAAATGCGAGCTCGAAGCAGAAAATCGGTGTAGTGATCGGAACACGTGAGTTCGATGTAGATTGTCACATTGCTCTGTTTGACCTAACACAGCGGGTCAATTTGGCGTGAAACCATCAATATGATGGGAATTTGTCTACGGAGACTTCATCAAGAGATATTCTAGGACAGTTGACAGCAACACAATGATATAACATACTATTAATCGCTTTGAAAAGGCAGAACTGCGGATTTCGCCTATCATTTTCCATATAAGCAGACGAACGCTTCGCCTACTGCCACGTCACTTCCGGTATCCCCTGCCCGTGGCCTCTCAGCCTTGTTTTGGTTTGTCGCTGGACGGCGACAAGCAGACGCCTTGTTACGCAATGTTTACTTAGCTGTAGCTTCATTGAGAAACTGTGTATTGTTGCTGTTTTGGCCTAATATGTATGTTATATAGTTATTTGACCAATATATTTTGAAAAATATATTTAAAAAATAGAGCCATGGGCTCTGTAGCTCATCAGACCTTTGATTAAAATATGTTTTAGGCCCTGTGACCCCATTTGGGGTCATGGGGTCACAAAATCTACAATTCAGAACCCCCATTTGCCAAGGAGTCTACACAAAAAATCTCAGCTCTCTAGACATTTTGGAACTGGAGAAGAAGATGAAAATAGGGTTTTAAGGTTTTGACCCCTGTGACCCCATTTGGGGTCATGGGGTCATGAAATCTACAATTTAGAATCCCCATTGGCCAAGGAGTCTACAGACAACTTTTCAGCTCTCTAGACCTTTTGGAGCTGGAGAAGAAGATGAAAATAGATTTTTAAGGTTTTGACCCCTGTGACCCCATTTGGGGTCATGGGGTCACGAAATCTACAATTTAGAATCCCCATTGGCCAAGGATTCTACACACAACTTTTCAGCTCTCTAGACCTTTTGGAACTGGAGAAGAAGATGAAAATAGATTTTTAAGGTTTTGACCCCTGTGACCAAATTTGGGGTCATTGGGTCACAAAATCTACAATTTAGAATCCCCATTGGCCAAGGAGTCTACACACAACTTTTCAGCTCTCTAGACATTCTGGAACTTGAGAAGAAGATGAAAATAGGCTTTTAAGGTTTTGACCCCTGTGACCCCATTTGGGGTCATGGGGTCACGAAATCTACAATTTAGAATCCCCATTGGCCAAGGAGTCTATAAACAACTTTTCAGCTCTCTAGACATTCTGGAACTGAAGAAGAAGATGAAAATAGGCTTTTAAGGTTTTGACCCCTGTGACCCCATTTGGGGTCATGGGGTCACGAAATCTACAATTTAGAATCCCCATTGGCCAAGGAGTCTACAGACAACTTTTCAGCTCTCTAGACCTTTTGGAACTGGAGAAGAAGATGAAAATAGGTTTTTCAGGTTTTGACCCCTGTGACCCCATTTGGGGTCATGGGGTCACGAAATCTACAATTTAGAATCCCCATTTGCCAAGGAGTCTGCACATCAAATTTCAGCTCTCTAGAGTCATTGGTTTCGGAGAAGAAGATGAAAATGTGAAAAGTTTACGGATGGACGGATGGACGGATGGACGGATGGACGGACGCCGGACGCCATGCCATGCCATAAGCCCATCGGGTCTTTCAGACCTGATGAGCTAAAAAGGTTATGCAGCCCTTCTTTAAAAGTTCAAGATTCGAACTTTGAATGGAACTGTCATAAAAAAACCCGACTTAAATCCGCTCAAAAAAGAAAAGTAGATCGACTGAAGTGATAGCTTTGTGGTTAAAGGGGCAGTAGCACGTTTTTAGAGTGAATATAAGGTGATGTCAGGAAAATGAAAATAAATGGTTCCAATCTTTAGACAATGTATAAAAACTAAATGGAGCAGTAATAAATCAAATATACAATGTAAAGTTAAGCCATGCGATTCCTTTTCTTACACAAAATGAATTAAAGGTGTTCACACAAAAATGGCTGCCAATGGATTTTATGTGAATCCTCATACTTTGTTCTCTGACTACGGATGATTGGTTTGTGTTATGAGATTTATGATACTATCAAAGTAATACATTTAGCATTAACTTATAGTTATCAGTGAAAAATTGAAAATATAAAATTGTCAAAAAACGTGCTACTGCCCCTTTAAAGGCAACTTTATTTTTTTCTAATTTAATTTTATAAATAATGTAGGTAATCAATAAAATAGATCCCGTTTATGTTTTGACCTTATATCTATGTAATCTGTTACACATAATGTCATTGAATCTCTTCCATGTCTTCAGAAGTAGGGGGAAGGAGAAATAATGACATGAATTTAATTCGTTGCTTTTTATGATTGTTTTATCAAATAAGACATACAATTCATATAAGTGATTTGAGCTGCAAAAGCCAACATCTCTTATGAATTTCATATATCACATTTCGGCATGGAAATAGATTTTTGATACAAAATTGAAAAAGACTATCTTGTGTTTTCCAAAGAACATTACTATAAAAGTGAGTCTACGGGACGTCTTTTCATCCCAAGCATATCTCCGGAAGTATAGATTTACTAGGTATAATCAGTTATTGATATTGTACGTTTTCATCCGATTCTATATTTTTGTTCTCTAAAATGTCAATGGAAATGTTAAATGTAAAACCGAACATAAATCTTCAGAAGTCCTATTTCACAAAGGCTGTCAGATATGTAATGAGTTTTACTTAAAAAGCCATTGGGTCATTTTCACACATATCAACAACATATTGTTCTCCTTTGAATCGAATAAAGATGACATGATGAAATCAAAACATCTCACATATTTATCTCAAATTGGTAATTATATGATATTTCTGGGGTTTTGGGGTTTTGTTATTTTAAAATCTTGTAACAGTCCTTAATATTCTTGAAAGCCAATTCACATTTCCAATTTACCTGAATATCCTTTATATAACATAGCAAACATCAAATCCAAACTGTCATTCTAACTGCTTCAGCTAAGTTTCACAAATTCTCAGACCATCCAATTGTCACCAATCAACGTCTATTGGCTCTAAAATGACACTGCTCTGCAAAAGGTCGATACTTCTCTTTCAAATGACGCTATTGATATAGATTGGCAAATGTGACTCCAACTCACGGAGTGGCTCTTAAAGAGACAGAGAGTATGTTGATAGGATCACATATGTCAAATTTTGAAATCAATGTTATTACATCGGGAACCACTAACTGTTACTGAAAATAACAAGTCAAAGATCAATCAGTACATTAGAGCGAATATAAGGCCATTCAAAGTTTAGATTTGGATCGAAAACCGCACAACCGGCGCGCGCAAATTCGCCAAACGTAATTTTGAAACCTTGTCATAAGCTGACAGGAAGATATATTCGATTCGATAGTGTTTATTAGGTATTGTAACTAATAGGTAGATAAATTGGATGCATAATTTTGAATATTAAACGTATTAGAGATGTTTTCTTGATTTTTTCCATAAAATCAACGATTTTAGAGATATTATGCATAAATGGATAGATTTGCAAGTCCAGTGATGAGATATGAACTTCAATCAGCATATAAGATATTTTTTAACCTTTTTAAAACATAATAAAATGTTAAGAAAGATACTCTGTGTCACTTTAACCGAGTACTAGAGTATCAGATCACTACTCGAGTAATGCCGCTACCCGCCACTTACTCGAGAGCCCTACTCTACACCCACTGTAGCTAGAATTTACAATCAACGTAAAACTGTTTAAAAGAAAGTTTACATGTTTATTTAGTTTATGCTCTTTTTTACATACATATTGATTAATCATCTTGACAATTTTCGGTAAAAGAACACCCTTGTTGAACACATGCTGTAAGCTGAGAGTTTCTATGCGTGTTTCTCGGTTCATCATGCAAATCTAGCGATAGTGACAGTACACGGATGTGACGAGTGTCTGATTCTCAATGATGATATTAAATCAAGTTCCTGCGTTTATAATATTTAAAATGCTTCAATATGCAAACTGAAGCGTACGTAAAAAATATTTCGCCTGCACGAACAGACGAGTGAGACGAATCGGTTCAGTTAAAATCATCTTAGTAAGATAGTAACCGTTTGATTTAAAATTATATGTTAGATATATACCAGACATTCTTTGACAAAATAAAAGAGCAAAACGATATAGACAGTTCTTCAACGATATTCAGTATATGTGGTCACATGGGTCAAAAGCTAATCTGACGGGCTACCATTAAGCCGTTCTCTCCCCACAGAGGCAGATCAAGTCATTTGATTTAGCCTCTGTTCTATTACGACGAAAACCGTGAGTTCCGGGAGTTTCCCCTGGCGGAAAAAAACTTTCATAACAAAACATTTGAATTTCTTTATCAAATGACAAAGCTTCTCGCATGGAAAGGGTGGTTCATATCTCAATGCCTTTGCCTTTTTTCAGTAGCCAAAATGATGGTTTAAGGTCAGCGTCGCTGATTGCACAACTAACTTTGATTGCCTCCAATCAGGCATCTCCAATTCTATCCCACAAACTCGTCGTAATAGAACAGAGGCTAAATCAACATGACTTGATCTGCCTCTGTGGGGAGAGCATGCCATTAAGCTTGATATTTGACATTACAGATAAATCCAAAACCAAAAACATGGAAATAACGCTAAAGTGGTAATGTGATATCCAACGCATGCTTTTCTTAATGTTTATGTGTTATAGAGACACCAACATATCACATGAATGAAATGGTATTTTTTTGTCTTTTTCTGTCTTTAATAATTTTCTCTTCTTTTATCTGGGCTGTTCATTATTTCAAAGGGTAGAGGCCATGTTACACATCATTTGTCAACCATGAAAAAGTGTTGTTTTAAGCGTTATGTCTGATAATTCTGTCTTTTGAGACGATACCGTTTCGACAAGCTAGGTCTTATGCACAAGAAATTGAGAATGATAAAATTGATATATTTTATCTGCATCATATTTTGACTTACTGATTATTTTAACATTAAATTTGATTATTCTCAATTTCTTGTGGTCTAATGATTTTTATGTTCCGTCAAGTAAAAGGAAAGTCACTTTTAGACGGAACAGAGGAACAGACGGACGCAAGGAGGTCATTTCTTTGTCCTAGACAACAGCATTCTGGTGCGCGATAATAACATACGTTTAAAATGTGTGTTTATGAAAATAAATTATAAACTGCTAAATCAAATTTTGTTTCAATATCCCATGATTCCATACATCAAATTCTGATAAAATATTTTGTTAATATTTGTGCGGCCTGATATTTGTGATTTAGACACGATATGCACTTCCCTGCTAATTCCTCTGGAAAGACAAAAGGTATTCAGTCAATATTTTATAATAAAGTTTTTAAACTTCATTCTAAGATTAAAATTTTTTTTTAACTATCTTACACTGCATAGAATATCAAATGAATGAACAACTTCATCAACAATTTACAGCAATGTCAGTTTTGTGCTATCGCATAGATGTAACATTAAAAAGTTATTGTTTCAATTTTGGTAATGGATGTTATTTCTGTGTATATGAAAGACAATGTGTTGGTTTTCCCATTAATTCTCAGAGCAACAAAAGATGCTCAACTTTAGTAGAAATTTTATGTAAATCCTACTCATGTAATTAAATAACCAAAATAGTTAGGGTAATTAAAGCAAAAGTCCAGAATAGTAAAACAAAATTTGATTCAGCTGTAAATACACCACCCCAAGGCAGACACACTAACACATGCGCACACATCGATCTTACACACATAATTGAGAAGCCAAAATCATTGAAGAAAGGAAGTTTATTCAATAAGATTGAGGAAGCTAAAAAAACACAATGAAGGGAAAATCATGACATTCATATGCATGCCTAATACCAATATAACAGCTTACATCTCTTCATCTAAATCATTATTTTTCATTTGAATCAAGTTAAATCTTTGATAAAAAAATTAATAATTTTCTTAAAAACCTTGATACAAGTTAATGTGAATTTAACAAATTGTCTATTATCTTATCTTATTAAATACTGAGTTCTTTTAGAAAATTATCAACTCTAATCATCAATCCAATTCCAATTGAACATAATATTATATTGTTTTCAAATTTTAACATCTTCATAAATTTATTTATAAACTTTACTAGGTAAGCCAGAAATGATTTTAGCAGAGGCAAAATTTAAAAAAAAAGAACATACAATTTTTCAAATGTGACTGTAAAAGATACGCTCAAAACAAATGATTGTTCTGTGCACACCAAATTCATTAATTCAAATAAAATCTGATTATATAAAGGAAATTTAATAATTGATATAAAGCAAAAAAAAACAGCAACTATCAAACAAAATATAAGTTTTTAGAAGGCTAATAATTAACAAGCAGCTGACATGGTCGAGCTATATCCCCCGCAAATTGCACAATATTTATAGGTTTTCCTTATCATATTTCTGATTAATTTTTGTCGCACAAAATAACACAATTTTTCCAGGATATGAAAGAAACTATTCTAATAAAAAAACTAAATCATACCAACTTTATGTTCACTGTTGGCCATAATTCGAGTTAACTGACAAAATTAAAATCAAACGAATGAATTTATGTATTATGTATTTGGATCTCCAAGATCAATTTGATCATATTTAAACAAACATATTTTCAAAACTGTTCTTCATGACACACCAACATATGATTTTGTATCTCCATAACAAATTTGATTAAAATGTGATGATTAGTTTCGTTGTGAGATAGACAGGACTTGTAACAGATTTCCAACAGAGTCCTCATTTTTGGCCAAAAAAGGCAAAATTTTATAAAAACATTTTCAAAATTGTGTTTCATGACACACCTTCATGTGATAATGTATCTCCATATCACATTTTATCAATATGTGATGATTAGTTTAGAAGTTATGAGCCGGACAGGACTTGTAACAGATTTCCAACAGAGTCCTCATGTTTTGCCAAAAAAGGCAAAATTTTATAAAAATATTTTCAAAATTGTTCTTCATGACACACCTTCAGATGATTATGTATCTTCATATCAAATTTTATCAATATGTGATGATTAGTTTAGAAGTTGTGAGCCGGACAGGACTTGTAACAAATTTCTTACAAAATTTACCACTTTTTCTCCAAAATCCTAATATTTTATGTAGATTTTCAGAAAATTGTTTCTCATGACACATTATTACATGTTTCTTCATGTCCATGACGAATCTGAATTGAAATGGTTGATTAGTTAGAAAGTTATGAGCCGGACACAAAGTGCAACGGACGGACGGACGGTACCCATTTTAATACCCCCCACAACTTCGTTGTTGCGGGGGATAACAACATAGTGAATATAAAATCTCTGAGTAGTAGTAAAAAGAAATATCTGGTAAATATAAGGTTATTGTGGATAATAAAGAAAAGAAAATAAGCTGTGTGTAACCAGCTTACTAGGTTTATAATATTACTGAAGTTGAAATAGATAAAAGAAATTATAGTAGTCAAATAATCATAACTGTTTTGAGAACCAGAGGTGAACCAAGGAATAAAAACTTGTAATGACCAACTGGTTGAAAAGTAAACCAAATGTCAGACAAATGTCATCAATACTGGAATAACTAAAATATTACGTATGCTGGAATAACTAAAAGTAATGACTCAAGATTGTATTGAGGTTAGGTCAATCAAATATAACTGATGATGGAATGACTTAAGAATTATAATAGACTGACTGGTTGAAAAGTAACATGATAAAGTCTTAAACTCAGCTGTTCATTAATTAAAGTTAAGATGAACCAAGTCCATTATAATAGTTTAATAATTAAAAAGTCCAGTATTAATAAATTGTTTCTTATTTTGCTTAGATGGTCCAAATCCTATGTAAATATAGGTAACCTAGGTCAATTCATATTAAAAACTGGCTAATTGAACTTTGACATGGTCCAAATCCTATATCATAACAAGGTAGTAAACTTTAACATAATGCAACTCCTTTGTAAAAACTAGCCAGTTGAACTTTGACATGGTCCAAATCCTATATTATAAGGCCTGTTCCACACTACCTCCGATTTCGTGGACACATGCGTTGATTAATGCGATTTGCCTTTCACACTAGACGTGTCAACGTGCGTCCGATAAAAGTCCATATCTAGATAAGACCACGTATTCTAGTGTTAAAACAACATGGTAACAGAATCATACATAACAAGGTTGTTTGAAGAAAATAAGGAGGAAAGAATGGATGTTTAACTTTATTTCAGCTGAGTTTAACAGTGATGCCACCGAGATATTTGAAATATATCATTCATAACCCTTTGTTCTAGGAAGTGGTTTCCATTTGAATAAATAGACAAGTTAAGACCTTATGCTATTTATATGGATGTTTAAAACAAATAGAAGTACAGTTGTGACCAGTCACCAAAGCCACGAGGTGACTTGCAACTTCAGATGTGATACATCGAAGATAGGTACATGACTTATATCCTTGGCATCGCTTCGCATCGCATCGCATCACATCGCATTTCAAATCCGACTAAGTGTAAAAGCCCTAGGATAAATTAACGGAAGTGAGTTGTTTTGCCACAACGCATGACGCAACACACGGGAAAATCGAACGTCATAAGTGTGGAACAGGCCCAACTAGCTAATTGAACTTTGTCATGGTCAAAATCCTAAATTATAACTTGGTAGTTAAGGTTAACATTCTACTTGTACATATCCTTTGTAAAAAATGGCCAGTTAAACTTTTATATGGTCGTAACCCTATGAAAGATCCGGCTAAATGGTCCAAAACTAATGTAAAAGCTGGATAGCTGTAAGGTGACATTGTCAAGGACCTATTGTAAGGTCCCAGGTTCAAGTCCTACATAATACATGGATAATTGGAAATAAACAGTGTCAAGGTTTAACATACTAACTTGCTAGTTACACATGGTCATAATCTTACATAATTCCTGCATAACTGAACAGTGGCATGGTCCAAGCCCTAGGTTATAGCTGGGTAGTTGTATGGTGGCATGGTCCAAGTCCTAGGTTAAAGCTAGATAGTTGTATGGTGACATGGTCCAAGTCCTAGGTTATAGCTGGGTAGTTGTATGGTGACATGGTCCAAGTCCTAGGTTATAGCTGGATAGTTGTATGGTGACATGGTCCAAGTCCTGGGTTATAGCTGGATAGTTGTATGGTGACATGGTCCAAGTCCTAGGTTACAGCTGGATAGTTGTATGGTGACATGGTCCATGTCCAAGGTTACAGATTGATAGTTGTATGGTGACATGGTCCAAGTCCTAGGTTATAGCTGAATAGTTGTATGTTTGGTGGCATGGTCAAAGTCCTCAGTTTTAGCTTGATAGTTGTATGGTGGCATGGTCCGATTTCTAGGTTATAGCTGGGTAGTTGTATGGTGACATGGTCTAAGTCCTAGGTTATAGCTGGGTAGTTGTATGGTGACATGGTCTAAGTCCTAGGTTATAGCTGGGTAGTTGTATGGTGACATGGTCCAAGTCCTAGGTTATAGCTGGGTAGTTGTATGGTGACATGGTCTAAGTCCTAGGTTATGGCTTGAAAGTTGTATGGTGACATTGTCGAAGCCCTAGGTTACAGATTGATAGTTGTATGGTGACATGGTCCAAGTCCTAGTTATAGGTGGATAGTTGTATGGTCACATGGTCCAAGTCGTAGGTTATAGCTGAATAGTTGTATGGTGACATGGTCCAAGTCCTAGGTTATAGCTGGGTAGTTGTATGATGACATGGTCCAAGTCCTAGGTTATAGCTAGATAGTTGTATGGTGACATGGTCCAAGTCCTAGGTTATAGCTAGATAGTTGTATGGTGACATGGTCCAAGTCCTAGGTTGTAGCTGAATAGTTGTATGGTGACATGGTCCATGTCCAAGGTTATAGCTAGATAGTTGTATGGTGGCATGGTCCAAGTCCAAGGTTATATCTAGATAGTTGTATGATGACATGGTCCAAGTCCAAGGTTATAGCTGGATAGTTGTATTGTGACATGGTCCAAGTCCTAGGTTATAACTGGATAGTTGTATGGTGACATGGTGCAAGTCCTAGGTTATAGCTAGATAGTTGTAACGTGACATGGTGCAAGTCCTAGGTTATTGCTTGATAGTTGTATGGTGACATGGTCCAAGTCCAAGGTTATAGCTAGATAGTTGTATGGTGACATGGTCCATGTCCTAGTTATAGCTAGATAGTTGTATGGTGACATGGTCCAAGTCCTAGGTTATAGCTAGATAGTTGTATGGTGACATGGTCCAAGTCCTAGGTTGTAGCAGGATAGTTGTATGGTGGCATGGTCCAAGTCCTAGTTATAGCTAGATAGTTGTATGGTGACATGGTCCAAGTCCTAGGTTGTAGCAGGATAGTTGTATGGTGACATGGTCCATGTCCTAGTTATAGCTAGATAGTTGTATGGTGACATGGTCCAAGTCCTAGGTTATAGCTAGATAGTTGTATGGTGACATGGTCCAAGTCCTAGGTTGTAGCAGGATAGTTGTATGGTGACATGGTCCAAGTCCTAGGTTGTAGCAGGATAGTTGTATGGTGACATGGTCCATGTCCTAGTTATAGCTAGATAGTTGTATGGTGACATGGTCCAAGTCCTAGGTTATAGCTAGATAGTTGTATGGTGACATGGTCCAAGTCCTAGGTTGTAGCAGGATAGTTGTATGGTGACATGGTCCAAGTCCTAGGTTGTAGCAGGATAGTTGTATGGTGACATGGTCCAAGTCCTAGGTTGTAGCAGGATAGTTGTATGGTGGCATGGTCCAAGTCCTAGGTTATAGCTAGATAGTTGTATGGTGACATGGTCCAAGTCCTAGGTTGTAGCAGGATAGTTGTATGGTGACATGGTCCATGTCCTAGTTATAGCTAGATAGTTGTATGGTGACATGGTCCAAGTCCTAGGTTATAGCTGGATAGTTGTATGGTGACATGGTCCAAGTCCTAGGTTATAGCTAGATAGTTGTATGGTGACATGGTCCAAGTCCTAGGTTACAGCTAGATAGTTGTATGGTGACATGGTCCAAGTCCTAGGTTATAGCTAGATAGTTGTATGGTGACATGGTCCAAGTCCTAGGTTATAGCTAGATAGTTGTATGGTGACATGGTCCAAGTCCTAGGTTATAGCTAGATAGTTGTATGGTGACATGGTCCAAGTCCTAGGTTGTAGCAGGATAGTTGTATGGTGACATGGTCCAAGTCCTAGGTTATAGATGGATAGTTGTATGGTGACATGGTCCAAGTCCTAGGTTATAGCTGGATAGTTGTATGGTGACATGGTCCAAGTCCAAGGTTACAGATTGATAGTTGTATGATGACATGGTCCATGTCCTAGGTTATAGCTAGATAGTTGTATGGTGACATGGTCCAAGTCCAAGGTTATAGCTAGATAGTTGTATGGTGACATGGTCCAAGTCCTAGGTTATAGCTAGATAGTTGTATGGTGACATGGTCCAAGTCCTAGGTTACAGCTGGATAGTTGTATGGTGACATGGTCCATGTCCAAGGTTATAGCTAGATAGTTGTATGGTGACATGGTCCATGTCCAAGGTTACAGATTGATAGTTGTATGGTGACATGGTCCATGTCCAAGGTTACAGATTGATAGTTGTATGGTGACATGGTCCAAGTCCTAGGTTATAGCTGAATAGTTGTATGTTTGGTGGCATGGTCAAAGTCCTCAGTTTTAGCTTGATAGTTGTATGGTGGCATGGTCCGATTTCTAGGTTATAGCTGGGTAGTTGTATGGTGACATGGTCTAAGTCCTAGGTTATAGCTGGGTAGTTGTATGGTGACATGGTCTAAGTCCTAGGTTATAGCCGGGTAGTTGTATGGTGACATGGTCCAAGTCCTAGGTTATAGCTGGGTAGTTGTATGGTGACATGGTCTAAGTCCTAGGTTATGGCTTGAAAGTTGTATGGTAACATGGTCGAAGCCCTAGGTTACAGATTGATAGTTGTATGGTGACATGGTCCAAGTCCTAGTTATAGGTGGATAGTTGTATGGTGACATGGTCCAAGTCCTAGGTTATAGCTGAATAGTTGTATGGTGACATGGTCCAAGTCCTAGGTTATAGCTGGGTAGTTGTATGATGACATGGTCCAAGTCCTAGGTTATAGCTAGATAGTTGTATGGTGATATGGTCCAAGTCCTAGGTTGTAGCTAGATAGTTGTATGGTGACATGGTCCAAGTCCTAGGTTGTAGCTGAATAGTTGTATGGTGACATGGTCCATGTCCAAGGTTATAGCTAGATAGTTGTATGGTGACATGGTCCAAGTCCTAGGTTATAGCTGAATAGTTGTATGTTTGGTGGCATGGTCAAAGTCCTCAGTTTTAGCTTGATAGTTGTATGGTGGCATGGTCCGATTTCTAGGTTATAGCTGGGTAGTTGTATGGTGACATGGTCTAAGTCCTAGGTTGTAGCTGAATAGTTGTATGGTGACATGGTCCATGTCCAAGGTTATAGCTAGATAGTTGTATGGTGGCATGGTCCAAGTCCAAGGTTATATCTAGATAGTTGTATGATGACATGGTCCAAGTCCAAGGTTATAGCTGGATAGTTGTATTGTGACATGGTCCAAGTCCTAGGTTATAACTGGGTAGTTGTATGGTGACATGGTGCAAGTCCTAGGTTATAGCTAGATAGTTGTAACGTGACATGGTGCAAGTCCTAGGTTATAGCTAGAAAGTTGTTTGGTAATATGGTAAATTTCCTACATAATAGCTGTATAGGTTAAGGGTGACATGGTCCAAAACCTACATTATAGCTTGATAGTTTTATGGTGACATTATCAGGGATCTATGTAATAGCTGAATAGTCCAATTCCTACATAAGAAGCTTAATAGTTTTAATTTGATGTGGTCCAAATCCTACATAAAAGCTTGATAGGCATAAAGTGACATGGTCTGATTCCTACATAAAAGCATGATAGTTTTAACGTGACATGGTTCAATGCAATAGCTTGAAAGTTTCTAGTAATTGGTAGTTAGGACTAAAGATAATTTTCAACCATGAATGTTGTTTATCATGTCAGCTGATTTACAGTTGAGGTTCTTCTCATTGATTAGACCCAGTCGTCAACCTCCTGCTCCTCTTTCTTAACCTCCTGGGCATCCTGTATGGCTCTTTTCATCTCAGCCTCCATCTCTGGGTCCACAGGTTTTGGTGGGGGAAGTACAGCTCGCATCTCGGTCTCAATGGTCTGGATCCTCTTCTGGATCTTTGTGTCAAACTCTCTCTGCTTCTGACGGACAATTTCAGCTATGGATGAAGTTGCATTGTTAGCCTGATTTCTTAGATCATTTTGTTTTTGGTCAATTAGATGTTTCTCAGTTTCCGGATCCAAAGCAACAAGTTGGCCAAGACTGGCGACCTGATCCATGATATGCTTCTCAGAGACTTCTACGTACATAGATGACAGGTTGTTGACCATGAATGCAATCTTGTTAGCCTCTGAGGCCTGTGTAAATATCATGTCTCTGAGCATATCAGAAAGGCTGTATTTGAGGCGGAATTTTTTCCCCTTTTCTGCACTTTGAACAAAGTTCTTGACGTTCTCCTCCATGCAGCATTTGATCAAGTTGGACATTGTTGAGAAGAATCGGACCAATTTCCCCCATTGTGTCTTTACCTCTCCTAATGCTCTTATTCCTTTCTTGAGTAGCTCTTTTATCTCCTCAAAGTTTACTTCGTCAAGCTTGATGGCAGCAAGTTCTTCAATGACATTGGCAACCTTTTCACCTGCAGCTTCAGCTCTCTTGCTGGTTTCCTTAAAATCTTGTCTTGCACTTTCTAAAATGGACGATGCTTGGTTCACTTTGAATTGGTAGTTCTCTATACATGCATCTGTAACAGAGTCTGATGAACTTTGTTCCATTGCAGATGCCTTTGGGGTTAGATTTGCCATTGGTGAGGCTCCAAATGTCATTGTGCAAAATGTTTGTAGCCATTTTGTTTTACTATCAAGTCGTGTTAATAGCATGTTGATATTTTGTTTCTCTTTTTCACCAGTGCTCATTTGTTTGTTGTAAAGTGATAGTTCCCTACAAAGCTCAGACCCAGTCTTGGTTATTTCTGAAATTCTAGCCTTAGCTTTTCCATTGTAGTTACCAAGTGCCCCTATAACATCATTGAAATATGCTGTTGCTCTATCGAGCGGCATGACCTCTGTTTGAGTTCCTTCCTCTGTTTGATTTCCTTCCTCTGTTTGAGTTCCTTCGAGTTCCTTCCTCTGTTTGAGTTCCTTCCTCTGTTTGAGTTCCTTCCTCTGTTTGAGTTCCTTTGAGTTCCTTCCTCTGTTTGAGTTCCTTCCTTGAGTTCCTTCCTCTGTTTGAGTTCCTTCCTCTGTTTGAGTTCCTTCGAGTTCCTTCCTCTGTTTGAGTTCCTTCCTCTGTTTGAGTTCCTTCCTCTGTTTGAGTTCCTTTGAGTTCCTTCCTCTGTTTGAGTTCCTTCCTTGAGTTCCTTCCTCTGTTTGAGTTCCTTCCTCTGTTTGAGTTCCTTCGAGTTCCTTCCTCTGTTTGAGTTCCTTCCTCTGTTTGAGTTCCTTCCTCTGTTTGAGTTCCTTTGAGTTCCTTCCTCTGTTTGAGTTCCTTCCTTGAGTTCCTTCCTCTGTTTGAGTTCCTTCCTCTGTTTGAGTTCCTTCCTCTGTTTCAGCTCCTTCCTCTGTTTGAGTTCCTTTTATCCAATCAGAAGCAATCTCATTCAGTTCTTGCACAGCTACAGCCAACTTTTTAACTTCAGACACCAGAAGATCATCCTCTTTGGTGTTGGCTTTGGCTTTAGCTTGACCCAATTTTGGTTTTCTAAGGGATCGTAATATGACATTATTAGTAACGGCAGCTACTGACCCAATTACAGCTTTGGACATGTTTTCAACTATGTTCATTACCATCATTTGGCCTGCAGAGGGCATGGAGTCAATTGCTTTTTCATACTTCTCTCTTGCATTCCTCGTATGATTTCTCAACTCGTTGTATTCTTCCTCAATTCTTTTCTTACTGGCTTCTTCATCCTCCAATCTTTTTTTTTTCACCTCTTTGTCTGCCTTTGCCTTTGTCAACATGTCCTCATGTTTTCCCTTGGCCAAGGTACAAGCTTCCTGCAGTTCACCTATCAGCTCCATGACATCCGTAAATACTGTTTCTACTTCCTGTGCTTTCTCAGTGCAAGTTTCCGAAATTCTTGTTATGTTGCTCAAAATATCAGGGACTAATTCTTCGATTTCCTCATTACTGCCTCCAATGATGAACTAGAAAAAAGGAAATGACGATAAGGTATAACATCATTATTACCTTTTAAACTTCACGAAAATAAATCATATAAATATTGAACTGTTGATTGGCATAATGTACCATGTCTATAAAACATTTTCTACAAATTAATTCTCAAATTGATCAGTACAAAATCGATTTATGCAAAATGTCTTCAGAGGGTCAAACATCTCATTTCATTATCTGCAGAATTAAGAATTATCAAGCAAAAACTGCACACAGCCTTTAAACTGTTTAGTTTTAACCATTGGTGTGGGAAAGTGGAATCTTGCAGCTTCATAGAACTTGGTACGTTCAAAAAGGAATTGCTTGTTCTTGATTAAAATCAGATTTTCTTAATGTCCTTTTTGAGAGATCAATTTATTTCCCTAAGAAAACAGGTGCCTTAGTGTTTATATGATTAGAGCTTTGTACCTTTACAGCATTCTTGACATGCTGTGGGACTTGAAGGGTCAGGAGACGGATTTGGTCCATGTTCTTGTTGGCAGTGTTGAATGCGAACCATCCGTTATTGGCAACTTGAACCATACTGGTGCGTAGAGACTCCGGGTATTTGACGTGTTCGAATTCTTTTCTTTCCATGTTGTCGGAGACCAGCGACACATCCTTCTCCAGCGTGACAAGAACCAGCTGTCCTAGAAGACAAATGGACAGAGGTGCCGGGTTCAGCATTTCATGCCAGTTCATGTGGGGTCCAAGCACCAACATCATGTCTTCCTGGGAACATAGAAGCAGAACAATATGCAACAAACTTCTCTGTATATATATTCTAAATGGGGTACAAAATTATTAACTAAAATAATTATCGCTATTTAAACATAGTTGTAGTGAGCTAAAGCCTTATTTTGAAATATTTTATGAACGCTTCAGGCAATTTTGATGCAAGTGGAAACTTAGCCCAAGGGTACTCTAATCTTATGTGACGGAGTTGAACTTGTGCTTTTGAAATGAAAGGTTGAGATTTGAGTTCTAGTGAATTTTGAATGAGAAAAACCATAAGAATAAGGGTCAACAAAAATGGTATGTTCTATTAATGTTGTAGATACATCTTTTGGTAGTATTTATCTTATTTCAAGCAAGTAATTGTTCATATTTTGCAAGTAAATTAATGACAAAATCTTAGTTCATTTCATGATAAATTTCTTAGTTTACATTAGGGAAAAGGTCTTTTGTAATTGTTATAAATTGCATTATTTATTGTAATTATCTTAGGATAATATTTGTGTGTTAGAGAGCTATAAGAATGGCCAGTAAAGATATGGACAGAAGTTCTGTAATCAGTTCTCGTAGTATCAGACAGAGAAGAATGACAGAGAAAGGCCTGTTGTATACTGAAGAACAGAAGGGAAAGCTTTTGAAATTATCTTTTAGACAGTTAAAGGCTAAGCAAAACGCTATTTTATCTCTTTTGAAGGAAAGTACAAACTTGAAGAGAGTAAGAGATGAACATTCCCAATTCTTGACATTACTTGAGAAGCATTATGCTCTGAGAGAACAGTACATTTCTCTTCTTGACCTAGAGAGTAGAAAGCAGTTTAAGGTAGACTGTGAGGAGAATCCTTTGATCTTCAGTTTCAAGCTTAAACTAGAGAAATGGTTCAGCGAGCATACAGTAGTACCCAGTGATAGTGTATCTCAGAAGGCAGGGTCGCAGCATTCTCACAGTAGTCAGGATAGTGCTATGACTATGGCTAGGATGAGGGAAGACCAGAAGAAGGCTGAGTTATTAGCTAAAGCCTCAGCACTAAAGGAAAAGGAAAACCTAGAACTGAGTAAGTTAAAACTAAAGATTCAGGAAGAGGAGCTAGAGATACAAACCGAACTTGCAATAAGTCAAGCCAAGTCAAAGGTGATAGACGAGTATGAGAATACAGGGAGTCAGACAGACCTCAAGGAAAAGAAACAGATCCCTGAAGTGATCGTTCACAGTAATGATACATTCATCAATCAGTATGCTCCAACCCATCATGACACACGTGGGGAAAGACCGCCACTCGTGGACTATGTTCGACACCTGAAGAAGCCTGCAGCTGAACTGAAGACGTTCAGTGGAGACCCAATGGACTACAAGCGGTTCAGGCGTCAGTTTAACAGCATGGTGGTATCCAACTGTGACAATAAAGATGAAGTAGTGAACTATCTGGATCAGTATACCTCAGGAGAAGCAAATAAGATAGTGTCTGGATTTAGTTATCTTGACGGGGAAAGAGCATATCAAGCAATACTTCATGAGTTTGAAGATCGCTATGGTGATTCTGACATTGTTACAAGTGCTTTTGTTAAGAGGGCTCTGGATTGGCCGACAATTCGAATTGACAATGCAAAAGTCTTGGACGATTACGCCATCTTTCTCACAGAGTGCGAGAATGCGGTAGCAACAATTGACGCCATGAGGATTCTAGAATATCCGGACAACATGAAAAGAATGATCATGAAGATGCCCTATCAATACCATGATAAATGGAGAACTATTATTCAGTCCAAAAGATTTCAAGGCATAGGAATTTATTTTCATGACATTGTTGACTTTGTCCGAAAAGAAGCGAAAAAGGCGAACGATCCAATATATGGGAAAAGAGCACTAACTGAACCAAAACTGAACAGAACCAAGACAAGATCCTTTGCGACAAACCTGAACGAGGAAAGAAAAGTTGAGACAGACCTGTACAGAACAGTTGAGCCAGAAAAGAGAACAGTCAAGTCCTTACAGAAACCATGTATCTACTGCAAGGGAGAAAATCATGGACTATAGAGTGCTTTAGGTGGACCAAGTTGTCTCATGAGAACAAGTTGACATTCCTCAGAGGTAAAGGACTGTGTTTCAGATGTCTGCATCAAGGACATATCAGCAAGGAATGTGAGAAGAAAGGAATAGTTTGCACCAAATGTGGACTTAGACATCAGACAGTGTTGCATATCATTAGTCCAGCACAGAATAGATTTGACCAGAAGGAGAGAAGAGAAGAAGCTAAGAACACTGTGAGCTGTATGGGGGCTGGTCAAGGAGAATGCACGAAGGCGATAGTTCCTGTACAGATAAAGATCAAGAACAGTAGTAAGACAGTACAAACATATGCCTTCATGGATCCAGACAGCAGCGTTTCTTTCATGTCACAGGATTTGAAGAAAGATTTAGGTTGCGAGGGAAGGAAAATGAAGATGACACTTCAGACTATGGGTAAGCCTCATACCATGTACACATACAGTGTGGACAATCTGGAAGTGAGTGACCTAAATGGACATAACTCTGTGACATTACCCAAAGTGTACACAAAGGATAGAATGCAAGTTTCTCACCATCACATCCCACAGATGGCAGATATTTCACAATGGGAACACCTGAATCAAGTTGAACTTACACAAATTAATGCCAACATTGGGCTGTTGATTGGAAATAATGTCCCGGATGCCTATACTCCGTTTCACGTCAAGACAGGACCACAAGGGAGTGAGCATGCTACGTTCACCAGGTTAGGATGGATAGTATGGAACATCGTACGTGAAAACACAAACCATGGAAAGCAACTCTTCTCAGTCAACAGAGTTGAAGATTCAGCCATAGAGGAAGTTGAAGAATTGAAGAAGCTTGACAGACTGGTTAGAAGTGCCATTGATCAAGATTTCCCAGAGCGGGTAATCAACGACAAGAAAGAAGCATCTCGTGATGACATGAAGTTCATGAACATTGTCAAGAACAAGATTCAGCTGGTAGATGGACACTACGTGATTCCACTTCCTCTCAAGAATGAGGAGATATACTTACCTGACAACCATACCCAAGCTTTACATAGGCTGAAGAGTCTGAAAAGAAAGATGGAAGGGAATGAATATTTTCACAGAGACTATAAGAAGTTTATGGACACAATCCTGGACAAGGGTTACGCAGAACAAGTTCAAGAACATGAAGTTACAAGACGCGATGGACGAGTGTGGTTCATACCACATCATGGAATCTACCACCCCAGAAAACCGGAGAAGATAAGGGTAGTTTTCGACTGTACTGCCATGTACCAAGGTGTATCACTCAACCACCTACTCCTGCAAGGACCAGACCTGACTACGGTAATACACTACTGGGTGTGTTACTCCGCTTCAGAGAAAATCCAGTGGCCATAATGGGAGACATAGAATCTATGTTCTATCAGGTTCAAGTGCCTCAGGAGGACAGAGACATGCTAAGGTTTTACTGGTGGCCTGACGACGATGTACAGAAATCTCCGCATGTGTATCACATGTGCGTTCCTTTGTTTGGAGTGGTCTCATCACCAACATGTTCCACATTGGCACTACAGCAGACAGCAGAAGAAATTGACGACAGATTTGATCAGAAAACTATTGATACAGTTAAGAGATCCTTTTATGTGGATGACCTGCTGAAATCTGAGAATACGGAGAAAGAAGTTGTCACTTGTAGAGAATGTGAGCGCTTTGTGGCTGAAAGGTGGGTTTAAACTAACCAAGTGGACAAGTAATAGCCATGAAGTTATGAAGAGCATAGCTGAAAAGGACAGAGTGAAGAGCATCAGGGGTGTAGACCTGGAGAGTGATCTACTTCCATCAGAGAGAGCATTAGGAGTCTTCTGGAAAGTTGAGGAGGACTGTTTAAGTTTTCAGATTCAGCTGAAGCCACAGCTCAACACCAGAAGAGGTATACTTTCAGTTATCAGCTCACTATATGACCCGATTGGATTTGCAGCGCCATATGTATTGATTGCTAAGATCTTACAGCAAGACTTATGCCGAAGACAGTTGGACTTAAACCAAGAAATCGCAGGGAATGATTTGAAGACTTGGCAACAGTGGCTAGATGGACTACAGTACTTGGAGAAAATAGAGTTCCCAAGATGCTACAAACCACCAGGCTTTGGTCAAGTCACATCATGTCAAGTACACATGTTTTCTGATGCTAGGATGGCTACGGCATAGTGGCATACTTGAGGTTGACAGACGACAGAGGACAAATATGTGTATCTTTCATTCTGGGCAAGTCAAGGGTCAGTCTGCTGAAGGAAATCACAATTCCAAGGATGGAGTTGACGGCTGCCACTATTGCAGTGAAAATTTACAGATTGATTCACGAAGAGATGGATTTTTCAGTGACAGAGACATTCTATTGGACCGATAGCATGTCCGTCTTATGCTACATCTGTAACGATAGTGCACGATACCATACATTTGTGGCAAACAGAGTGAATCTAATTAGAGATGCAACCTCAGTTGATCAGTGGAACTACATTGAGAGTTAGTCAAACCCTGCTGATGCTGCATCAAGAGGAATGAAGATTGAGAAATTCCTGAGAGCAGATCTTTGGTTCAGAGGACCAAAATTCTTGCAGCATGACCAGTCAGAATGGCCGCAGAATCATCCCGATGAATCTTTGAAAATCCTGAGTGATGATTCCAAAGTGAAGAGAGTTGTTAACACTGCAGTTGAAACCGAAACCTCGGATATTGTTCATGAACTGATCTGTCATTTCTCGGACTGGACACAACTGAAGAGAGCAGTGGCTTACCTGAGACTGTTCATCAGATATCTTCAGACAAAGACTATTATGAGAGTTGTACAGAGATATCACTTTGCTGACACCATCAGAGCACTGCGACAGAAAGGAACTGGTAACACTAGATCAGGTTTGCACAAGCTTGATCCCTTTCTGCATGAAGGATTGGTCAGAGTCGGAGGACGCTTAGAGCGAGGTGACATGACTTTCGACACGAAACACCAAGTCATCTTACCAAAACACTTACATGTGTCGACGCTTATACTCCGCGACATCCACAGAAGAGTTGGACACCTAGGTAAAAACATGATGATGTCAGTGTTGAGACAGCAGTACTGGATGATTGGAGCCAACAGTGGCATCAAGGGAGTGATATCCAAGTGTGTGCAGTGCAAACGGTATCAAGCTAAGGTTCTAGAACAGAAAATGGCAGATTTACCAGTAGATAGACTCACTCCTTATAAACCACCCTTTTCTCACACAGGAATAGACTTTTTCGGACCTTTCCACGTTACTCGCGGAAGAAGTTCTGTGAGAAGGTATGGAGTGATGTTTGTGTGTCTGGCGAGTCGAGCAGTCCATCTCGAACTCGCATACTCACTTGAGACAATGCATTGAGGAGATTTATAGCAAGAAGAGGATCAGTTAAGATGATTAGATCAGACAATGGGACAAATCTTGTTTCCTGTGAAAAAGAGCTCAGATAAAAAATAGAGAAATTGAACAATGAGAAAATAAGAGATGTGCTGATACAGAAGAATATCAACTGGGAGTTTAATCCTCCCATTGCCTCACACTTCAGCGGCATATGGGAACGAATGATCCGCACCGTCCGAAAGATTCTACATTCCCTTATGCAGCAGCAAGCTATTCGTCTTGACGATGAGGCATTACACACTCCCTTGTGTGAGGTTGAGTCGATTCTGAACAATCAGCCCATCACCGACACTCCGGTTGATTCCAGTGACCTGACAGTGTTAACACCGAACCACCTGCTTCAACTACAGCCAGGGGAGAATATGCCGCCCGATGTATTCAACAAGGGTGACGCTTACATTCGACAAAGGTGGAAGCAAGTACAGTATCTTGCTGATTAGTTCTGGAAGAGGTGGAAGACAGAATATATCACCCAGCTTCAAGAGAGACAGAAATGGTTTGCTGCGAAAGAAAATATCGCGATAGGAGATGTAGTTCTCATGGTTGAAAATTCACCAAGAGACTCTTGGGCCATGAGAAAAGTGATAGAAACATTCACAGACAAGAAGGGATTTGTGAGGACAGTTAAAGTGAAGACTGTCTCCACAGAGTTAGTGAGACCTATCAGCAAATTGGTCTTAATTCTGTCTGCTGTAAAGTGTGTGTAAGTGGTTTGCTCATAGCGTTGGATACCCGGCGCTAGCTATATGTCCAACCTCACATGGTTCATCTGAAGCCAAAATAATGACAAATATTATATAAACTTTAAAAATTTATTCGAGGCGATCATTAACTGCGCATGCGCCAGACGCACATCTTTGAAACAATGCTGAATGACGTTAAATCATTTTCTTTACCATAAAGGTGTTTGCTTGCTCATTACACAGTTGACACACTTAAATGATCTGCAACATTTCAACTGATAACAAACTTGGAATGAACTTTAAATTCAACTTCAATACAGATCAACTTAAAACTGACAATTTATAAAAATACTTTTTCATGTATCAATAAAAACATTTACCATCAATATACATAAATAGGTATATATGTAGCATGCAAAAATAACTTTTACAGTATCCTAGCTATATTCCCTAACAACATCAATCAATTCAGGAACATAACTACACAATGACTCTGAATTATCTCCCTTTAACTACAAGAAATAGACCATGAAATTACTAACTCTTCAAATGACAAGTGATACAGAGTTATCTCCCTTAATGCCATCTAACCTTGGAAATACTGAGATATGGCACAAACACCAGTTGAATATGATAACTTGACAATCCAACAAAATGTCTAACACATGTAATTGAAACTAATAAAGAGGAACCTCATGAAGCTTTATCAACAATACTACTGGCTGACACAAGTGTGGAAGATAATCCTATTCTGCCAACTGAGACAAATGACTATAAGACAATAGAAATTAACCATATCCCATATTCAGTAATAAATCATTACTGAATACCAATTTACCTGAACTTCACTTTACAAAACAATAATCATAGCTCAATTATATATTCATCATAAGGAAATATCATATTGAAGACTATCAACAAATTTAGCCATTCAAATATTCAGCAATTCCAGGAACTAGTAAAACAATTTCTATTCAATAATAATACTGATGATAATGATGAAATTAATGATAATAATTAGTAAATATTATGACAATAGCAACAATAAAAGAATCTGTTTCAAAAACCTTGATTGATCAAATAATGTCTGTAATGCCTCTCACGGGCCTTCCTTTCACCTTTTACGTCCGCTTCTTTCAATTTTATTGCATTTCTCAATCACTTCTGCTTTAACCTCATTGTGAGAGTTATCTCCCTTCTATATTAAGCTTTCCGTTTCCGCTCAAAAACACGGTTTCTGTCAGCCATTACTACTCGGCTCCACATTCTCTCACCGGCGCAAACTAATGCTTGCAAAGGTTTTTTACCGTTTCTGTAACACTGCATGGAAATGAAGCTGGGAAGTAAAAGCGTTTGAAGTGGACAAACATCGTTTTTATTGTGTCAGCATAATGTCACTGTTTTACTGTGACACGAAGTGATAGGAAATATTCATAATTACTATCATAACCCTTGAAATGACTTGACTTCAATATTAAAAACTGACAATTTGTAAATCGAAGACATAAACTGAACCTTTAAATAACCTCTACCGATGTAATTGACTTGTGACACTTTCTTACTGTGACACAACATGAAATGCCTTAATGCGACAATAACATTACTTGACATTGTCTCACAATACAATTGGAATATGAAATACCTCATATTGAATCTATAAAATCATATTGAGGATACATACCAACAACCACGAAAGAATTTAAACCGAACGTTACATCTCGCATTGATTGTTTACTTCCGTTCTAAGCTTAATCCAAGGGACACTACTCTCAGACTATGACCTTAAGTTGACCATCGCTATGAAGTTACTGCTAGCCCGTAATTCAAATATAGACGTACAACTTACTTTAACTTAGAAAGACTACTTAGCCCATTCAATGAAATAAATCCTCAAAAATATATATATATCTACATTAAAGATAATATAAGCAGTTATTGCTAAATTCTTGGGACGAACCGACCAACCTGTCAATAATGACAGCGGCTGATTGTGTTACGCTTACATCAACTTCAATATCATTAATATACACTAAACGGCAAAAGAAACGTCACTCCGAATTCCGATTGCAAGAGTCCTTGAATTCACTTCTTCGTGGATAAATACTCAATAACAAGATACAAGTGAAATTTTGTAACCATTTTATTGACAGATCATTGATCAATTCTGCATAACTTTCAGACAATCATTCCAATTTGTACTCGCTAAAGAAAGAAGTTAAGAGTCAGTAGCGCGTGTGGCCGCCTTGAGCGGCAATAACAGCCGTGCACCTTCTGTACATGGAGTGGATCAGTCGGTTGATAAAGGCGATTGGAATCTGCTGCCACACTCTAAGAAATGCCTGACGCAATAAAATTGCAGTTGTCGGCCTTGGTCTGACGTCATTTAAACGTCTCTGAATCTCATCCCAGAGGTGCTCAATGGGGTTTAGATCCGGACTTAGGACAGGCCACTCCATGGTATTGACTCTGTTGTGTTGTAGGAAGTCCCTTGTTGCTCTGGCAGTGTGGGGCCGGGCGTTGTCATGTTGGAATATGCGGTTCCGGTGACGGGCAAAATGTGGCAGGACATGGGGTCTAAGGGCTTGGTCCATGTAGCGCACTGCTGTGATGCCACCTCCTCTTCCTGGTTGCAGGTTTTGGAACACAACAGGACCAACTCTCTGATTTAGACCGATTCCTCCCCATACCATGATGCTTGCACCTACCCACGCGTCTCTTTCAACAACACATTGGTCTGTAAAACGTTGACCACGTCGATGCCACACCCGCACTCTGCCATCTGCATTTGAGAGACAGTACCGACTCTCGTCTTTAAACAGTACTCTTCGCCATTGTCTGTAACGCCAATGTTGGTGCTGTACGGCCCACAGAAGTCGTTGACGTCGATGACGAGGAGTGAGGATGGGTCCACGGTAAGGCCTACGGCAATGGAAATTCCTGTTAGTGAGGCGTCGACGTACTGTGTAGGCGCTTATTGGTCTACCATGTCTCCCTACTTTCTGACGTGCAGTTTCCGTGGCTTGGATGAAAGGATTCTGTTGGTGCTGTCGAACAATATGGCGGTCTTGCCTCTGGGTTGTCACTCTTGGTCGTCCAGTGCGGGGACGGTCATTCACACTGTTAGTGGCCTGAAAGCGTTGCTGCAGTCTGTAGATGGTCCTCCTGTTGACTTGGAAGAGATTGGCAACGGCTAAGGCTGTCTGGCCAGCTTGAAGTCTCCCTAGCGCCTGGTTCCTCTGGGCTGGTGTGAGTCTGGGCATTGCGGTTCTGTTGAAACATGCACATTTCACTCGGTTTTGGGATGCATTTTATAGGGCTTGTGTTGACGAACATCACGTGCAACACGACTTGCATGAAAGAAGTGGAAAACCATGTGCCATCTTCGATATTCCTGTTGCGTTTTGGAGACCCGTTCCTTTTATCATTGTCACCCGTGGGGACGAAATGAGTTTGTTTCGGGTTAGTTTGAGGGGGAATTAACATGAGACATTCAAAAATTACATTAGATATTCAATGGATAGGTAACAGAAAAAAAGTTTCGGAAGTGACGTTTCTTTTGCAGTTCAGTGTATATGTGTAAGATGAATATAATATACATAGCATGATAAACAAACATTGCCTATGTGTATTAGGGTATGAGGGGAATGTGTTTGTGAGCATTGGGAACTCACCTGAAGCCAAAATAATGACAAAAGTTTATTCGAGGCGATCATTTACTGCGCATGCGCCAGACGCACATGGCGAGTCAATGCTATTACGGCCACAACTAATGTTCGCTTCTGTTGAATGCTCGCACATTATGTTAATTATACAACCTCTTTACATGTGCAGACAATACCAGTGTTTAGAAACTGTGAAAATAATAGAACTTTCCAGAGAGACTGTTGAAAATAGACAATATTGATATTATGCTGTGAATCAATGATCTTGACCTTTGACTTTCAAGGTCACACAATTAATGAACATGCACTTTTTATTGAGTATAACAATCATGTATTGATTAAAAGTGGTCATAGTTAGAAAAAAAGCATTTTCGCTAAACCATGCTAAAGTCATGACCTCGCTGTGACCTTGACCATTGACAGGTTGTAGCAGAAACCTTCTCAAAATTTTTACTCTTTCAAGGATGATATACATTAAGTTAGAGCTTCAAAGCACAAAAACTTTTCAAGTTGTCGCGTTTACAAGTAATTTTCAGCTCATCAGGACTGAAAGTCCAGATGGGCTTATGGCATGGCCCGTCGTCCGGCGTCCGTAAACTTTTGACACTTCACTTCTCCTCATGAACCATACACACTAGAGCTGAAATTTTTTGTACAGGTACCTTAGCATATGGAGATTCTAATTTGTAACTTTGGTGACCCTGTGACCCCAAATAGGGTCACAAGGGTCACAACTTTAAAAACCTATTTTTAACTTCTTCTCCATTTCCAAAAGGACTAGAGAGTTGAAAATGATATGTGCAGACTCCTTGGCCAATGGGGATTCTAATTTGTTACTTTGTTGACCCATGACCCCAAATAGGGTCACAGGGGTCACAACCTTAAAAACCTATTTTCATCTTCTTCTCCAGTTCCAAAAGGTCCAGAGAGCTGAAATGATATGTGCAGACTCCTTGGCCAGTGGGGATTCTAAATTGTAGATTTCGTGACCCCATGACCCCAAATAGGGTCACAGGGGTCACAACCTTCAAAACTTATTTTCATCATCATCTTCAGCTCCTTAAGGTCTATTGAACTGAAAGACTGCATGTAGACTTCTTGGCCAATTGGGATTCTAAACTATAGGTTTCGTGACCCTATGACCCCAAATAGGGTCACAGGGGTCACAATCTTAAAAACCTATTTTTCTCCATTAGATGACAGTCTATGGCAAATTCATTTCTCCTTGGATATTTTAGTGTGGACTTCTTTCACTGTCTAATATTGGGGATCTAGAAAGTGTTGAATAATAATAAATCATTTGGGTATGGAAATATATTCCGAAATCGTTACATTTGTTTTGTAATTTTTTTATAAGTTTTCTTGCAATAGGTAACATCAGTTTCATTTTTAGCTCATCTGGCCTGTATAAAGCAAACTTGATATGATGCCTGATGAGCTACAGAGCTTATGGCTCTATTTTTAGCTCATCAGGACTGAAAGTCCAGATGGGCTTATGGCATGGCCCATCGTCCGGCGTCCGTCCGTCCGTCGTCTGGCGTCCGTAAACTTTTGACACTTTCGACTTCTCCTCATGAACCATACACACTAGAGAGCTGAAATTTGGGTACAGGTACCTTAGCATATGGAGATTCTAATTTGTAACTTTGGTTACAGGGGTTACAGGGGTTACAACTTTAAAAACCTATTTTCATCTTCTTCTCCAGTTCCAAAAGGCGTAGAGAGTTAAAATGATATGTGCAGACTCCTTGGACAATGGGGATTCTAATTTGTAACTTTGGTGACCCTGTGACCCCAAATAGGGTCACAGGGGTCACAACCTTAAAAACCAATTCTCATCTTCTTCTCCAGTTCCAAAAGGTCTAGAGAGTTAATAATGATATGTGCAGACTCCTTGGCCAATGGAGATTCTAATTTGTAAATTTGTTGACCCTGTGACCCCAAATAGGGTCACAGGGGTCACAACCTTAAAAACCTATTTTCATCTTCTTCTTAAGTTCCAAAAGGTCCAGAGAGCTGAAATTATATGTGCAGACTCCTTGGCCAATGGGAATTCTAAACTGTAGATTTCGTGACCCCATGACCCAGATTAGGGTCACAGGAGTCACAACCTTAAAAACTTATTTTCATCATCATCTTCAGTTCCAAAAGGTCTATTGAGCTGAAAGACTGCATTTAGACTCCTTGGCCAATTGGGATTCTAAACTGTAGGTTTCGTGATCCCATGACCCCAAAAAGGGTCACAGGGGTCACAATCTTAAAAACCTATTAGATGACAGTCTATGTCAAATTTATTTCTCCTTGGATATTTTAGTGTGGACTTCTTTCACTATCTAATATTGGCGATCTAGAAAGTGTTGAATAATAATAAATTATTTGGGTAAGGAAGTTTATTCCGAAATCGTTACATTTGTCTTGTAATTTTTTTATAGGTTTTCTTGCAATAGATAACATCAGTTTCATTTTTAGCTCATCTGCCTGTATAAAGCAAACGTGATATGATGCCTGATGAGCTACAGAGCCAATGGTTCTATTTTTCTCAGAGACCGTTAAAGGTAGGATTATCAGCGTCATAATTTTGTGTGTGCCTTCAGGGTATCAATTGAGTTCGAAAATCAGAACTGCGCAAATAATTTTTCCCGAGTTATTGCCCTTGTTACGTTTTTTTGGGACTCTGTTCAAGATGTCTTCAAAGGAGCCAATTTTTCTCCGTAACCGTTTAAGATAGGATCATCAAATTTGATGTGTGACGAGTATTTAGGAGAAGGTTCTGACTTAATTTAAAATAAGAACAAATCTGGCGGAGATGTTGATGACTATGTCTTCTTGTTTCTCATAATATTGATATCCCCTTTTGCTAAATGAATATCTTGTAAGCAGATAATAGAGTACTTTTTCTTTCTTTAAATATTTTATTACCTCCCTTCTTTTATTCTTATTCCCCAATCCTCTACAATTAGATGAAATCATCTTAATCTTTTTAATATTACCTGTAGTCATTTCACTCATTTATATAATTTAATCATAAATATGAGTTGGATAGCATTTGAATTGGATGGCAAGGCAGTATTTTTTTCTTGGATTTCTTTAGAAATTAAAATATAGTTGGCAAAGGTAGAAACTAAACAACCAGATTGATAAAACAAACAGTAGGGATAAGTGGAGGCTGTAGTAAAATAGATCAATAATTGATTGGCAATGAATGAAAGTGTACCTTGAACCAGGTTGAAACATGTCTTTGTTGTGAAAGAAACACGAATGAATAAAAGAAAGAAATGACGAGAGAAAAGAAGAAAACATAACCAAAAAGAACCCCCAAAAAATGAAACAATCACAATTATTGTTAGTAATTATAAGAAAACTTACCTCTAAACCAACATTGACTTATTTCTCTCTTTCAGAGAGATCGTACAGAGTGAGAGAATAAAGAAATTTTTTAGTGGTATTCTTGTTCTTCCTTGATTATCTCCCTTTGAATTGTCTCCCCTTGAAATTCAAACCAAGCTGTCATTCTTTTCGAAGTAGAGATGGTTGGATAACGGGGAGGAGGGTGGGAGTAATTCGTTGGTTTAGAGGTAAGTTTTCTTATAATTACTAACAATAATTGTGATTGTTTCATAATTATTGCGAAAACGGTTACCTCTAAACCAACATTGACAGAATCCCACATAAGGAGGAGGGTATCCAGACCTTTTAAGATTCTTAATATAGAGAAATTTAATCTCTAGAAAATCATGAATTTCAATATCAAAACCCACGACATCAAGGGAGATAATCGTAAGAATAACGTTAAAATTTCAAAATCTCGTCCCAAACTTATCCGAATAACGGTAAATTTTCCACAATTCTATAGGGAAAACTTGAATTTTCGGGAATATTATTCATTTAATTTCCCAAAATATCGTATTATCGGCCAATTTTTCCTTAAATAATGGTGAAAAAACAAGGAAATTGCCGCTATCACTCGAAAATTACGCAAAACGAACGTAATTCGCGATAAATTCGGGACGTAAATAGAGAGGTCTAAAATGGAGTTGACACTATAAATGATAAAATACGCAATTCATCTTCTGCACTCCGTACTATTTTCAGGTGGGGATGTGCTGGGGAAGATTAGTGTTGAAACTCGAATAACTGTTGGGGATCAAAGCGCGATTATACCACGTCACGCCAATCCTCAAATAATAAAACACGAAACTTTGGGGTGAACATAAACTTCCTCAGCCGTTAGTATTGTGCGGGAAGTAATAGGGGATAATGCCCACCTTAACTCGTGGTTGAAGTCCACCATCTACGTTGATAGGACGAGACTGGAACTCACATAGACCTCTGACTTCCCCCCCCCCCCCCCCCCCTTTTTTCCCCAAAGGGGGTGGGTCAGGCAGAGAGATGTTGAGCCGCCACCAGGGGACCTAGTGACGATAGGCCTTCCAGAATTGGCGCGATGTCTCGGAGATAGGCTCTGGTAAAAGCACTCGAAGATTTCCACTGACAAGAGGCTACTATCTGGTCAATGGAGACCGACTTCCAGGCAGCTAAAGAAGTGGATAAGGCACGAATCTCATGAGGTGAGAACTTGGCATTAACTGTATCCTGATCGGCTGTAGAATAGGCGAAGGTGATGGTCTTACGGAGCCATGAAGCAATAGTGTTTTTTTGATATCTCTGATGACAGACCCGGCTTGCATGGGATAAACAGTCGTCTTCTACCTTGTCTGATAGAATGTGTTCTGACCAGGTACCAACGGAGAGCTCTAATCGGACATAGAGAGCGAGCTTGATCCTTAGAGTCCTTGGGCGTAGGCAGTGCCGGGAAGGAGTAAACCCTAGTTCCCAAAGGGCCAGAGGCAGTAGATTGATTTTTTGCCAGAAATTCAGGGATAGCTCTGAATGACACTGATGTATAGTTATGGGCAAAGTTAATAGAAGAAACATCAATAGCATGAATCTCCGACACTCTGGCAGCTGATGCGAACGCTATCAGAAAAGCTGTCTTCCAAGCAAGGAATTTTAGAGAAGTTTCACTCAAGTGTTCGTAGGGAGCTCGTTGTAGAGATTGCAGCACAAGTAAGAGATCCTATTTTGGAAAAGTATTTGGAGACTTAATATCTTGCAGTTTGAAGGATTTTATGAGTCTTGTGAGGGTCACATCCGAACCAACATTTAGGCCCTGTAGCTCAGCCACTGAAGCTATCGCAGACCTGTAGCCTTCAATCGTTCCCGCCTTCAGCTTGCGATCCAGACGAAGGTGATTCAAAAAATCTGCAATAACAGCCATAGACAAAGGGCGCTTGTCTAATCCTCTGTCTGTCCTCCACTGCTGGAACCTGATCCACTTGTTATCGTAGAGAGCAGAGGTGCTAGGTCTAATGGATCTTGCAATAGCGTCTGAAGTCTCTTGTGCATAACCTCGTTCTCGGAGTGTTCTCTGGATATTTTCCAGACGTGAAGGTTGAAGGTCTGGAGATTCAGATTGTCCGGCTGCCAGGATGGCTGTTGCAGTAGGTTCCACCACTGGGGAAGTTTCAACGGAGGTTCCTTGAGCAGGCTCAGTAACGATGGAAACCACGCCCTCGTGGGCCACGCCGGGGCTAGTAGATACACTACGCACTTGTGTTGTCTGACTATGAGTACATGAGTACATCTGGGATTAACTTGAAGGGAGGAAATGCGTATGCTATCAGATTCTCCCAGGAGATTGACAGAGCATCGACCGCTAGGGCTTGAGGATCCGGGACTGGACTGACATAACACGGGAGTCTGTGGTTTAGTGCCGTAGCAAACAGATCCACTTGAGGTCTTTCCCATTTCTCGGCGATGAGATCCATCACTTGGGGATGAATCGTCCACTCCGATGAGACAATCAGCTTCCTTCTGGATAGCGAGTCCGCTAGAAAGTTTAGTTTCCCCGGAATGTGCCTGGCCTGCAGGGTTATCGACCAAAGGTCTGCTAGGGAGAACAGGTCTCTTATCAGTTGCATTAGAGGAGCTGATCTGGTGCCTCCTAGCTTGTTGATGTAGGCAACTACTGTGGAGTTGTCCGTTGCAATCATTATGCTTGATGCTTGTAGAAGGGACTTCCAGTTTGATATGGCTAGGAGAACTGCCTTCAATTCTAACAGGTTGATGTGAAGACTGGATTCCGCATGACTTCAGGTCCCGCTCAACATGTGATGATTCCAATGAGCTCCCCAGCCCGCATTTGAAGCATCTGTGTAGATCGTATGTTGGGGGTTTGGCAGAGTGAACGGACAACCTTCCATAACATGCGCGCGTAAGGTCCACCATCGGAGCTCTCGGCAAACCACGCCTGTTGGTAAGAACTTGCAATCTAACGGAAGATGGCGGCAGCTGTTGACCCATGCCTGGACGTGGCGCAGATTCAGACGGCCGCGAGTAGTAAAGGCTTGAATTGAGGTAAGCGACCCTAGAAGGGACATCCATGCCCTGAGAGGTTGAGGTCTGCTGTTGTCCAACATCAATTGGATGGCGGATTGGATGGAAGCCCAACGGCTCTCTGACGGGGCGATGGTGGAGGTGGTCGCATCCAACATGGCTCCCAAGAACTTGATCCGTGGAGACGGGATAAATTCTGATTTTTCCGGGTGCACTATCCAACCCAGGTGAGTGAACACATGGTCGACAAGCTTTAGATGATGGTGCGGCTCTGATGACGTAGCAAAAAATCGTCCAGGTAACCATGGATAAACACTTGATGGAGATGAAGAAAATGAAGCATGGGAGCCGTGATCATGGTGAAGAGCCAAGGGGCGATGGAGATGCCGAAGGGAAGCACCTTGAACTCGAATCGGCGACCGTTGACTGCAAACCGGAGGAACTTGCGAGATTTGACATGGATGGGAACATGCAGGTAGGCATCCTTCAAGTCCAGACTGGCAAAGACTGATAGAGGAAGAATCAGCTTGCGGATCTTGTTTAATGATTCCATTGTGAACTTTGGCGGTCTGCACAGGAAGGATTTGTTGAGGATTTTCAGATCTATTATCATCCTCATTTCTGGTGTATCCTTCTTCGGCACAAGGAACACGGGTGAATAAAACCCTAGGGAGACGTCTGTGGGGTCTAACTCCGAAACGGCGTCTTTGGCTAACAGTTGCTCGATGGCGGTGAGCGCTGCTTGGAGCTTGGGGCCTTGCAGAAAAAATCTTTTTCCCTGAGGATGGACTGCCAATGGCGGAATGTGATCCCACTGAAGTCTGTATCCCGCGGCTATAATGGCTAGAATCCAGGTATCGCTGGTCACTACCTTCCAGTTTAAAAGATATTTCCCCAGACGACCCCCCACGGGAGAGGGGGAAGTCGACTGGGGAAAGGGCGTCATCAAATCCAAGTCGGGGGACGGAAGCGGTCGACAGGTTTGAGGATGAGGAGACGGAGGAATGTGGCAGTCATCGTTTAAAACCTCCTCTCGATCCACGAAAAGACTTGCCCTGGTCTTTCCCTGAGGGTCTGGAATGATCCTTGGATTGAGGGGGGTGAAAGTCCCTGCGCCCGCGGGGGGCACCCCGAGTAAACGAGTGGGGCGGAGGCAACTGGTTGGATTGCTTGTTCTGTGGAGTTGGTCTAGGATTAGCATTGCTACGGCGATTTCCTTGGAATGATCCTCTTGACAACAAGGCTTGCGTAAGTTTGAGGTTGAGAGATTTGCTAGTCATTGCATTCTGCGATTCACTAGCTTGCGTGCATTTCCCATTGAAAAGAGTTGGAGCTTGGACGGGTTGAGTAAGCAGAGAGTCCTTAACATCCAACGGCAGATCACTGATCCTCGACACGTACTGCTGTCTTTCCGCAAGTAAGACGCGGGCCGATGTATTCGATGAAGCGTTAGCCAATTCCTGAGAGGCCATGAAAATGGAATTCAGAAAACCATGTGCCATGGCCACGTCATCAGCCCTCATGGTTTGGAGCGTACCTGGATCAATGTTGTCATAGGAGTCGAACTTGGGAGGAAGCATCTCCCTAATCCCAGCACAAAACCAGTTAATGTAGGATAGAATGTCCTGAGAAAGCCGTGCATTGTGATCCATTTCAAGTAAATCCGATCTGGAAATGTTGACTTGATTTGCTGAACCGGCCCGAGGATTAAGTCTAGAAAAATCCTTATCCAAGGAAGGTAACTCCGGAGAAATAAATCTGTTGTGAATCACATAAGTTGCACCAGTCCTAAGCTTGGGAACGAAAAGCTGTCCCGTCTGATTGGCAAGTTTAGTATTAATGTCATTACATGATGACTTAAAACCGAGGAGTGAGGCAGAGAGAGCTTGGAAGGACGGGAAGGGGGAAGCGACCCCGAATCTCCTAACTCCTGAGGCCTAGGAGAGGATGGCTCATCTGATGGTAGAGGAGCTGTACACGGTTTCAGACGATGCAGATACTCCAGTTTGTCTGACAAAGTCCACTCGGGGTCCATCGGCCGTGAAGACTCATCCGGTAAAATCACCAATTGTCCCTGACATTCGGAAATAGAAAAGTCCAAGGAGTCCGTGTCCGTGGCTGAAGAACACAATGTAGGCAATGTGCTTGGGTCGTGAAGCACGGGAATCAACGGTGGATTGTCAATGCTAATGAATTTGGCTTGGGCGTCCCCAGCCGCACGTGCGGGCACGCGGGAACTCGCCTCACTCTTCACTGAAGCCGTCAGACCCGAGCCGCCCGTGCTAACGGTAGGCTTAACGGAATCCGTCTGCTTGCCCCTGGCTCCCTGTGAATCCCATGCGCCGCTGGGCGCCGTGGTATTCGACAGCTTGCCACGGGTAACAGAGCTGGCTTGCTCAGATTGCTCATGCTTGCCGCGGAGATCACTGGGAAAGCTGTGTCCCGTGTCTCCTTGGCCAGTCAGAGGAGCTGAACCGACCGCCCCCTCCCTCAGCACGGGCGCCGGGGAGACAGGCTGCATACGGTTCGAAGAGTTAGAGGACGGGTCACCCGTGCAGCCCACGGCCGCGGGGTTAGCCCTAGAAGTCTCTAGCGCTGAGAAGCGCTCGTAAGTGTCCTTCTTCAAGGAGGCCATGTTGGAAGTAAGAGCAAAGAGCATTTGCTTAATCTCTTCCAATTCCGATGGTTTAGCAGGAGTGTTAGCAGGAGGTGACTGTTTAATCCTCTTAGCAGGGGTTGATTTAGGAGTGGCCTTGCGCTTGGGAGTCTTGACTTTCGTACGATTCTCATGCATCACTTGCCATTCATCAAGAGTCAAATGGTGACACAAAAGACAACGATCTTCATAAGAGCAGGGAATCTTGTCACTACATCCATAACAAAGGGAATGGGGATCGCCTTTGCTAAGAAAACGTTGACACTCCAGGCACTTCCTTTGCACAGAGGCCATGATGGGAAGAACAAAGAAAACACAAGGATAACTCACTCAAGACTGGAGGCACTGATAAGCACAGTAAATCCACAAGAATCACACAGTAATCCTAAGAGAATCACAGTAATCCGTAGGAAGGCACAGTGATAATCCAGAAGAGTGAAAACGTATCCAAACTTGAGAAAACTCAAGAAGAAATTTCTCTCACAACAATACGACCTATCTCTAGGCGTACAGAGAAAAGAATGACAGCTTGGTTTGAATTTCAAGGGGAGACAATTCAAAGGGAGATAATCAAGGAAGAACAAGAATACCACTAAAAATTTCTTTATTCTCTCACTCTGTACGATCTCTCTGAAAGAGAGAAATAAGTCAATGTTGGTTTAGAGGTAACCGTTTTCGCAATAATTACAGATAAGATAAAAAAGAAATGAGAAATAAAGGACAAGGTTAAAAAAAATACAAGAGAAACTATGGTTTTATTGACCCTTTTCTGGTCAAGTGAAAAAAGCATTTGATATCATACTCAGTTTTAAGATAAATGAAAAATATAGTCGCTAAGTGACAATTACAGGATTCAGCCTGAGTCACTTGATACTCAACGTTAAAGCCTGTATTTGTGTATGTACTTTGATAAACATAAATTTAAACCATTTTGACTATTTTGAGCTCCTAGATGTGTTGTTTAGGTCTAAACTACGATTTCTAGCTGCTACATCCTTATTCACAGAGCCCACAAATACATAGTAACAAATTGTATAAAAAACATGACAAATGTGAAAAAACAGAAGCAAATTTGTCAAAGCAAACCAATTTTTATGCCCCCGAATCGGAGATTCCGGGGGTATATTGTTTTTCACCTGTCCGTCTGTCTGTCTGTCCGTCTGTCCGTCTGTCCGTTTGTCCACAAAAACTTTAACCTTGGTCATAACTTTTGATTGGTCGGAGCTAGGTCTTTGATACTTGACATATGCATCCGGGGGCATTCGTGTTTCACAAACACATCTTGTTAATACTTGTTTTCAATTTCAAAACCAAAGCAAAGCCTAGCAATGTGAGCTGGAGCCCGTGTTTTGCGAGAAAACCATGCCTCCTGCTTTTCAATCCATGAATGAACTCATTGACGACTACTTCAGGGGTAGTTGCATAAATGTTTTTCTTTTCATCTTCAAATGGAGGAATCTCAGCATAGAAACACCAAACAGCAGTTGAGATGTGGGAACAGATATGCATAAAAAATAATGAAAGACGTTTGCTGAGACGCAATCACTTGGTCATTGGTTTGAAGCACATTAGAAAAGGAATTCGCGGAGCCTCTCAATACTATAAAAGTAAACAAAGCTAAAAAGGAAGATTCAGAAGCTATTAACATCATCCTTCCATGTAAAATACACTGTCATTTTGATTTCTGGCACATTCCGGACAAAACAGGGCCATCTTAAACAGCCAGTTCCAGATGGCGTTCTCAGAAGGATCAAGTGTAACCCGAGAAGATTTCCTAAGGGACTACCAACTGCCCGGCATCTACCCCACGATGGAGGACATCAACATCACAACACCCGGAGTAGAGAAGATCCTCAAACAACTTAACGCGCACAAGGCAGTTGGTCCGGACAACATCAAACCGAGAGTTCTTAAAGAGCTAGCTACAGACATAGCACCTGTGCTCACCACCACTCAGGGCATCACTTTCTCGTGGCGAAGTACCAACTGACTGGAGGAGAGTCAATGTAACACTGATTTACAAGAAAGGGGAGAAATACAAAGCTGATAACTACCGCCCTGTGTCCCTAACCTGCATCAGATTCTGTTGTAAGGCACTAGAACATATTGTCACCAGCCACATCATGGGTCACGCAGATAGATTAGACATCCTATACCCACTACAGCATGGGTTCAGACGTGCTCGTTGATGTGAGTCACGAGTTTGTGGAAGAAGTCAACAGCAATATGGAAGAAGGAAAAGAAACAGATGTCACCGTGCTTGACTTCTCCAAGGCCTTTGACAAAGTGAGCCATAGCCTCCTCACCCACAAGCTCCACCACTACGGAGTACGAGGACAAGTGAATAACTGGATCAGTGCCTTCCTATCTGACAGGGAACAAGCGGTCATGGTGAATGGCGAGATTTCTGACACCATAGCTGTCACATCTGGAGTCCCACAGGGTTCAGTTCTCGGCCCAAGTCTCTTCCTGTTTACATAAATGACCTGCCAGAGGGAATAAAGTCAAAAGTGCGCCTATTCGCCGATGACACCATGGCGTACCTAACAATCACCAGTGACGCTGACGCCCAACGACTCCAGGAGGACTTGCATCAATTAGCAACCTGGGAGAAGGCATGGAGAATGGTATTTCACCCACAGAAGTGTCAGGTCATCTCCATCACCAAGAAAAGACGCAAGATCAAATATCCCTATGTCCTGCACGGTCACACATTACAATCTGTCGATAGCGTCAAGTATCTGGGATGCACCATCAGCTCGGCCTCTCCTGGAGCAACCACATTGAGAGCATTTGTAGCAAAGCTAACAAGACCCTAGGCTTCTTGAAAAGGAACCTTTACATCAGATCACCAAAGATTAAGGAGCTAGCTAATATGACCCTTGTGAGACCCTCAGTTGAGTACGCCAGCGCAGCATGAGATCCCCACTTACAGAAAGATATAAAAAGAATTGATATGGTCCAGCGTCGAGCCGCAAGGTATGTTGTTAACAACTACACACAAACAGCTAGTGTAACTGACATGCTAAATCGCTTAGCTTGGACTCCGCTGGACGTCAGACAAAAACAAGCAAGACTGACTATGCTTTACAAGATCAACAACAACCTCATCAATATAACAACTGACAAGCTCACTCCACCAAATAGGACAACTAGAAATATGCACTCCCTAACTTTCCAAATTCCATCTACCAGAAGTAACAACAAGAAATTCTCCTTTTTCCCAAGAACAATAAGAGACTGGAACGCTTTACCACCAGACATTCCATCTTCAAACACTCTCGAGATCTTCAGATCCAAGGTGTCTGGGGCTCTGTGAGCACTGACACCACATCATTTTTATCCTGTTTTTAACTTTTAACTTTTTATTGCCATTCCGACCGACCGTGCGCAAACCCACACCCTGTCAAAATGATCAACCATGATTGTGGACACTACCTGGTAGAAGTAGAAGTTAGAGTAGACGCACGGATATTAAAAATGGGAGGGGTGCTCTTTCAGAGGCATTCTCAAGCGTAGTGATACAGAAAAACGCCAACTTTGGAAAGACCAAATATGGTTGAGACTACTATAACGCAGTAACTTTCTTACTATAAAAGTTGTGAACCCCCACCCTTCTTTGCCACTGTGTATCTATTGAACGGGGTGGCGGAATTTCAAATGGTTTATATCATTGTAAAGGACGAAGAAAGAGCTTCAATCCAAGTTGCCATTTGTACATTTGAAGGAAAAAGTAAAGAAACGGTAAACGATGCGACATCTGTCGCAAATATCAAACTTTATCTCGAAATGACTGAGGGTATTTGTCTTTCAGTCTTGATATATCCCGAACCAATAAAGATACGTTCATATTTTTCCACCAGTGTGTAGAGGAGAGAATTACATCGATGTAAAGTATGTTAAGATGACTTTAATAGTAAAGGAGTAACGCTTTTTTAAACTTTGTTGAAAAAAGTGAACAATTCATATTTGAGACCCCTACTCGATGTAAGTCTTCCCAGGCCTTTAACTATCAACTTTTTATAATGTAATGTAACATTACTGGAAATAGCGCGTGTGTAGGTGCAGTCAAGTTTAAGATAACTTAATTAGTAAGGTAGTTGTGGATATGTAAACAAAGCGCAAAACACTGTTAGAGGATAGTTCCATAATCCTTAAATATGAAATGTTTTGGCTCTCTTGTGAAGTTAATAAGACTAAAGCTATCTTACCTTGACTGCATCCGGACTCATCACCTTCTTCTCCGCCTTTGCAACATCTCCTACAGTGAGTCCAGACATATCCACCTGTGAACAATATATTAGAGTGTGTCTCTACTTGTTAAAACAGATGTCTTTCCCCTTCTCCCATTTCAATACTACTCTAAAACATAAAAATAGAGCCATTGGCTCTGTAGCTCATCAGGCATCATATCAAGTTTGCTTTATACAGGCAAGATGAGCTTAAAATGAAACTGATGTAACTTATTGCAAAAAAACCTATAAAAAAATTACAAAACAAAATTTAATGTATTATTATTCGACACTTTCTAGATCGCCAATATCAGACAGTGAAAGAAGTCCACACTAAAATATCCAAGCAGAAATAAATTTGCCATAGACTGTCATCTAATGGAGAAAAATAGGTTTTTAAGATTGTGACCCCTGTGACCCTATTTGGGGTCATGGGGTCACAAAACCTACAGTTTAGAATCCCAATTGGCCAAGGAGTCTACATGCAGTCTTTCAGCTCAATAGACCTTTAGGAGCTAAAGATGACGATGAAAATAAGTTTTTAAGGTCCTGACCCCTGTGACCCTATTTGGGGTCATGGGGTCACGAAATCTACAATTTAGAATCCCCATTGGCCAAGGAGTCTGCACATATAATTTCAGCTCTCTAGACCTTTTGGAACTTGAGAAGAAGATAAAAATAGTTTTTTAAGGCTGTGACCCCTGTGACCCTATTCGGGGTCACAGGGTCAACAAAGTTACAAATTAGAATCCCCATTGTCCAAGGAGTCTGCACATATAATTTCAGCACTCTAGACCTTTTGGAACTGGAGAAGAAGATGAAAATAGGTTTTTAAGGTTGTGACCCCTGTGACCCTATTTGGGGTCACAGGTTCACCAAAATATACAAATTAGAATCCCCAATGTCCAAGGAGTCTGCACATATCACTTTCAACTCTATAGTCCTTTTAGAACTGGAGAAGAAGATGAAAATAGGTTTTTAAGGTTGTGACCCCTGTGACCCTATTTGGGGTCACAGGGTCACCAAAGTTACAAATTAGAATCTCCATATGCTAAGGTACTTGTACACAAAATTTCAGCTCTCTAATGAGTATGGTTCATGAGGAGAAGTCGAAAGTGTCAAAAGTTTACGGACGGACGACGGACGACGGACGACGGACGACAGACGACGGACGGACGGACGCCGGACGACGGGCCAAGCCATAAGCCCATCTGGACTTTCAGTCCTGATGAGCTAAAAAGAGGATAGAGCCGCTAAGGACTCATAGGTTATCATGAGAGTGTGTTTTGGGATCGTAAATCAAAATATACCGGGTATGCAGGATATTTAAGATCCCAAAACACACTAACATGATAACTTCTGTATCATACAATGTCAATTGGAAATTTAATTCGAAAAAATGCCTCTGTATCCATATATAACCCTTTGCCACGCCCAACTTATACCAAAAATATATGTTGGCTTTATTACTCCAAGAACACTATCCGCTGTATGATAAACCAAAATTACTTTGCTGTGAAAAGACCTTATTTGACTTCTATTAACATAATAAATCATTATGTTGTTAGAATACCAATGAAAATCAAGAATTAAGCTATGAATGATTTCAATTTACCATTGCCTGTGAATAGCTGCTTTTACATGATTCTCTCCAAATGTCATGGCCATCAGTGTTCAGCAAGTGTCTAAAGTCTTCCATCATAGTCACAGATCACCAATTATTTAGACCCATTCAAGTACACCATCAATACACATGACATTACAAGTCCATTTGAAGGACAAAGTACAAAATGCCTATTAGTAGCATTATGGTAGTTACAGAAGATAAATTGTTTGTCAATTTATTAAATCACAGATGAGAGCTATTGTTGAGCAGCAGAGATGCAACAAAAACTGGATTAAGGCATCATATTTAAGTGGAAACCAATTGTTCTTAAGAGAATGTGACATTATGGCATGATATCATCCTTCTACTGATGAGGAATACATTGATGGTATACTGATTATAGATTTCACATTGTGTTTGCATCATTCATTGTCACAATTTTGGGTTGTTTTTTTCATTTTGAGCAAACTTTGTGGTACCTCTTTCGGAAGAGGAAGCTTAGGGAGATTGTTTTCAACATAAAGTAAGAAATAATACTGCCAAATAAAAAGCTGCTCTCACCAAGTTTTCTACTTAAAGATGTTCGACATCCATGTTTTACAAGCTAAAAAAGTTTTTGGGTCACATAACACGATTTAACCTCATGCAAAAAACCTTCTTCCCTAGCAAGTTTTAAAAATATATTGCTATTAACCAACAATTACATGTAAGCTCCTAACATAGTCATATCAATACAGAACCAGCGCAGTAAGCCATCAATATTAGACCATGTTTATGCATATGTTAGCGTCAATAAGGGGAATCAGGCAGTACTGTTATTACCTAGGCATTAAGCTAAGGTCATCCAAAGTATTTGGTATCTGTGTAATCTCAAAGGCTGTGACTAAATTTGAAGACATTTTGTAAAACGGTTCAGGAGATATTGTGTTAACAAGAGTTTCAAAAGTGGCATAAGTGCCGTAGTGACCTTGAAAATAATGTCACGGTCACTTGAAGTGACTGGTGTCTTCATAATCCTCCAATGTAGGCTGTGACGAAATTTGAAGACATTAGGTGCAGCAGTTCATAAGATAACGCGTAAACAAGACTAACAACAGTTGCCAAAGTGCCGTTGTGACCTTGAAAATAAGGTCAAGGTCACCAAAAGTGACTGGTGTCTGCGTAATCCCCCAAATGAGGCTGTGACCAAATTTGAAGACTTTGGGAGCAACTGTTCTTGAGATATCGCTTTAGGATCCGGACGTACGTACATACGTACAGACGGACGGACGGACGGACGCCACTGAATACAATGTCCCCTGTTCCGGGTTGCGGCGCGGGACAACAAAGGCATATGAGGATGATAAAAAAACTGGAATCAATGTTCAAGCAGACATACAAAATTCTGCCCATTGTTCAAATAAATACAAGCTATTCTTTTTTAATGTCAATGTGAACTTTATAACACTTTAAATGTTTTAAGACAGTAGCGTTACTACCTGGTCAAATTTGCAGGCAGTAGTGTTATTGCCTAAGGCATTAATGCTACTGCCTGGTTGAATAAGACTTTCACGTTATTGCCTAGGAAGTGTGTTATTGCCTAGGAAATAATGATACTGCCTGATTCTTCTTATTGCCGCTAACACATACATTTCATTATTAACAGTAGTCTTCTACTATGCATAATGTATATTGACAAACTTAATTTTAACAATGGTAACGACAGCAAAATGACAACAGTTTTTTATCCAATTATATGTACAATGATGTCACCATTACGATCAACAGCACCACTGTTTAGTGGTGATCAAACAATGCTATAACATTATGAGATGGAACTAACAAAACCAGTACAACTACAACATAAAAAAACAAGAAATATGTGCACGTGATGTCCCCCGCTAACAATTAATCCGAAAGTGACCCTACCCCCATTATGTACAAATTTCAAATTGTTTCCATGGAAACCAGAAAAATAACAATTCAGAACAAGAGTCATCAGAAGATGACATATCCCACCGGTTCCACATGATCGTAAGATGTAAACCTTTGAAAGATAATTGTAAATTTTTCAAGCAAGGTTCATAATAGATTAGTATAAGCTAATATATTAAATATATGAAACAAAACCTTTCATGAACAGAGTCCAAATAAGAGCCGTTTCCATGGAAATAATAAAAAATAAAATTTTCAGAAATGTGAAAATATCAAAAGGCACCATTTCAGTAGGTGGGCATACACATGTAAAGTTTCAGAAAGATATGTGGACCGGTTTTTGAGTTCTGTTCCGGAAACGAAACCTTTCATGAACAGAGTCCAAATAAGAGCCGTTTCCATGGAAATAATAAAAAATAAAATTTTCAGAAATGTGAAAATATCAAAAGGCACCATTTCAGTAGGTGGGCATACACATGTAAAGTTTCAGAAAGATATGTGGACCGGTTTTTGAGTTCTGTTCCGGAAACGAAACCTTTCATGAACAGAGTCCAAATAAGAGCCGTTTCCATGGAAATAATAAAAAATAAAATTTTCAGAAATGTGAAAATATCAAAAGGCGTCACTTCAGTAGGTGGGCAATACACATGTAAAGTTTAAGAAAGATATGTGGACCGGTTTTATATATATGAAACGAAACCTTTCATGAACAGAGTCCAAATAAGAGCCGTTTCCATGGAAATAATAAAAAATAAAATTTTCAGAAATGTGAAAATATCAAAAGGCACCATTTCAGTAGGTGGGCAATACACATGTAAAGTTTCAGAAAGATATGTGGACCGGTTTTTGAGTTCTGTTCCGGAAACGAAACCTTTCATGAACAGAGTCCAAATAAGAGCCGTTTCCATGGAAATAATAAAAAATAAAATTTTCAGAAATGTGAAAATATCAAAAGGCACCACTTCAGTAGGTGGGCAATACACATGTAAAGTTTCAGAAAGATATGTGGACCGGTTTTTGAGTTCTGCTCCGGAAACGAAATGATTACGGACGGACGGACGGATGGACGGACATACAGACAGAAAGGGCGATGACTATATCCCACGGTATTACATACCGGTGGGATAATAACCAAAGTAGCAAAAGGCACCACTCCTCCAGTAGTTCTAACCACATATCAAGTCTAGTAAAAATATTTTAAATAGTTTTTAAGCTCGAGTACAGAAACAGACCCTACCTCCCATATACACCTAGTTCAACTTGTTTCTATAGAAACCAGAAAAAAAAATTCAGAATAACTGGAATACAAAAAGGCACCACTCCACCACTAGGTCTAACCACATACCAAGTTTCGTAAAATCATAATGAATAGCTTTTGAGATATGGCCCGAAAATGGTCCTCCCTCCATATGTTCTAAGTTCAAACTGTTACCATGGAAACCAGGAAAAATATATAATTCAGAATGACCAAAATAGCAAAAGGCACCACTCCACCACTAGATCTAACCACATACCAAGTTTTGTAAAAAAAATATTGAATACTTTTTGAGATATGGCCGGCAAACAGTCCCTACCCCAATATGCACTAAGTTCAAACTGTTTCCATGGAAAACAGGACAATTATATAATTCAGAATGACCAAAATAGCAAAAGGCACCACTCCACCACTAGGTCTAACCACATACCAAGTTTCGTAAAAAGATATTAAACAGTTTTGGAGATATGGTCCGGAAACCAAAGCATCCCCCAATATGCACTTAGTTCAAATTGTTTCCATGGAAACCAAAAAAAAATAAAAAATTCAGAATAACCAAAATAGCGAAAGGCACCACTCCAGTACTAGATCTAACCACATACCAAGTTTCCTTAAAAAATATTCAACGGTATTGGAGATATGGTCCGGAAACGAAAGCGTTACGGAATTACAGAATTACGGATTTACGGAATTACGGAATTACGGACCAACTGAAAACATTATGTCCCTAGCAAAGCACTGTTATGTCCCCTGTACCAACTTTTAATCAGAAAATGACCCTAACCCCCATGTGTACTAAGTTCAAATTGTTTCCATGAAACTTTTTTTCTAAACTAACGAGCAAAAGAAAGTATAACACTCACTTGTTTTCCATTAATTCAATATTTTAAAGAAATAAGATGCATTTGATTATGGAAGCAGACAATAACACCTTTCGGCTGTAGTTTGAATGGCTTTATTGGTGACTGTTTTATATTTTCACTTAAATGTCATCATTTAAAGTAGACTAGGGTAAGAAATGAAATTTACACCAACATGACCCCTACCATGTTCAAAATGTTGTAAATGTGTGCATGACGATGAACATTTATTGATTTTCACACAGAGTATGTGTTATATGTCGATGAAAAGTTGTGTATTGTCAAAATAAATTTAGGGAAATTTTAACATTGAATTTTAAAATTTTTTTTTTAAATTTAAAAAACCGCGTAGAGGTATTCTTTTATTTATTTAATGTTTTGGACTAATTTTCCAAACAAGTCATTTTTGGAAAACGACGTCAAAAACTCGAGATATCTGACTTTGAAAATTTTACAAATGATAAATACAACTGAGTGTTATACTTTCTTTTGCTCGTGAGTTTAGATCCTACTACATACCAAGTTAAGTAAAACAATATTTAACAATTTTTAGATATAGTTTGGAATGTGACCATGGAAACCATCAAAAATCAGAAATTCAGAATATACATAATAGCAAAAGGCACCACATCAACACTCAATCTAACCTTATAGCAAATTTTGTAAAAATTATTAATAGTTTTTGAGTTATGGTCCGGAAACAGATCCTTCTCCCTAAATGCACTAAGTTCAAATTACTTTCATGGAAACCAGAAAAAATAGAGCCATTGGCTCTGTAGCTCATCAGGCTTCATCATCAATCATGTTGTAGAGTGTGACCAATGTGATTCCCCCTCTGTAGGGGCCACAGGGTCACCAATCATAAATTAAGTACATAGGCGACAAGTTTCAGTTTTCTAGGCTTTATGCTTCTGGAGTAGAAGATGAAAATAGGATTTTAGGGCATGGCCCCTCTTGCCCTTATTAGGGGTCACAGGGCCACTAAAGCTACAATTTATAATCCTCACTAGTCAAGGAGTCTGTACACAAATTTTCAGCTTTCTAGGCCTCATGGTTCTGAAGAAGAAGATGAAAATATGTTTTTAGGATGTGGCCCTTATTAGGGGTCACAGGGCCACCAAAGCTACAATATATAATCTTCACTAGTCAAGGAGTCTGTACACACAGTTTGAGCTTTCTTGGCCTCATGGTTGTGGAGAAGATGAAAATAGGTTTTTAGGGCGTGGACCCTGTGGCCCTTATTAGGGGTCATAGGGCCACCAAAGCTACAATTTATAATCTTCACTAGTCAAGGAGTCTGTACACAAAGTTTCAGCTTTCTAGGCCTTATGCTTCTGAAGAAGTAGGTCCGGAAACGAAAGCGTTACAGAATTACGGAATTACGGAACCACGGAATTATGGAACCACAGACGGAACCAAAATTTGTCTCCCTCAAAGCTTTGCAGGGGACATAATTAATAGGACTTGAAACCAATTGTTATTGCAGCATAAATGGTCTCACTTTGCAGGACAAAATATTATGCACATATCACATGTGAGAAAAATCTAGAATCTAATAACTGCATTGTTACATAGATCCAGGGCATTTCTTATTGAGACAAACACACTCTTATTTGCTTTCTGTTCCTGAAAAAGTTAAGAATGAGTGATCTTCATTGCATTTAAGCTGTAAAATCTTATGTGATCTATGTCACCACTTTTGCGATGACGTGATCAAGTTTGTCATGAGACAATGTCAGTAGGGGCATGAAAGTTGGAATTTCCTCATTGATAGCTAGAATGCATATCAAAATTATTGCAAACATCAGGGGAAATATTTTTGTAAATGTTTAACTTTCTCCTGGCATGTATATACATCACTACATGCCTTCAAAACTGAAACTATGACTTTAACCTGTATTTTTATGATAAAGGAGTTTGGGTGGCACGTCACTGATGTTTAGGTTTAAAGTTTCAGAAAGATTGAGCATACCAGTTTGCGTGTGTACACCTACACCAATTTAAAGAATCCTTTTAAAATTTTCGGTTCTACACAATAAGATTTTAGGTTCCTTCCAATGACAGTATTATGTCAATTTATTTGATGAAAGTCCACAAAAATAAAGTTAACACCACCCATCATTCATCGCAATTGCTTTAAATCCTCCACCCGAAAGCACTTGTTTCCAGAAGGATCTGTATGATGCACATACGGGTATTCCAGATGTTGAGTCACTCAGCAGACTGACAATACTCTTCAATGGTTCATACAGAGTAGACACGTCGTACAATCGGTGGGATTCTTGCTTCAGAACTTCTGCTCTTCCTGATAGCTTACTTATTTCCTTCATGAGGTTTCGTAGATTCTGAAGTGTTTTGTTTTCCTTTTTTTTTTTGGCTCGACAATCTTCAATTTTCTCTGTAATTTCTTTTATTTGTCCCTCCTGTTGTGAAATCTGTCCATCGAGCCTTAGTTCCTCAACTTCCATCTCATAGCATTTCTCCCCTTCTTCTCCTTTCTCCCGGCTAGCTCGTGAAAGGGATCGCTCAGATGAATCAAAGTCAGATTCGGCATCACCAATAGCTGATTTCAAAACAGTAAGAGAGACAGCCAGCAATACCGGGGAGATAACGTTAACCACAGGAACGAATGCTAAGACCGCTGCTGCAATTTTAGTGTTCTTTTGATTTGCTTCTGCTTGGTTGTATTCTTCTCTTTTTCTATCAACTACTCTTTGTTTTGATTTAACTTCCTCTTTTGCTTCTTCAAGCAGATTTTCTTGCCTTTTTAGATTGTCCTTAGTACGTTGTAGATTGTTTTGCAAACTTCTTTCCTTTGTTTGCATAGCCCTCAAACGACTTTGTGCATTAGATAACTTTGCCTCTTCACCTAAGCATTCCTTTGTTAACTCAGAAATCTTTCCTTCAATCTTCTGTTCTGCTCTCTTAAAGTGTTCATTTAAAAGATGAATTTCATTTTTTGTTTCTGTAATGCTTGGTGTAACAGTATTCAGTCCTTCCATTAGACTATTGAGATGTGTTATTCCATTTTCAATGTCTCCCTTAACCTGTGCATAAGGTGTGGTGGTCATCGTCTAAAAAGTAAATATAGTTTCATAAATTGTTAAATTGATGTTGTCGTATAATATATTAGCATTTTCGAAATGCATCGTAGTTTAAATTTTTGTTGTTGTGATAATGATAAGATATTTTGATGAAAGATATTGTTGTGGCCACTTCTTATGGCTAAGGTGTTCTTACAAAACAAAATTCCATCATTCTTGACTATTCAACAATTCAACAAGTCTTTGTCTCATGTGGATAGGACTGATGCAGGATTTTCACTCCTGCTACATAGACAAATATCAAAGATATAAAACATATACATGTCACTGCAGTGATTTAAAGCATGCACAGGGAAATTATAAAAATAGAGCCATTGGCTCTGTAGCTCATCAGGCATCATATCAAGTTTGCTTTATACAGGCAAGATGAGCTAAAAATGAAACTGATGTTACCTATTATAAGAAAACCTATAAAAAAATTACAAAACAAATGTATTATTATTCAAGACTTTCTAGATCGCCAGTATCAGACAGTGAAAGAAGTCCACACTAAAATATCCAAGGAGAAATAAATTTGTCATAGACTGTCATCTAATGGAGAAAAATAGGTTTTTAAGATTTTGACCCATGTGACCCTATTTGGGGTCATGGGGTCACAAAACCTACAGTTTAGAATCCCAATTGACCAAGGAGTCTACATGCAGTCTTTCAGCTCAATAGACCTTTAGGAGCTAAAGGTGATGATGAAAATAAGTTTTTTAAGGTTGTGACCCCTGTGACCCTATTTGGGGTCATGGGGTCACGAAATCTACAATTTAGAATCCCCATTGGCCAAGGAGTCTGCACATATAATTTCAGCTCTCTAGACCTTTTGGAACTTGAGAAGAAGATGAAAATAGTTTTTTAAGGTTGTGACCCCTGTGACCCTATTTGGGGTCACAGGGTCAACAAAGTTACAAATTAGAATCCCCATTGTCCAAGGAGTCTGCACATATCAATATTAACTCTCTAGACCTTTTGGAACTGGAGAAGAAGATGAGAATTGGTTTTTAAGGTTGTGACCCCTGTGACCCTATTTTGGGTCATGGGGTCACGAAATCTACAATTAAGAATCCCGATTGGCCAAGGAGTCTGCACATATCATTTTCAACTCTATAGTCATTTTAGTACTGGAGAAGAAGATAAAAATAGGTTTTTAAGGTTGTGACCCCTGTGACCCTATTTGGGGTCACAGGTTCACCAAAGTTACAAATTAGAATCCCCATTGTCCAAGGAGTCTGCACATATCACTTTCAACTCTCTAGTCCTTTTAGAACTGGAGAAGAAGATGAAAATAGGTTTTTAAGGTTGTGACCCCTGTGACCCTATTTGGGGTCACAGGTTCACCAAAGTTACAAATTAGAATCCCCATTGTCCAAGGAGTCTGCACATATCACTTTCAACTCTCTAGTCCTTTTAGAACTGGAGAAGAAGATGAAAATAGGGTTTTAAGGTTGTGACCCCTGTGACCCTATTTGGGGTCATGGGGTCACGAAATCTACAATTTAGAATCCCCATTGGCCAAGGAGTCTGCACATATCGTTTTTAACTCTCTAGTCCTTTTAGAACTGGAGAAGAAGATGAAAATAGGTTTTTAAGGTTGTGACCCCTGTGACCCTATTTGGGGTCACAGGGTCACCAAAGTTACAAATTAGAATCTCCATTGTCCAAGGAGTCTGCACATATAATTTTTAACTCTCTACTCCTTTTGGAACTGGAGAAGAAGATGAAAATAGGTATTTAAGGTTGTGACCCCTGTGACCCTATTTGGGGTCACAGGGTCACCAAAGTTACAAATTAGAATCCCCATTGGCCAAGGAGTCTGCACATATCATTTTTAACTCTCTAGTCCTTTTAGAACTGGAGAAGAAGATGAAAATAGGTTTTTAAGGTTGTGACCCCTGTGACCCTATTTGGGGTCACAGGGTCACCAAAGTTACAAATTAGAATCTCCATTGTCCAAGGAGTCTGCACATATAATTTTTAACTCTCTACTCCTTTTGGAACTGGAGAAGAAGATGAAAATAGGTATTTAAGGTTGTGACCCCTGTGACCCTTTTTGGGGTCACAGGGTCACCAAAGTTACAAATTAGAATCCCCATTGGCCAAGGAGTCTGCACATATCATTTTTAACTCTCTAGTCCTTTTAGAACTGGAGAAGAAGATGAAAATAGGTTTTTAAAGTTGTGACCCCTGTGACCCTATTTGGGGTCACAGGGTCACCAAAGTTACAAATTAGAATCTCCATATGCTAAGGTACTTGTACACAAAATTTCAGCTCTCTAATGTGTATGGTTCATGAGGAGAAGTCGAAAGTGTCAAAAGTTTACGGACGGACGACGGACGACGGATGGACGACGGACGACGGACGACGGACGGACGCCGGACGACGGGCCATGCCATAAGCCCATCTGGACTTTCAGTCCTGATGAGCTAAAAATTGTTTCAGGGAAGACAAACACGTTGTGGGATGTTACTTTCTTTGGTGGTTTTCTTCTGATTTAAACCATAATGTCTGTGTATCAAACAACAAACGCCTTAAAAAATAGAGGGTCACCAAATGTACAATTAATCTAACTTAATAATCTGTAGACAAGGCTTCAGTTTTCTAGGCCTCAAGCTTCTGAAGCAGAAAGATGAAAATAGGTTTTAAGGGAGTGGCCCCTGTGGCCCTAATTGGGGGTCACAGGGCCACCAAAGCTTATTATCATATATTCCTCACTACTTAAGGAGTACGTACACAAAGTTCAGCTTTCTAGGCTGAAAATAAGTTTTAAGGGTGTGACCCCTGTGGCCCATCTAAGAGGTCATAGGGTCACCAAACCTACAAGAAAAAAGTTAGCATGGCTCACATACCCCCGCAATGTGCTATATACGCTTTAGGTCAAAAGTCAGGGAAAGAAATTTCATTAATCTAGGTGTTTAAATGTAAAAGAAAACATGTCCCAATAGATAATATAATATAATAGCTTTATTTCGTGAATTCAAGGCCATCTGGCCCAAAGTACATAGTTGTATATAATGTGCATGCGGATACAGGTTACCACTCATCATTCATTGCAATTGCTCTAAATCCATCACCCGAAAGCACTTGTTTCCAGAACGATCTGTGTGATGCACATACAGGTATTCCAGATGATGGGTCACTCAGGAGAGTGACAATACTCTTCAATGGTTTATACAGAGTAGACACGTCATACAGTAGGCGTGATTCTTGCTCCAGAACTTCTGCTCTTCCTGCGAGCTTACTTATTTCTTTATTGAGGTTTCGTAGATCCTGAAGCATTCTGTTCTCCTCATTTTCCCGGCTCGGAGATCTTTTATTTTCTCTTTACATGATGTGATTTGTCCTTTCTGTTGTGAAATCTGTTTATTGAGCCTTTTTACCTCCGCTTTAATTATTATTATTTATTATTACTAAGTATTTGTATAGCGCCAATATCCAGCTCAGAGAGCACTGCTCAAAGGCGCTTTGGCTTTCCCTCGATCATTGGATATCAGTTTCCATGACACTTCTTTTACCATCAACACGTGCAGTCATGTGACGCACAGCGTTAATATCACTCTCAATCCTTACGAGGTACCCATTTACAGCTGGGTGGACTGGGACACATAGTCACAGTGTTTTGTCCAATTATACTACACGTTGCTGTACCCGGAACTAGGTGTCTGCACGTTTTCATGTTACCACCATCTGGTCATTTACCAACGGATTCGTGGGTTCTTTTAAGTGCACAGGGTTGTGTACTGTACACTAGGGGTTGTGACAACACTGAAAGAGTCTGCACAGAAAGTTAACTCCAAGGTCTTTACACCCAGTCACAGGCGGGGCTCGAACCCGGCACGTCAGGCTTGCTAACCTGGCGCTTATGCCGACTCGGCCACCGCGCCCACCTTGCATGTCTTCTCTTCTTCGTTGTAGTCCTGTCTAGCTTGTGAAAGGGATTGCTTGGATGAATCCAAGTCAAATTCAGCATCATCGATACCTGATAGCAAAACAGTAAGAGAAACAGCCAGCAATGCCGAGCCAACCAACGGAACGTTTCCCAAGACACCTGCTGCTTTCTCTGTGGCGGTTTGAATTTCTAATGCTTTTTCGAATTATTCGAATTCATTCCTGAGAAAGTCAAATAACGCATCAAGTATGTTGACAGTAGGAAAGAGATATTAGCAAGTTTTTGGTATTTGAAGTAATAACTAGCTTTTACCACACGACTTATGTAGTTGTATTTGTAAGCCATAGGCCTTTTTAAACGTGTTCATTGCTTGTGAATGATTATGGAAACTAATGTTAGTATATCGCTTATGAATGTGGAAACTATGCACTGTGAAAAGAAGGTATATCATGAAGTTGAAGTGAGATGCATTATATAGTAAAAGTGTATTATGAGGTGGGGGTTATGCATTCTCTCCCACAGAGGCAGCTCAGTCATACACGAGTAAGCCTCTGTTCTATTACGGCTAATACATGGGATAGAAAGGTAGAAATCTAATTGGAGGCAATGGAAATTAGTTGTGCAATCAGCGACGTCATTCCCAAAGTCATTTCCGTATGCTTCGGCAAAGCTATGAATGAAATTTAATATCCAGGGGAAGTAACTCTTCCTTTTTTAAAACATCGCTTATAACCTCCTCTTTAGGTTTTTTCTCTTTTCTCTTTTCTCTCTTTTTTTTTTTTTTTGGGTTAATTAGTAAAGTAAAATCTATCATAAAACAAATAATAATTTACACAATTATAAAACGGTTTCTATCTTATGAAAAACCCAATCCATATCTGATTTTTCAAATGTTTCCCTCTCACACTGTAAATGAAAAATAAATATAAAGGAATGATATTTTCCATGTCACTATATGGCAGACTGTTAAGAATTCTCCAAGTCATGGATATCCAAAAGATGTTTTCATAGGCTGCAAATATGGGAGATATCTTGAGTTAAAACTTTTTGCCGCTAGGGCAATCTGTCGGTGTATCCGGCTTAAATGACCCTAGGCCTCAGATCACTCTAGAGTAATCTGAGCCTAGCCCGAAATAACCCGAGAGTGCTCTGGGCCTAATCTGAAATAACTCTAGAGTCATATGAGCCAAGGGAAACGCCCAGTCTCAAATGACTCTATCCAAGCTCAAATGACTCTACCTCAAATTCAACATTTTCCAAACTTGAAACTATGATAGAGTCATTTCGGGCTAGCCTCAGATAACTCTAGAAGATAAATCAAATGAACTAATAAATCAAATGAACTAATGTTCAATTTCATAATCTACAATCGTTTTTCTACGTCTACCTGAAAACAAAGTTTTTGGGGGAAATTTTGATGTTAGAAGATATCAGTTCCCACCGCCGCCTCTTCATATATTGATTTTAACTCCAAATAAGTTTTACAGAACTCGTATCCCCAAGTTACTCCTTATACCTTTATAGCGATTTTGTTTTACCTTCAAGGTCAAAGATCAAGGTTATGAGATCGCTAAAAGAAGCTCCTAAGCATGATGTTTTGTGCTGTAAACCTCACATTTGCTATATATCAAATATGGAAGAGTACAACAATTTTGAAAATGTTGTCGTTCACCCCGTCAAAGGTCAATGTCACCGCAAGGTAATTGTGTGACTTTGAAGGCGTCAAAAAGTCATGTTCACCCATTAATCAAATTTTGAGAAAAGAAAAAACTTTGACAGATCTTAAAGCAATAAAAAAAAAAATTTTACTACTTCAGATATCCTATTTAATTGTATGCTTCTTTAAAAATCCCATTTTATTATCGTTGTTGAGAAGGGGGTACTGTGAAATCAAAACCCCACTTTATCCTCTGCTTGTATATCTGCTTATTATCATTTTAAAGCTTAACCCAGCAGTCTTTCAGTACCATAAGCCAATAAGCCATTTTTATCCCGATCAAGGTTTAAAAAGGACAAGTGAATGAAGCATTTATTACAATTAAGACATCAATTTTACTGTTATTTATATATATAAGCCAAATATGTGAGAGAAAAGATATTATCAGCATATTCTAAATTAGAAAAATGAGAGAATTCAACTTATCAATAACTGCACAGCATTTTTTTTAATCAAAAGTTTAACTTGACATTTTTTCTATACAATATGCAGATAGCTAGCACCACTTATGGTGTGAATATTGCAGGAACATTGATGACAACACTTAACTGACGTTTGAAAGAAACCTACCATTTTTTAACTTTTTAACATTTAAACTCGAATACTTTATTATTTTATTTTTATTTTGGGGTCACAGAGGTCAAAACCTTAAAAATTTTAATTATTATTTTAATTGCTTACTTCGTAGCGGGGGTATAATTATTTGATATATAATAATCATAGTATGTATGTATGTATGTATGTATGTATGTATGTATGTATGTATATTTGAATGAATGTATGTGTGTGGATGGGTGTGTATGTATGTATGTATGTATGTCTAAATGTATGTACAAGTATGTATGTATCACGTATGTATTATGATTTCTATTGTTACATGTATGTATGTTACTATCTATTTATAGATAGATATATGTTATACTTTTAATTATGTCAACTTTCATGTGAATGCCTTGCTTTATAACTGTTGACACTTTATCTAAAAGTCTCTCTATCTCTCTATCTCGCACTCATGATATTTTCGACCTTCCTACCTACTATACAGCATTGCTATTGAGATAAAGCCCACTTTCAAAAGTCTATCATATGTCTACAGGTCTAGAGGTTCAAAAACTTAATCCTTTAGTTAGTGAAATGCGACAGCAATCCCTGCGACAGACACATGAGCTTTGAAGAAGTACTCGCAATTTCACTCTTCAGAATATGAAAGTATTATTTTTGTGACTGTTTAATTACACTTGGGGTACAAAAACAGCTTTTTCAATATGTTTTTTGCTAGAATGTTGGGAAGAAGAATTATGAAACGTAAAAATTTAATGAATATGAATTGTTATGTAAACAAATAATGTTTTGAGAGGCATTTTAGAAGTTGAATGACAAAGAGGATGAGGAATTTATGGATGACAACTTCTTTATTCATATTAAGCGACGTTTCGACACAATTACTTGTGTCGTAGTCAAGCTAAAGTTATGTCGAAACGTTGTTAAGGATGAATAAAGAAGTTGCCATCAATATATTCCTCATCCTCTCAAATACCTTTGATTAATTTTGTTTTGCAAATTTACTGTAGGACACTAGAAACATAAGCGAAAAGCCAGTTTTCACTATCCTATCTGGTCTAGCTAAGGACTTTTCAAAACGTTGGTAGCTATTGTTTTAGGATGGATAACTTAGTTCAGATGACTGCTGAAGACACAGAGTTTTCCTGTTTACGTCGTAATTATAAATCGTGGCTTAAAATATCTAGGTTTTATATGTTATCGTTTCTTTTGCCCCTGAGTATAATACAAAATGTCTACAAACAGTTCTCTTATTATCACAAGCTTAATACTTGACCGTGATTTTTACTCAAATGACTAGGTTTTGCCTTCACTAAACTGGCAAACAACCATGCGACCTACGGGGCTCCGGTCAAACTTGATGGAAAGGACCTTGTATCTCTAGAAAGAGTTCATTCCACAAGTGTCCCATCTTCCTGTTTCATATCCGATGAGTGTGTTTACGACACGCTTGGCTGGATATCAGTATTTTTCGAGCGAGAACGTTAGTTGAATAGAAGTTCAGGAAACATAATATGTCAGACAGAGCAAGGTGAAGTTTGCAAGTGGGTTATATATCCGATAAGGATATTTCTTGGACTGCCTTCCTTTAACATTGACTATAAGCGAGCTAGAAAGTCTCTCTTTATATATATGTTTCAATAGAGGTCGTTCATGATGAACATAGACACGAGTCAGTTTGGGTTAGACCAGGGTAATAATGTTGGTAACGCCGTGAGCATGCACTGGTGGATGGGAAATGTGCGCCTAATATATACCCATTATCAATAATAAAAAAACACCAATTATTACGTAACTAACGTAACGACAAGGAATATTTACTGTCTGCTCATTATATAGTGTAAGTACATACTTCATAATTATTATAGTAGTGCTCAAATTTGTGATAATAAAACCCATCAGTGAACTGTGAATTTTTCCGAATGTCGATTATCTTACCTGTATCATTATTCTACATGTTAAATGGAATCTAAGTATATCAGAACTCAGTGAAAAAGATACTTTATGATCAGAATGTAGAAGATTAAAATCTGAGCGATGTAGATCACTAAATCAATTTAGAAAATCTAAGGATAAGAAATTGCTTCAAGAATATAACAAGATAAGAAACAAATATCACTCTGTGTGTAAACACAAGCGTAACATATACTACAGAAACAAAAAAAGAATTGATTGAACGCAGCATACACGATTCTAAAACATTTTGGAATGAGTTAAAACGCCTCAATGCAAAGCCTTTGGAAACAAATAGAATACAAACAAATGACTGGCTTGAACATTTTAAAAACCGTTTTTCGTTTGAGCAAGTGCAAAGTAACGAAAATTTAGAAACTAACGTGAATAACCCCCAATATTCTGATACAAATCGAGAACTATCTGAACACATACTTGATTCGCCCATGTCGAGAGAGCGATAAAAGAAAGCATTCGTAATTTAAAACTTGGAAAATCTCCAGGAATAGACAACATGATACCTGAACTGTTTAAGCAGTCGGCTGATCTTATACTACCCTATCTTGACTTAGTATTTAATCAGACACTTGAAACAGGTATTTTTCCTAAGGAGTGGTCAATGGGAATTATAGTTCCAATACACAAAAATGGTAATGTAAACAACGAAAATAACTATAGAGGGATAACACTTCTCAGTATCTTCAGCAAAGTATTCACTTCTATTATAAATAAGAGGCTAGTATTTTGGGGGGAAACAATGAATAAACTTTCTGAAAGCCAGGCAGGTTTTAGACAAGGTTACACAACCATTGATAATATGTTTATTTTACAAAGTGTTGTCAAGAAATATCTTAATGTGAAAGGTGGGAAATTTTATGTTCTATTTGTTGACTTTGCGAAAGCTTTCGATTCAGTGGAAATAAATAAATTATGGAATATCCTGAACATGCATGGCCTTAGTCCAAAAATGAGTAACCTTTTCAAGCAGTTATATGAAAATGTAAAAGCGTGTGTCAGAAATAAGAATACTCTATCAGAAACCTTTGGGTACAAATAGGTGTCAGACGGGGTTGTGTATTGAGTCCTTTCTTATTCTCATTTTTTATAAATGAATTAGCCACTCAGATTGAGAATAACTGCGTACATGGCATACAGTTACATCCAGATATCTTCCAACTGTTTCTTTTACTTTTTGCTGATGATATTGTCCTGATATCAAGTACTGCTATCGGTCTACAAAACCAGATATATGAACTCGAAAACTTTTGTATACAATCAAAATTAACTGTGAATCTAGATAAAACAAAAGTTGCGGTTTTCAAAAATGGTGGGAAACTAGCAAAAAATGAAAAATGGTACTATAATTATTCCAAACTTGAAACTACAAATTCATATAAGTACCTAGGTGTTTATTTCACAAGTCAACTTTCGTGGTCATTACACGCAAATTATGCAGCTGTTCAAGCTAAAAAGGTACTACTAGGTATCCTAAGATAAATACATCTCCTAGGTGATCTCAACATGAACTCGTTTTTCAAATTATTTGATGTAAAGATACGTCCAAACCTTTTGTATTGGGCAGAAATTTGGGGATTGAATACATTTGTTAACTTAGAAATGGTACACCTATATGCATGTAAAACATTCTTGGGTGTTAAACAGAACACTCCAAGCGTCATGATATATTGAGAATGTGGCAGGTTTCCGTTATATATCCATTCTTATTGTAAAGTTATTCGGTACTGGATAAAATTATCATATATGCCCTCATATCGTTTACCTAAGAAATGCTATAACATGATGGTTCTGTTTGATAGAAATGGACATAAAAACTGGGTGACAGATGTAAAACAATTATTGTTTCAAACCGGTTTTGGTTATATTTGGCACAGTCAGGAACTTGGAATATACCCAGAATTCATAAAATTATTCACCCAAAGACTCAAAGATATATATTTCCAAAATTGGCATGAAAAAGTATCCCTTTCGAGAAAATGTGACACTTATCAAATGTTTAAATGTAATATCCCAACAGAATACTATCTATCTTGTTTAAACGTTAAGAAATATAGAGTTAGTCTAGCACGTTTTAGGTGCTCGTCTCATGAACTATTTATCGAGAGAGGAAGATATCAAAATATACCTAGAGAACAAAGAAGCTGTCAGTTATGCCATTCAAATGTAATTGAAGTCGAATACCATTTCTTACTTGTCTGTCCTACCTATAATAACATCCGAAAGAAATATATCAAAGAAAAATATTATTTATACCCAAATATGCATAAATTTCAGAACCTGCTAAACAGTTTGAATAATAAAGAAATTGAAAACCTGTCCATGTATATATTTTAAGCAACTGTATATAGATACCACATTGTGTCATGAAATGTTTAAACAAATGTATATTTAATGCACTATAGGCCTGAGGCCTTTTGAGTACCGAAATAAAGATTGAAAAGACTGTTTACATATGCTTTTTGATTGAATTCATTGACAATTTGCTAGAAAACACTGAGGAGACTATCATACAAAGTCTGCATATTGGTGTATATCTTTGTGTTTTTGAAATCATTTTCACAACAATGTATAAGATGTGTTATATTAGGTCTTTTGTATTGGTAATTTTTTTCTCTTATTGTTTTTTTTCTGTTTTAAGAGTCGGTCATTAAAGGGGCAGTAGCACGTTTTTAGGGGGAATATAAGGTGATGTCATGAAAATGAAAATTAATGGTTCTAAATTAAAGACAATGTATTTAAACTAAATGGAGCAGTAATAATTCAAATATAAAATGTAAAGTTCAGCCATGCGATTCCTTTTTCTTACACAAAATGAATTAAAGGTGTTCACACAAAAATGGCCGCCAATGGATTTTGTGTAAATCTTCATACTTTGTCCTCTGACTATGGGTGATTGACTTGTGTGATGAGATTTTTTACACTGTCAAAATAATACATTTAACATTAACTTGCAATTATAAGTGAAAATTTTAAAATATAAAATTATCAAAAAACGTGGTACTGCCCCTTTAAGCATGGTGACTGATGTTTAAAACTTTTTCAGTATATACCATCAGAATGTATTTATATATCTATAGTATATAAATGTTCTTTCTTTTTTTACAGTTTGTCACGCAATTCAAATTTTTAGATATCTAGGGGAGACCAGGACAAAGCGCGACCCCAGGGGAAAGTGACCACGCGTTATTTCTTAAAAACTATCGACATATGGTGTAATTTGTCATTACCAACGAATGCAAGTAACCTCAATGACCAACGCTGGAATCATGTGCCTTAGTTGTGGACGCTGAATTTCAAATATTAGAAAAAACGCGATTTTACTATAAGGAACGGATATGTCTCAAATTTAAATATTTCATAAAAATACAAAATGGAACTGTGAACTCTCGTGCACATGTAACATGAATTTGTATCATTAATTCATTGAATAGTGAACCTTTTTATAAGTTGCTTTAATGATTTTCTTTGAGGTACATAACAAATGCTACCCTTGGTGGGGCAAATCGCGCCGGGAGGAGCGCTTTGCTCTGTGTTATAAAAGAATTATATCTTTTTGGTTAACATATTGTTATTATTTTACATTTTTTATGCAAATAATGCAAAGGGGAAGTTGGGAACTATCATTTTCATATCAGCATGCTTCTGTATTCTATAAAAATAGAGCCATTGGCTCTGTAGCTCATCAGGCATCATATAAAGTTTGCTTTATACAGGCAAGATGAGCTAAAAATGAAACTGATGTTACCTATTGCAAGAAAACCTATAAAAATGTTACAAAACAAATGTATTATTATTCAACACTTTTTAGATCGCCAAAATCAGACACTGAAAGAAGTCCACACTAAAATATCCAAGGAGAAATAAATTTGCCATAGACTGTCATCTAATGGAGAAAAATAGGTTTTTAAGATTGTGACCCCTGTGACCCTATTTGGGGTCATGGGGTCACAAAAACCTACAGTTTAGAATCTCAATTGGCCAAGGAGTCTACATGCAGTCTTTCAGCTCAATAGACCTTTAGGAGCTAAAGATGATGAAAATAGGTTTTTAAGGTTGTGACCCCTGTGACCCTATTTGGGGTCATGGGGTCACGAAATCTACAAATTAGAATCCCCATTGTCCAAGGAGTCTGCTGATAATTTTTAACTCTCTACTCCTTTTGGAACTGGAGAAGAAGATGAAAATAGGTATTTAAGGTTGTGACCCCTGTGACTCTATTTGGGGTCACAGGGTCACCAAAGTTACAAATTGAAATCCCCATTGGCCAAGGAGTCTGCACATATAATTTTTAACTCTCTAGTCCTTCTGGAACTGGAGAAGATGAAGAAGATAGGTTTTTAAAGTTGTGACCCCTGTGACCCTATTTGGGGTCACAGGGTCACCAAAGTTACAAATTAGAATCTCCATTGTCCAAGGAGTCTGCACATATAATTTTTAACTCTCTACTCCTTTTGGAACTGGAGAAGAAGATGAAAATAGGTATTTAAGGTTGTGACCCCTGTGACCCTATTTGGGGTCACAGGGTCACCAAAGTTACAAATTGGAATCCCCATTGGCCAAGGAGTCTGCACATATCATTTTTAACTCTCTAGTCCTTCTGGAACTGGAGAAGAAGATGAAAATAGGTTTTTAAAATTGTGACCCCTGTGACCCTATTTGGGGTCACAGGGTCACCAAAGTTACAAATTAGAATCTCCATATGCTAAGGTACTTGTACACAAAAGTTCAGCTCTCTAATGTGTATGGTTCATGAGGAGAAGTCGAAAGTGTCAAAAGTTTACGGACGGACGGACGACGGACGACGGACGGACGCCGGACGACGGGCCATGCCATAAGCCCATCTGGACTTTCAGTGCTGATGAGCTAAAAATGAAATATTCCATTTTACTATAGGGGTGTTGTTTTGTTACAGAATGACGACAAGTAACAGTTACAAAAACATATTTTTCTGTTGTTTTTTTAATCATGAAAATATAATTCATTGTTAGTTACTATTCAAACCTAAACGATAAGCAATTTATGCCGTTCTGCCAATTCGACACAAAATAGATGATGTGATTTCTTTAATTCGTCCATATAACCAATTCAACTTTTCTTTTCTTTTATTTATTACTGGTTTTGATAGTAAATTACCTACATTATTAACACTTTCATAATTAACAGAAATGTACATGTACCGACCATAATGGTATTTGGTCATTAAGAATGTTGAACATGTAGATCCAGGAATATGTTGCGTATCCTTGCATATATTGCCAACTTCTATGTTAATTCTATCCTTCATATGGGTTCGATAGTTGCCTTGCATTATCAAGATGATAGCTTTTGATTTGTATTGGCTGATTATTGGTGTGTAATATCTATTACATTCTGTGTTGTTTTTTGAATGGGGCAAAGCGCCCAGGGGATTGGGCACTTTGCCCCCAAACTATAGGGCAAAGCGCGCCCCCTTAATAAAAATATATTTACGTGAATATATCCTTATGCTGAAATCGTAGATTAAAAAAGCATGTGCCGTGTAACAGTCTATGTCACAAGTATTAGAGATAGTGTGCAAGTTGTATTGTATATGTCGGGGTGCCCACTAGACGCACTTATATGTTAGGGGGCGCGCTTTGCCCTCGTCTCCCCTACTTCTGTCTCTCTCTTTGCTCAGATGGCCAACATAGACAATTTATGAGACATTTATGAGAAAATTTGGAGACCAATTACTTTTCTGAATGCTGTCTATATACTCATTAGCACATGTTTAAAAAAACGCTTTAAAAAGAATTTGGATTTATTTATAAATCGAAATCAAACCGGTTTTATTCCAGGTAGAATTATCAGTAAAAATACAAGAATGTTATATGACATTTTGTTTGAAACTAAAACAAGAAATATGAAAGGTTTAATAATTCGCATTGACTTTGAAAAGGCCTTCGATTTTATAATTTCAGTCCACAAATGATAGACTGGATTTATGTATTAACTTATCACATAATGTCCTGTGTGACCTGTATGGCCTCTTATCTGAATGTTTATTTAAATGAAATGGGTTGTAGGCAAGGGAATCCCCTTTCACCATATTTATTTCTCTTTGTAGCTGAAATCTTGGGTTGTATGATAAGATATAAAGATAAGATAAAGGGTATTATCTGTGCTCTGAAATATCCTTTCTTATCCTCTTTTAATTTAAAAATTCATTAATCCAAGTTTTATTCCTTACAACGATCTTCTAAAATATGGTGCAAACATTGAGAAGCAAATAAACATAGAAACTCCTTTTTGGAAAGATGTTTCAAAAGTGTCGAATTCCTTTTGTAAAAAGTTGAACGTTGAAAGGGACAACATTGACAATATCCTTGCAGAGTCATTATGGCTTAATCATAATTTCAAGAATCCTCACCATTTTATCAAACACTGGGCCAATATGGGCACTATGACCATTAAGGACCTTTTCAAATTTGACTTGAACAAAGCTTTTAATTTCTATAGACATGGCCTTAAAGATGTTAAACCTTTTGATTTTCAATATACATGTAGATTTTTACAAAAAGGAGTATATACAAAAAAGGAACTGTTAAAAACGAATCTCACTGACAGGAAGTTTTGTAGTTTTTGCAATTTTTCTGAGAGTAATTGTCATGTTTACTGGGATTGTTGGGAAACCATGAAATTTTGGAGAGAACTTGAACTTTAGGTTAAAACCATTTCTTTCAGAAGATTCAGTTCTCGAAATACATGATTTGGTTCGTTACACTACATAAAAATGTATTAATGACCCAAATCATTGCTAACATATAAGCATGTTTTCTGGGAATATTAACATGTTTAGAATGTAACTTGCAGCATATTTCTAATTTTCATCAGATAAACTGTTGTATGACCAATGCTTTTTAATCTACCATGCCTGCATAAAGAGATATAAACCAAAATGTTTTTTCGTTAAAGGCGGTGCACTTTGCCCCGTAGTGTGGGGCAAAGTGCCCCATACGAAAATACACACAAGTGTGGTATGTCAAACACCTATAATAAGCCATTACCATACAATTTTATTTTAAAGTACCATGCAGCTCACAGGCACCCTTATGAAAACTTAACAAATAATAAAAACCTAGGCTCTGTATACAAAAAAAGGACAACATATGTTGTTACATATCATCCAAAAACTTACATGATTACTATAAACGAATTTCTAAGAACTATCGTAGTCTTGACAATTTAACTCATTTACTATCAGAAACCAGTAAATATATGAAAGAAATAAAGAAATTTATTGGTTTGAAAGACAAATTTAACATGTGTAAAAACATCTAATCTCTGCTGGGCTTGCCCATACTGCGTTTTTTCTTAATTGTTTAGGGATAAAACAAAATACACGTTTAATATCAAACTAATCTTAAAAAATAGAGCCATGGGCTCTGTAGCTCATCAGACTTTTGATTGAAATAGGTTTTTGAGGTTTTGACCCCTGTAACCTCATTTTGGGTCAAGGGGTCACCAAACCTAAAATTTAGAATCCTCATTGGCCAAGGAGTCTACGCATAACTTTTCAGCTCTCTAGACCTTTTTTGAAATGGAGAATATGAAATTAGGTTTTTAAGGTTTTGACCCCTGTGACCCCATTTGGAGTCATGGGGTCACGAAATCTACAATTTAGAATCCCCACTGGCTAAGGAGTCTACACACAACTTTTCAGCTCTCTAGACCTTTTGGAACTGGAGAAGAAGATCAAAATAGATTTTTAAGGTTTTGACCCCTGTGACCCCATTTGGGGTCATGGGGTCACGAAATCTACAATTTAGAATCCCCATTGGCTTAGGAGTTTACACACAACTTTTCAGCTCTCTAGACCTTTTGGAACTGGAGAAGAAGATGAAAATAGGTTTTTAAGGTTTTGACCTCTGTGACCCCATTTGGGGTCATGGGGTCACGAAATCTACAATTTAGAATCCCCATTGGCTAAGGAGTTAACACAAAACTTTTCAGCTCTCTAGACCTTTTGGAACTGAAGAAGAAGATGAAAATAGATTTTTAAGGTTTTAACCCCTGTGACCCCATTTGGGGTCATGGGGTCACAAAATCAACAATTTAGAATCCCCATTGGCTAAGGAGTTTTCACACAACTTTTCAGCTCTCTACACCTTTAAGAACTGGAGAAAAAGATGAAAATAGATTTTTAAGGTTTTGACCCCTGTGACCCCATTTGGGGTCATGGGGTCACAAAATCTACAATTTAGAATCCCCATTGGCTAAGAAGTTTACACAAAACTTTTCAGCTCTCTAGACCTTTTGGAACTGAAGAAGAAGATGAAAATAGATTTTTAAGGTTTTAACCCCTGTGACCCCATTTGGGGTCATGGGGTCACAAAATCAACAATTTAGAATCCCCATTGGCTAAGGAGTTTTCACACAACTTGTCAGCTCTCTACACTTTTAAGACTGGAGAAGAAGATGAAAATAGATTTTTAAGGTTTTGACCCCTGTGACCCCATTTGGGGTCATGGGGTCACGAAATCTACAATTTAGAATCCCCATTGGCTAAGGAGTTTAGACACAACTTTTCAGCTCTCTAGACCTTTTGGAACTGGAGAAGAAGATGAAAATAGGTTTTTAAGGTTTTGACCACTGTGACCCCATTTGGGGTCATGGGGTCACGAAATCTACAATTTAGAATCCCCATCGGCTAAGGAGTTTACACATAACTTTTCAACTCTCTAGACCTTTTGGAACTGGAGAAGAAGATGAAAATAGGTTTTTAAGGTTTTGTCCCCTGTGAACCCATTTGGGGTCATGGGGTCACGAAATCTACAGTTTAGAATCCCCATTTGCCAAGGAGTCTGCACAATTTCAGCTCTCTAGAGTCATTGGTTCTTGAGAAGAATTTGAAAGAGTGAAAAGTTTACAGACGGACGGACGGACGCCGGACGCCATGCCATGCCATAAGCCCATCGGGTCTTTCAGACCCGATGAGCTAAAAATCAAAGAAAATAAATGTGTCTCTAAATAAAACAAGCAAAAAAGTGAGCGTGGCTCACTAATACCCCCGACCGTGCATCCCTGACTAACTGAATTATTTTTTACTTTCAAAATACTCATTTCTTGCACAGCATTTGACCCCCAAAGAGGAATTGAGAAAAATGACTAATCCAAAAAATGGAACATCGTAAAAAAATACACACACACAAAAAACCCTTATCAATTTTAGTTTTGTTTTGGCACTGCACCGCTCCTAGTAGGGAAGAAGACACATGCAAAATGTGAAGAGAATCAGATGAAAAGTTTTTCCCGTAATAGGTTGGACAAATGTGATATTGGTAAATGATTATGTTGAAAATATGGAAATTTGTAAAAAAAATTGAAATATCAATGAAATTTGTTGCAATTTCGCACCGCACCCCTCCTAGTAGGGTAGAAGACGTGCAAAATTTGAAATAAATTGGATGAATAGTTTTCCCGTAATAGGTCGGACAAATCTGATACTGGAAAATGACTACCGTAATTTCTCTATCAATTCGACCCTCAAAATTTCAAAACATTTTCAGATCACGTCCATGGTCGAATTATTTCTCCCAAATGTTTGTTTGTTCGGTAGGATCGTCGAAATATTAGATGGGATTTACATAAATACCTTTCTCCGGCGATTAGATGTTGTCCCATAACTAAAACTAGAAGCATGTGTTGATTTTCATCCAAAGTATTTTTCCTTGTTTTTCATTCTCACGAATTAATTTTCCAAATGGCGACTGTTTACGTATGGTGATCATAATTGAAAAACAAGAACAGGTCCACCTATAAAGCTGTACTCCTTGCACAGAATATAGAACCCGCTTCAAAGCCTTTGGGGATTTCATGTTGGAAAAAATGATGCTTTGAGTTTTGGTATAAATTTCATTATTGATTTAGGGGCCCACCCTGTAATATTGCTGTATATCGAGGGACCACCTTAATGTCTTCAAACCGAGTAAATCGAGATACGTTTTAAAATAAATGATGATAATACTCAAAATAAATATCAAAATAAAATTCCTGACTTTCTTCTGTCGGCAAAAATCAAGTCAAGTTTAGATTATTTAAAATGTAAAAACATGTGTTCTTGACTATATCAGGAGGCATCAAGTAGGCCACTGGTGCCACAGGAAAGAGGAGAATAATAAAATATAATTTTAAAACAACTCCGTTCGTTATCTAATCTTTAATCTGAATGATCAAGTTGTAAGAGATCGACAGCCATTACTGTGACGCCATAACCTATCTGCATAACATGTTCTGATTGGATAAGACACACGGATTTCCCCGTAAGGGCCAATGATATTACCTGTTTCATTTTGTTGTTATTCTAAGACACGATGGAACCCCGCTATGCATCGGACAATTTCTCGCTGTGAAAAATGATTTTATTATTGTTTTAGATCTATGATGTGCTTACAGACTGTAACTGCAGATTTATCTGTTCACATTGATATTTTGGGCTTATATGAGACCTTAATATACCAAAATATTTTAATATCGTGATGAATTAATTGTTTTTATGATAAAAATATTATTGTTTGTACCAGGCTGGAGATCGTCGGCTTAGCTTCGATATTAATTAGATTATCCATTTAGGGGCCCGCAGTGTTTTAGCTGTGCCCTTAACCTGTATACAAGTGTAAACATAAGTGTAAAAATACGACTGATAGCTTGCTTGAAGAATTTCAACGTAAATAATTTGTGAGTGGTAAGGAATAATATTGACATTGACGCTATAAGTATTTTTTTCATTATGTTATTTCGTTATGTTTTCATTCCAAGATGTGAGTGAAGCGCAATCGTCAAGACACAATCAAAACTAGGCACAGGTTTACATCGACAAGAATTATTCAAGTCAGAGCTTTTTACAGTTACATTAATATAAACAGCATATGAAATATAACCTGAATATCATTAGTATTTCAAGAGAGAAATATAAACTTCATACAAAGGCTGTTATCATTAGAGTCGGACACCAAAGATAACCATTTGTCAGTCATGACGAATGCCTGTAACTTTCGCCGCGATGTTCAAGATAAATATTTCACTTCCACAGATGGGATCGCAGATATGGAATCAATCAACCAAATGAAATAAAAGATTTAGATTTTGTTTCACAACAATTCTACTAAAAATAGTTTTGTATACCATTTAATTGTGTCGGTTTCAAAGCTTACGTTTACAAGACAAAATAAATATTATTTGTAGCACAGTTTGGACGAGTCCACCATTATAAGGGCATGGGGTGATGGATATTTTGATAGGATGATAGAATTTATTCTTCATGATAACCTAAATAAAAATGTATTTGTTTTGCTGATACAGAATTCCTTATATATTTGATTATCTTTCTGTCATTGAATGTTTTGCTAATGTGGGATTATTAGGTCAAATTTTTACAAGTTCATCATTGCAACCCCTGTAAAATAATGGTTTGGTCATTTGTAAACAAATATGGCGGGAAGTTAAGCAACCACGTGAGTGATTGTCCACAGATGTGACAGATGTTACGATAATTTGTGAAGCATATTTCTTATATATGTTGCTGATTTTAATTGAGATTTGCTATGAAACTCGAGTCACTCACGAAATAAAGTAGATATTTGATCTTGATTAAACAAAAAAAAGTCGATACGTTTCGTGATTGTTTTTTTTTTCAGTGACAATTTCTTTCTTGATTTGTAAGTTTTAGGGCTGAAATAGAATAGATATGTATATATAACTGATAATTTGACGACTGTGGTCGATTTATTGGAACGTGAAAATGACCATTTGGTGCATGGTTGAAATGTTAGGGGTGATTTGAACTTTTTAACCTCCGATTAATTTGTAAAAATTTCAAATATTAAAGAAATTTGTTGTAACTTCGCAGTGCACCCCTCCTAGTAGGGTAGAAGACATGTGCAAAATTTGAAATAAATCGGATGAATAGTTTTCCCGTAATAGGTCGGACAAATCTGATATTGGAAAATGACTAAGTTCAAAACATGGAAATTTATAAAAAAATCAAATGTTAACGAAATTTGCTGTAACTTCGCAGTGCACACCTTCTAGTAGGGTAGAAGACAGGTGTAAAATTTTAAATTAATCGGATAAATAGTTTTCCCGAAATAGCTCGTACAAAAAATGTCCTCGGACGGACGGAAGGATGGACGGACACACACACACACACGGACGGAATCGTTGGTATTACTAGATACCCCGGACCGTTGGTCGGGGGTATAATAAAATCATATAATATAATCTCATAATTCATTTGTAATATCAATTTCAAAAAGATACATTGTAGATTGAAAATTTCAATTCTATTTTACGATATTTGCTTTAAATATGAAAACTAATTCATACCTCTGATATTATAATGTGTTGACCATAAAGAATTTTTTTAGATCACTCGGGACAAAGCGCTTCCCCGGGCTCACTTTGCCCTTTGAGGGTCGCATTCGATTTGTGCATGATAGAAAATAATTAAAGCAATGAATTACAAATTTCCTTATTCAATGAATAGTGATATATTTTTGTGTAAACGGTGCTCTAGAGTTTAATGTTGTGTTTTGTGTTTATATGAAATATTGGAATTCGGACATATTCTTTCCTTAAAGAAAAATGCCGTTTTTTCAACTTTTTGCAATAAAAATCTCCAACTCACGCTGACGATGCAAACGTGGATCATAACGTTTCTTAACGTTTGCATTCATTCGTTGATAATGACAAACCATGTCATTTGTCGATCGTTAAGGAGAAATAAGGCTTGGTGACTTTGCCCCGACGGCGCGCTTTTACCTGGCCTCCCCTATCTCCGCCAAAGATATACCCATTTATGTTATATCAAAAAGATTATTCCAAAATTAGATCGTTATAAAAACAATTAATAGAGATAATTCTGGTTGAAAACTTTATTTCCATAAGAAACAATGAAATTAAAAAATTCAAAAATGTATTGTTGCCATTCATCCCATTATTCAACGACCAACCATGATTGCTGTAACCTTGTCAATATTGCTAAGTCTATGTCACACAAATTTATATGACTTTGTTACAATTCGGGAACAACAACAAAAACACAGAAAAAAATAATAATGGACTGATTTCGGGGCCACTTGATTAACCATTATCTTTGTTATATGTCATAATAATCTTGATTGACAAATGAAAAACATGAACTTTCTTTCATTGAAAAACTTACCACATAGCCACAACCCTGTTACGTTTAAACAACTGGAACATTTCATTATTGAAATTCAATTGACGGGATAATAAACGGTTTTTTTTTAAATTTGGAAAATTCAACCTTTCAATATTGGGCCTGAGCGAAAACGCTGCTTGAAGAGAGGTAAGGAAAGTCAACGCACTGCTGCACCTGTAAGGTGTATATCGCGAAGGGACTTTTCTGAGTTGGATAAATTGTGCCCAATACTTTGTCATGAACTTTTAAACAATATGTTGCAATCGAAATATTCTTTCGTTCAATCTTTCTTTAAAGGCAATGAGAAAAAGCAGAATTTGTTTCCTCCAGTTATGTTAATAAAACCTCTGACGCACCTGCACGCAAATCATTGATAGACATACGTCAGACCAAAACTACAGTGATTTCAATTGATAATATATAAATATTTACTGTAAACACATTAAATTAGTTACAACCAAGCGAATTGTTTACAGAAATATTTAACATATTTTGGCAATGTAATGACCTAATAAGAATAAAATAACAAATTGTGATTAGACTTTTTGATCAAATCCAAAAATGCATTCATTTAGAACAAATACAAATAAAAAGCCTCTGATTTCTATTAATATTATCTTAGCATTAGTAAAGAATAACTCACCTGGAATATACTTGTATCACAAAAACTCGAAGACAGTTCAGTATACTTCAGGGCAGCTTTCCGCGGCTATTTGGAATCGTCTCGAACGAGTCACAATTTATATTGTAGCCAACAAAGGACGCCCACACGTGGTTTGCATACCACCAACCAACCGCTTCTTAACATTCCCTTATATGGTGATTTGTTTCTTGGTAAGACTTGATTTACATTTCTAGTGACCTACGAAATCACCTACAACCAATAGAGCAGAGGGTAAAATTCAATCACGTAGTTTGCAGGTTAACTAGCCAATCAAAGAAACAGAGTCAATTCTGAAAAATCAAGTTGCATTCCCCAGGAAAGTGAGGAGAATATTCCCAATTCAAGCTATTCATCGCATGACCTCTTCAGAGGAATGTGTTCAGAGGTTTTGTATCTCTAGACCGTTGGCCGAAACACGATATGCCTCATTTATTTCGTGACTACATGATCATGTATAACATACCATAGGAATCAGTAGACCTTCCTCTTTCTGAAAATGCAATGTTCTACTTTCAACACAATTTCATTTTCATATGAGGCATTGCCAAAAGTGACCACCGTCCGGCTTCCGCATGACTGATCATGAATCTTCGGAGACGTTCCGAGTCATTCATGTTTGTCTGTGTATGACACACGACCTGAACCCGTGATACTGCATACAACTGTTACACATCACAAGAATCAGTAGCCAGTAAAATGACATGTGAATGAAAATGTTTGTGAGAGATCTTAATTTACTGCTAACTCAGACGGTGGTCACTTTAGATGATGCCTAATTCAAAAAATAAAATTGTGTTGTCAGTAGTGTAGTTCTTCCATAATTCGGTCATTATTCAATCACCCTTTAAAAAAACTATTTTGAAAAATGTTTATCTCAATAATTAGTTTTTGTGTAATGAAACTTTTAAATTAGGTTGCTTTGGTATTGGGAATGATATATAACTCAGAACTTCTGCAAGGATCTTGAATATTTTACAGTGCCAAACAAAGTAACAGACTAACAGTTATTTTGAACCATGATATAAAAATTACAGGTAAAAGTTAACTGTTTGTAATATTCACACAGTATCTTTAGTAATGTACAATAATACTAATCTATTTCAAATACTTACCGGTTACCTGAAAACATTTATATTCATAACTTTGGAATAATATTTTGACCAGTTACTCACTGTTAGAGATAAATGCACTTTTATAAATCTAATCATTTTCTTCAAGGTTCATCATTTGATGAAATAAACTAAATCTATACAGGCTCGATTTTATTCTTGTGCAGGTATTGTCAAGTAATATGGTTTCACTCAGCATGTGTTTTCGGCAAGTCATATTGATTTTCTTTTGTGGACAAATTCAAAAAGGTATTAATTCAGTTGGCGGCTCATTTCCAGCCAAGTGTTCACAGGAATAGTTATTTTAGATATATCTTGCTTGCGAAAAAAATACTAATTTTTAATGAGAAACAAAGTGTCATTATTTTCAAACTTTTTTCCAAAAACCCTCCAGTTATTTTCTTTTACTACTTTACACGATACCATATCTTGAGTTGATAATATTTATTGTCACTTTTTAGAAAAATTTAATTGCATTGATCACATAGAGGGTGATTTCTTTATTTTATTTTAATTTATTTTCAAAAAAGTTAAAATTATGTTAGCGGTTTTTAATGATTTGTACAGCGTAAAAATAATTAAGATATGAGAAAATTATAAGGGAAGCATTAATTAAAGCACATGAGACTATAAATTGATGATATCCCTGTGAGATATATAGTCAGGACACACTTTATAAAACCATATCTGTCACATGTTAGCATTTTTCCAATCTTGAAATATGATGAGTTATTTTCATTTCAGATGATAATTGCTAAAAGAAAACAGTTGAAATAGTTTAAGTCAGATTTATGTAAATTTTCGGTGTCATTATGGAACACAACTTCTTTATATATTACCCTGGATATTCTGAATAACAGAGGTTCAAGAAAGTAACTGAAAACAGTTCAAAACACACTTCATACTTCCTATTCATGATTTTTAAGGTAGGCCTAGATCTAATTTTTTAGATTTATGGCAAGCTTTGTTGTACAAATGTTGAGGTTAGTTAAAAGATATTCAATGGTCTCGTCGATCATATTTTGACATGGGTACTTTCTCATCAATACATCAAGTTTTTTTAAATAGTCATGTTATTTCTTATCTGCTAAATATTAACCCAACTCACAAATAACATAAAAAGGCAGTTACAGTATTAGACCAATTTCTGACAACATTTGCGTTGTATGTACCCAAGAAGTTAGAAAGAGACAGCATGCACTGCAATGCGACTCATGCGACAAGTGGCAGCACAGATTGTGCAATACAGGAATAGACCAACCGACATATCGCCGTTTGGTTCATGGGGATATAGATTTTGACTTCAACTGTGCACTCTGCATCTACCCGACCTCCGACACCTCCCAGATCTCTGACACCTCCCAGATCTCAATAAAATATATTTGTATATGAATTTTTAATGTGAATGTACAAATAAAGATGTTTTTACTGTCAGTCTTTCTGATTACGAAAGTGTATGATCTGTAATACGAAACTATGTTGTGTTATTATGTTATTGTTATACCAAACAATGCAATAAATATCATACAAAATCAATATTATTTATTTATCTAAACAACATATGGGTACGAATTCTCCGATATTTTTGGGTACAAGTCTTCCGTTGGTACGAATTTCCGATGGGGACGAGTTCGTTTTGGGTACGGGTTTTCCGCATCCCGCCTGTCGTACTCTGCCTCACATAAACTTTATGATAGCAGCTAGGCGATCACGAGGTCAGAGCCGAACAATCTCGGTAAATCTTAGGAAACTGTAGTTATAAACTAAGATCTTAGACTGCCCTCTGATTATATAGATTGATAACCTAGCCCAAAACGTGTTGTTGTGACAGCAAGCAGGATAACATCGACTGAATCTGCCGTGTGACATGCACGCCCACTTACGGGCGCGGCCATTTTTCTTACCGGACTGAAGACTAACGACAGTTTGATTGGCCGACAAGTCATTGTCGCTATCTGTTTCTGTTTCTGTTGGGATACTGCGCAGGAGTCGATTCCGACTATAAGAGCGCAGGGGGAGGAGTGCGCTAGGCGAATTAGTAGCGGGCTTGGAGGGCAGACGTGAAGGCCTCCACTGACCGCGCATGCACAAGATCACTGTCAAGTTGGTTCCAATCAACTACTGTCCTATTAAAGAAGGAGTTTCTGTATTGGTCTGATTTTACCGGTTTCACAGTAAAGCACTTGTCGTGGTTCTGATTATGTCTGTCCACAATATTAGTTGTCACACAGTCCCTGAATTGTCTGGATTTGATGCGTCGCTTGGGACGAGCAGGTGTAAGATACTGGTCCGAGGGTATAGCTGGTACTAGCCCCTCGCTCACTTTGTACAAGAGTGTCAGTCGTAATTGCTTTCTCCGTTCCTGGAGGCTGGGGAACTGTAGGTCCCTGATCATATTTGAAACACATCCAACTGTTCTTGATTTATAATCCCCTGTTATGAATCTCGCTGCACGGTGTTGTAGTCGCTCAAGTTTATCTATATCTTGTTGTAGGAAAGGATCCCAAACGCTGGCACTATATTCCAGTGTAGATCTTATTAGTGATATATATGCGATACGTCTACAGTTCCTTGGACAATGACGTAGGTTACGACGTAAAAAGCCCATCGTGTAGTTTACTTTCTTATAGAGTTTGTTGATATGATACGACCACTTCATGTCCTCGGATAACTGTATTCCAAGATAGGGGTTGGTGGCAACCTGTTGGAGTATATGATCATTAAGCGTATAATAATGATGAGATTTATTTCGCACTGACATGATGTAGCATTTCTTTGCGTTGAATTTCATCCCCCAGTCTCTGGCCCACTGTTCAAGGCTACGTAGATCTTCTTGTAAAAGATTATGGCGGTATATGATTTGATTTGTCTATATAATAAACAGTCATCAGCAAATAATCTAACCTGTGAGGATACTCTGTCAGGCAGATCATTTATATGGCATAAAAAAAGTAAAGGTCCAAGCACTGTGCCCTGGGGGACACCTGACAGTACTGGTTCCATTGAAGAATAGTCACCATCAAGCACAACTCTCATGTGTCTTGTAGTTAGGAAGGATTTAATCCATGAATGAAGCTGGCCCCTGATTCCATAATTATGAAGTTTATACAACAGTCTATCATGGGGGACTGTATCGAAAGCTTTGGAAAAGTCGAGTATCGCAACATCAGTCTGTTTCCCTTGATCATAAGATTTCATGAGATCTTCGACTGTTACGGTTAATTGGGTTTCACATGAATATCCAGCTCTGAATCCATGGTTAAGACTGGTGAGAATATTATGATTTTCCAAGTGAGATATTAAGTGACTGCATACAATATGTTCTAATGTTTTACAGATAATTGATGTTAAGGACACAGGGCGATAATTTTCTGCCAAGTGTTTGTCGCCTTTCTTATACACAGGGGTAATATTGGCATTAACCCAGTCCTTGTTGAGTGTACCAGAGTCCACAGATAGTTGGAATAGCTTAGTAAGACCAGGGGCAAGTTCCTTAGCACAGTCCTTCAGGATCCTGGTAGGAATACCGTCCGGCCCTGGGGCTTTAGATATATTAAGTTTGGCTAATAGTCTATACACTCCTTCTTCGCCTATCGAGAGCAAAGGTATACTTTCCTTGATTTTATGTTTCATTTCAGGCAGATCGACACTGATTCCTCTTGTGAATACTGAGCTGAACTGTCTGATGAGCACATTTGCCTTGTCGGTACTACCACTATGAAGTGTTCCATGTTCCTTTAGTGGTGATACACCAATATTATCTTGTTTCCTGGATTTAACATATTTCCAGAAGGGTTTAGAATTATTTTCTTCTAGTCCTGTTATGATTGTGTTATTTATGTATGACCACTCTGCTTGTCTCATTTGGCGTTTACATTCCTTTTGGACGAGTTTATAGGTTGACCAGTTCTTAGTTTTCTTGGCTTGGCGGTATACTCTTGCTTTACGTTTAAGTAGACGTCTAATACTGGTGTTTATCCATGGTAAAGAGTTCTTATTTCTCATAGCCCGAGATGGGACAAACTTGTCAAGTGTATTAAATATACAGCCTTTAAAGAGAGACCAAAGTTCTTCTACAGAGGATCCTTTACTATAAAGGGAACACATGTTAATGGATAAAGTAGTCATTTCCTGTCTGATACCATCCCAGTCAGCTTTACTGAATTTATAGCATATCCTTGGTTTTTGTCTTGATCTCAGTGGTGAAATTAACATGTCTGTGACAATAATGTCATGGTCTGATATTCCTGGAATATTACATGTTGATTTTATGAGAGTTGGATTTGATGTAAATACTAAGTCCAATAAGTTATTTTCTCTTGTGGGCTCATCGTGAACTTGTACGAGTTCGTTTTCACACATGTTATTCAATAGGAAATGTTGAATGTCCCGATCTTGGGCTTGTGGTTTTATAATAGCATCTTTCCATAGAATGTCCGGGCAATTAAAGTCACCTGTCAGAATAACAGTCTTTATATTTGGAGGTAGTAATGATATTGATTTATGAAGTTGTTCCAAGTCATTTATGTTTCTATGAGGCATATAGAATGAACCAATAGCTAGAGTTTTATTTCCCTGTAGGGAGACTTTAATCCATATAAGTTCACAGTCAGTGTCCATGAGAGTAAGGCTCTCAATAGCTAGGTCTTTATGGGTTAGGATGAATACACCGCCTCCTAGAGCAGATCTGTCCTTTCTATAAGCTACATAATCCTCTGGGAAAACCTCACAAGACTTAATGTCCGATCTAAGCCATGATTCTGTTCCGCATACTCAAGTTTCAAGTTTTTTATTTCATAGGCCAAAGGCCAAAACAAATAAAGCATTACAATACACAGCATTTGTGGGTGGATGGTGGGATACACAAGTTTGTTTTCAGATACATCAATTTCTTACATATCACAGAAGCCTAAGTATACAATATGACAATAGAATTAAGAAGTTACATTTTGTTTATAAACATTCATGATGTGATAAACACATTTTGATAAATTCAAAATAATGTCTCGGCATGGATTATTCATCAATTGGGTATATTTTATCATACAAGGAGGTGAATAATAATATTTTGGCAAATAGCGTTTACGATACAAGGCATAGAGTGGGCATACTAATAACACATGATATTCATCTTCAATATCGTTTCCACAGCTACAACATAATCGTCTGTCATAGGGTAGTTTCATATTACTCCATCTCCCTCTTTCTATCATGAACATATGTGAACTTAATCGAAACCGGGACAACGCAAGTCTATATTTGGTGATATCTACTACATTTAAGTATTTTTCAAAATAAAGAGATTCCTTGACATAAAGATAACTTCTAGTTTCACTAAGACTGGTCAGACTTGATTTCCACATTTGTTTATGTATATCAGTTATTCTTTGGCTAAATTCAGATATAAATCTATGCCTATCAGGCACATGTTGTGAAAACCAAACGTAACCAAAGCCGTAGTCGAGAAAGAGTTTTTTAACTAAAGAAGCCCAATTAACAAATGTTGGTTGATCAGTTGATATTTTAAGTAATGGTTGGTTTAGTATAGTTTATACAGGCCTTGAGCTCACTCGCATTATTTATTATACTACGGCAATTCACTGTCAGCAATCTGATGTTGCCACCTATGGTGTTTAGTTGGTATGGGCATGAACAGTCTGATGAATGGTTAGATTGGTTTTTCCTTGTCTTAGGTGCTTGTTTTTCCTTTCTGATGTGATTGGATTTATCCCTGACATGATGGTTAAATGTGGGACTACGTGTAGATTCATCTTTATGCTGTTCCTTTCTGGGGCTACTTGTGGTCATGGGACTGAATGCAGAGTTTATAGAATCAATTGAGTCATCAATGTCCGATAGGGGTGCATAGAAATTATCATCAAATACATAGCTATGAAAGGTGAATGTTTGAATGTTAATGCTTTCACACATACAACAAATCCACTGAACGTTTGATCGGTCCAAGAGTTGGTAATCTTGAGTGCATAACTCTACACAAGTCTTATGGTGCCATTTGACATTTAAAAGCAATTTACTAAACAATGAAAGTGGATCTTTAGTAGAACATTCACTTTTTGAGGTCTAGTATTCCCTGTCTGAATTATCAATGTAAGTTATACAGTGTAACTGTATACTCTTCACGAACTTTATGAGGCACTTCGACACCTACTTCGGCCCACGCACGGTCTACTAGCAATGTGATCTGGAGCATGCTTCTCCTGCTTTTCAATCCATGGATTAACTCATTACTTCAGGGGGGTTGCATAAATGTTTTTCTTTTCATATTCAAATGGAGGAATCTGGGCATAGAAACACCAAACACATTCCGGACAAAACAGGGCCTAGACGCACGGATATTGAAAAATGGGAGGGGTGTTCTTTCAGAGGCATTCTCACGCGTCGCGATACAGAAAAACGCCAAATTTGGACAACCAAATATGGTTGAGACTACTATAACGTAGTAACTTTCTTACTAAAAAGTTGTGAACCCCCCACCCTTCTTTGCCACTGTGTTTCTTTTGAACGGGGTGGCGGAATTTCAAATGGTTTATATCATTGTAAAGGACGAAGACCCAGCTGCAATTGACCATTTTCCAGTTTCGCGAAACGAGTCGATTTAGAGTGACGTCCCTTTGAAAAGTCACGTGACCGCGGGCAAGCCGTCAAAGTTTACGTTGAGTTGAACGGTAATTTAGTCAACTTGTCATGCTCGCCTAGACCTTAAAGTTTTCTCTATAAAACAATTGAAGGTCTCAAACGACTGTACGCTGTTTACACCTATTTTAAAGAGTCAATAAAGACGACTTAGGCATTCAAAAGTATTCCATGACGCACTTTTGTGAACCGTGGGATTAGGCTACACAACAGGAATAATGAAAACGTAAAATGTTGAATTAAATCATTTGAAAAATTCTAGATTTGAAATAAGATTTTTAAAAGTAAAAAATGTTATGGGTTAAACTTAAAAAATAACCATAACGTTATTTAAACACGTATGATGATAAATAAAAAATCCCGAAATTCGACTACATAAAACCAACTTCTCCCACAACATTGCTTCTCTTCTCGTACTATTGTCCATATTTTGAAAATACGATAAGTAGCAAATGAAATATTTTATAATAAATTTAATTTTGCCTTTGAATTAAAATCAAATTTAACTATTTTGATTTATGAAAGATACACTGATGATATAAAAAAAAATCAAGAAACTTATGAGCTACATTACAGAAATGATATTTGAGGGCGTACCACACAGTTTCCATTGATTTATTCTATCATATCTATTTTATCGTTTTATTATTTTTTGAAAGTCGGAAAACTTCAGATAAGATATATATGAATAATCTATTTAGGCCTAAAAAGTATAATGTATTAGTGTCCTTCAGTTTGTCAAGAATATTCAATTCTACAATTGTATTATAAAAAATGATACAATGGTTATAAGTAAGGGTATTGAATTAAATTTCAATAAAGAAACAAACATAACCTACGGAAAATGCACAGAAATCCAACATTGCGGTAGGGTTAATAGCAATGGAAGTAAACATCATTGAATTATGCATTTTAAAATAAACTTAAAATTTAGATAATTTACACAATTCTTACAGATGAAACAGCTTGTTGAGTCAGAATGAAACACTGAGGGGCAAAAGAAACGACTTCAACGTTTTAAGCGGGTGAATTTACACAATGCTATGACTAGTGACAGGCGACAACTAAACCCTGCGATAATAAGTACTCGCAATTTCATTCATCAGAGTGTGATAACTTTATTGTTATGACTGTTCAAATTTACTTGAGGTCCTAAAACAGCTTTTTCAAGATGCTTTTTGGCCAAAATGTAATGAATCGAACTTGAAAAAGTTACGAAATGTAGAAACTCTATAGATATAAGATGTTACAAATATAAAAAACCTTCATGGAAATCAATTTGTTTAAGCATATATGCTGTATGACGCTAAAAAAAAACAAGTAAAAAACTGTTTTCCCTCTCATCTACTTAAGGAGATTTTAAAACGACAATTTTTGAAAGGCGTATAATTCAAATACCTTGATCGAATATTGCTTTTAAATTCATAACTTAGTTCAGGTTGCTCCTGAAGACATGAAGTAACCCTGTTTCGTAATTAACTATCTTGCATTTTATATGGTATCCTTTCTTTTGCCTCTGAGTATTACACAGTTAATATTTGAATAATCACCAGCATTGAAAAGTCATAACTTGATTTAAGCCGCCTGCATGCCGTGATTCGGGGCAAAAATGTTTACAATATTTATCAATATGCAATAACTGATGTAACAATATCTTCATAGCAATCCTTAATGAATTTATTTGCATAGAGTTATCAAAAATCATGGCTAAGAAAACAACCTTGAATATACTCTGGATCAAAATGGCTTCTAACATTGATAATCGCGAATACTCAGGGATTCACTACGTTACATATTATTTGTGGTATTTAGTCAAGAGCTACTGATTGTTGCTGAAAACTACAAATTATGGGCTAAAGGTTCAGTTGAGCGACAAAATAACTGCATAGAATCTTGAATTTGATCGAATACCGGACGACATACCACTACAAACGTGAGTTTTGAAAATTATTAACCGACAGCGGGGTTAATTGAAGATCATGTGTTAAAGTGTTTCAAAGATTAATTTCTAGTAATATACAGCGGTGTACCAAAAGGATGTCATATGATATTCCCATAGATTTTCATGAAAGAATTCTAGATTCCTTTTAACTAAGTAATTGTGAGGAATCACCATAGCTACGGTTACATTTTTTCCGTTAATTTATACCATGTTTATTTTTCTTTTCGAATAGCATAAATTTCATCATCATAGTATGTTAATTGATGCATAAATTTTTAAATGGTGGCTAATGGGAGACCTGTTTTACAACGGATAGTCATCGAATTATTTATTGTCAATGCTTATGTACTTTAAACTGAGATGATTTCAAATAAACTTACAAAGTTTGACAAAGATGTATACATAATTCATCGCATAAGAAATTATTCATGTAAAACAGGAATAACATTAGTCTATTGAATTTACGCAAAATGCGACAAAATATGATACCTCTGTATATTTTTAACGACAAAAGTAACGCGTAGATGAAGAGATATTCGCGAAACTATTTAATTTAATCATCGTCTACAATTTATTTCATAAGCCTAAGTATGACATCTTAATTTATGTTGAATACCAAAAACATGTTTATTTAAAGTTTAAGATATAAAATGTGATATATTTTCTCCGATCACAACAGATTTTACTAAATAACACAGTTTACAAATTATTAATACAGTATTCTCCGATGGTACGCCAATTTGAATATATCTTTTACATAAATTTATTAGGAAACAAATTTCATGACTAGCCAAAAGGCCACAATCACTATATTTTGCGGGTAAATTTAATAAATCTGGAAGGGTTCATATAAACTTTCAAACTATCTTTTCAAAGAATTATTTACAGACGAATTATTCAATCTGCTAAAACAGTTTTAAAATCAATTTGATTGACAAAGTTTAACAGTTATATAATTAAAATTATTCAAGTGACGAAAATCAAACATAAATTGAGTTACATAGCCTACACGTATACACGTATATCTATAGACTAATACAGACAGCCGTACGATGGTCTATGACATAAAAAGAAAGATTAAATTTAAGAATCTCACACCTTAACAATCATTATTTATTATTGTCTAATTTCTTTCAAATCAAACACTTTCCTATACAATTTTACAACACCGAAATGTAAGCTACTGCACTAGATCCCATTGACGCCAAGCGTGACGTTGCCCGCGGTCAAGGGCAGATAACTCTAAACGTAAAAAAATGTGTGCCATTTGTACATTTGAAGGAAAAAGTAAAGAAACGGTAAACGATGCGACAACTGGCGCAAATATCAAGCTTTATCTCGTAATGACTGAAGGTACTTGTCTTTCAGCCTTGATATAACCCGAACCAATACAGATATCTTCATATTTCAATTGTCTTTATTTGCATATATTATTTGTTCATGAGTATGAAAAAGTAAAGAAACGGTGAGCGATGCGACATCTGTTGCAAATATCATTTTTTTCCAACAAATTTGCCGACGGCCCCAACGTAAGCATCAATTGCTCCCGAACCATTGGTGATAATAAAAATCTGTTTTAACCATCGTGTAGAGGAGAGAATTGGCTTTATTTGCATGTATGATTTGTTAATGAGTAAAAAGTACAGTAACGGTGAGCGATGCGACATCTGTCGCAAAAAAAATAAAACAATTTTCCACCAAAATTACCGACGGCCCAAACGTAAGTAGGCCTATCACTTGCTCCCGAACCATTGGAGATAATAAAAGTTTGTTATACCATCGTATAGAGGAGAGAATTGTCTTTATTTACATGTATAATTTGTGTACATGTATGTGCAAACAAGAATTAAGAAACTGCAAGTGGTGCGCGGACAGGTTGGTGCAATAATCTGTAACCGTTTTGGAGGTACAGACATTTGAAGTCTAAAATGTTAATATCCTTTGTCAACACTGGTCTAAGGGAGGTAACCCTATGCAAAAAAAACCATCAAAACATCAAATAAGACAATTCCCATCTCAGGTTCGAATCTCGGAGTGGACCCTGTGATAAGATGTTAAGTTTCCAAACCTTGAATTTTGCACTCGTTAATTTTTTTTATTTGTTGAGAGGAACCAACATTTTAAATTTTACCTAAATCGGTCAAGAAATGGATAATTGAGCGTAATTTTCCATCTGTTATATAGAACAGCCATACAAGCAATTTATGAACTTCATACATTAACCGTCAAGATTTCAATTACAAATTACCACACACAATATTTTTGTCTTTAACAAGCGCATCAATTAATTTAAAGTTTGTTTAGATAACTTGAATAGGAAAGGAGTAGCTACTTTTTTAACTTTAATGAAAACGATGTTTGTCTTTCTAGCTCCTTAACTATCAACATTTTTATGATAAAGTGCAACATAGCAAAAGTTGTGCTTGGAATTGCGCTTGAGATAAAACATTGCCTAGTGTTTTATTGCCAATGAACTACAATTTTTCAATCATTCATATATCATAATCATTCAAAACGAAAGTAGGATTGACCACAATTAAATGCTCCGAATTTCAATGTTAATGTTTAATCTAATTTTAATGAGATTTATCCAAGATTGTATGTTCTTTTTGCATTCTAATGATATATCGAACAAGTATTTATCAGATGTCGTTGGTTAGCAAGGATCATTCAAAAATACCCTGGTAACCCATCAAAACACCCGTTTTCCAGAATGCAAAGTTTGACTCTTCCTCGAGACCGGAAGTGACTGTTCGCGAGCGATTTTATTCTTTTATCTTAAAGACCTTGCTAATGTCTCTCTCTCATGCAAAAATCAAAAACTTCTATGGTCTGGATTTTAAATAATCTGCCCTTGAAGTTTGCGATTTTTATATTTTGGTCATCTTTGAAAGGTCACAGCCATAAAAGTATTAACGTTAGGACTTTTTCGAATGCAAATTCAGAACTACAATGCTTCAGCTACATTGAGTGTAACTTTTAGCTCTCTGGTGCAATTATCTTCAGAGAAGAAGATTGTCAAAGGTGCCAGGGGTTCGGAAATTATGAAAAGTTAAAAAATCAAATATGGCGGCCAAACCACGTGACCTACGACTTCGTCCTGATTGCCTTTTTTTGCGTAGAATTGTATTGCGCATCTTTAAAAAAAAATTCAAGTCTCTAGTTGCATTTTGAAAAAAAAGCCCATGTTAATTTTTCGATTTTGTAATTGAACTGTACCTTTAATGCGACCTCAGATTTGAAAAAAACGAAACGTCATGATCTAAGTCTCAGTAACAGTCCTACGTACAAACATCTCCAACAGAGTTTTGCTACTGATAAGCCCTTCCCAATGTTTATGGTAACTGTCACCCTAAATCAAGTGAATTCTCCCTAGAATGTGAGAGTTGACCTACGGTGACCTGACAGGCTCCTCAATGTAATTGATACCCCCCTCACTTGCTGAGAGAAAGTGTATTTGTAGCAAGATAGTGTAAAACCCATAGATGCATATTAAATACAGACTAATGATATTACTCTATTAGGCAAGAAACGATAATAGAGGTCCACAATAATTCAATTTATCAAATGTGCATGTTACATATGAAATAATGGTTATTTATACACATACACATAACATAATCTCTGTCTTTCGACCCAGTTACACATCGCTGATTCATCAATACAGGAGTCTGTGGGTTTTCTTCAGACCGGGTTTTATTACATACAACATTCAAACATTACAGGGAAGTCCTGGATCAGGCTGTCCTCCAGGATGACTTCAACGGGCCGTGGCCCAACAGCCCATTCTGCTCGTGTCGGACCTCACATCTCTGTGTCCAAGCCAGTCCTGCATTCCTGTCGAGATCTCGGGTCTTATATAGGCACAAGTCATATGGTTGCTACCAACTCTACCATGGCGACTTATCCCCTTTAAGACGACATGGATAATCTCTGTGGAGACGGGGATAGTAGATATTGACAAAGTCCAGCTGTTACAAAAACAAAGCATTTCTATGACTTTGTTTCACTTCTCTCTCTCTCTCTCGCTGTGTAACTCATTTTTTAACATGTATTTCTATATATGAACATTAAATAGCCATTTTGTCAAGCTTTGGCGTAATACATTAGACAGTTGCTAAATACATTTCATATAATCCAAAATAAATACTTTGAAAATGTTAAAACCTTTGAAAATCTTACAAAAAAATCTTCATTCACTTGAGACCTGAGATTCCTTGCAATTGGACAGCGTCTTTCGTTATTATTTTATATAAATCATTATTTGAAAGTCTTCATAAATTTCACAATAATTAATTTTTAAACAATGTAAAAGTTTATGCACAGGACAAATTTAAGGGCATCGCATATAAGAAATAGAAGACTCGTTATCGTGCAATTCCAACTCGTCTTCTAATTCTTAACTAAGTAAAATTCGGAATTCTGAAACATTTAAATGAACCATCAGTATAATTATATTCATGCTTGCTGTAACATTTCCTAATATAACATGTGTTGTATCTTAAAATAGCACTAACTGGTACCAGGCTTCCAGCTATCTGGTAAGTCTGACCTCCTGACCTCTTAATGGGATATTGAGTGCCCATCAGGCATCTCTGAACTATTTAGTGTTGACAGCCCTAGAGATCTCAGCAAGGCTCGATCCGAGCTTTCGCTGTAATAGCTTCAGCCGTCTTTGCTGTAGAGATGGGACAAAATCGGTGGAATAAAATAATAAAACACGCCAATAACAATACGAATTCAGCCTGAAAGGCTGAATCCTTAATAAAATGACTTAGAAAACAAACATCACATCTTCAAATGGCAAAACGTCTTACAGCCAATCACAACTTGCCACATCATATCACCCTCTCTCATAGGACTGGTTTCACTCGCGCTCACTGTTTTCATTATGAACAACAGCGAACACGTTCTTTCTTTGAATTACCACACAAACAAAGTAAAACATCATTGCAATAAAGAGACACAGAGTATGTTGATAGGATCACATATGTCAAATTTTGATACCGATGTTCTAACATTGGGAACCACTAACTGTTACTGAAAATAACAAGTTAAAGGTCAATCGGTACATTAGAGCGAAAATACGAATTTGATCGATAACCGGACAATGTGGCTCGAGTGGCGCGCGCAAATGTCACTTTAAGAAAGTTTGTAGAACAGACATATGATCAACAAGTTTACCAAATTCTATTACGAGCGAGCGCAGTGGATGTCTCTATCGAATTAATGAGATGACCTTTATCTCTCATAGTTTGACTACTATTACGTTAACAAATGTATATTGTTAAGGAAAATACAAAATCTTTGTTTACCAATCAGGTCTGGTTACTGTAGTTTACTGAAGCTACAACTGTACAGTCATACAAACATGTTTAGAGGATAACAAACTCATTATTCTCAACAATGGTGAACCTACTTTTCACTAGTTCATATGTGCGATCACTTCCAACCACCCACCACATTAAATGACAATACACAACAGTCACAAAATAAAAATACCCATAAAAGTTGGAATTTGGGAACCCGTAAGTCTTCCCCCGTAATCTCCCCACTCCCTGTAAAGTGATACACCATTTATTAAAGTTGGAATTTTGGAACCCGTAAGTCTTCCCCCGTAATCTCCCCACTCCCTGTAAAGTGATACACCATTTATCAGTTAAACAGCCAACTGGTCTCCGGGGGCGAGGAGAGACATGGGACACACAACCTCTCTGCGGGGTACACAACCACTCACCATTGTAAACAGGCTTACAGGAGTCCCATTTTTTATCCATTTAAAAACAAGTAAAGTATTACAAAAAGCAGTTGTTGTTTGATATGGTTCACTATTTATCCTTTACTATACACATGGTGCTTCTCAATAAAGTAACCAACCAAGAAAAGTTATTTTAAATGTTAATCCACACAAATAAAAGTAATTCCTTGCATCCAAATAAAGTCTATGTCTATGAGCCATAACCAAATAACAAATGGCAGCACGCCACCATTAGTTCTAACCACATACCAACTTTTGTAAATATTGAACGTTTTTTAAGAAGTGACCCGGTAACTAATCCTACCCCCAATAAGAATAAGAATAAGAATAAGAATTTTTTATTGTACTAAGACACCCAAATGGGCAGGGTACAACATACATAGTAGCATATGCAAATATAAAGTATGTAATAAAAGTGATTTACATGAGTAGAACATGACATGTAATATATACATGGCATATAATATATATATATATATGGCATACGAAAACAAAAAGTGTATGTAATGATGATGCATCTAGGCAGAAGATAAGATAAATTTGTGATAAGTACATGCAACAGCATATTATTAAGTAGCTGTTCTTTTCTCGAACATTTCGAATATTGTTTTTGCAATAATTTGTGCAGAGTTATCTAAAGGATTTAAAATTCGAGAGAGCGCTTCTATTTCATTTTCGTTGGTAGTACAGCTTGTCATACCAATGCTATGGAAAAGAGTTTGCCTTTCTGCTGCGTATAATGGACATTGCAGGAGGAAGTGTTTCTCATCCTCCACTTCCTGTTGGCATATTTGGCAAATTCTCTCATTTGCTGGCGTGCCTCTGTACCGGCCCCGTTCTATTTCTAGGGTGTGGCTGCTAAGGCGTAGTTTTGTCAAAGAGGTCTTGTGTTTGGTGTATTTGACTGCGGAGAGATATGCTTTTAGCTGAAAGTTATCCTCTATGAGTCCCAGAGTACGTAATTTGTGTCTTGTATTCGAAGGTAGCTGGTCTGTCTCGATAAGGAATATTTTCTTGAATTCATCTTGAAGAGCTTTATAAAGTGCGGGGTTGTGATGTTGGTGGTCTCCAAGCCAGGGTGGAGAAAGGTTTTGATATGCAGAATAGAAGATGTCCAGGAGAATTTGTTGTTAGAAGAATTGGCAAGTAGTAAGTCATCTTTATATGCAGCATATAGTAGCCTATCACTATCTAATTGTACAAGGCGTTGATAATATTTGTACATGGACGAGTAGATCCATAGTGAGAGTGGATATAGACCTAACTCACCGAGGCAACCGATGTTGCTGGTCTTTCTCAGCACACCCAGAATCTGCTTGGATATTTTGACAGTTATTTCGTTACACAGTAGTTTGGGCCAGTTGTGAAAGAGGTCTTTTGGGTGTTTGACAAGGGACGATCCCCAAATGTCGGCTCCATAGGTAGCGATGGGAACTATAAGAGCATGGTAAAGGCGTAGTAGGACATCAGTAGGAAGCTGAGAAGTAGATTTCATGGAGGCTTTAACCTTGTACCATGCCCTCATTGCTTTTCCCCTTAGTGTAACAATAGCAGTTTTAAAGGATCCTGTGTTTAGAAATACAACTCCAAGATAGGTGTAAGAAGTGGTAATGTCAATGTTTTGGTTGTTTATGTAGAATTTGTGATTCACATCCTGATTTGGGCTGCCAAAGATAAGGATCTTAGTTTTGGAGAGGTTGACTTTTAGTTTCCAATGATGCATGAAAAGTGCCAGGTTGTTGAGGCTGTTTTGAAGTCATTTAGCAGTACATGAGAAGAGAACGAGATCGTCTGCAAAGAGGAGGTGAGTTAGAGGATGGTCATCTAGCAAGGGAGCGTTGGTGTTATAATCGGAAAGATAGTCTTTCAAATCATTCAGGTAGACATTGAACAAGGTGGGACTGCACACACATCCTTGTTTAACTCCTATTTCTGATTGAATTGCAGAGCTGGCTCCGTTTTGGGTTTTTATGGTGTAAGAGACATCAGAATACATGTTGCATAGCAAGTTGTAGATTTTACCATTGATGTTGTGGTTGAGTAATTTGTATTTTAAGCCTGTTCTCCAAACAGTATCAAATGCCTTAGAGAAGTCCACAAAGCAGCTGTATAGTTTCTTCTTTGACTTCTTAAACTTTTGAATGAGAGTCCTTAAAATAAATATATTGTCAGATGTTGATGGTAATAAAATGCACTGATCATGAGTTCAAACTGTTTCCATGGAAACAGAAAAAAATTAACAAGTTAGAATAACCAAAATAGCAAAAGACACCACTCCACCACAACATCTAACCACATACCTAGTTTCGTAAATATAATTATTGAACAGTTTTGGAGATACTCAATTATTTCGGACTGATAGAACAAGGAAACCGTGAAATTGTTTGAATTACATTTTAAGTAACTACCTTATATGTCATATCAAAAGTGTTCTTTGCTATGTTTTAAAATTAACACTCAAGTTATTGCCTTTCCTTCCACAAGTATATGTCTTTATCTTTAAATGTGGATTTCAATGTGTTATCTTTTAAATGCCAATAAATACTATTTGTTCAAATGTAACAAAACTATATATATGTAATCACTTTCGTTCCTACATGTGCTTTTTGAATATTTCAGATTCCCTCTTTTGTTTAGAATTTCGACTTCTATGTTGTAGAAGTGACTGTTCGAGGAAGTTATTTTTGTTCCACTCATAACTCAGATACTATTTGTTCAAATGTGATGAACTTCATAGGTGTAATCACTTTGCTCCATAGATAAGATTTGTGTATGTTTGGTCACATATTCTCATCATTTTTTAAAGATTTCCACTTCTTTCTTCTCACAATGGGCTATAAGGGAGTCATTTTGTTCCAGTTATAGCTCAGTTAGTTATTGTTCAAATGTTATGAAACTTGACATATATATTCACTATGATCACTAGATGTACCCATTTTATATTTCAGTCAGGTACCCAAATTTTTCATTTTTCGAATTTCGATTTCTTATAAATGAATCTTCGAGGATATTATTTGCTTCACTTCTATCAAATTCAAACAATAGCTAGAAACTTAATCAACAAGAGAATTAGTGAGCAAGCTCACTTTTTATACCCCCGCTTTCCTAAGTGATTATAGAAACTAAGATACAGCTACACTTAGTAAGGATTCCTACAAAATTGCAAAACGGTTTTAACTTGTTTAAAAATGTCAATGAAAATGCAAATATAGACTTCCTGATTGCATGTAAGCTATATAAGCTCTTATGAAACTAACAATGTATTTTTCAGACATTTATGATTCTATAGTCATTATTGTATTAATAAAATCTTCAATGTCCTTTCAATGTGACTGTATCATAAGAAAGAAGTTAACCATACAAAAATACTGAGAGTACATCGAATGGCTCATCTGAACAAATAATATCAGAGTTAAGAGCGGAACATAAATGACTTCCTCAAAGAGTCACTTTTACAAGAAAGAAATTGAAATCTTAAATAATAATGAGAGTGGTCTGACTGAAATATACAAAAGGCATATCTAGGGACCATAGCCATTACATATATATACAGTTTTATCACATTGGAAGAAATAGTATCAGAGTTATGAGCAGAACAAAAATGACTTCCTCAAAGAGTCACTTCTACAATAAAGAAGTTGAAAATCTAAAATAATGATCATGGAATCTGACCAAAATTAACAAAAGGCACATCTAAGGACTGTAGGGATTACATTTATAAAGTTTCGCAACATTTTAACATATAGTACTCGAGTTAAGAGCAGAACAAAAATGACTTCCTCAAACAGTCACCTCTACAACAAAGGAGTCTAAAATCTAAAATATAATGAGGGCATCTGACCGAAATATACAAAAGGCAAATCTAGGGACCATATTGATTTCACATATGAAGTTTTGTGACATTTGAACAAATAGTATTTGAGTTATGAGCGGAACAAAAAGTGTGACGGGACGGACGGACGGACGGACGCGCTGACCGACTACTTCGTAGCGGAGGTATAATAAATAATTGAACAATGACAATATATCCAGATAAGCATTTGATGTACTCTTAATGTTTTTACATTTTTAACTTCTTTCTTGTGATATATTCCCATTGTAAGGACATTGAAGGTTTTCTTTATACAATAGTGACTTTATAAGAATCATTAATGTCCGAAAAAGAGACTGTTAGTTACATAAGAGCTGACATAGCTAACATGCAATCAGGAAGTCTATATCTGCATCTCCATTGACCTTTGTATGAATTAAAACAGTTTTGCAATTTTGAAGGAATCCTAACTAAGTGAAGTACCTTAGTTTCTATGATCACTTTGGGAAGCTGGGATATAAAAAGTGAGCTTTGCATGCTCACTAATTCTCTTATTTCTAACAGTAAACATTTCTTCGCTGATTCAATTAGTTGTATAATTGTAGATATTTTTTCATCTTTAAAAACATGATAATTCAATAATATTCATAATTTTGAGCAATAATGAAAAAAATCGTCTGCTCTTGGAAAAAATCCTCTGCTTGGGACAGGAAGCTCATTAATCATGTCCCATGTGCTGGCTGTCAACTGGCCGGCAGAGTTCCCCTGCTTATCACATTTTGGGGGAGTAAGCTATTTATATACGGACCCTTCACTGAAGGGGTTTTGGCCGGGTTCCGATACTAACTGGTCATGTGAGTTTGTGTAAACCGAATTGAGAAACATACAGAACTTTACATATTACCCTATCCCGAATAGCAACCAGGTTTTGGACACTACTAGGCCTATTTATATATTCAGAGGGCCTAAAGTGTAGATTAAAATCATAAACATATGAGAATTTCATTTTATCAAGAAAAAATGACTTTCACTTCAATAACCTATTCTTTCTTACATTTCTGGTCCTAAACACGGCCCGATCTCTGCAATACCCACTGTGTTTGGTAATTGGGTACAAATATCATATGTAACCATAACTTAAATTACACTACGTAAATTTAAAAGCAGGTTTTCTTCCAGTCCATTTTTTATGGCTACGTTGGAGCGATTTTGTTTACT